>CM069537.1:74163815-74816315 GCA_035773235.1 Eospalax fontanierii
GGGATCCATGGCACAGACAGTATCTTTTGGCGTGGAAACAACAGAAACAGGATCAAGCCAAACATTATGAATGACAAGCTCCTTAACTGGGACTTCAGCTCCCAAACAGTACGGAGCCAACACCCGCCAACACAGGCAGCTCACCGAACTGAAAAAAACAGACACGTTTTTGCCAGCTTTCTAAGGTGGACTAAAATGTGATCATTTTATACTAGTTATGGGCTGAGTTGGTGAGCTTTTGTTAATTTGACACCAGCTTGAGACACCTGGGAAGAAGGAACTTCAATGGAGGACTTTCCCACCTATTGCCCTCTGGGCACGTCTGTGAGGCATTTTCCTGACTGCTGGTTGACAAGCGGAAGGGAGTAGCCCACGGTGGGTGGTGCCACCCTTAGGCAGGTGGGCCTGGGTTGTATATGAAAGGTCACTCAGGAAGTCAGGGGGAGCGGGCCAGTAAACTGCGTTCCCACGGTCTCTGTTTCAGTTCCTGCACTGCTTCCTGCCACGGTGGGCTGTGGTGCCCTGTAAGCTAAATAAACCCTTTCCTCCCCGGGGTTACTTTTGGTCATGGTGTTTATTACTGCAACAAGAATCAAACTGGAACGTGGGCACAGCTCCTTTCATTGTCTCCCCTTTAACGCAGGCTTCCTGGCAAATGGTGGTGACGTCACCTAGGAAGTGCCGTGGTGCTGTCGCCTCCCACAGACATCTCAGCCTATGGTTTGTTCTTGCCTTAGGGTGCCCCTGGGGACTTTGGGGACTTGAGCTGGTGAGAGCACTGGTGGGTCAGGAGGAACCAGGTCCACTCCAGCAAGCTCATGGGCCAGGTGAACTTCAGTTGTAGTCCTGAGCAGAACGTCTCGAATGACCCCTGTTGTGACAAGTGTCCTGGTAAACACAGCTTAAGGGGGACAAGTCTGTTTTGAGTCGCAGGCTGAAGACAATGTGGTGGCATCGGCTGGATGTATGTGTTCTCATCGCTTCCACACTGAGGAAGCAGAGACGGAACAGGAAGTAGAGCCTGGCTACAAAACCACAGGCCTGCCTCCAGTGATCCACGGCCTCCTGCAAGGCCCTGCCTCCTAAAGATTCCACAGCCTTCCCAAACACTACCAGCTGGAGTGCAAGGGTTCAAATGCACGAGCCTGTAGGGGTGCATTTCCACCTTCAACCCCTAACAGTCAACTTGTCTAAATACAGGCTGAATAGATCAAAAAGTTAGGTAGCAAAAGGGGACAGACACAAAATTAAGTCAGAGAGCCATCCCAGGACCTGGGACGCAGAAGCAGGTGGATCTCTGTGACTTCAAGGCCAGCCTGATCTACATAGTGAATTCCAGGCCAGCTGGGGCTACAGAGAAACCCAGGACCAATCAATCAATCAATCAGAGAGTCCAACCCCTTTCATCCACCCCCACCACTCTACAGACATCTACAGGCTCAAGGGAAGATCCTGGGTGTTTGGCAGACACAGCTTGAAGCCTCTACCAAGCACCCTGGCCACAGCCATCATAGTCCCCAGGCAGTGATGTTGCCCACAGCAGAGCTGGGGGAACTACCAATGTGTCTCTCAGGTGTGTGCCTGCCAGAGTTTGTGGTCTTTGAAGTCAATGATGAGGTGACAATGCTGGAAGATGTTTCTGGTTTTCCTCAGTGACCCAGGCGAGAGACTCATTCCTAAGGAATGCAGTGGCAGACTGTCTGAGGTCCTTTCACAGCACGAGGCTAATCTCAGGAACTATGAGAAAGCCATGCCCAGTGTTACTGGCGCATTTGTTGTGACTTTGCTGAGGCTGTGTTGTTACAGCCTCAACGCCTCATCACATACTGTGATACACGGCTGTTCACACACCTGCTGTCTTGTTCTGGTGGGCATAGCACTCATACACATAAAAATAAATAGCACTTCCCTGTGAAGTGCTCTCGCCTTCTGGCACTCTCTTTCACCACTTGGCTTATGAGTGACAAGCTGTGTGGCTTTCTTTAGTTTAATACTCCATTGTGTGGCTCTGCGTTGCTTCCTGCTTCCTTCAGCCTTGTTTTGCCTACATCTCTTATAAACAGCCTGTTGAGTTCTGAACTTGTTCTGTCCATCCTTGTCTTGTGTGTGTGGAGTGAGGGCGCATCCACCCACATAGGCACATGTAAGGGTGTAAGTGGATGTCTTCTCCATCTTTCTGTATAGACAGAGTCTCTTGAACCCCATGCTCAAGGTTTCTATCAACTCTGGCCAGCCAACCCAGCAGGATCCCCGTCCCTGCCTTCCAGCACTGCGGTTCCACACACGCTGCCAGGCCCAGCTTTTTATGTGCTGGAGACCCCAGCTCATGCCTTCACTTTACCTGATGAGCCATCTCCTCAGCCCCCAATCTTGGTCTTTTAATTGGGGAATTTGGCTCATTTCACTTTATTCTAGTTTCTGACTGCTGATCTTAGCCAGGATCTGCCTCTTCCTAGGCTCCCTTCTCTGCTCTGCCCCTGGCGGCCAGAGAAGTTTCACTGTTTCTTTTTGCCCTTACTTTATCCCCCCTGTGGCCTTCCTAGAAATTCTAGGCCTTAACTGCCACTGTCCCACTTCCCCAAGCCACGAAAGGCCCACTAGCAAACTCTGCTTATCACATTTCTCATTTGTACATACTTGTGTTTGAATATATTGATTCTATATGAATTCAGTTCCCTAAAAGTGAAGCTAGTGATGGTGGTGCATGCCTTTAGTCCCAGCACTGGGGAGGCAGAGGCAGGCAGATCTCCAGGAGTTCCAAGCCAACCAGGGCTACATAGTAAGACCCTGTATCAAGAAAACAAGAAACAGAAAAATAATTGGAGGGGTGGGACAGCGTGAGGGATTGAAGCCAGGGAAGTGTCCTACCACGGAGCTATATCCTCAGCCCACCTAGACATCTTTTAACAAGAATAAGAGATAATTTAGATATCATGGAGTTCTCCTGTATAAAATACAACTCAGGAGTTGGAGAGATGGCTCCCTTGCAGAAGATCTGGGTTTGAATTCCAGCACCTACATGGTGGCTAACAACCACCCATGACTCCAGTTCAAGAGAACAGATGCCCTCTCCTGTACGCTGGCATTGCATGACACAGGCACACTTACACACATGTAGGCATAACACTCATACACATAAAAACAAACAAACAAATGAGTATATAAATGAAAAGTAGAATCCAGTGTTTTCAGGTTGATTGGTAGAGTGGTGCGACCATCACCGAAATCGATCCTAGGTGCCCTTAGCTACCCCTCCCCACCATCCAGCTCCTGACCTTTGCTTTCTTGTGCCCAGTTCTTGAACCACAAATCTACTTTTTGTCTCCACCAGATTGCTTCATTTGACATTTCATAAAAACAGGATCACATCACATAGTACGTCTGGTTTCATTCACTCAGCATGTTTCTGAAAGCATCTGTGTTATGGGGCATGTCACAACTTCATTTCTCTTTTAAAAACTATAATCAGGCCAAACACTCATATACATAAAATAAAAGTAAATAAATAAAAATTTTAAATACACTATTTTATTAATTCTCTGAGAGTTCCAATCATGCGATCTACTTTGATCTTATTCTGCGCTCCCCAAGTCCCCACGGCACCCATCTTCCCAACCCCAACTGCACATCTTCTCTTTTACATTTTTTAGAACCCACTGCATCTAATTTGTGCTTCCCATATATCCATGGGTGTGGGGACATCCACTGGAGCGTGAGCTACGTCTTTAAAGAAACTGTGTCCCTCCCCCAGAGGCATCAGCTGCCCGGAGCTCCTCGGCTGGGGTGGAGGCTCATAAGCCCCTCCCCGTCCACGCTGGCGTGCTGACTGGCTTGGTCTTGTGCAGGCAGCCACAGCTTCTGTGAGTGCCTGAGAGCAGCAGTCCTGTCAGAAGACACTGTTCCGCCCAGTCCTCCTGACCCCTGGCTCGCAGTCTTCCACCACCTCTTCCGTGACTTCACTCCTCTCCTGAAGAAAGGTGTCACTGGAAGGCACACCTTGTGTTTACCCTTCACTCTGATGAACACTTACTCCTGCCTTTTAGCCTTGGGGGGTGACGCTGCTGGAGACACCTGTGCAGTTGTGTCAGGTGTCCGTCTTCAGTTCTTCTGGGTAGACAGGAGGAGCTGCCTGTCACACACTCACTCCGTGTTTAGCCGGGACAGGACTGGACCATTTGCCCAGGTGGCCGCACAGTGCTCACTCCTTCACGGGATACGAGACTCTCCTCCAGCATCCATGCTGACGCGAGTCCCAGCGCAAGTGAACTGTGGCCTTCAGGGGGTGATTAAGTCGGGAGGGCACATGCCCATGAAAAGATGTGACAATGGAAAGTAACACACTCTTGACCTCTGTCCCTTCCCCCGACCCCTTGCCCTGGTGTTGGAAGCAGAGAGAAACCCTCGCCAGATGCCAATCCTGCTTCACATCTCAGGCTTCTGACCCTCCAGAACCATGAGAAGCAAAATTCTGTGCTTTGGGAATTATGTGGGAATTGTTACAGCTTGGTTATATGTCTCATAAAAACCTCTTTATGCTGAAGGCTTGGTTTCCAGTAGAGGGGTGTCAGACTTGGGCTTGGGGAGGTGGCCAGATCAGAAGGCCTCTGACCTCACTACTGGATTAATCCACTGATGGCGTGATCATTTGCTGGCCCTACTGGAATGCAATAGAAATTCAGAAGTAGAGCCAAGTTGGAATCAATCTCCCCCGCCCCCGGCCACCATGAGATGAACATTTCTGCTCTACTGTCCCCTCCCCACCATGGTGTTACATCTTGCCATACTCCCACTGAGTTGTCACCAAGTGACCATTACTGAGTGCTCTAAAAGCCATAAGCCAAACTAAATCCATCCTCTCTTAAAACGATTCCTCCCTGAAATGGTCCCTCCCTGCAATGGTTCCTCCCTGAAATGGTTCTCCCATGCAGTGATTCCTCCCATGCAATGATTCCTCCCTGAAATGGTTCCCCCCTGCAATGGTTGCCCCCTGCAATGGTTCTCCCATGCAATGGTTCCACCCTGAGATAGTTCCCCACCCTTGCAGTGGTTCCCTCCTGAAATGCATCCTCCCTGAAATGATTTCTCCATGAAATAGCTCTCCCATACAATGGTTCTCCCTGAAATGGTTCCTCCATGCAATGATTCCTCCCTGAAATGTTTCTCCCATGCAGTGGTTTCCCCTCTGAAATGGTTCCTCCCTTGACACATCCAGTTGACTTTCTAGTTTCCTGCACATGCCTGAAGATGTGAGTGCTCAGCTTTTTGCTCCAGCTACCTCCTGCCACGCCTCCCCACCATGATGGGCTCTTGTCCTCTGGGACTGTAAGCCCAATAAACTCTCCCTTCTATAAGTTGCCTTGGCCACAGTGTTTAATCACACCAGAAGAAAGTGACTAATATCTATATATAAACTTACCCACCTCTCTAAACCCCTCCACTCTTATGTTTAAAATATAAGTGCTGTAAATATCCTCTTTATATATGAAGAACCATTGAAAAATGGTGAGAGTTTTACTTTAATCCTGGGACACATGAGGACACTTAAGAACATTCTCTGCGTTTACTCAGAGTTTGACTCTCCCTGACTCTTCCTCTGTCCTGGTATTCTGAGTTCTTTCATTGTCTTTCTGTTTAAGAACATCTACTAGCCATTATTCTAGGGAAGGCCCTTTGGCCAGGCCCTCTTCTCACGCCCTTCGATTGGGAATGCCTTGACTGCTCCTTCACTCCCAAAAGATAATTTGGCTGGGTATAAAAGTCCAGACTGTCCATAAATTCTTTAAGAATCTAAAAATGTTGGACCTCACAGTGCCCCAGGAGAAATCCACTGTCTTTGATTTTGCTATTTTCTCTTTCTACCTTTGAGATTTCTTCTTTTGTATCTAATTTTCAGATGTTTGACTCTGATGTGTCTTGATATGTATTTCTTTGGTTTTATCCTTGCTGGGATTAGTTCAGCTTTTTGTGTCTTTGGGTTTATGGGTTTTATTAAATTTGGGGTTATGTAAGTGCGCTCCATATCATTCAATACCTGCAGAGGTCAGAAGAGGGTATCAGATCCCCTGGAATCACAGTTATAGATGGTTGTTAGGGGCCATGCGGGTGCTGGGAACCGAACCTGGGTCCTTTGCAAGCGCAGCCAGTGCTCTTATCCACTGAGTCATTTCTCCCATCCCTCTTCTTCAAGTAAGTTTTAAGGGAGAAGAGTTTTATTTTGGTTCCCAATCAGAAACCAAATACTTTCTCCAGCACTGGCCTCCTTCCCTGCTCCTCCTAAATCTCTAATGGAGGAAGGTTCATCTTTCACTGTCCTTCTACTGTTGTTGGGCTTCTACTGATAGATTTTGACAGCCTGTTTCTCAGTCACACACATTGAGCGGTTTCTGATTTTCTGTCTTTAGAGCCACTGGTTCCTCCTCAGTCCCCTCGTTCTATTGTGGAAATCATCTAGTTAATCTTTATTTTGATTCTTACTCTTCAGTTCTAAAGTCCCCGTCTGATTCTGCTTTAGAGGGTCTCCTTATTGGGTCTTTGTTTCTGCACTGCCTCACGCACGTTTTTAATCATGTGGCGGATGCGTCACCACGACTACTGTGCAGCCCCGTTGACTTCCTCCTTGAGTTGAGATTTTCTTGACTCTTGGCCTGGTTTTCTTTTTTTAATTTTATTTATTTTATTGTTGTTCGTGTGTGTGTGTGTGTGTGTGTGTGTGTGTGTGCGCGCGCCATGTGCATGCATGTGCCTAAGGAGGCCAGAAGAGGGTGTCAGATACCCTGGAGCTGGAGTTCCAGGCAGCTGTGAGTCATCTGATGTGGGTGCTGGGAACTCAACTCCAGTCCTCTGCAAAAGCAGTGCATGCTCTTACCACTGAGGCTTCGCTCCGGCTTTGACCCATGATTTTCATGCTCTCCTAGACATTTTGAGCATATTTTCTGGGTCTTATTTAAATCAAATTTATCAGGTCACCTAAGAGAGCTACGGAGAGGGAGAGCTGCCTGTTAGTCTCAGCTGGAGGCAGAGCCTAGACGTTTTGTTGCTGTCTCTGCCCTCCCATGGGCGTGGGTTTCCTGCCCTGGGTACAGGCTCTCACCTTTGTTATTTTCAGTAATGTGACTAGATGGGCAGTTGCCGCCTTCATCAAACTTAACATCTCAGTCTCCATTGTGAGATACAGCTGTCACCGGAAAACACTGTCACTGGCTCCTTCCTCCAGCTTCGGCGCCTGTCCTACCCAGCACCCCAGCCCACTCCACCCTCCCTCCTGCACACCACTTCTCCGTGTTCTACCGTCCACTTTGATCTTTCTTGCTGAGGATCTCTACCGGTCTTGTACAGGACTCACTGATGCAGGTACCATTACCGTCGTCTCTTCAGTAACTGCTAGGCTCTGGAGAGAGGCACAGTTCAAGAGAGACCCGTAGTCAGGCTGGCCTATGGGCCATGTGTGCCAAGGTGTAAAGTAAAGCTCCAGGCTACCCAGGGAAATCAGAGGACTTTCCTTTGCAGTCCTTTGGGGTGGGGTTTGTGCCAGGAGACAGTGTATCCCAGGTCAGGGGACATTATCAAATAAGGCAGAGAGGCACTATGTTCTTTGTGGTTTGTTCTGGGGTGGGTATGTGGAAAGTCCCAAGGACATTTCTGGATAAGGGGTGTGTGCAGAACAATGGGCCTCATTAGTGTACTATTATGGGATGGGGCAGTGGCCAGGTTCTTTGTCTGAGCCAAGAAAGCTAGGCATGTTCTCACCCTGCCTGGGCTTTCTCCAGTGGGGCTGTATTACCCAGAAGACCTGATTTCCAGTGCAGACAGATTCCCCACGCACTAGAGACAGAAGCATTCCTTCCTGGAGAGGAGGGAGGTGTATGGAGTCAACACCCACACTGGGGCAGGCTTGCTGGGGATGCAGCTGCCGTTGGGTCCCGTGAGTAACCCTTTGTTCTAGTTTGCCTTCAGTTGCTGTGACAAAACATACTGACCAAAACCAACTTGGGGAGGAAAGGGTTTATCTCACATCTCCCAGGTCACAGTTCATCACTGAGGGAGCCTAAGGTAGGAACTTGGGGCAGGAACATGGAAGCAGGAGCTGAGCACCGGCCATGGAGGAAGGCTGCCTACTGGATTGCTCCCCCAGTCCATGCTCAGCTTGTGTTCTTATACAACACAGAACAACCTGTCCAGGAGTGGCACCACCCACAGTGGGCTGGACCCTCCCCCATCACTCAACAATCAAGAAAATACCCCACAGACATGGCACAGGCCAGTCCAATGGAGGCAATTCCCCAATTGGGGCCCCTTCTACCCAGACATGTCAAGTTGACACTAAAGCGTCCAGCACACCCCTCACCTATGTCCCATTGCTGTGGAATTGTTCTAACAGCTAAGAGCACAAGCATTCTCCCAGGAGAGTCAGAAAGTTTGATTTTTCTTTGAAGAATGTGCTTGTGGTCTCAGAATTACCTGCTAAGGTTTTGAGATGTTCTGGGCCCTGAACGGAAGCGCCTCTGTTATAGGCCTTTTTACGTCATCATTTTATGGCCAGAACCCAAATCCTATGTCTCTTTTCATGATGGCCCATGTTATCTCAGGAAAATTCCTTCCTGAGTTCAGCTGGTCATCATAGTTTACAAAGTAGATACCCCAGGTATGGATCAGGACACCTGCTGCCTTTGGAGCTGCAGCTAGGCCAGGCTTATTGGTCTAGGAATCCGTCAAATGGTCATTGCCATTTACAAAAACAGTTCTCACTGGCAGATGTTCAGGTATCTGTCGCATTTGATCCATGCTTTTCTTGGACTAATGGGCCAGGTACCTCCCGCCTGCCAGACCACCAGACCACTTGGGAAACTTCCCATTTTTTAGCTTCACATCTTTACCAGTGGTTAGACATGGTGAGTAGAGAGTTTCAAGATATTACAAGGTAACAAAGCATCTCAGGGTGGTAAAGCCATCACAGAGCAATAAAGCCTCACTGAGCAAGTAGAACTGCATTTCAAGATACCAACCTAGAAAGTAAAAGAAAAGGACACTTTGGGGCTAGAGAGATGCTCAGCAATTAAGAGCACTGGCCACTCTTGCAGAGGAGTCGGGTTTGATTCCCAGCAGCTAACAACCATCCTTAACTCCAGTTCCAGGAGATCAGGCAACCTCTTCTGACTTCTGAGGGCATTGCACAACACGGGTGTACTTACACACATGCAGGCAGTACACTCATACACATAAAATAAAAATAATTAATAAGCTACTTTTTTGAAGGGGAAACTTCAAATGGCCTAAGCTTACAAGAACATTGTGTAAGAATTCAGTTTGGTTTTAAGAATCTAACTTCTCCTCACTGTGAGAAGCCCTTCTACCTCAGCCTCCAGAGTAGCTAGGATGACAGGTCTGTGCCACCAGGTCTGGCCATTTTTAGAACTTTGAAAAATTCATGGAGAAGAGGACTGAGCTTCACCCAGCCCTGATGCAGGATGCCATCACTCTGGAGCCTGCTCCTGGCACCTGCCTATGCACTGGTGTTGTGTACGTGTGTAAACTGGTCTGTGGCCTCTCCTCACTGCTAGGCTGCTGGTGCTGGAAGAAGGAATGAGATTTAACAAGAAGTTGAAAAAGACGAAGAGGAGGAGGACGAGGACGAAGAGAAGGGAAGAAAAAGGGTAAGATGCTGGTCCTAACCGAGAGCTCATCCTCCAGAACAGGCGCAGCTGTCAACGCTGGTCAACCTGATCCAGGAAGAAAGAGAACAGACGCAATGAAGGAGGGGAAAGAGGACTGAACACAGGAGACCCACAGCAGAGAACGCACAGCTTCATCCTGAGAAATGTAAAACTCTCCGTGAAAGGAGTCATTTCTATTAACATCCTCCCAACAACAGAGGTAGAAATAGCTGTTCCAGGATTAAAACTGTGGAACTGGGTGTGGTGGTGCACACCTTTAATCCCAGCACTCAGAAGGCAGAGGCAGGCAGATCTCTGAGCTCAAGGCCAGCCTGGTCTACATAGAGAGTTCCAGGTCAGCTGGGGTTACAGAGAGACCCTGTCTCAAAAAGACGAAATAGTAAAAATAAAAATGCTGTCATCTCAGGCACCCGGGGCAGAAACTGCAGCCACTGTGGGGCGGGGGGTGGGGGGGGTAGAGAGAGGTTGGGGCTGAGTTGCATACGGAAAGAGTCTCCAGGTGAAACTCCGGGGAAGGCGAGACAGAAAGCTCCAGAGTCTCAAGTGATTCATTCGGAATCACCACACACAAAGGAACCATTGCTGGTTAAGGGTGAAGACAAACAGTTGGGTTTCTACCAGAATTAACCAGAGACTGGCCTGGTTAAGAACACGAATGGTTCTCCAATAGCAGAAGTTCAGCCTTTATCACGCACAGGCCTCAGGCTGTGCTGATCTGCTCTGGAGAAACTGAGGCCTCAACCAGAAAGAAGTACACAGAGGTCTTCATAGGGTTTTCACGTCATCCGTCGGCAGTAACCATCCGGGTGGATCTGAGACTTCCGGCACAGAAGCATGCCTGTTCCGTAAGCTATTATAGGAAATTTAAGTGGACAGCATTTTACAAAAGCAGGCGTTTGGGATAAATGTTGGCAAGGGTTGTGACATTCCCAGTAACAAGGCCCATTGCTGATGCCAGGAGATTCCTATTTTAACAAACATGACACACTATAAGCAGATGTTTCCTTGAGATGACAGAGGTTTGAGGCTGTCTGCCCATACTGAAACCGTCAAGAAGCTCAAGGGAGCAACAGCTCCTTAGAGATGGCCTATTTTCTGTGTTACTTGAACATTTAGTAAGTATGGCTTACCCTGTACTTGAGTTTGACTTAAAATGAAGAGGGCAGGCGCAGGCGCTGAAGCAGTACCGTCCCCAGGTCGGTGGAGGTCCTGGCCTCAGCCTACTGTTTCCTTTGGACTCTAGTTTCTAAATTTTCGCCAGTGAACACGTGCCACTTTTCTAAGTAGAATAAATCAATGAATGTCCTAAAAAGCTAAGCTAATAAGCAATAATATTGGGTGTGAATAGCAAAGACATGTTTGAAAAGCCACATTGATGAGGGACAACTTGCAGATATTTAAGAGTGACAGAAGCATGCATCAAGAATAGAAAGTTATCCCCCCACCCCCCCCACCCCCCCCCGCTGTTTTTTCTTGTTTTTAAAAAGCCAGTGGAGGCTTAGGACATAGAAAGTTCCAGGACACCGTGACTCCCAACCTAGCAACGAGGCTATGATGCCTGAGTCTGAGCTCCAAACAGTGGAGATCCATGGAAGCAAGGAGAGATGAGTTCCAAGTGGCAAGTGGCCCTGGAGAGAAGGGGCCACCTTCAGCTGGAGGAGGCAGGAGGCCCGACACACAGACAGGGCTGACATGCTGGCTGTTTAAGGTGGTTTGGGGCAGTCCTGAGAATGGGTGCCATCACTTGTGAGCTCTTCCCATGCATGGTTCACTTGTTTCCCACCAGATACACTGGAATGAGCGTTGACTCAGCCCATCCTCGGGGAGGCTCCTTCAGACTCAGGAAGTCCCTGATGTCAAAGGCCCGCCTTCCCCAAGAATGCATACACAGTAAGGTTTGCTGAGAGACTCTCTCAGACCAGACAAGCTACATGGAAGACACTCTGCAGTCTGCTAAGCTGCCTGAAGATTGTGCAGTGCCCACCAGGGTCCCGGCTTCCAGGAGCTCTCACTCACACTGGGGTGAGCTTTGGTGATGCAGCCGTCTGTGAGTCATTCCTGCTCCCCTAAGTGACCCCTCACCCACACTCCTGCAGTTTAGCCCAGTCAAACTCATTGTTCACCAAGCTGGGCTGTAGTGGGGCCCTCACTTTGATCTGTTGTAGGTTCCCTATCTGGGATGAGTAGATAGATGTTTATTTAAGTCTCCCCAGGAATACTGTCTCACAGCCACTGCAGACCTGAGAAAGATGCTGTTGACAAGCACCTCCTTTCCTGATGTTCCTTTACATAAAAGCCTGAACGGCTTGGGGAAGGGCACGAAGCCCTCCAAGCCTGAGATCCCCGCCCTCCCCAAAGAGCAGAGCAAAACATGCATCTCTCTGTCTTAGGCAGTTTGAAATAAAGTCCACAGGACTCAGGGAGTGTTGATGATCAGAGCAGAAATCACCAAAGTGCAAAGGAGAAACAGAAGTGATTAAATAGAAACCATTCACCAATATTTACCTGGCAAGGGAGTCACATGATCAGGAAGTGGTTTTCCCAGGGCAAGGCTCATCCATTGCACTTGGGATGTGCTGACCCCAGCGATTTCCCAAAATGCGGGAAACTCAGTTGCATAATTTGTGGTAGTGGGGGACTTCATTTACCCTATCCCCTAATTAAAAAAAAAAAAATCCCCAAAGAGCAGCCAAGTTGATAAACTCAGTGTGAAGGCCACCAGGGGAGACAGAAAGGCATGAGCCCCGGGAGGAGCAAAGGGCACTGAGAACAGCTCAATGCAGAACAAAAGGGATGCTCAGGGTCACCTTGACAAAATGAACACCAGCTTGGAAGGGCACACGCAGCCCAAGCTTGCCAAGCATGGTTAGCTAAGCTAAGGTCAAAGCACAGCCAGGAAGCCCCCACGTCCTCCCGCCTTGTCCTCAGCCTCAAGCTAAGATAGGAAAGGCCCAGTCCAGAAACGGTAATGTCTGGGGAAACATCTGCAAGCCGCTATTGTCTCTAGCTTCAAACTGTAGAAAAGAAAAAAACTGCGAAGGTATTTTCTACTTGATCCTTCCTCTTATCTCACCCTGTCCCCGCCCAGTCCCTTCCCTAACCCTTAAAAGACTCAACCTACTGTGCCAAGTGCACACACTGTCCCAGAGAGACCGTCACCCTTCATTGTTCTAAATAAAGAACAAATCTGCCTTGTTGAGGTTAGTTCCTCATTCCATCTTTCATTTCTACGTCTGGTCATTCCCATCACAAAGGTCACACTCAGCCCCAGAGAAGAGAACAGGAATTCACCCCAGGAAGGTGGGTTCCCCTAACATGATGCACTTTCCTTCCCAGAAACCCACCACCACCCGCCTCCCCATGCCATTCCTGCAAGTCCAGTCACTCTGCTTTTCTTTGCTGTCCTTTCCTTTCAGATCTGGCCAGAGCCTAAGCACGCCTTTAATCTTTAGCCCTCTTCCTCGCTCTCCCTGGCTCTGTCCCACTTGCTGCCTGCGGCTGCCTCCAAAGCTACCCATATATTGGGGGTTTCCTTTTAAACTCTAATAACTTGTCCTCCAGCTTCCATTTAAGTCTGTTCTTAATTCTTGTATTAATGAGACTAAGAACCCCAGGAAGAGACCTGCTTTCCAGGTATCATTATGGCTCTGCTGGGGGATTCCCCAAGATTCCCGATAACATGTCTTTCCTAGAAGCCTTTTAAACTTTAATCAGCATTGAAAATGAACGCATTCTGTACCCAAGAAGGGGATCCCAGCAGCCCTTCATACAAAGGACATTTCGGGTCCAGGGTATCAAAGGAAGAAACTGTTGACCCTCACCCAAGCTGTCTTAAAAGTGGAAACTGCAATGCAGCCAGACTGTCTTAGGAGACAGCAGGGCCTTGCCCAGAGGCAGAGAGACAGTACTTCTAACACCCACGCCAACAGCGACCAGAAACATCAGAGACCCAAACACTGTGGAGGACCAACCGCCTCGGTCTGCTGAGAGGAAGGTGCTCAGCTACCAAGTCACAGTCACCCCAACCGTGCAGACAAAATCAGTCCAACTCACCAGAGAAACAGAATTAAACAGAGAAACAGGATCATTCACAAGAAAATACAAAACTAAAAAAGACCTTCAGCAAGGGGACAGGCAGGAAACTCCCAAATCTGACACTGTCAGACACTGTCCCTGATGGCAAGACGCAGAACCCGAGCCCGGCCAGGAGAGTGACCAGCAGAGAGCTCACATAGGACTGCGACAGAACAGAAGTTCTGGCCTGGGACGGAAGTGAAAGACACACAGAAATAAAATGGAATCACCTCTCTCCCTCCCTGCCCCCGCAACAAGGTCTTGCTATTTAGCCCACGTGGCCTTGAACTCAAGATCTTCCTGCCTCAGCCCCCGAGTGCAGGCACCCCTACACATGCCTATCAAACTCTCCAACTCCCTTTATTCATGGACAAGATGGTTTTGAATATGGAAACCCCTAA
Organism: Eospalax fontanierii; assembly: GCA_035773235.1. Lineage (NCBI taxonomy): Eukaryota > Metazoa > Chordata > Mammalia > Rodentia > Spalacidae > Eospalax > Eospalax fontanierii. The sequence goes on from CM069537.1 coordinate 74,177,962, forward strand.
GGAGCCCAATACATGTCTGAGAGCAGGCGTGACTGCAGCAAGGTCGGAGAGTCAAAGCAAACACAAGAAGCAGCGTTGGTTCCTATGTGTGCGACAAGTAATTGCAAAAGAAACAATTTTAAATTCCATTTACCATAGCATCAAGAAACAAAATCCTTAAAAACCCACTCACAGAAGCTGTGCGAGATTATTAACTAAAACTAGGAAACGTTGCCGGAAGAAATTAAAGTCCTAAATAAAATGAGGATAAACCACATCCATTTAGCAGAAGGCTGGATATGACTTAAATGTCAGATCTAAATTGATTGCTCTGTTCAGCGTCTTTCCAGTCATGGTCCCAGCAGGCTTTTTTGTAGAAATTGATGAAACCATTCTAAAACTTAACTGGAACTGCAAAGAATCCAAAAATAGCTCCGTACTGTGAAATGCTCTCTGAGAATAGAAATGTTCTATTGAGCTTTTTAAATGTGGCCCTTGTACCCAAGGAACTAAATCTTCAGTTTTTACTTAATTTTAATAAATTAAATCTCAATCACTATGTGCCTCTAGGGAGGGCGCAGACTCTGGTTCCGACAGAGAGCTTGAGACAGAAGCTGTGAGTACAGGACCCACAGCTCCCAGCCCAGAGCTTGTAGCAAAGCCACAGTGATCTGTCAGGACAGACAGATGGAACAGACCGGCTCCACACAGAGTTTGGACAATGTCCTCCAAGCAATCTAATGAAGAGACGGGAAGTCTCCAATGAGGTGTTCTAGAACTATTGGATACATCCATCATGTGAGAATAAATCCCAGTCAACCCACCTCATGCGTATTCAAGATGAATTGTTAACCTACAAGTGAATATTAAAACTTTATTCTATAAGAAATCAGGGTACTGGATACTGACATATATACCGGCCACGCAGGTATATATATATATACACACACACACACACACACACACACATATGTGGGTTGGGGGTTGGAAAGGGCTGGGTCTGGATGTCAGTTTCTGGATGTCGATATCCTCTGTGTTGAGAGGTCAGGGCTCCTGATGTATCTCAGAGGGACAGATCTCACTGTGTACCAATCAGCAGCCCCAACTCTGAATAAGAAAAGATTGCAAGTGAGGGAGGCGCATCTCCTGTCTTCCCTAGAGCTCACACAAGTGTCAGGGTGTTAGTGAGATGCATACTGAAGGCCCTTGGAGCGCAGTGGACCAATGCCTTCATCTTCCTTCACTATGCACAAACACCATGAAGAGGTGCAGTAGACGGAGGATGAGACCACGTGGGAGAGCTGTGGTCATGGGGGCAGGAGGGGACCAGCCATGGACCATGAATGGATTATCACAGAACTGAGTGAATAACCAGGGGACCCACATGGTTACACATGCGAGTGCTGAAAGCACAGGCAGCTCTGCCTTTATTCCTATTATAGCTACAGCTGAAGGTGTGCAAAACAGCGGACAACAATCAAGGAGTTAGACTACAGAAGTTCAGCAAAATGCAATGAGCAAGACAACATTATAAACAGTGTGCCCTCTGGGGAGATCAAAGTGTGCCCTGAGAGATTAGGGGAGCGCTGGAAATGGCTCCCCAGCAAGCAAACTTTCTCATGGGATACAAGACTCTCCAGATATACATGCTCAAAGCTCAGCCTAGTTCACCAAGCACATTTTTAAAGCTATAGGAACACTATGACACAGTCCTTCAAACGCAATGCAAAGTGTTGACTGCACGGTGCACGGTCTAACTGGTGGATGTGAGGTGCAAATAAGCCACTCCAACTGTTAGGAACGCTTGACTTTTTACATGAAACGTTGGCAAAGAAAGGAGACATATCATTAACTAGCCAAAGACGGTTCCATGCCGTTTGGAGTCAGGGAAGCCGTGAGTACACCAGAAGGGCAGTGTGCAAATGACCAATGTTAGCAAGAAAAGACAGGACATGAGCACCAGCGACCACACGCACAATGGCACAGCGGCAGACTCTCAAAAGTGGCCAAAGCCCTGAGAATGAGTGACTGGTTAGTGCTCTGGTCTAAATGAGATGTCTGCACCACCGCCCAAGGCTCAGGGAAGATCCCAGGAGACAGTGTGGGAGTCAGGGAAGGGCGAAGGTTTGAGCACTTAGCCTTCCCAGCCTGACACCGCAGACAACCAACATTCCATCCTGGGGGCAGGGGACTCATGAGCCCCCTGGGGAGCTATTGCCAGGTAACAGTTGCTGAGGGAAGAAGAGACGTTTTCTTCTGCGGTGTAGCCACAGGTAAGAGGCCCATGCTTCTGTAAGCAACGCTAATGAACTCATTGGACCGCCAGAAAGTGGGGAGGGGCGGAGAAGTAGGGGGTGATCACAATACTTTCTGTATATATGTATGAAAATGTTATAATGAAATGCATATATAATTAATATATGCTAAGTTTTTAAAGACAGAAAAAATGGTATCACTGTTGGGAAACAATGTGGTCATTTCTTAGCAAGGGGAGCATCCCTTAGCAGTAACACAGCATCCCACCCCTAAGTATTCGCCTGAGTGCCCAGGAAGACTTCAGTTGGCACACTCAGAGCAGCTCCACTCTCACTGGCTCACACATCATCAAAAAAAAAAAAAAAAAAAAAAGAAGTTAGGGAGGGGTTCAGGCTTGGGGAGCTGTGGGAGGGGTTGTCAGGGGAAGTGGGGGGCAGGGGTGACCATATTCACTGTATATGTATATGAACGTCTCAAGAATAAATAACAAATTATTGTTAAAGGAACTTTAAAAATCCATACCCTAAAGTATAAAAAATAAATGAAAAGTATTTGTCAAATAAACAAAAGGAGAGGGATGGACAGACCTGTGTGGCCGGACCGTGGAACAGAGCCTTCAAAGCCATGACTGGAGCATGCAGACAGCACTGGGTCAGTTCTCCCAACTCTCTGCAGAGGAGGATCAGCCTACATGCCACAGGCCCTGCTCTTCAGCTCCAGTTCATAGGAAGCTGTGAAAAGTCAGGCTAACCTCCAGACCAGCAGTCTGAAAGCTAGGTGCCTGGTGGGGCGGCTCAAGGTGGTTGCAACGAGGTCTGGGAAACATAGTTCATCTTGGTTTTGCTCTGGAAGAAAACCAGTTTGATAAAGGACCGGCTGAGCTAGGCAAAGTTTGGGGGTCAGCAAAATGGCCTGTCAACTAGATGCCTTCAGGTGTGACTGCTGAGGGCCGGGGCAGCTCCCCAACTTCGTTCAACATGTAGCCCACTCACTGCATTCCACTCTCAGCTCTTGTCCACTGCTACAGCTTTGGGCCAGCAGGAAAAGCCAGCTCAGCCTCCGGTTACAGGTGTTCCTCATTTCAGCAATTGTTGCTCTACCAGGCATTTGCCTAGTTGGCCTTAGGAGGTTCATGGTCATTCACACAAGCTTTGTGTCTTTGAGAATACCCTGGCCTGGTCTGGAGAGCTAGCAGGCACGGCTTCTCACCATGGTGATGGTGGGTGACCAGTTTTCCATGAGCACCATAACACTTGGGATTAAAGGAGCACTGAAGGAGGTACGGAAGCCAGGAGTGAGCGTGAGGTCTGCAGGCCCTGCTCGTGCTGAGGTGCCCATCCGACAGAGGGGAAGCCAGGGAAGAAGAATAGGACCAGCTGCCAGCACACAGAAGGCTGCCAAAGGGGGTGAGAAGACCTTCGGAGGATGGAGATAGACAGTTGAGGTGAACAAGAACAGCAGCCATTTGTCCTGGTTTGCTTCCTGCTGCCAGAACACTGCTAACCAAAAGCAACTGGGGAGGGGAGGGAGCGTCATTTGGCTTACAGCTCACCGTCCATCACAGAAGGCAGGCAAGGCAGGAAACTGAAGCAGAGACCACGGAGGAACACTGCTTCCTGGCTGGCCCAGTGGCTTTTCTCCTACAGCCCAGGTCCACCTGCCCAGGATGGCACCGCCCACAGTGGGCTTGGCCCTCCTTCATCAATCAGTAATCAAGTAAATGCTACACAGACCTGCCCACGGGCCAGTCTGATGGAGGAAATTCCATTACTGAGGTTCCCTCTTCCCAGAGGACTCATTTGCGTCAGGTTGACAAAGGCTAATCCACACAGCAGCTTTCTTGGAGTCTCCCTGTTTATCTGCTATAGTTTGTCACCCCCAAATTCACATATGGGAAAGTTAATCCCCAAATCCATGCTAACAGTTTGGAGGTAGGCTCTTTGGGAGACAGAGTTAGATGAGGTCATGGGAGCTCTGTGATGCCTGTTGTGGCCCTGTCAGAGGAAGAGTGAGCTGGTGTGTGTGCATGTCTCACCTCAGGATGTCCCTCACCCTGTCAGGATGCAACCGTGATCTCTCCAGATTCCTGAACTTGCCAGCCTCCAGAAGCATGAGATGAACAAATGTGTTCCCCTGTTAATCATCACGCCTGTGGCATTCAGTTGTAGTAACAGAAAATGGACCAAGACATCATCTGAACAGAGCAACCAAGCACTCCGGATCTGAGCCAACATGTGCACAAGCAGATGCACACACTCACCGGCACTGACAGCCCACCCAGTCAGACCTGCGCAGGTGGACAACGGCAGACATGGGATCACCTCAGCCTGCTGCCAAAGCAATAAGAGAAGAAAATAAAACTACAAAATATTACATAGAAAACACCACTCTTTGCAAGAGATGTGATTCTATGAAAATTCCCAGAGAATCGGTTTTAGAATTTGTGGAAATACTGAGATTTCAGTTTGATGGTGTCTGGTTCAGGTGCATTTAACCAGGTACCACAGACTTTGTGGTCTAAACAAAAGCATTCATTTCTCAACACTTGGAGCCTGGGAAGTTCAGTGTCAAGGAGCCATTCATGTAAGTGTCTGACAAAGCCTGCTTCTGAAGGCTGGAGAGATGGCTCTGTCATTAAGAGCACTGACTATTCTTGTGGAGGATCCAGGTTGGATTCCCAGCACTCACATGGTGGCTAACGACCCTCTGTAACTCCAGTTCCAGGGGGAATTCAACGCCCTCTTCTGACATCTGAGGGCATTGTGTGGCACATGCAGGCAATACACTCATATATATAAAGTAAAAATAATAAATAAAATAGTTTTAAAGCCTGTTTCTGGTTGCAGATGGCTATGTCCTTCTGTGTCCCCTCCTGAGGCTTTATCACCATGACTGTCACCCCCTTCCACCCTGTCCTCCTGAGGCTTTATCACCATGACTGTCACCCCCCTCCACCCTGTCCTCCTGAGGCTTTATCACCATGACCTGTCACCCCCCTCCACCCCGTCCCCACCAGCTGACACTGTCGCACTGGGATATGAATTTCAAATGTGAATCTAGGAGCACACATTCAATCTACAGCAGATAACAATCGGTTTTTAAAAAATACACAAATCAAGATCTCGAACAGAGATCCCATTTGGGAAAAGTAGCCCCTGCTGTCGAGGGGATGGTGGCTACCTGGAGCTGCCGTAGGTATCTGTGAAACCATCAGAGAAGTTGTGTCCTCATGTGCTCAGATGGAACACGACATGGATCCTTCCTGTGGACCTGAAGTGACCTTCATCGGACAATGGGATCGTGTTGGCGGTAAGGAAGCGTTCCCAGGGAAACTGGCTGCTGGGGTGTTATCACAGCACCACTGCCCAAACCTGCAGACAGACACATCTCCAAAGGAGAGGGCACACTGGAGTGGGGTGCAGCCACTCGGGGCGGGGGATGTTCTTCATTTGTAGGTAATTTTCAAAGACAAGGTCAAGACCTTAGGCCATTTTTATCCAGTATTAAGTGGATCAACAATGAACACGGACAGATGATCGTGTCTTGTAAAGAGAAACAGGGCAAGGAGGGTGTGGGGGGCACTGGCTCTCTGGGAGTGTGGAGCTGGCAGCTGTAGGATGTGCGATGTCACATGCAGCAGTTAACATGTCTTCGTCTGTTCTGTGAGCACACCTGTCCTGAGCAACATTTGGTGCAGAGAACAAGTTCAGTGGCAACCTAGAGTGAGAACATTTGACAGATGTGAGCCTGGGAAAATGGACCAACCAAGAAAAACCTGACCAGGTCAGGGGGCATTTTGAGGAGCGACACTGGATCTGTCTTGTTGTTATTTGGACAAGAGAAAGATGATGGGGTAATAGACTCACCTTCCAGAACCAGAGGTGGTGTGGGAAAGGAGCTAGGCTGGTTGTCAATGGCGGAGGCGTGAGATGGAGACTAGGTGGGGTGATGCTCACTCTGCTGCCTCGGGGTGGCACGGAGAGATGGGATCTCCTTGGGAGTCAGGACCACTAGAAGGGTCCACTGGATCACATGGAAGAGCCCAGGAGATGTGAGTCACATGATTATTGGGATGGAGGCACAGGTCCCCAGTCATCAGCTTTTATTTATTTAATTTATTTTTACTGTTTGTGTATAAGTGTTATACCTGCAAATGTGTAAGTGCTCCCCTGTCATGCAGTGCCCAAGGAGGACAGAAAAGTGTGTCCGATCCCCTGGAACCGTAGTTACAGATGGTTGTTAGCCGCCATGTGGGTGCTGGGATTAGAAGCCTGGATCTTCTGCAAGAACAGCCAGTGCCCTTAACCAATGAGCCATCTCTCCAGCACCCAATGGTCTCCACCTTTAATCCAGGTCAGAAAGTAGGATCGGACTGGCTCCATGATCCTTAGCTCCAGTGTCTGGTCAAAGGGGGATGACAGGCCCTTGTAAGCCTAGGACCTGACACCTCAGGACATGCTGGACTTTTGTACAAGGCAGGACACCAGCAAGTAAGAAGCTGGCTGGGACAGGGGTTCTTACCCTCTCCCAAATGGCCAAAGTCGCATGTGGAGGGGACATCAAGGCCAGGCCTGTTGCTGACTGGAGTGAGGGGCCACCCAGCCTGTGACAGAGGCTTACATAGCCACCACTGGCTCCACCCAGCCCTCAACATGGCAACAATGCCTTCCCAAGCTTCACATGCTACTGGATTTTTAGAGACACCTCAATACGGCTTTAATTATCTGGTGAGAACAGCTAAGGAAAATCTCAGCAGATCTGAATACAAGCAGGAAAACTGAAATGGGCGGGGCAAGAGGGGCTCCCAGGGAGGGAAGGCCATGGGAGGGAAGGACAGCTGAGGACTGGGGACTCACTTAAATCTGCAACGACCACCAGAGCCTCATCTCACAAGACACACCAAATCAGTCCCAGAAATGGCTATCAAGAGACGGGGGAAGACCCGTCAGTTTAAAGTAACAGGAGCCACCCAGAGCTCCCGCAAGGTGAATCCAGTGGTCCAGGCTCTACAAGGTCAGCTTTCATGATCTGCTGACATTGCAGCCCCCTTCCATCCCATCAGCATGCAGAGGTCTTCCTCAGACGTTTGGGACACACAGTGTCACAAAAGACCGAGGGCAGAAGCGGGTCCAGGATGGAAACACTCTTCCTCTCAAATACTGTTTAGGAGAGTACCACTTTCATTAACATATGCTTTTATATCTGCATGCCCTCAGTTTCCTTTTCACGATTTAAATAACATTTAAAGCTGTGCGACATGGTAGGCACCGACAGAAAACCTGCGTGAAGCTCTCTGGGGTGTACAAGGGCTGTAACTGCAAAGGGGTCAGGGTCCAGAAAGGATAACCAACCAGGGGCATACGCACTGTGACAGAGGCCCCGCTGCCGCCCTTGGGTCCGAGGCCTGGTATGTCCCTTTATGATAATCTCTCAGATGTCCCAGGAAGCAGCACAGGCTTCAGTCTAGGTACTAAAGGGGACACCATCCCCATGCCCCGTGCAGCCAGGCTGAGGGATTGCACGCCAGCGTGTCCCCGATTCAGTCACACCCACAGTAAAAACACAGAAATACTTGCAGCAAATACAGCACACACCAGGTTAGTATCTTTAATTACATACAGGGCTCATACAATCTGGACAGACCCCTGTTGGCGGAGGACAGTGATGGTCCGCAAAAGAGGAAGTGTGACTGTCTAGTGGGAAAAAACGTTCAATGAGCTAGAAATCAAAGATGCAAACTTAAAACATGCTACTGGTCCCGTTACCAAATCAGCAAACAACCCAGCCTGCCAGGAAGACCCTGAATCCGAGAGACACACTCACCCTTGCTCATGGCAGTGTAAAGGACACAGAAATTTCTAGACCATTTTGTCAGTAGGCGATAAAAGGGTGAGGGCCCATAGTCTTTAATCCAAGAACCTCTGGAGTCTGTCCCAAGAAGGCAACTTGACCTTAGGAGGAACCCTGACACACAGCAGCTTCTGAAGGTGAGGTGGATGCACTGTCCCTCTGCCTGCAGAGACAGTTCACAGCTCTTTAAAGGTAAGGTTAGTAACACACAGGCCCCACAGGCAGCCCTGTGGTGTGGCAAAGGCAAAAAAAAAAAAAAAAAACCCAACGCAGTGGCTAGGGATCTGGAAGGAAGGAGGTATCAAAACATTGAACCTATTTCTTTCCTCATCGATTTCCCAGACTTTCCTACCGTGTGCTGACGCAGGCCGTGGAAGGGCTCCGTCTGCAACACCTGCATGTGGAAAGCTGTTGGCCGTGCTGCCACCTCTGTGCTGGGCCAGCTGCTACCACACCCAACATGAGGCCACAGAGATGTCAAAAATGGGCACTCAGCTCAGAGAACTCTCCCAGTGGCCTGAGGCCCGATTCACCTCCGGGTACTGGGAAGCCCCGGAACCTCATGTCCAAATGTCCTGGCAAAGCCCCTAACTGGGGCAGCAGAGGGCTCTGGTCTTACCATCCGGGCTGCACCACAGGACCTCCCACAGCTCTACCCCAAGGAGTCCCAGCCTATCCCCAGGCTTGCCTGCCACGTCAGCCTCAGCCTGCGCCCACTTCCCGCACAGCCTTCTCCTGGAGGCTGATGCTCAGGGCCTGCTCATCCAGCGGTGGCTCTGTCCTCTGTGACAACAGGCACGTGTCACACTGTCACATACTCACCTGAGGCCCAGGAAACGGGTCGTTGCTGTTCCCTCAAAGTCGCTACATGCTTGGGATTGTGAAGCTAACCCCAAGCGTACATCATGCACTATGCTGGCAGTCACCCCTATGCCGAGTCCCATCTTCAGTTAGCCAGTGGAATGCAGCGAGGCTTGCTTACCAAATGGGGGGCCATGGAGACCGTCACAATCCTGTTCCAACAGTCAATCAGTACTCACAGGAACCCTTCACTGTCCCTCATTACGAATTCCAGAGACTACAACCCCAAAATATGTACAGAGCCTCTCCCTCCCCTTCATCCGCAGCTTGATGTCCAGTCACCACAGTCACCCTTGGAAGCTGCATGGGCTTGCGTCTCATTTCCGCTGTGGGCTAACGTGCTTCCATAGAGCCAGGATGAGCTCCTCCGCAGCTTCTCACAGCAGCCTTCTTGCATATCCAGGGTGGAGGGCAGGCTGCCAGCCTCTCCGGCCCCAGGCTCCAAGCCACAGGAAGCTCTGGAGAAGCTGGAAGCTCTAACTGCTCGACAGCACCACCCCAGGTCCACAAACACAAGCACTAAGAAACTAAACAGAGCATCAAAGCAATGGAAGTATGGACCGGTGCGGCAGGGAGACGGCCTTGCACACAGGGAGCTGAACGGCTCTAGTCCTGGAGTCAGCTGACGACTCTGAAGCAGAGCCTTCCGCAAACATGGCATCTATCGGCCTGAGAGCCAGAGCAGGCGACATGCCAGACATGCCTTGCCTCCCTGCTGGGTGTCCTCCCATAAACGGGTGGACCACAGAGAAGTCTTCCAGGTGTCCCCCCCTTTTCTCTGGTGTGGTATATCTTTACCTGGGAAACCCTGCCCCTGGTCCTGACCTCAGCTACTGGACATGGGTAAGCTCTGAGCACACTGGACAGCTGCCCTCACTGTCCTGTCCCCAAGGAAACTTGCCTTCAGTCCTCACACACCCACTTGTGAAGCACCATGGTCCAGTGGAGCCTGAGTCGAGGTTGTCATTCAGCAGGGAGGCTGGGCAAGAGTTAAGAAGCCGGTAGCTGCAGACTTCAAGGCATCTACCACTGAAGACCCTGGCCTTGCAAGGGCGGCTGCTTTGGAATCACTTTTCCCAGGAACTCTCTGGAAGAGGCCAGGTTCCAGGCCTCAGCCTCTGGGCTCCTCAGAGAGGATGTCTTTGGGTGGGTGCAGAGTCAGTCTTTCTGTGGTGAAGCCAGGACCACGGAAATGATGGCAGGAGAACCCAGGAGAGATACCTCTCTCACCCAAGGGGACAGATGGTCAAGTAAATAAGAGTTCATTTGGCATTGAAATAAGTCCAAAGGCTTGGCCAAGTCTCAGTATAATTTCAAGGTCATCCTTTTGTAAGGAAGCCAAGGCTGTCCACCCTGAGGTAAAGCTTTCGCCTTCAGAAGCAGGACATGTGCCCACACAAGGACCACACAGACCTTGGCTGTGGCACCACCAGCCAACACCCTCTGCTGCAGGAGCTTGCTGCCTCCCAGAAGAGCCAGTTCCCGGCTAGATGCCTTTCGTTCTTAAGACAAAGGCTAGACTGAGGCCCAGTCTTGGAAAGGGCATGTCCTACGGGCTCCTTAGATGCCCTGTAGATGGTGTGGGTGGCTGAAAAGCTGGGCCGCAGGCAATGTGGTCCCTGGACGGAGAAGGGAAGTCTCCGGTTGGACAAGGGTCGCCGGAGGGGAACATGGGCCCCAGGAGCCGACACCAGCAGCTTGGGAACCTCTCACTGGAAATCCAAGCAGCAAATGGGGTCACCAGTGTCCCCCTCAATCTGCCACAGCTCTGAGGCATAGGTGTCAGGAACCTGCTGCCTGTGGCAGCCTGATGGAACTGCCCAGGGTCCCAAGTCCATGATTAACTTGGCAGACAAATACTAGATTTCCCCAACTCCTGATGCCATGAGAATGGTGGCAGGCATGGGCAGGCAGGAACAGGAAAGGCTTCTTTAGGCCCCCATGGACCAGGAATGGATGATTGTAAAGGGCCAGGCCTTCTCACAGAATCAGTGGGCTGCGCTGGAGTGCAGGTTCTCTGCAGAGGAACCCCTGGAATGCAGTAATGACCTGGCCACCTGGCCAAGCAGCCAGCAGCGAGCAGGCTGATTCAGGTTGTAACGAGTCAGCCACCTGCCTGGCTGACCTTGCTCCTTCCCATCCAGAGGTCATCAGCCATACCAGCCAGGTGACCAGGAAGGAGCTGCCGATGGTGGCCACTCAGAGGCTGCAGCAGGAGCTGAGTGTCTGTGAGAGTCTGCAGAGACAGTCAGCCCAAACAGTCTCTAAATGGATGCATGTTCAAGGAGCTGTTGTGACAGCTGAATTAACTGGGGTTGCAAGCAACAGAAAGGGGAGCATGCACTGAGTCAGGGTGGGGCCAGCTTTTAAGGACGCACAGCAAGGTAGATGACCATGGTAGATGGCAGGATCATCCTGATGCCCACAAACAGGAAAGGCAGGAATGGGGCATCTGCAAACAGGGCGAGGCTACTGTACCGACCCTTCTCGGCAGCAGTCAGGCTACAAGGGTGGTGGCAGATCCCTAAAGGTTCCGGGCACGAGTGGGCAGGGTTGGTGCAGGACTTGTCCCGTTGGAGGCTGGATGCACTGGGCAGGGTCCTGTGCCAGCTGCCGCCAGTTGGCGGCATAACGTCTGCCGCTCTCGCACTGCCCTATTGGATGCAGAAGTCTTCCGGATTTGGGCACGCCGTGCGTGGCGCAAAGGGGACTTGTAGGTTCGGCGCAGCTCAGCCAGAAAGCCCTGGTAGTTATTTCGCAAGGGGCTGTCAGGCTGCATATGAGGAATGGCCCACTTCTCAGCCTCCCCAGTCAGTCGGGACACCAGGAAGGCCACTCGCTCAGCCTCACCCGGGAAGCGGGAGGCCTGGAAAATCATGAACCTATCCATCTGCATGAGAAACCCTGCCAGCTGGCCGGGGTCTCCGGAGAAGGGCTCGGGTAGCGAGGTGGGCGGCGTGGTCATGGGTCGGGTCCCGTTAGAGGTGATGGCAGAAATGGGTGGCGTGATCTGTAGAGCCCCCGGGATGCGCGCCCGGGTGCGCAGCAGGGTCAGCTCAGCCATCACGCTCTCCAGCATGTTGGTGAGGTTGGCCTTCTCCGCACGCAGCGTGGAGGCCTCGCGCCTCAGTGCAGAGTTGGTAAGGCGCAGGGAGGTCAGGGTGTCGATAACGTCGTCTACCTGCGCGCTGGCCGCCGCGGCTGACGCCGGGTTTTCGGATTTGGAGGTCTGAGGTTGGACCATGCTAGCCAAGGCTGGGGAACCGAGGTGGGAGGTCTCTGGTGCTGGAGCCGACGGACTCCGGCTGAGTCTGGGCAGAAGAGGAATGTCCTGAAGGCTTGGAGACCTTGGCGAGGTCTGTAATGCCACGCCTTCCTAAAGATTTTACAGAGCCAAGGCCCTAAGCACCTCCGGTTGAACCTACCCAGGCCTTGCAAGACACTCAAGCTGGACCTGCCCAGGCCCTGCAAGATGTGCAAGCTGAATTTAACCAGGCCTTGCAAGACGTGCAAGCTGGATCTAACCAGGCCCAGGACGTGTGGAGTGGCTCTCACCAGGCCTCGCAGGATGAGCGGAGTGGACCTGACCAGGACTTGCAGGATGAGCAGGCTGAAACTGTGCAGGCCTTGCAGGATGCGCGAGCTGGATCTAACCAGGCCCTGCGGGACGCGCGGCCTGAACCTGGCCAGGCCTCGCTGCATGGGAGAGTCTCTTCTGCCCGGGCCCCCGGGACGCTGTGGCTGGATCTGCGCGCCGGCGGGGGCTGGGGCTGCAGGGGCAGGCGCGGCCCGCGGGGACCCGCACCCACCTGCGCGAGAACAAAGGCGGCGGCACCTGCGGCCGGCCCGGCGTCCGGGGCGCGCGTACCTGTCGCTCCGCCGCTTCCGCCGCTGAGACAGCCCGCTCGGGTGGGGGACGCGGCCGGGCCGATGCGTCACGGCGGCACCGGAACCGCTTCCCGGGCGGCGGCCGGCCGGGCCGGATCCCGACGCAGCGCGGCCACCGGTCGCCTTCCTGCGGGCGGGGCGGGCGGGGCGGGCGGGGCGGGCGGGCGGGCTGGGCGCGGACCCGAGCCACGCGCTCAAGGCCTGCGGGTTGCCACGGAGACCAGCGTCCCGGGAGCTCCGCCGCCGCGGGGACCCGGCTTCCGGAAGTGATGCAAAGGTCCCCCCTCCGCGGCGACACGCGGGGACCGGCCTCGGCAGCCTATCAGGTTTCTTCACGTCGGTGCACCCGGGATGCACTCCTTAGGTTTCTTTTCTGACTCTGCTTGCAAAGCTCTTCAGGGGTGCTCAGTTGTTTTTTAGATGCAGTTGGACTTTCTGTACTGTAACTGGGATACGAGGTGGCAAGTATGATCTTGGCAACACTTGACAAGGAAGAAAAGTCCTTATTTTTTTATTTTACTTTTTTGAGACAAAGTCTTGTGTAACCCCAGCTGGTCTGATGGGATTGCCAGAGCCCACCACATCAGGATTCAACTGTTCCTTTGCCTTTGGGGCCGATGAGGGTCTCATGGAGCCCCAGAATTCGGGATGTAGCTATGGATGACCTTGAACTTTCGATTCTCCCAGCTCCACCTCCAGCGTGCTGGGATTTCAGGGGCGCACCTCCCCTGCCTGCTGTGCGGTACTGAGGATCACACCCAAGGCCTGGTGCTAAGCAAGCAGGCTACTAACCCGGGCCGCGACCCCAAAAATAAAAGCCTTCGTTTTATTCAGTGTCTTACCATGTAGGCCTAGGAAGCTGTGCTGCTTCCAGAATGCACCCACCCATTTCTCTATTACAGTCCCACTACTGCACGGTAAAATGCCATCTACAGCCCCCACCCCACCCCGCCTCACAAAGCCCAAGTTTCGAAAACAACAGGACGCTCCCCGCCACCGGGCCAGACCTTGCACTATGCGGCACAACAGACACTCTTCCCCACTTCAGACTGCTTCCCCCTTCTCTCCCGCCCGGCAGCAGCTCCTGCCTGCAAAGTCTCCCACCCGAAAAGTTTTGCCCCACCCAAGGCCCTTTATAAACCCACTGCCAACTCCCAGTCTGACCCCAGTAGACTTGAGCTCCATGGAAGACCCAGACACTCCATGTTTATCTACAGACTCAGCAGTCTCCTCCCATTCCCAGCTGCCTTTGCAACCACTGTTGTTCTGAATCTTAAAATCTATTAGAAAGTCAAAGTCAAACAATCAAGACAACACCTAGAAAACCCAAACTGGGGACAGCAAGAAGGCTCTGCAGGTAAGGAAGCTTGCAGCTAAGCCTGCTGACCAGAGTCCAGTCCCCAAGACCAACATGGCAAAGGGAAGAAACAGTCCCCCCAGTTGCCCTTTCACCTCCACAGGCATACTGTGACACCTTTCACCTCCACAGGCATACTGTGACACACAAAATACAAGGTTTAGTCCCCAATTTAAAATAAAACACGAAAATTTAGTGGGAGGGTTCCCACTTTGCCACCTCAAAACTTACCTATACGTCTGCAGGAAAACCAGGCTGCCTGGTCCTGGCCTGGCTCAGCACCTGTGAAAGTCCAGAGCTGAACCCAAGAGGATAATGGCACTGTGACAGACCAGTGAGAATCAGTCTCCCGCAGGACCATGCTCCTGTAAGTTAGACACCTGCCTCACACCAAACAAAGGCCTAAGTAGAACAGCTAGAACTGTAACACTTCTAGAAGGAGACCTAGGGGAAATCTCTGTGCATCAAGCTAGGAGGGAAGCACATACCAGAGAAGGGAGCTGGAGGGAGGTACTGGCGATGGATAGGCTCAAACTACAGCGCACACATGTGCTGGACGGCTTCCATCGTCAACTTGACACACCTAGGAAGAGGGAGCCTCAACTGAGGGATTTCCTCCTTTGGACGGGCCTGTGGGAATGTCTGTGGGGCATTTTCTTAATGTGGGTGGTGTCCTGGGCAGGTGGTTCTGTATTGTATAAGAGAGCAGACTGAGCACCAGCCAAAGGAGCAAGCCAGAAAGCAGCATTCCTCCATGGCCTGTGCTTCAGCTCCTGCCTGCAGGTTCTGGCCATGACTTCCCGCAGTGATGAACTGTGGCCTGGAGATGGATAAAATAAACCATTTCCTCCTCAAGGGGGTTTTGGTCAGTGTTTTATCACAGCAGTAGAAAGAAAAAGGAACAATACATGGTGAAATTTTCAATGAATAAATAAAATATTTTTAATATTGTTTTAATGTTTATTTTATGTGTATCAGTGCTTTACCTGCATGTATGTAAGTGCACCACATTATACGCAAGGCCCACAGAGGAGTGGGGATAGAGGAGACCCTTATCAATGTGATAAGAAACTACAGGGTCCCTGAGATGGCTCTGCAGGAAAAGGCACTTGCTGTGCAAGCCTGGTGACCGCAGTTTAATTGTAGAACCCAAGTAAACAAGGAAGAGAACAGATCCTACACAGATGTCCTCTGACCTCCACAAGCATGCTGTGGCATGTACATACCCAACACACGCACACACACACCACATACCCCCCATGAACACCCTACATATACACATTCCACACACATACCCCACATACACACACATTACACAAACCAGACACATAAATATACCCAACTACACAGACAATACATAATTTTTTAAACAAGTAACTCTAACCCTCCTGTCACGTTAATGACTGAAGACATCGCCTTCACCCTAGGTCAGGCAACGCCCTCAACTCTATTTACTTTCTGTTGCTGTGATAAAACCCTGACAAAAACCAGTTTAGTAAGAAAAAGGTTTATTTATTTCCCAGGACACAGTTCATCACTGAGAGACTCCAAGGTAGGACTCAGGTCAGGAACCAGGAGCCCAGAATGTAGAAGAAATCTGTTTACTGGCTTGTTCCTCCGGCCTGGGCTCAGCCTGCTTTCTTATACAACCCAGGAATAACTGCCCAGGGGCAGCACCACCCACTGTGGGGTGGACCCTCCCACATCAATTAGCAATTAAGAAAAGGCCCCAGAGACGTGCATAGAGCAATTCAATAGAATTCCCCCAATTGAGGGTCCATCTGTCCAGGTGTGTCAAGTTGGCACTAGAAGCCTGCTATGACAAACCCCTCACCCATGCTCCTGTAAGAAAGTAGCCCTAATTAAATTCATTATTTCAGCTACAAAAAAGCAAGTACAATTTTTTAATTCAGTTTTATTTGTATATACCAATAAGGAACTCATGGATAAAAGAAATTTTACATGCAATATTATTAATAACCACTAAAAAAAAAAATATAAATAAATCAAGCAAAATGTGTGCAGAGGTTAAGTATAAAAGACAACGGGGTGTGGTGGGGGGGATGGCTCAGCAGTCAAGAGCACTGGCTGCTCTTGCAGAGTACCCAGGTTCAGTTTCCAGCACCCATATGGTGGCTAGCAACCATCTGTAACTGCATCTCCAGGGTGGGTCTGATGCCCACTGTGGCCTCCAAAGAGCATTACACGCACAGGTGCACTTACAGACACACAGGCAAAACACACACATAGAAAATAAACTAATTTAAAAAAATTTTAAACAATCAATTCTGATCAAAGAAAACAAAGAGATGCACGCTGGGGAGGGCAGGAAGAAGCCGCGTGGCTGAGACACCCATTTCTCTCAAGGTTGACCCGAGTTTGCAGCAGTCTTCAAAGTCCAGGCAAGACACTGCAGAGACAAAGATCGTTTGAAAATATACGGGGACGGACAAAGCAACAAGAATAGCTGGGACTGTTGAAGAAATAAAACGGGCGAGCTCAGCCTATCCAATAGAATGCTGAGACCCAGTTATACTGGTGGAGGCGTACACACAGAGGTTAACAGAACAGAAAACCCAGAAATAGACCCAAACACATATGCCCAGCTGAGATTTAAAATTTTTTAGACAGGGGAAGCCAGAGGTGTGCATGCAAGCTGTGGCTCACATGGTGCTCAGAAGACAACCTGTCAGAACTGGTTCTCTCCTTCCACCAGGTGGGTTCCAAGGACTGAACTCAGCTGGAAGGATGTATTTTTGAACCATGCATCCTACCATCAGACTAGTTTCCAAAACATGTTAAGAAAGTTTAAACTCAAATCAATCCAGTTATAAAGTGGACACCAGACTTGAACAGTCATGTCAATAGAACACCTGTCCAAATGACATACGAGCACATAAAGCTATTCAACTCCACAGTTCCTCTGGAAGCAAAATAAAGCCATGGTGAGAGTTCATCACACCTCTGTCCAAATGGCTAATCCCAAGTGCTGGCAAGGACACGGAGAAACTGGGTGGATTGCTGGGGAGGTGTGAAATGGTGTAGCCACTCTGGCCAATAGGGGGCACCATCTTTACAAACAGGCAGACAAACTGGTGACCACAGGCCTGGCAAATACACACACACACACACACACACACTTCGCAGAGCTAGAGTGATGGCTCAGCCATTAAGAGAAGACCCGGGTTCAGTTCTCAGCACCAAATCCAGCTATAGAGGATCCAACGCCCTTGCCTGGCCTCCTCAGACACCTGGACACATGGAAAATAAAATATATTTTTTTAAATAGTGCACAAAGATTTCCAACAATTTGGTTTATGATAGCCCAAATCTGGGGAGAACAAAACACTTCAAATGAGTGGTTGGATGATGGTGAACCATCCATCTCATGGGTGTCAACTCAGCAGGGGAAAGGGACAGGCTCTCTATAGATACAGGCATCAGCTTGTACAAACCAAGAAGACAGAGGGACAGAAGCCCATTCCACAAGACAGGATTCCACTCAGATCAGTCTCCAGATGACAAGAGTACAGAGAAAATAGAGCAGAACTGCAACACCAAGCGGAGGAGCAGGGTCGGCCAGGAGGCATGCGCGCTCATGCCTGTGAGGGGCAGACGATAGTCTGTGGTGCACAGACAGCATCAAGGTCAAGATCCTGGCTGTGACATCACACCGTGATACTGCAGGATGCTGGCTCAGAAGGAACAGAGTAGACAGTCATATGAGTTGTCCCACATTCTTTCTTACAACGGCACATGAACATTCAACACCTCAAAGCAAAAAATAATGAGTTTAATTGGAGCATGGTCAATCACTCCCACCTACCTGGCAGTGTTCCTATTTCTGACTAATAATTCCAAATCTGTGGTCACGTAGATCATCCTGGTTAAACTCAGGAATCTAAAAAAAAAGAGAGAGAGAGAGAGGCATTAGTGTGGAGGAGGGGATTGTTCAGAGGGAGGAGTAATGGGGGAGGGGGATCAGAGAGGATGGGGATGGGCTACAGCCAGTAGAATGTGTGAAATTGTCAGAGGAAAAGCCAATGGAAGGTTTTAAGCTAAAATAAACAAAAAAATCTGTTTAAGAAAGAAAATATGATCATTACAGTAAGGGCTTAAGAGATGACACAAAGTTTAGAGTAGACATGACTCTGCACCCCGAAAAAAGCGTGAATTAGAAGAAAGTCCTGAAGGGTACAGAGGCAGAGATTCCGAAAACTGTAAAAATGCAGAAAATGCTCCAGAACAGAGAAGGTGCGACAGCGGGGGAGGCACAGCGTGGACACTCACCCTCTCCCACACACACTGGTCACTGTTGCTGCATAACAAATCTCCTTGTTTTTGAAGCCTCCACTCTGTTGTCATCCATTAAACCTCAGACCTCGTGCATGCCGGGCGAGGGCCCTGCCACCAAGCTCTGTCCCAGTCCACCTTTTCCACTTTTAGGGCCACACTTTGCATATGAAGCCAGCGGGATGGGAATGCAGCATGAGACACTGTCCCAGACTCGGTAAGGGTGAACGCCACATCAGGTGGAGCACAGTGGGAGATGAGGCTTCAGTGGGGAGGATGTCACAGTTCCCTGAGGTGAGAAACTGTTGACCTGCTTTCCCCTGCTAGAATAGAAGACCTGGGTCTGGATGAGTTATAAAGAAAAGCAGTTTGTTTAGGCTCATAGTTCTGGGACCTGGCATGTTCAGTAGCCCTGGTGCCAGCTACAGGATACACAGCACTTCCGGTCACAGCCAGGCAAGCAGGTGCCGGCAGAAGAGGCAAGACCGAGGGCAGACCTCACCCTCCAGAGAGCCAGAATTCACACAAGAGAGGAAGAAATATATCTGTTCAGGACAGGTCCACCCTCATGACCCCATCACCCCCTCTGCACCCCACTCCACCCCGGACTAAGAACCAAGTCTCAGTGGATTTCAGTGAGGAACTGTATTCAAACCGTAGAAGAGTCTTTTCAAACACATCCCAGCAGGATGCCCCATCACGGGGTCTGTGGTTCATGAACCCTGGAATGCGGTCCTTGGGGAGTTGTTGTTCCTTAATATTTTATTTATTATTTTTATTTTACATGTATGAGTGTATTGTTTGCATGTATGGAAGTGCACCTGAGTCATGCAATGCTTCTGGAGGATCCCTCCAGACTCAGTCTGCCCTGACAGGGGAGACGTGGCAGCGGGAACGTGGCAGCACCACATCAACTGTCAAGGAAAGAACATGGGGCTGGAGAGATGGCTGGGCAGTTAAGAGCACTGACTTCTCCTGCAGAGAACCCAGGTTCAATTCCCAGCACCCACATGGTGGCTGACAACCATCTGTAACTCCAGTTCCAAGGGAACTGACATTTCACGACACAGGTGCCCTTACAGGCATGCAGGCATTATACGCATACACGTAAAAAATAAATAAATAAAATATTTTTAGAAGAGAGAGCAACAGGAAGTGGGGCCAGACTATAAACCCTAAAAGCCCACCCCGTGATGTACTTCCTCCAGCAAGACTGCGCCTCTTAATGTTTCCATGACCTTCCCGTGTAGCATTACTAGCTAGGGACCAAGCACATGGGCCTATGGGGGACATTACCCATCAGACCTCAAAAGTGTGCTTTCTGAAAAATCGCTGCCTGCCCCACACCATAGGCTGTGATGACAGTAGTCCTCTGGTGGCCGCTTTTTCCTTCAGTGTGCAGGGAGACTTCCTTTCAGGTAGAGTTGATGGCAGTCGCCTCAGAGCTGTGTCGTGTGATGGTGAGTTTATGTCTACTGAGTCTTCACTGAGCTTTTCCTAGGAGATCATATTTTAGTTGGGGAAATCCTCTTTCTGTGGGGACAGAGGTGCTGGATAAGCTTGGGAAGAACTCCACTAATTGGGCAATAGGGTCAAGTTTTATGTTTTTTGTATTGAAATGTGTAAATATTCAAGCCAGGCATGGTGATGCATGTCTTGAACCCCAACACTCAGGAGACTGAGGCAGGCCAGTCATGAGTTTGAGGTCATACTGGGCTTCATAGCAAGGCCTGGTCTCAAAAGACAAAAAAACAGGGCCACCAAGAGGGCTCGGCAGGTAAAGGCACTTGCTGCCATGCCTGACATCCTGAGTTTAATGCTCAAGATCCACGTGGTGGAAGAAAGAACTGACTTCCTCAAATTGTCCTCTGACCTCCACACATAAACTGCCCCCCAACACGCACACAGACACACACAGACACAAAATAAATAAATAAATAAATAAATAAATGTAAAAATAGACAACTGTGAACATCCCAGCTCAAAGATCTCCATAAACTCAGTCATATTGTCTCTGTTCAGAGTAATTTTGGTCAATGAATATTTTTTATTTTAATTTTTATTTCATGTATATGAGTGTTATGCATGCATGCATGTAAGTGCACCTGTGTCATGATAGGGCGTCAGATTCCCTGGAACTGGAGTTACAGACGCTGTGAGCCATCATATGGGTGCTGCGATTTGAACCTGGTGTAACAGAGTGACCTCATTTTCCCTGCCTCCCACCTGTGAGAACTTAAGACTCCGTTGGCATCTAATCTTATCCTTGTGTGAAGGAAGGTTACCTAATCTTATAAGACATCTTGTGTGAAAGAAGAGTATCTAATCTTATGCAGAACATCTTAAGCAAATAATCGTTGTTAATGACCACATCTGTGTCTGTGAAATAATAAAGGTCTCTAACCAAACCATGGAGACTCCATCTTACAGCAGTGACGTCCTGTTTTTTGAAGAAAGGGAACTCTGAGTCTGACATTTTCTCGTGGTCTTCAGGATTAGATATAATGCCAGGATGTGTCTCAACTGGGAACAAAGGCAATGACTAAAATGTAAACATCTGCTTCTGTGGACTCGGATGGGAACTTTGGGTTGGATATTTGTGAAGCTGACCTTTACACACCTTGTACTTGCCTATCAAGCTGGATGCTACAATGAATCGGGGCTGCTTCTCAGAAGTCGCCTACCTGGTGTTCGGAAGTCAGTCCGGCCGTAATAAAATCTACCTTGCCTTTCTTTTGTGTGTGGTGACTCCTACTTGGCACCTATAACACCTGGGTCTTCTGCAAGAACACTGAGTGATCTTAACTACTAAGCCACCTCCCCAGCCCTGGTCAATGAATATTTTTACAAGCTAAAACCTATCAGCCACCCTCAAATGCTAATTATTCTTTTGAATGCTTCATCAAATTTTGATGCTGTAAAATAGGAGGCCGTTTCATTTCCTTCCATTTCAGTGCAAACTATAAATTTTTCCAATTAAAACTAGGAATCATCAAAAGACCCTGCCTACATGTTGACACATTCCAAATACAATGATGGGCTCTCACAGCCAGGTCTCACACCGCTGGAATTTAATTTCTCCATCTCCTCCTTTGCTTTTGTAGAGATGGATTCCAGCATTTCTCTGTTGGCAAGGATTGTTTCTAATAATTACAGCTCGCTGAAGCTTCCACGTTCAAAATCCTTGGCAGTCATGAATTGAATGCGCTGATTAAAGATCTCCAACAGATCTGAACACAAAGCAGCAAAATGTCAGCGGACCTCATCCTACTCCAGGACATCAGTGGAGATTCAAAGCCTGTCCTCCGGGTTCCAGTGTCCCCAGGGTCCAATGACACACCCCAGCATCAAGGGCACCCCAACCCAGGAAGCCGAGGCCTAGTTTGGCTTGACACTCATTTCATCACACACACATGCTCCGACCCCAATTTCTCTAACTATTCAGATAAGAGTATTCATAACATGGGCGACTGCACCTTCTGCTTCGATTAATAAGACATCAGAGATGTTTTTGTGGCAAATAGCAGTACAGTACTTTGCCTCCCCAATCCAAGCACATCTGTGCCCTCAGGGTTCAAATTCAGCAAGGACATTGCCTTTTAGTGGGATTCGGTTGCAAGTTGTCTGTTACAATAGGTCTGGGGTCGACCAGAGAATTTTGCCTTTCTTTTTTTAAAATATTTTATTTATTATTTTTATTTTACATGAGTGTGTCGCCTGCATGTATATAAGTGCACCAGTGTTGTGCAGTGCCCATGGAGGTCAGAAGATTCCCTGGAATTCAAGTTACAGGCGGTTTTTAGCTGTCAATGGGTGCTAGAATTCGAACCCAGGTCCTCTGCAAGAGCAGCCAGTGCTCTTAAGCACTGAGCCACCTCCAGCCCCTGAATTTGCCTTTCTAATCTTCGAGTGCTGCTGGTACTGTACCTTAACAGCAAACACAGTGAAGAACCTGATAGGCCACGAGAAAGATGAGCCTTCCACAATGCTAATGAACAAGGGCAGCACCCAGGGGAATGAAGAATTAATCTCTGTATATAGAGTTCAACGGCAAAGTGGCTTTATTTCTTCAGGGTGCAGTTGTAGATGCTCAAGGTGTCCAGAAAAACTAGGTAAGAGTCGCCCCACGGGCTTAGAGACCCACATTAGTACAGCTCTCAGCCCTCATCAGATGATTAACACAGAGGCCCACAACTGGTCGAGGTGCAGAGACTAAGCTACTGTCGAGAGCTCAGCCCTAAACGGGACGTTGGTACAGTACCGCTCCTCCCAAGGCTCGGGGGCCACGGAGGAGGAGGGTGCAGAAAGACCAATACTCAGAAATAGCGTTTCCTGAGCACAACAGCGCAGTGTATGGACTCCAGACACTGCAGATCTCCTGGCCCTCCGCTCCTGATTACCGCCGGTTTCTTCTTCCTTCTCTCAACAGAGCTCCTTGCAAAAGTCCTGGAGGCTTGCTGTCTATGATCCAATCTCTCCTGGATTTTCCCTTTCTGCACCCATTGCTTTCTCTTTAAAAACATTTGCATATTTATTATCTGGAATTGACCAGCTTTCCTGATTTTTTAAACATATTTATTTATGTGTATGAGTTTATTGCCATGTATGTAAGGGCACCTGTGTTGTGCAACACATTTCCCTGGAACTGGAGTTAGGATGGTTGTTAGTTGCCATATGGGTGCTGGGAATCGAACCCAGGTCCTCTGCAAGAGCAGCCAGTGCTCTTAACTGCTGAGCCATCTCTCCAGCTCCACTTTTTAAGGCTTGGTATATCACATTAATTCTGGACATTTTTTCATTAAACGTCTTACACACACACTCCCTCAGTCCTTCTAAAGACAGAATACAAAACCTCAGTCTTCCCTCCACGGCTCTCACCAGTGTGTGTCTATCATCCGTGGCTCTCAGTGGTATGTCTATCATCCGTGGCTCTCAGTGGTATGTCTATCACCCATGGCTCTCAGTGGTATGTCTATTATCTATGGCTTTCAATGCCTCTTGTTTATTCTTGCTAATTTGTCCCACTTCACTGCGCGTTTAATCGTTTTTTCAATGTGTTTTCCAGTTAATACTTTCCCCTGCTGTGTTAGAAGATGTGACCCGTGTATTTCCATACTTTATGAAAAAGCTTAGGATAAATAAGTGAAGATAGATAAAAACCTAAAAACCAACAGCAAATTTGTAAAAACGTCTATAAGAAAATACAGAAGAATTTCTTCCCATAAGTTTTTTTTTCTTAAATAAGACACCAAAACTCAAATTACAAAGATGAGATTGATAAACTTAATGAGTCAAAACATGCAGCATCCTGTGCACACACACACACATACACACCTCTTCCCTTCTCTGGTCGTGTTTATATTGTGATTGAGGTCAGGCTGGAACCGTCCTTACTGAGACAGCGCAAACGTGTCCAGGCTGAACCCTGCTGCATCTGTGATGGCTTTTCTTCCTGCGCTCCTCTCTCTCCTGGATTCACCATCTTCTTTGCATTCATTCCCTTTTCTATTATATGTTGATCATTTAGTCTCACCTTTGCCCCTGGTTGTCTAAACAGCCTCTCACTGTACCAATGTACAGCGACACCATCTCTTGCATCCTGGCGACTTTCTCTGCCCCTGCAGTTCCTTTTAGCGATCCTTGACATTTCCCGCTGAGTTCAGTTCTGGCCTCCCTCTGCCCTCCTTCTCTGTCCTTGCCTTGCTTGAGTGCCCATTTGCAGATCTGTCAGAGTTTGGAATTTTTTGTTGTTTTATGTACGATCGAGTCCCACTTAGAATGCTTTGGAACTGACGCTGGAGTTAGCTTTCCTTCTGAATTTTGAAGACATTTCTGTTATCAGCTGACTTACAATGTTGCATGACCAGGTGATTGTGGTGGCTACAGGAGGACGAGGCCATTGTGCTTTGGGTCCCGTTTTTCACTTGGAGAATGTACCCATCTTCTCTGTTGTCCTGGAATTCCAAAAGGTTGGGTTTATGTTCACCAGCTGTGCCAGAAGTCTACCAAGCCATTTCAAGCAGGAAACTCGAGATGCCCCTGTTCGTGTGCTCTGGGCGACAGCCTTCTCTACTTTCTCTTTCTAGACAGACAAGTTGAACTC
The DNA here is from genome assembly GCA_035773235.1 of Eospalax fontanierii. Lineage (NCBI taxonomy): Eukaryota > Metazoa > Chordata > Mammalia > Rodentia > Spalacidae > Eospalax > Eospalax fontanierii. The sequence continues at coordinate 74,202,549 of CM069537.1, forward strand.
CTTGACTCATGAATAAATCTCTACTCAACCATTCTTTGCTTAAATTTCTCTCTTCCCCAATGTCCAAAGCTTTCTGAGCATTGCAGCACCCTAGCCTTTCCCTTAGCTGGGTCCCATCCCTCCAGAGGGTTGCCTTGATCTCCTACAGTCCCGTGACCACTTTGTCACACCACCCCACTAGGTTGTTTCCAGCTTGGCCTATTCTTTCTTTCTGCTGCAGCTGGGGAACTTGACAGCTCTCGGTTCCTCATCTGCAACAATCCTTTAAAAAAGTCTCCCCTTATTAAGTCCAAAGGCCTCTCTCTGTCAGTATAAAGCTCTGGGTCCAGGAGCACGGCACCCACACTGGGCACAGAGGTCTGACTGCCTCTTTAGCGGGTGTCTGTCCAGCTGCTGTGCTGTCTGGAGGATTCGCTGGAACAGGTGAGGGGTCCCAGAGTCCCTACCTGTTCTGCATATCTCTCAGGGCCGCCAGCCTCGGTGGGTCCCATCCGTCTTCTTTGTCTCTTCGCTGCTGTCCTCTCTCTGCCTTTCTGAATTAACATCTTTACAAATCTCGTGACTGTCACAGCAGTGATCCAGAGGAGAGGGACAAGAAGTGCACATTTCATTCCTCATCCTCTTTTTAAAGATCAAGTGTCTTGTAGCCCAGGCTCGTATGCAAATTTCAGTGTAGCCAAGGATGACATGGACGTCTGGTCCTGCCTCTACCTCCTGAGTACTGGGATTTTAGACCTGAGTCACCACACCTGGTTTTTGTCGTACTGAGGATCAAACCCAGAACATCATACTTATTAGGCAAAAATTCTACCAACGGAGCCATATCCCAGTCCTTTTTTTCTCCCCTTTTAAAGTTTACTTATTTATTTATCTTTACTTTATGTGTATGAGTGTTTTGCCTGCATGTGAGTGAGTACACCACATCCATAATGTGCCTATTGAGGCCAGAAGAGAGTGTTAGATCTCCTCGACTTAGAATTACAGATGGTTGTCAGCTGCCATGTGGGTACTGGGAACAGAACGCTGTTCCTCTGCAAGAGCAGCCAGTGCTCTTAACCTCTGAGCCATCTCTCCAGCCCCTCATCAGCCATCTTCATCAACCAAATTCCATCCTATTGTCTGTATGAGTTCTTGTTTTCCTCCAGTCATGAGGTTTTTGTAACTCTACAATAAGACAGAATGTCTCAAAGTGTTGTTTCTAAAATGAAGATGCCTTAAAGACAGTTGTATTAAAAATCCCCAGGCCACAGTGGAGTGTCAAGACCAACTGTCCCACCTCCCCTAGAACTGAGGCAGGTCCTGGGATATAGGACTTCCTGTTTTAAAATGAGGTTGAAGGAGCTGAGGCCATAACTCAGTAGAGTGCTTGCTCAGCATGCAGGGGGCCCTGGGATCCATCTCCAGCATCACTGAACAAACAACAACAATCCACATAGGATCAAGGCTGTCTCCCTCCCTGTGACCTCAGCCTGTGGGCATGGCCTTGTCTTTGTCACCTAAACTGACAATGGATTTGACTTTAAACTTGGTTTAAATGGGGCAGGATAATGAGTCCTCTCTCCTCTGGGCCTGTCTCCCCCACATTGCCAACCTGGATAAAAAGCTGATTACCGACATGGAGGTGAAGCCCAGTCCTGGTGGGTAGTAGCTTTGTCACATGTGGCTCCTGCACTTTGCTGGGCCCCTCTGCATGTCTTTGGAGGCTTGCCTTGGGATCTGTATCAGTCAACTATAAACACTGCATAACAAACTGGCCCAAAACTTCTTTTCTGCCACAAGCCTGTGTTTGATTGGGCAGACTCTGAGCTGGGGGTGGATCCAGGTGTGTCCACCTGGGTGCCAACTGGGAAGGCAGTGACCATCCAGGGGAAGCTCTTCTTGTAGCTCTTCTTGAAGGGTGGCAGACATCCAGCACAGCTGCTCACTCTACAGACACAAACCTCTGTGACCTACCCACCCTTGTCCATCTGACACGAAGACACACTGTGAGGCCGAACAAGTCACATTCTCAGCTCCAGCACTCAGGAGACTGAGAAGGGCCCTCACCTCAGAGGCGGGGACAAGTAATCAATATCTTGAAGGACAAGCATTCTTCTTCTGAAGTTTAAAAGGAAAACAAAGCGGGGTGTGGTGGCACTCATCTTTAATCCCAGCACTCAGGAGGCAGAGACAGGTGGATATCTGTGAGATCAAGGCCAACCTGGTCTACATAGCAAGTTCCAGGACAGCTGGGGCTTCAGAGAGACCTATATCAAAAAGACAAAAATAAATAAATAAATAAATAAATAGAGCTTGCCAGAGCCTGCCAGCAGAAATCGAGCCGCACCCAAAGCAGGGAGTGAGGATGAGAAAATGGAGAGAGAGAGAGAGAGAAAATAGGACAGACTCAGCAGGGCTGTCAGTCACACTGAAGCAGCTTGCCTTTAGTAAGTCTCCCCTATTTATACTATGAAATGAGCAAAACAAAACAATGGGTGAAAAGTTCAACACAAAAACAATACTAACACAGGCAAAATAACTTAAGACACAATTGGCTTCCTTCAAAGATCTTCAGGTGACCTCAGTATTAGGTGTAGAATAAACTTCTCCTTAGGTGTAAATCATTTGCATAATGAAAACTCCTGCTTCCAACAGCACTTCTGTGCACGAGATTGACTTCGGCCTCACCCAAAACTAGGGCATAGTTCAAGGCAGCACACGGCCCCGACAAGAGCTAAAATAAAAGGAAAACAAAATCTCTTCCTTACTCTCAGTACTGTGCTCGTGACACCGAATCTGGGCGGGTCCCCCGCCCCACCCCCCCGCCTGCCTGCCTCCAACTCTCCTCACCCCAGCTGGGTGTCAACAGCTCCACTCAGTTTTGACACGTCACCCTGAGTTCAAGCAGACCCTCAGGTTAAGGGCTAAAGTGGCAGCAGACGTCCTCATGTCAGACACCAACTGCAAGTATTTAGGTTCCCCGGTTTGTCCATGTGTCCATTCAGTTTGGCTGTATATACAGTGGGGTTCCTGTGACCATCTTCTCAGATTATTCACAGAACTCAGAAACCCTTGATGTGCACCCACTTACTGACAAGGAGACAGACATCGCGCCTGATGGAGACATGCAAGGGGATTGTCTGGACCTGCTCTGAGTACAAGAGTTTCTATCCCTATGGACGAGTGGGCCACCCTCAAGGGCTGGGTGTGTCTGTCAATCAGGAAACCATCCAAGCTGCACACATAGGTCCTGGTTTTCCTGGAGGCCACACACAAAGCCCTCAGTCCCTAGGCCCTCCCCTCTCCAGAAGACAGAGGAACTGACAGCTCCAGGCTTAGTCCTTCTGAGAGTCAACCCCATCCTGGAGCCACCAGGAGCTGCCTCCATAGAACAAGCCACCCTGGTCACCTGGGAAATGATAAAGAATTTAGGAGCTCTAGGTCAGAAACCCAGATACAGACCAAATATTGAAAGGAAAGATGTTTCTAGAAACCTCACTGCCCAGAACAATCACAGAACTTTTAGGGGCTCCAGACAAGAGCCAGGAACACTGCAAGTCAACACAGTTACCATGACCCCCTCTCGTCGAGGCATCACCCACCTCCCACCCCCCACATACAATGAATGCTAAAATTTCTTCTTATAGTTGACACCAGGCCATCATAGCCTCCACATTTTGACAGCTCTCTTCTGAGCCACAGTAACACACACAAAAGCTGGAAATCAGTTCTGTGTGTCGGACCCATTCTTGTCACACTGCGGCAAGTCGTTAAAGGCAGGTGACTCGCCAAATCTCTCCAAGCAGCTTCTAGAATGCATAGGACTTGGAGAGGGTCAGAGCCTCTCATTTCACAGGAGGACGGCTCCGGAGCCAGGCGGCCCTCATCCAGCGCAGCTCCTGGCTGCTTTCCAGGAGTGGCCGTTTGACTGCCACAGATAAGTGGGCCAATTATGGATAAAAATGGAATTGCAGCAGCAGGTTAACCCCAGGGTGCCCAATGCACCTCCAACCCTATGGCCCACCCAATGAAGGAAGGAGGGAAGAACAGGCCACAGCGTTCAGGCTTTGGTCAGGCACTTCAAAGGTTACAGAGGGACTTCAGCCTTAGATTTTGATGGGATTTCCAGCAACTGGAGGTGTTGGGATGAAGTGTGTGGATAGAGATGAACCCAAAACATAGGAGGGTTTTGTTGTCACTTGCTGTTGTTAAGACAGGGTCTTAGGTCGCTATGTAGCCCAGGCTGGATTCAGACTCACTCAACAAGGATGACCTTAAACTTCTGATCCTCCTACCTCCACCACCCAAGTGCTGGGATCACAGGCGTGCACCACCTCACCTGATTTATGCAGTGCCAGGGATCCGCCTGGGGCTTCCTGCACGCTAAGCCAGCCCTTTACCAACCGAACCTCATCCCCAGCCGTTAATCTGATTATTCATTTGTTAAAGTGAATTGTACTTAAGATCTTGCTTTCACTAACTATACAGGTGAACCTCAAAAATAACATTAAGAGGGGCTGAGGGTGTAGCTTGGTGATAGCTTGTCTAGCTCAAGGTCCCAGAACTAAAAAATTAGTTAAGTTAGTTAGTTAATTAATGAATTAAATTAACTGACACAAAAGGCGTAGGGGATGCAGTAAGGGTCACAGGAGGCGAAGGTCAAGGGGAGGACAGACAGCATCGGTTACCCAGTGTGCTCAACAGATGCCCAGTTACCTTGCCAGTCCCAGGTGTTAAGGAGTTGTCTAGGGACTGAGAACTGCTGCCCCACACTCCCATGTTAAACGGTCCCCAGGTGGATGGTGTAACTGGTGTTCTCAGCCGGGGACCAAATTCTCCAGAATCCCACCAAGTCGAATCCAGTCACTCACTCCAAAACTGCAAACTGGAAAATAGAGGCGAGATAGGAGACGGGTTTATTCAACGTGACGAGGAACAAGCATCCCACATCTTCATCCCTGGCTTTGTGGCCCACAAGGGCTTTAGGATCACGTAGGGAAAGACAAAGCAGGTGGTCTGGGAAGGGGCAAGAGATTCTCATAGAGAGGGACATGTCAGAAGACATCTGCCCAGGTGGCCTGTTGCTCCAGGATCCTTGGTGGCTGCAGGAGACAATGTCAGAGAAAGGACAGAGGCAAGGGCAAGGGGTACCGTAGACGATGCCTGGCTCTCTGGCAGGTTTGGGTGACTGGGGAACTCTAGGATTCATTCCCATGTTTGAGAACAGTATCGTACCAAATCTGGGGGTTGACATTCTCCCTGTTCTGGATAGCTAGAGTTGTCAACTGGACACACCTGGGTTGAAGGGGCCTAATGGGTAATTGCCTCCACTGATCTGCCTGTGGACATGTCTGTGGGGCATTTTCTTGATTGTTGAGTGCTGTGGAAGGGCCCAGCCCACAGTGGATGGTGCCATCCCTGGCAGGTTGTCCTGTATTGTATAAGAAACAGATTGAACATAGGCCAGGGGAGGAAGGCAGTAAGCAGCATTCCTCCATGACCTGTGCTCCAGCTCCTGCCTCCAGGTTCCTGCCCTGAGTTCCTACCTTGGGCTCCCTCAGTGATGAACTATGTGACCTGGGAAATGGAAGCCAAATAAACCCTTTCCTCCCCAAGTTGATACTAGTCAGAGGGTTTTGTCACAGCAGTGGAAGGCAAACTAGAACACTGCCAGTCTGGACATTTCCTCTTGACGTCTTCAGCCTTGACCAGGAGGACTACCAGGTTAGGTAAACACCCTGTTCTGTGGTCACCCTGTTTAGCGCAGACCCATATAGGAATCTGACCCAAAGTTTAAAATGGTGAAGGAGGCATGCAAACACAGAGGTTCCCGGCTTTCACCCCCATGGCTCCCTCAGCCCCTGCAGTGTGGAACCCTACTCTGTGACAGTAGTAATTACAGTCTTTGGGTGGGATGGCTGCCCATGTCAGAAGGGCACCCAGGCTACCGGACTGGGCCTCCCTCTTCCGCTCCCTGCCAGGTTGGAATGTCGGGAGGTGATTGATGCAGGCTGCAGGACAGAAAGAAGGAGGCATCCTGGTGCAGATGTCCCCCTCAGACCTGGGTACTGCTCTGCAGGCTGCGCTGACCAGGGTGGGATCGCAGCTGGTTCTCACACCCTTCCCCAGCTGAGCAGACTATGAAATGGCTTTATCCAGAGCGGAGCATAGGCCAGAGGGAGAATTGGGACTCACATGGAGGGGCTCTTCCACAGAGTCCCCACTGTGGTGACATGGGGAGCAGCAGGCCCACTAGGTGGCATCTGCTGAAGAGACTGTCCTCTCTGATCTGAGTTCACAGCCTCAGGCATGTTTGCCGTTATAAAAGCAAACAGCATTTCCCCCATCTGCAGGGAAGCGGCTCCTCCCTCCCTGCCTCTGTAATTATGGCAGTGGGTGTCTGAGGGGTGAGACCAGAGCTGCTGGGGCTGAACCCTGGAGCCTGGGCCTGGCTCTTGAACTTCCTTTACCAGGAACATCCTGCCAGATAAACACGGAGATGAATCTCTTTTCATTCAGGTCTCAAATCAAAGGTTAACTCTTCAGAGAAATCTTGACCATCTCTTTCAAAGTGCTCTCACCCTGACCTGCCTCAGTCTCCAGGACCTTCTAGAATAGTCTACACCACCTCTTCTTGACTTCGGAACACGTTGTGCGATTATTTGATTTTCTTTGGCAGTTATTAGCGCTTGTGAAATATAAGTCAAGAACAGTCCTACCTACACCTTCCTGTGGGGGTGGGAATGAGAGGGTCTGCCCTCAGATCAAGTATTCGAACAAGGCTCAGTTGGTGGTGCTGTTTGTGAAGGTTTAAGAGGTGTGGCCTTGCGGGAGGAAGCAGTCACTGGGGGCTTGCTTTGGGAGTTCACAGTCCCACCCCATCTCCAATTCTGCTCTCTGCCTCCTGCATGTTCTTTGAAGATGTGAGCGCTCAGCTCTCTGCTCTGGCTGCCGCCTGCCGTGCCTCCCCTCCATGATGGACGCATCCTTCTGGCATAGGTTCTTCCTTCTATACATTTTCTTGGTCATAGTATTTTAACTGATACAACACCTACGGACCGTCCATGTTGAAAAGAAGTGTGTCGTATATAATTGGAGTGGAGAAGTAAGTGAATGTACTTTTGTGTCACTTTGACCAAATACCTAACAGAAACAACTAAAGATTCATTTGGGCTTCCGGTTTCCAAGCTGTTCAGTCCATCATGGTGATGCCATAGCAGGAAGGTGTGGCCAAGGCTGTTCATACCACAGCTGACCAGGAAGCAGAGAGTGAGGCAGGAAGCAGACCCATCCCTAGTCAACTACTCCCAGCAGCCAGGCTCCCCCTTCAAAAGACTCCACAGCCCTCACAATGGTGTCACCATCTAGGGAACAAGCATTCGAAACACAAGGCTGAAGGCACATTTCAGACTTCAGCCACAGCGGGTCTCCGGCAAAGCGAGACTTCCTGCCCCGTGCTTTCCTCAGACACTTGGGTGGTTTCCATTTTTGCACAGTTCAATATGTCACTGCAATCAGCAACAGGATCTTATGTGTATCTCATTAAACAGTGGCTCCTGGGATGAAGAAACCTAAAAGAATGACTGAGGCAGCAGTATTCATGTGGTTCTTGACACAGCAAGTTTCCACTGCCCAGAGCCCTGCCATGTTCCAGGCTTGGCATACCCTCCCTTCTTGTCCTGTGTGGTCTTTGATGCCCTGACTGGCCTGCTCTGGAAATCTGACAAGAGGTGGCTGTATGCTAACACAATTTGCTAACATGATGTTATAATTTGCTTCTGTTGTGATAAAACACTGACCAAAAGCAACTTTGGAGAGATAAGGGTTTATTTGACTGACAGGTTAAAATCTATCAGAAAGAAAAGCCAGAGCAGGAGCTGGAGGCGGTAACCTGAAGGCAGGAGCTGGAGCAGAGCCCACGGAGGAGTGCTGCTCACCGGCTTGTTCAGTCACCCAGGATGGCATCGCCCACAGTGGGCCAGGCCCTCCTACACAGACCAGCGATTAGACAGCCTCACAGACTTGGCCACAGGCCGCTCAGATCTGTGAAGTCCTCAGCCAGGGTTTCCTCTTCCCAGGTAGCTCTGGCAAGTTGACAAAGACCAACCAGTTATCACCACCTGGCTGGAGCCACATGAGGCATGGCCTCTGCCATCCAAGCTCATGCCTGCCACATGGGAAAGTGGACTCCTTTTCTGATGAGAGCAGGAGGCTGCTGTGCTTAGAAACAAAGTTGTCGTCCCTGGGGTGACCAGGGGTGACTGGCCCCTCACTATGAGGCATCTCGGGAGCTCCAGAACGCCGTGGATTAACCACTCTGTGCCAAAATATCTGACAGGAGCAACCTGAAGGGGCGAGGTTGGCTCCTGGGTGGGTCATGATGGCACGAACGACCCTTGCTATTGCTCACACCGCTGTGGGGATCTCCAGAAGCAGGTCTCACTATCTCTTGGCCCACCCCTCAGTGACTCCCTTCCTCCAGCAAGGTTCCACCTTCCAAAGATTCCACAACCTCCCAAACAGCACCACCAGATCAGGACCAAGTGTTCAAATACATGAGCCTGTGAGGGACATTTTGAATTCAAACCATAACACCTTGTCACCTCCCGTGTCCAGGGCCCAGGGTCCATGCAGCATCCCTGGCCCACGGAAAACCCTCCCAACCCTAGACCCGACGCCTGACCCACCCCGTCACACCCAGGGAAGGGGGGCATGATCTCCCTGCAGCCCTGGGAAGTATGGACTGCCCTGGAGATGCCCCGGGCCCCCAGATGGGTGGGGAGGGAGCCAGGACAGAGCTGACTGGGCTCCAACCAGATCTGCTCCATTTCAAAGATGGGGCAGCTCTCCAAACCCACTGAGTGGGGAAACATCTGCCAAAGTATCTGCTGAATCATTTACTAAATTGCTTCCCTCTCAGAGAGTCTGTGCCCACAGTACGTAGAGAGACGGCCAGGCAGCAGTCCGTCCCTCAGACGCTCTCTGAAGTTGCACCCCATCTTTTAGATGTACGGGCAGGGCCACTCGTCCCACCTATGTTCAGTCTTAGCAGCTGAGTGTCACTGCGTACTGGGACAGTACAGAGCTGGCCCCAGCCTGGCTGCCTCCCTCCAATAGTGTGACTGGCGCAAACAGGAAGTCCCGGGAATATGTAATCATGTTGACATCTGTCCAGCACCAGCACATGCTCATTACTGGGAAGCCTCCAGCACCAGCAAGAGGGAGCACTGCCTGTCCCTGAAGATGGAAGCCAGCCCCTCCAGCAAGATGTCCCACCATCTCCCCAACCAGCTGACCTTGGTTGCAGAGGGCTGCCATGTCCAAGGTCAAGTCTCCAGGAGGTAGAAAGAAACGGCCTATCAACACACAGTATGAAGGTCTGGCCTGGGCCTTGGTCCAGCCCACTTGCAGGCCTGCCACTCCCACCTCCAGTTCCAGGGGTTCCTAGGAAGTTGACGGGGGTCCTGCTTTAGAGAGAAGGGAAGGGCGGGGGAGGAGCCACAGAGACATTGAATTGTTCTGTCTGGGTCTCTCATGTAAAAACCACCCTCAAGCGGGCTCTGTTCTTTTGAGACAGGGTCTTGTGTATCCACACTGGCTTTGAATTCACTACATAACTGAGCTGCTTCTAACCCTCCCAAGTGTTGAGATTACAAGGCTACAGCACCAAGGTTTATGTGGCACTGGGGATTGAACCCAGGGCTTCATGTGTTCGAGGCAGGTACTCTACCCACTAAGCCACGTCCCCAGCCCCTGATCATTTTTCTGTCTGGCATTTTTCATGGTGTGAGTCACTTTCTTATGGCTATGTAATGGTCATTGTGGGACTGCTCTGAGTCTGACTAACCTCCCTTTGCCACCATCATGACCATCCCAGGGCACCGGCATCTTCTGTGAGCACCCACATGTGTGGACACCACGGAACCCTCGGAGCAGGACCCAGGAGTGGGAAATGGGCTGTTTGTGGTGGACACTGCACAGTGTCCCAGTGACTGAGATGAGTCAGGCCCCACCTGCATTCATGAGGGCCACAGACGTCCAGGGCACGCCGGGGGTGTGGCCCAGAGGGTGAGGGGCTTTTCAGGGTTAAGAGTGTTTCCTCCCTGGACAGGGGTTTTGGCTGGTGACAGTGTATGTTCTAGTGTCCTCTCTGTTGCTGTGTTGAAACACTCTGACCAAAAACAGCTTAAACCTCCAGATCATGGTCCATCACTGAGGGAAGTCAGGGCGGGACTCAAGTGAGCCTGCTTGGTATTCCACACAGATTCCCACTAACCAGGAAACTCACGTCACAGCCAGGAAATGCGGCAGGGACTGTGGAGAAATGTTTGCTAAGTGGCTTACAAGTTCATGCTTGGCCATCTTGCTGACTTTCTGTGTGCGTGTGTGTGTGTGTGTCCCTTTTCTTTCTTTCTTTCTTTCTTTATCATTTCTTAATAAATATGATTTTTATTAATTCTTTGAGAATTTCATAGTATGTCTTTTGATCATTATTCCCTCTATTCTTCCCAAATCCACTCCTTCCTCCCCACTCCATTCCAACTTCCTCTCTCTTTTTTAATAGTCCTCCTAGTCCAGTTTGTGCTGACTGCATAATCATGGTTGTGGAGCCATCTACTGGAGGGTAGCTGACCTACCAGGAGCCACACCCTTCAAGAAAACTGACTCTTCCCCCTCGAGCCACCAACTAACCAACCATAGCTCCTGTCAGGGGTGAGGGCGCCAGCCTTCCCATACAGCCAGGACCACCTGCCCAGGTGTCCAGTTAGGCCCTCCTACGCGGATTAACAACGAAGGCAATCATCTACAGACATGCCCACAGGCCAGTCTGACTGGGCAGTCTCTCACCTGAGACTCCATTGTCCGGTGACTCTAGGCTGTGTGAAATTGACAGTTAAAGCAAACTAGGACAGTGTGTTCAGCCGTAGCTTGAAACGTGTGCACCTTACTGTCAGTGTGTCTCATTCCAATGACACATTTTGGGGAATACTTCATTAGCATGTAGACACATATATGTGACAGCATTCCCAACCCAGAGAGGACAGAGGCTGTTAGACATCAGAGGGCAGGGAAGACAGCCAGGCTGGCAGGCTGAGGGCCGGCTCCTCTCCTCAGAGTGGAGAGCCATTGGTCAGGCAGGAGAGTGACGTCATGACTTTTGGGTGTTAGCTTATGCCTTCCCAGGAGGACCCCGGTTATGGTTAATTCTGTCAACTTGAATGGATTTAAAATGCCCAAAGGACACACCTCTCAGGTGTCTGTGAAGGGATTTCTGGAAAGGGTTAACTGAAGGAAGACTGACTTTGAGCATGGGAAGCACGATCGCCTGGGCTGGGGTCCTGGGCTGAAGAGATGACTCCGTGGTTAAGAGCACTGGCTGTTTCTCCAGAGGTCCTAGGTTCAATTCCCGGCACCCACATGGCAGCTAACAACCATTGGTAATTCCAGTTCAGAGAGATTCTGACCTCTTCTGACCTCTGTGGGCACTGCGGGATCAGGGTGCAGTTACTTAAATTCAGGCAGAACACTCGTACCCATAAAATAAAAATAATGTTTTTAAGGGGGAAGTGAGCTGAGCACCAGCATGCACCTCCGTCTGCTTCCTGACTCCAGAGGCAATGTGACCAGCTGTGGCCGTGCCTCCCCCACCACGATGGACTCCACCCTCGAGCTGTGAGTCAAATAAACCCTTCCTTAAGTTCTGTTGGGTATTGAATCACAGAAATGAGCAAAGCCACTAATCCGGCCCACTGAAGCCACCGTCTCTCTCCTGCAGTGCCTGCTCCCTGCCCTTAGATTCCTGGTCAGTCACCCTGGAAGGAAGGCCGGAGGAACCGCACTGAACTCCACCGGTGTCTCTGGGCATCTTGCATCACGCAGATGTGCTCTGTTGCGTGCCCTGTGCACCCACCGTCTCAAGGTTGACACTCTTGATTAACACTCACTGCCACAGAGCTCGTTACAAGCAGATGCATATGCATCAAGAGTTGATGACACATAATGAATACGTTCTAATTTTGAAACTCAGGAAGCTAACCATTATCACTTATTCAGGTGAGGTTTTTTAAAGTACTCTAAGCACCGATTCCAGGCCCACCTTGAGGGACAGAGCACCCCCAGCATTAGCATCTATGCCAGTGGGAGCCAAAGTCCCCTGAGAGGAATCAGGGCCCTTCTGTCTTCTGTCCCCTGCAAAGAATGACTGGGCCTACCCTGGCATAGTGCCCCTTCCTGGGAGCCACACACACAGGTTCCCTGAGGACTTCTGCTGACCTAGTCATTCACCCTCCACTGGTCCCTGGAAGCCCAGTGTCACTGTAAATGGAGTGGATCGATAAGGAGGAACCACTCTACAGTGCCTAGTGAAGATGACCCCCAACAGGCCCAAGACCCTTCTATCTTGACAGATACTCATGGCCGTTGGCTGGGTCTCTCCCTGCAGCTCTCCTGAACCATGTGGCCAGGAGGCTCTCCAGGCTCTCGGACTCATCCATGCGATAAGGGTCCCTGTCATCCGGGAGTTTTCCATTAGGAGGAAACAGGAAGAGGAAGCAGAGCAAGGGGAACGTGGGGGGCACCTAGCCAGGGCCTGGGGAAGATGCAGCGAGGAAATTAAAGAACTCCTAGGCATTGCAGCTCTTCTCTGAGGAAGGGGCTCCAACCATCCTGACCAGGACGGGTCTTCAGCAGCCACCTCGGGAATCTCGGAGCACTGCACCCAGCAGTACTGGCAGATCGGAGGACTACGGAGGAGGAGGCTGCATCTGGATCAGTTCTGAGTAGACACGGGCTCTGCTGCCCTGGTTGGGTACGGTGTGACGGAGGGAGTGGGTGCTGGTCAACACTGCAGCAGGCATCGTGACTGACGGCTGCCACACACTGAAAGAGCTGAGGTCGGCTTCTCCTCAGCGGTAGCCCTGCTCCAGGACCCTTCGCTCCACGTGGGGACCTATGTATCAGAGGGAGGCAGGCGCTCAGGCTCCGAGATCAGGAAAACCTAGGGAGCTATCAGAGCGAAGCCATCCTCTGGGGGACAGTCAGGACCTCTGACTTCATCTTGCTCTCCCTCCCACACAAAAGTGAACGCCGGCACTGCCCAGTCTCAGACACAGAGCCACAGTGGGAGGCCTGGCCCTGACTCAGTCTTCCCAGCCACAGGATGCCTCAGCCTTGGCTCACTAGAGTCTCTGCCCAGGTACAGGAGCCTGTGGGGCCTGGAGAGGGCATTGCCTCCAGGCGCTGTGCGGGATGAGGGGGTAGGCAGGACAGCAGCTAGTGACAGCTCTCAGGAATGGCAACAGAAAGCAGTCCTGTTCCCGTCTTCCCTTGGCTCAGCTTTGTAAACAAGCCTGTACTGGAAGTTTCTTTCAAGCAGCCACGGTATTCCAGCTTACACTCTAATTTAATCTTCAGTGGAGAAATAATCGAGTGCCCCTCATTGGACAGAAACAGGAACTGGCCCAGAGAGGCCCAGCAACTTGCAAGAACACTCACAGGAAATTTGCACACAGTCCTTTCTGACTCCAAATGCCATGTCATGTGCATTTTTTCCCCATACAAAGATGAACCTGCTTTTAGGTTGAGTCAAGTCCTCTTGGAGATGTGGAAAAGAGTACAAATGTACTCAGTAAATAAATAAAAGCATTTGGAAGTCTGCAGCCACACGCTCAGCTGTGCGGGGCCCTGAGCTTGGGGGAAAAGCTGACACGTCTTTTCTCGGCTGACGGTAGAGCATAAGCTTGTCTCCAGCAAAAAGCCCCAAATGTCAAAACCCTCTTTTAATTAGCAGAAGTCTTTGGGTGCCTGTGCCGCACAGGGATCCATCTGGAACGCAAAAAGGCCCCAGCTGTTTACCAGCTCTGCAGCCTGAGCAGAATGGCAGGGTCCCTTGCCAGCCCCTAAGCCCACTGCCCCTGCAGGACGCTGACTTCCTGCAGGGGTCAACAGAGGGCCTTGTGTCCCTTCTCAAGGACATTGCCCGTGATGAGCTGGAGCCCAAGAAACTGGGACAGGGAGCCTGGGCTAGCGACCAGCTTCCTACACCAGCAGCCATGCAACTTGGCTGGGGGTGGCTTTTATTACTGTCCCTTTGATGGCCCTTTTAAAGGACCCAATTATCCCAGACCTGGTCCAGGCGGTTCCTTGGCCAGCCAGAACCCGAAGCTTGTTAAAAGCAGCTGACAGCAGCTTGTCACCTGGAAGCCACCAGGGTCTGAGCAGAGGTTGGAAACATTCCTTGTCTGTGCCAATTAGAAGGTCGAGGGCAGCAGGACTGCAGCCAGCATTTGCCTGTCAAAGGTTGGCACTTGGGTGCCGTTCCAGCAGCTCTCTGCTGGGGAGAGGAGGGGAGAGAGCTCTCAGTATTCACCTTCATCTGTATTGGCAAATGCTTGCACAGCACCTCCTGTATGCACACTGCTCACGCCATGGCCCCGTGAGGAAAAGCATACTGCTTGAATCTGGGGAAACTGAGGCACAGAGGGGCGAAACCAGATATACAAAGCGATAAATCCAGCAAGTAGAAGATGAGGGATTTGAATCCTAGCAGTCAGACCCCAGATCAACCAGGACATGCCTCAGTACCCTTGCACCTACACCAACTGACCACCTTGAAACCCCGGGACTCAACTCACACCTGTCTCAGTGAGGTCCAGCTGTTGACCCAGGGGACTCTGCTCTGAGTATCTATGGAGGACAGAGAGCCACAGCACAGAGGGAAGTAGCCTCCAGCTGGCTCCATCTCAACCACAGCTCCCAAACACAACAGCCCAATCCAAGCAGGACTGTCCCCTACAGGACGATGACAGCTATGACAGGTTGGCTCCAATAGGCCACTTACCACGTGGAGATCTTGTTCTGGTGTGGCTGATACATTGTCACCATGAAGTGGCCAGAAAATAGAGATGAAGTCAGAGAGGCACAGAGTGGCTAAGTCACTCTCTCAGACACACAGCCTGGAAGTAATAGAGCAGAGACTCCAATCAGAGCCACCTCCAGTCCCACGCCTGGCCCTTGAAGGCTCCACCAGTCACATGGGTGACTCTAGGTGGTGTCCTTGGCCTGGATTGCTCAACTCAGCTCCCATAAGCACCCTCAGCCCCTGGCCTGACCTGGTGCTCCTGACTAGTCCATGTTGCCTCTTAGCCTGGACCCTCTGCTCCCATCCTGCTTGGCTTGTCAGATCTATCTCAAGTGCTCTCCTGACCCTGCTGTGATCCACAGATACCACATCTCCACGGCCCCTGAGTCTCCGCCCTCCACCAGGCCTTGTCTAGCCCTTTGCCTGTTAGCATCTCCCCTCTAGCACAGACAAGGAAGACAGCACCAAGAACTAGGACTTCAGGTTGGCAAGGGGTCAAGGATGGGCCTTAGCATCCTTAGAAAACGGCTCAAAATGGGAACCAGTATCTGCAGGAGGGAGAAGGGTCACATGGATGGATGATGAGTGAGTGGATGGATGGGGGGATGAGTGAGTGGAGGGATGGATGATGAGCGAGTGGATGGATGGATGATGAATGGATGGATGGATGGATGAGTGGATGGATGGATGATGAATGAGTGGATGGATGGATGATGAATGAGTGGATGGATGGATGATGAATGAATGGATGGAGGAATGAGTGAGTGGATGGATGGATGATGAATGAGTGGATGGATGGATGAGTGGATGAATGGATGATGAATGAGTGGATGGATGGATAGATGGATGGGAACATGGCTAGAAAGATAGAGAGATGGATACTGGGTGGTGAATGGCGGATGGGTGGGTGGTAGATGGATGCATGCATGGATGGATAGGTGGTGAGTGGTGAATGATGGATAGATAGGTGGATGGACAGATGGGTAAGTATGGATACAGGATGTTGGATGGGTGGATAGGTGGTGAGTAGTGGATTCTGGATGCATAGATGGATGTGTGGGTGGTGGATGAGTGGATGGATAGGTAGATGGGTGAGTGGATGTGTGCATGGATAGATGGCTGGGTCAATGGAGAGTGGATAGGTATTGGGGCAGACAAGTAGATGAATGGACAGGTGTATAGATGGGTGGATTAATGAGTGACTAAATGCAATCAGAACCAGCCTCTTGCACTTAAATAAAAAACCATCCTCGTCCCCTGTATCCCCGCCTTTCTCCTCGTCAGTGTTAAGCACCTTCTTTGGGTTCCCGCTCCCCCACAGCCCTGACCTCAAATGTCATCTCCCTCTGGGTCTGCAGTGTGCTGACACTTGACTCAATACTCTGAGTACAGCTTGCCCCAGAGGCTCCCCACTTCCAGCACAGACCCTCCTGGAACAGCAAGTTGAGTTCTCAGGCTGCAGGTGTCAGGAAACGCTACGGCTACCCAGGCTCTGAGTCACCCACAGGAGACCTCCCAGGGGAGTGGACAAAGCTCTGCCACATGCTGGCCTTGTGAGTCTCCTTCCAAGGGCTACGCAGGAGCTGAGACCAGGGAGAACAGGGCTGATCCTCCTGCTGAGCCTCGAGGGAGGAAGTGGTCCTTATCTAGAGTCCCACTGTCCTCTCCTGGGATGAGCCCTCATTGCCAGGCCAAGTGCCCACCCATACCAGCCTTGACCTCAGAGGAACCTGACAGCTGGGAGTCAAGCTCCACTTCCCCGTCACTGCTCAAGGTAAAGCTGGAGGACATAAACTCTGGAGACAGACCCACTCAGTTTAAATGCTGACCTGCAGCTTGGTGGCTGTATGACCTTGGACATGCCACATGCCCCAGTCTCTCAGACTTCAAGAAGAGCTTGGGTGTGGTGACTTCTCCTGCCTAGAGTGTTGAAGTCCAGCTCATCTTATCCACTCGGTTTGTCTCCTCTCCAGGGCTCTGAACTTGCTGTGGGGCCCAAGAACACAGACACTGCATTTTGAGAGCACACAAGGCCTTACCACTGGGATGGAGAGACCTAGTGGTAGTCTAGTAATAGTCACCAAGCAAGACACCAGCTGTTCTTGGTGAGGTTGGAAGCAGAATATACAGGGCTCTTTCTGGTTTGTATTGGGAATTACCCTGGACAGGTGCCTCCCAGGGCGCAATCCCCCCCTCCTTCACACCTGCCTGGGAGCATCCTCAGCCCCTCCCCTTGAACCCTGAAGCTATACACCCTCATGTTGGCTCTGTCTAGAGGATGTACCTTCAGCTCTGGTCCCAGCTCTAGAAACTTAACAGGCCAGATGCAGGTGAACTCTGGGTCTCAGTTCCCACCCTGAAGCTAACTCTCCTGAGTTAGAACTCAGGGCACAAACTAGAGACCCAACTTGGCTGACTCCCTGCACTGCACAAAACTGTGAGCTCTCTGGGTCCTGGCAGCTCCCTGGTTGGCGGTGTGGTCTGTGGAGAAGATAGCTGGATCCGTTCGCGCATAGCTACGTTAGATCCGTAGCACCTGGAGCAGGTCAGTCCTCTCAGAGCCTCCACGGACATCTGTAAACTGGGCACACAGCTGCCACTTCCTGGCATTCCAATGGAGACCACACCGGTGTCCAGTCCAGGACTCAGTTTACCTGTCCCTGCCTCAGAGCAACCACTGTGTCCCCTTTTCACACGGCTCCCACGGAGCATTACCCGATGGAACCTACTCACACAGCTCCATCGTTTGCCCCAGTCATGAAGCATCAATAAGTCAATGACTAAGAGTGAGGCTCAGAGCAAGGCTGCCACACACAAAAGTCAGGGCTTGCCCTAAGCAGACCCTTTCCCTCTGTCCCTTATGTGGGATGCAGCCTCATCCCTCCAGCGTTTACAGGGCCGTGCCCCTAACAAAGCAAAGCCTGGACAATCTTGGCCTTGCAGCCTGCAGGACTGGGAGGAAAAGTTCCATCTGTCTGGGAGCCCGACTGTGTAAGGGAACTGGTGACAGAAGACGGGGCGTGGCACAGTGGGCCCCAAGACTCCCATTCTTCTCTCCCAAGGGTCCCCAGTGATTACAGCACAATGCACTCATGGCCTTAGAGCTGGGAGAACACCTTCAGATTCCAGACCCCAGGCTTCAGTTTCATCTGCACAAAACATGTAAAGCCTTGGACCTCCAGCATGACCTGTTCACATCCAGACCTTAGTCAGCAGGAAGAGGACAGGCAGAGCCCCTCCCCTGGGTGTCCTCTGAGGTGATTTACAGGGTTCTGCCTTAGAGGCTGAGGGGTCCCAGCTAGAGTCACAGTGCCTGGAGCCGCTGGGGGATGGAAAGCCGCCTGGCAGACAAGTCAAAAAAACACATCAACAAGCCACAACTAATGGCAGCACCTACCACCAGTCCCAGGGTCCTGTCTCCAGCAGGGAGATAGGGACAAGATGGGGACTAGCCGGCTAGAGGAAGGGGTGTCAAAGGGAGAGCTTGGTCTCATGGTGGACAGCAGAGAGAAAAGCCAGGACTTGGGATTCAGCAGTCTTGGATCTACAGTGAGTGGCCCTGTGTACCAGCCATCCCTGCTGGGTAACAAGCTGCCCCTGTGTCTAGCAGTGTATTATTTCTCACAGTCACTAAGCACCGAGGACCTGAGTGGCCAAGTGGGGTGGCTCTGGTGCAGAGCTCCACAAGGCTACAGTAACATGCATGAGCTGGGGACCCTTGTTCGTGCTCATCTAAGGCTGTGGGCAGTGACCTCCACAGGTCACTAGGCTACTTGCCAGGTCCTCAGTGCCTGGTCTGGTGGGCTCTCCTAAGGTGACAGCCGGACTCTTGTGCACCCCAGAACTCTGCCTGATGCTTTTGAGCACACAGATCATCCCAGGTCAGGGAGGGGTCTCTGAGGGTAGGGGAACCAGCTGTAGGAGTCCCAGGAACACTGTAGGCCCCTTCCCCATGCCTGAGCTTATACAGATCCCTCTGCCATGATGAGCTGGAGTGCCTCAACTATAAACAAGGTGACACTGCCTAATCCCAGCCACATACAGACACACACACCCCTTAGGCTGGGAGGTCCTCAGTCCTTCTCAGGCCTGAAATCAAGTGCAGGGTCGCTCACGAAGCCTGAGCGGTCCTGCACGTGAGTCACAGCCAGCCTCATGCAGTTCCGACCTACCACAGCACTCTGCCCTTCAGCCCCCACCGCCAGGGTGGCTTCTCACTGTCTCTGTTCACCTTGCGAACCCCACCATTCTCGCTTGCTTTGTGTTGTGTGATGAAACACTGGCCAAAAGCAAGTTGGGGAGGAAAGGGTTGATCTCAGCTACACTTACAGGTCACAGCCTGTCACAGAGGGAAGTCAGGAACTTGAACAGATACTTGAGGCAGAGCCCATGGAGGAAAGCTGCTCACTGGTTTAAGCTCAGCTAACATTTTTTTTTCCCCACAGGGGAGAATGTGAATGCAGTCCCCCATCACAGCAAATTCTACAGTCAAGTTTCCCGATTTAGGGAAATGGCAGGGGTCCACACATCCCAAGCCTCATCCTGGTAGATGGATGACATCTTCCTGATCATGGTGTCTCCCCTGCCAGGTAAATACTCAGTTCACTTTCTTATACAGCCCAGACCCTTCTGACTAGGGATAGTGCCGCTCACAGTGGGCCAGGCTCTCCACATCGATCATCAGTCGAGACAGTCTCTTACAGACACGGCCACAGGAAAATTCTTCAGTCGAGGTTCCCTCTTCCCAGGTGACAATAGGCTGTGTCAAGCCGACACTAAAAACTAACCAGGACACCTATCCATCCTTTAAACCCCAGCTGGGATAGCCCCTCTCCTGTGCCACCCAAGCAACTGTTCCTGATGCAAGTTCTTGCTGCCCTAGACTGACTCACTTACTCCAAGCCTGGTGGCATTTCCAGATAAGCTTGTGACTGACTCATATCTGTCCACAGAGGTCGCTGGTCACTCACAGTGAATGCTTACAGAAGTCAGTGGATGTACAGGAAGTGGTCTGCCTGGAAACCTAGGTGGAGAAGGCCACCGGTCTCTGCAGCTCTGACCACTGTCCTCCCAGTCTCTCCTGGGCCCCGGCTTCTTCCCAGCTGCCTGGCAGGGACCAGCCAGAGCATCTCCCAGACAGCTGTGTGGCTGAATAATTTATAAGCCTTTTACATGGAGCATTAGTGAAACGTCTCCCTGGAGTCGACATTGTTCATCAAAGTCGGCATCAAGCGGAGCTGCCCTTTCCTCGGGCTGCCACCAGGGGAGCTGCCCTTTCTTAAAAATAGAAGTGTCTTCAGGCCTCTCCACCTGCGTCAGCCAGAGAGGTCGTCTCAATGCAGATCCCATCTGCGGCGGAGCTAAAGACCTTCAATTTCTGCACACAGGTCAGGGGATAAAACCGGGCCCTCCTCCACCCTCCCCCATCCTCCTCCATCCCCCCAGCCCTCCTCCATGCCCCTGAGGAAGTGACATTTGAACCAAGAACAGAAGACAATAGCAATGAAAAGTGTGACCAGTCAAGGAGACCATGTGTGCAAAGGCCCTCAGGTGGGATGGAGTCACTCCCTGGGGGAACCTCATTCCTTCCTGGGCCACATCCCTCAGCTCTCCTATGTGGGGTTGAGAACCATGTTCCTGAATCCTGAATGGGGTGTCAAAAGTACACTGGGATCTCCTTCTGCCTGCCCAGTCACCAAGGAAGACTAGATGTTATGGATGGGAGCAGCCCACAGCCAGTGTACAAATCGGTGACTGCTGGGTTCAATGGGAAACCCTGTCTCAAAACACAAGGTGTAGGGGCTGCAGAGATGGCTCGGCAGTTAAGAGCATTTGCTGCTGCAGAAGACATGAGTTCAGTTCCCCACATGAAGGCTGAGTGACTCACAGTAGCCTGTAACTTCAGGAGATCTGACACCCTCCTCTGGCCTCCGTGGACACCAACACCCATGTGTACATACAAACACACAGACACATGAATAAATGATAAAATAATTTAATTAAAAGGGCTACAGAGCTGGGCATAGGGGCTCATGCCTTTAGTCCCAGCACTCAGGAGGCAGAAGCAGTCAAGATACAATTAGCAAACTCTGTGAGTTTGAGGACAGCCTGATCTACATAGTGAGTTCCAGGCTAGCTGGAGGTATAGGGAGACCCTGTCCCAAAAAAGGTGGATGGGGTGGGGAGATGGGTCGCAGTCAAGTACTGGCTGCTCTTGCAAGGACCCCAGCTTGGTTCCCAGCACCTACACGACATCTCACAAGGGACTGTAACTCCAGCTTCAAGGGATCCGACGCCCTCTTCTGGCCTCCACAGACACTGCATTCACATTCACACGGTGCACACAGGTGCACGCTACCACTCATGCACATAAAATAAAAATTAAAAAGTTTGTTTTTTTTTAGACAAGGTCTCACTATGTAACTCTGGGTGGCCTGGAATTTCACATGTAGACGAGACTGGCTCAAACTCACAGAGATTCACCTGCCTCTGCCTCTCAAGTCCTGGGATGAAAGGCATGTGCCAGCATGCCCAGCAGAAATATATATCTTGTCAAAAATTTTAAAGAACAAGGTGGAAAGTGATTGAGGAAGACACCCTACACCGAACTCTGGTCTCCACATGCATGTGCACATGTACCCACAAGCATCTACACATGTACTCACATAGTCAAGTGTACACAAAGACTAACATATACAAAGCAAGAACATATACCACACACAGGAGGGGACGGGAGGGGAGGAGGAAGGGAGGAAGGGAGGAAGGAAGGAAGGGAGGGAGGAAGAGAGGTGGATGCGGTCTCACGGATCCCGAGTCACTGCACGGAGCCCAGGAGAAAGACCCAATTTTGTTACAGAAGACCAACTAAATTTGTTCTGCTTCTCTCAGGGGAGAGATAAACTTTATGTGAAATACCTGGTTTCAGAATGTGTGTTATTGCAGCACGGCCTGTCCTAAACTGTCTGATCTGAAGAACAAATCCAGATGGATTTCTGGAGTCCCATGCTCAGCCGGAGCAGAACCCAGGAGAGCGACCACCACATGTTCCTATCGGTTTAAATGTCAGCCTACACCCCACCCCTCAGGGTGCTTGGAGGCCGTCACAGAACAGCAGTTTCCAAATGGAAGGCCCTGCATAGGATGCAGGATTTCCAGGCAGCTGGAAGGTAGTGTGGGGACCAGGGGGAAGTCAGAGAGGAAGAAAATGAAGCAAGACCCCAGAAGGACCAGAGCAGCACCAGGGTCCCCTCCCACAATGGGCTCTGAGCAAAGCCTCCCACTGAAGAATCGCCTGGGTACTCAGGACACAAATTAGCAAGCTGGAAAGGCATTCTCTCGCCTTACGCCACACGATGGCTGCTCCTGACTCAGAAGGGCACTGCAACCTTGAAGAATGGCTCTCTAGACTGAGGCCAGTACAAGCGCAAACTATGACTATGCTTTGCAGACTTAGAGCAAAAAATATCAAAACAGCTATGGTAACACCTTGATTACGGGTTTAGGGTAATTGTGGGGGGTGCTGGGGATGTGGTGCAGTTGGTCAAAAATGCATATCAAGCATGCACAAAGCCCCGGGTTCATTCCCAGCACCACATGGGGGGAGGGGTAGTGGTACATACCACACTGTGGGACTAATGGCTCTGGCCCCAGCTCCAGGGCCCTGGCCATGAGGACACAAAGGGCCCTGCCTCTCCTCAAGAACAGGACAGAACCGTACACTGCTGGGTGGCCACTCCCCTGAAACGCAAGGCTTTTGTGTCTCCATCTCACAGCCCAGCATCGTGGGATGGCTCTGGGATGTGGCTGGACTCAGCCACATCAGCCGCATCCCTGGAGGTTGATAAGCTATCTGTGTTGGGGCCATAACCTCTCCATCCAGGCTGGGCCAGGTATGTTTTCATAGTGACACCAGAGGTTTAAGACAGTAAGAAGAGGCAGGATGCCCCTGGACCCCAACCAAGACAGGCACACGGTCATTCCCATTGCATCCTCTTGGTCAACATGGGCCACAGAGCCAAGTTCAGGGCCAGGGGAACAGATTGTGGGTTCTGGGGACTGGGAAAGGAAGGAGTTCACATGCGGGAGATGGAAGGGTTGGGTGCAGCTCTGAGCTAGCCCTGGTAGCTGCTCAGGACCACCAGTGGGAGAAGTGTCCGGATGCAATGCAGCAAACAAACATGGCCATGGCACTGGCCAGCAAGAGGCCACCACCAGGTCAGGCCTGAGGCCATCTCCTCAACATCCATTGATTCCGCCCTACCATGGGACTTGGTCTGTCTATTCTAAGCATCATTCTGAGTAAGCCCACACACACACATACACCATGGCTGCCCACTGCCCACGGTCCACAGTACCTCTGTGACCTGGCCTGACCTTGCTTCTTCTTAGGCTTCTGGTCCCTTGTCATCCTCCTGACCTAGGTCATACTACCAATGTATCACGTCTGTTCTCTCCTGCCCCAAGACCTTAGTACATGCCTTGCCGTGGGGCATTGGCCCTGCTTTCTTTCCCAGGCAGCCCTTCTGCAACCTCCAAGAGGCCAGGTGCCTCCTCCAGCCCCCGCCACCCAGGCTTCCTGCATCCAGCTCTGGCCACGTGGTAGAGCTGCTCAGCGTGGTCCTGGAGGACGGAACTGCGCCAGCTCCACCTCCACCTCCACCTCCCACTGCCCGCCCTGCACAGTGCTCTGTGCACAACTGGTGCCCGATAAGCTTCCCACTGCCTCATCCCTGTTTGATCTTGAGAAGAGCATTGCTGGAAGGAATGAGGGCTGGAAGGGACATTTGTAGGCAGGGAAACTGAGGCCCAGACGCTGAGACTCCCGGCCACATCTCTCTTCCTGTTTTTCTAGTATGTCTTTAGTATACACATACTACCCTGGTCAGTTTTGTGAATTTGACACAGCCTGGAGTCACCTGGGAAGAAGGAAGCTCAATTAAGAATTTCCTAGATCAGACTGGCCTGTGGCCATGTCTGTGAGGGATAGTCTCAACTGACGATTGATGTAGGAGGTCACGGCCCGCTGTGACTGGCACCAACCCCAGGCAGGTGGACCAGAGCTCTATAAGATCGACAGCTGATCGTGAGGCAGGATGCAGTCTTCCTCCATCATCTCTGCTCCAAGTTCCTGCCTGACGTCTTGCCCTCACATCTATCAGTGGTGAATTGTAATCTGGAAGCAAACTGAAACAAACACTTTCTTCTTCAGATTGTTTTCCATCGAGGTGTTTATCATAGCAACACAGGGTATCAAAGACAGGCAACCTCTGCTCCAGGGTCAACAGACACTAAGTCGGCACAGACAACTGAAAATTGCTGGTGAGGCAGATTTCACTTTGTAGCCCAGGAT
This sequence comes from Eospalax fontanierii, assembly GCA_035773235.1. Classification (NCBI taxonomy): domain Eukaryota; kingdom Metazoa; phylum Chordata; class Mammalia; order Rodentia; family Spalacidae; genus Eospalax; species Eospalax fontanierii. The sequence goes on from CM069537.1 coordinate 74,226,737, forward strand.
GGCTCCAAATTCATGATCCTCCTGCCTCAGTCTCCTAAGTACTGGGCTTACAAGTCTGCTCTACCACACCCAGCTTAGAAAAGTTGCAACTGGGACAGATGTTCCAGAGAAGAGGACTCAAGCGTGTACAGAGCTGGCAGACTGGGTGCCAGCTTTCCTTCTCTGGGGACTGACTCCAGGCCTGGCTTAAAGTCTGTACAATCTAGGCTTCCTTGCCACCAGGTCTCCAACAGGTGCCAGTAGATGACTCCCCTGGGAGAGCCGTCCCCAAGGTCCCTCCCATTCGCTCTATCCCTGCCCGGTGCATCACAGATGGAGCTTCGGCAGCCATGTTATGATTTATAAGGTAGCTCTGAGCAATCGTAGAGAGAAAGATTGTAGGAGCCTGTGAGCCTGTTGACCCTGACGACTCACTGTACTGCCTCTAGATGGGCAAAGGGCTTCTTTGGTGGGTGGTAAGTTCCCTGTTTGCTTGGCCTCTCTAACAGCCTACCTCCAAGCAGCCTAAAGCGGTCTCTACCAAGCAGAACTGACTTTAAGGAAGATGGGGGATGGGCTTCCTACAAAGTGAACTCTGAGTTGAGACATAAATACAGTGCTTCCCAGTTGTCCTCAGGAGATGAACTCTGAGACCCCCCAGTGGGTACCGAAAAGCCCAGTCATGTCAAACCCCATCCCTGCCATGTTCCTAACCGTACATACCTGCAGTAAAGCATATTGTCCCGTAGGCTCAATTAGAAATTGACAATAGTAACTACTGATTAAAAAACAAAACAAAACCTGGGGCTAGAGAGATGGCTCACCAATTAAGAGCACTGATTGTTCTGGTAAAGGATCTGGGTTCAATTCCCAGCACCCACATGGCAGCTAACAACCATCTGTAACTCCAGTTCCAGGAGATCTGACACCTTCTTCTGACCTCCATGGGCACTGCACAACATGGCATTGCACCTACCTACATGCAGGCAATACACTCATACACATAAAAAAAATTTTTTTTAAATACAAAACCTACTAGGACAAGCATGATGCACATGAGCCTCCCTCCCAGCACAGCCTGTGGCACTCAACTGCATTTTTTCAAAACACAGGTGGCCTGGCCCATAGTGCCTTCTCCAGTCCCCAGAACAAACAGCCCCCTCTCCATGACAGAGTGCAACAGGCCCCAGAGTGAGCTCCAGGGACACAGAGTGCCTTCCAAGCAATTTACTGGAGCATGCATCCAACTAATAAGAGGATGACTGGATCCTTTGTTCAAAAGTTATCTTTACACGAGCGCATTTATCAAGTTTAATTAACGCGTCAGGGACTGCGGTGTGAGGAATGGCTCCCAACAAGCCCTGATAGCCCTAATTTTTCTACATTAATGCCAACAGGGCACCCAGCACTGAGCAGGAAATAGACCCTCAGTAGAAACACCACAAGAAAACAGCAACTTCCCTCCCTAAACTGAGCGAAGCCGGCAGTGAAGGTAGGGGCTGAGCAGCGAGTGAGCCCACGGGCCAGGAGCTGTGCCGTGGACTCCGGCCAACCAGCTGGGCCTCTGCTCGGTCCCCTGTGCCTAGCCACCTGTGGCCCTTCCTACGAGAGACAATGCTCCTCTCTTACTGGGGCCTGGAGGGAGCCGCTGCCAATACCTGTTCTTTTAGGATTTGTTTATGAATGTGTTCGCCTGTCGTGTGTTTGTGTGGGTGTGCATACGGATGCGAGAACAGGGCACGGGGTGTTTTTCTCTATCACTGCCTATTTCTTTCGGGCACAGTCTCTACCTGGATCTGGCATGCTTCCAAGGTGGATGGAAGCCAGCAAGCCCAAGTGATCCTCCTGCCTCTCCCCCCGAGCTCAGAGCCAGACTGCAGGGTACACAGACACCCAACTTGTTACATGTGCTGGGATCTGAATTCCTATCCTCATGGTGGTGCAGCAAGAGCTTCTAACCTCTGAGCCACCTCTCTAGCTCCACCCCAGATGCATTCTTCCATCTTTCAATACCAGATGCAGAGCAGTCAGCAGACACAGCTGGGTGTTTGGCGTGTGAGACTCAAATCTGGGACTGAGCATCTGACAACCTTCCCAAGAAGCTAACTTTCTGTTGGGAAGAAAGAACAGGTTGGAGGAGGCTGGGAAGGAGAAGAAAACAGTGATTCCATATAATGTCAAGAGCTAAGAGAACAAGGCAAGTTGAGAGAGGCACAAGGCAAGGAGCCATTGGCATTGGGTGGTCAGGCCACACAGCAGTGCAAAGGTCCTGGGGCTGGGGGTGAGCCCTGAGTATTGGAGGAACCACAGGGAAGCCAAAGGGCTGGAACAGATGGTTCCCCAGCCCTGGGATGACAGAGGCTGGGGGAGGTGGGTGTTCTAGTTTACCTTTAATCACTGTGACAAAACACTGACCAGTACCAACCTGGGGAGGAAAGGGTGTATTCGGCTTACATCTCCCAGGTCACAGTGCATCACTGAGGGAACACAAGGCAGGAACTCAGGGTAGGAACCTGGAGGCAGGAGCTGGAGCACAGGCTGTGGAGGAAAGCTGCTTACTGGCTTGCTCCTCTGGCCTGTGCTCAACCTGCTTTCTTATACAACTCAGAACAACCTGCCCAGGGGTGGCCACCCACAGTGAGCTGGGCCCTCCCACATCTCTCAATCATCAAGAAAATACCCCACAGACATGGCCACAGGCCAATCCAATGGAGACAATTCCCCAGTTGAGGTTCCCTCAACCAGGTGTGTCAAGTTGACACTAAAGCATCCAGCACAGTGGGTAAGAAGCAGGTGCTATGTGGACAGGACGCAGACTTTCTGGCCATGTAGAGGGTACAGAGGAGAGCTATCCTTCACCGGAGGCTGGGGGGGAGGGGGCTGGGGGAGTGGGGAGGGACACTCGCCTGGGCCACATCTTAGTGAAAAGTTAATAGCCCATGCTGAGATCCCCTGCTGTGTAACCTCGGGCAAGTCTCTCCCCTCCCCCTCAATGAAATGACTCCATTTGTTAGAGGAGCCAACAGCATCAAACAGGAAAGGTGCCCAACCCCAGGAAGCAGACAATGCTGTCATGGGCAGCAGACAATGCTGTCATGAGCACACACACTCCAGCGGTGGGGATGGTGGACATCAGCATTTCCCCTAGGTGGCCCTACGAGTAACTCTCCAGAGACACCACACAGCCGCAGGCAGGCTCAGGGGGACAGAGGGACCCCAGAGACTGCACCACCCTCCCGGGAGGCCGTTTCCCCCACAGGAGCTCCCAGGCAGAGTAAGGCCAGGGAGCCTGTGCGCTCCTGGCTCGGCTCTGGGGCTGAAAGCATCTCCACCCTCCCCACATCAAATCTGCTGCTCTCTCTCACCCGCCCGGCTGTGGGGAATCTTGCTGGACCCTGCCCTGTTCCTTCTCGCCCTGAGGCTCTGCCTGACTTGCTCAGTCACATGCTGATGGTGCCTGGCGCCACCCAGACCTACCGAGTCCTGGCCGTGAGCCATGCACCTACCAGTCGACATGCCACTCTACCCTCACCAGGGACCTCACAACCTGCCCTCTGCTTAGCCTCTGCTAGAAGCCCCCTCCTGGACCCTGCATGTCTCAGGACCATAATCCCCCACAAGGTGTGTGCTGCCAGAAAGAGGCATCCAGTCGTATGCAGCCAGTCCCAGCACCTCAGCCTGGACACAGCAGAGTCCCACACTAGAGGAAGCCTCTGGTGACTACACCAGCTTGCACTGAGGGCATCCGCCCCTGACCACAACCCCCGCTCAGTGGCCTCCAGGACACTGGGCACAGACAGGATGCCACAATCACACTTGAGGAGTGCCTGATCAGGGTCTGAAACCACACCCAACTCGAGTCAGTCCCCTCCCCACCCAAGCTGTGCAGCTTGCTGGGAAACCGGGCAGCATGTGATGGGGAAAGTGGAGTGCCCCTCCCTGAGTGGGGGCCGTCCCTACGACCTCCAGAGAGTCCAGGAGCTGATTGCTGCTGCCAAGTGACCCTCGCGACAGGGCCGGCGGAGCCGCGAGGGGCGCTCCCTCTGCCCCTCTCCCCCTCTAACTCCCCTAGGGTCACTGTCAACTGCTCTCTGAAGAAAAGTTCCCCCAGAGAGGAGCGATACCTTACAAGGATGACTGACAGCTCAGAACTTCAGTGACTGTAAAGAAGCTGAAATGTTGCAGGTCCAGAGTTATCATGGGTTATATTTAGTTCCCCTGAATGGCCATTTTAGTCTACTCCGTGTGTGACCTAACATCCTTGTGACTGTCAGATAAATGCTTCGGAATGTATGAACAGACCCCTAGCTTCCATCAACCTTAAAACTAAGAGTGTCATCAGACAGCATCTGAGGCCTGTGACAGAGATCCTCCTCTGCGTAAACGCTACCTGAGGCTTCCACCAATGTGTTTGGAAAGTGTCTTGACTTAGGACTGTCTTCTGTTCTGTTACTATAAAAACTCCATGTTGGAACAAGGAGTTTGAATAAGCTGAATCTGATTCCTGGGCATGGTCCCTCGCATGATTCCGGAACAAACCATCTCTTGCCCCCTTGAGGCGAGAACTCATAATGCGTGCCATTATGTACACAGCTGCCCGGTGAGCCTGTGACGTGGGCTGGGAAGGAGGCCCGCCTCGACATCTGCTCCCATACCTGCCTGGATACTATTTTTAGCCCTGGAACTGTTGGCACACATGGCTTCATGGGGCTGTAGTAACGGTTTGGAGATCTGAAGCCCAGAGCGGGAGGTTTCTGGTGGGGGTCTGGGCTCTCCCTGCTCCTGGGACGATTGCTGTAGCTCCAGGTACCATCTTTGTGGAGGACTGCCCGCATGGCTGGTGCCGCACAGCGGAGGCAGGAGAGAGAGCTGCCCATGATGGCGACAGTTTGAGTCTCTCAGTCCCCAGGGGCCAGGGCTGGAAGGGCTGGACAGCCATTAGGTAGGGGTCAGTTTTCCAGTGGGATGGGGAAATATGAATGTCTAAGGTCTCCTGGCTGGAGGCGGAGGAGGAGGGGTGTGCAACAGCTTGGGGTGCAGGCCCAGCTGGGTCATCTAGGGTAGGATCATGTTCTGCCACCTTCTGGGTACTCCCCTCCCCCAGCCCTGTATGGCCAAGAGGGGCGACCCCAGGAGCAGGAAGTGACTTCCTTCCAGGCTTTCCAGACCTTTTCAGGGCACACTGAGGCAGCTGGGTCTTTCCTCCTTGCCAATGCGTTTTCCCTTTCATTTTAAATGTTTGAAAGAGTCTGTTTTCTTGAAAAGAAAACTGGAAGGGTACATGTGTACTTGGGGTCAGGTGGCGGCTTGCCCTGGCCTTGGCGCGCTCCGCTCTCTGGGTCCTGCTTCGTCCTGGAGCTCCTCTGACTTGTTCTTTCCTACAGTTGGAGGAAGGACGACGCCCACCAGCCATGCGTCTCCACCCAAGGTCTCTACCATGTTCTACCCCTGCCTGTCACTGTCACGGTCTCACTCCGGTCAGCGCACCTCACTGGCAGCTGTTTGGTTCGATTTGGTTTTGTTTGGTTGACTCTGTTCGCTCCTCCACTCGCCATGAATTCACCACATACCAACTGTTTGAGACACTCTTGGGAAGGAGCAAAGGCAGGCTGGGGACAAGCATCCTGGTTGGAAACGGAGGCAGAGAAATGAACAGATACAGAACCAGGCAAGAAGTATCTGAGGTATTTAGACCCCCCAGGAGGGAAGGTTCCAGAAGAGCCTCCAGGGAGGTAAATGCTCCATGCCTGCTCCTTTACCAAGGCCCTAACATTTGCTTTTCCTCAGCCCCATGGTCTCTCTGACTATGGGTTTGATCTCTTGAGCACATAGGGAAAGGCTACTGGTGGGCGCTGATGCCCAGAAGGATCAAGTCCAACCCTTTTCCCTTCTCCCGAGGGAGAAGGAAGCCCTAACCTTTAGGTTCCCGGCCTCCTTTGCAGCTAGACCTGACCGTATTCTAAGCTCTAGTCAACAAGAAGTGGCTAGACCTCCCTTGAGGAGAGCTTCTGCATTCTAATCTTCCAAGGGTGGGGATAACTTCCATCTTCTAATAGAAAGACAAAGGCGTCCAAGGATGGCTTGTTGCCTTTGACCTTTCTATCCTTTCTGCCTGGAAAATGGATGTGAAATCTGGATGCACGGCGGCTGTGTCACGACGTGAGGTGAGATGTGCATCGAAGTCGCTGGCTCAGGAAGCCAGAAGGAACCTGGCCCTGTGAGTCATGGAGAAGTGTGCCGGTTCTGCGCCCTGTGCTCAAGCCGCAGTGCACTGAGTGTGTGCAGAAAGTGGGGGACAGAGAAGCCCTGAACCTAGCCGTAGGGCGGGAAGGCTTCTAAAGTGGGTGGAACCTGGGGCTTCTTGTGTTCAGCGAGAGTCTGAACCTCCCCCAAGTTTGCCCCATCTCCTCCTCCAGACCTGGCCTTGCTCCTGGGGCATCCTTTTTGATGTGGGATGGCACTGTTTGGAGGAGCAGCCTGGGCGACAGAGCAGATGAGGTGCTGTGGAGGGTTGGGAGGGTGGAGTGGGAGCTGCTGGGGCCGTGTGGGGATTCCTCAGCAGACCGTGGGGCTTGGGGAACAGAAGGCTGTGCTTGGCAAGGGCTGAGGTGGGCTAGAAAGAAGGCACACAAGAACCACTGTCTGTAGGCAGGAGAGAAATGAGAATTTCCTCGGAAGGACCCTCAATGGCGAGCCTTTGGGTGTGTCTCCAAGGTGCGGAGCAAGTACCCCCAGACCCAGGGTCTTAAAGCAACAGAGTTGTGTTCTCACGGCTGCAAGTCCAAAACCAGGCACCAGTAGGTAGTCTCTGAAGATTCCAGAAGCCAGAAGCCCCAGGCCACCCTGGTTTCTGACCCACACTGCAGTATCTCCATATCCTCTCCTCTTTCTATAAGGACCCTGATGAGTGGCCACCAAGACTTGTTTCCAAACGGGGTCAGAAAACAACTGAGGCTTGGGATGGACACACTTTGGGGCATGTCAGCTTATCAAAGGGGCAGGATACCAGGTCAAGTGTTGACCCCAGAAGCTACTGAAACATCCCTTTTAGGGACATCATTGAAGCTAGACACCACCCCCCAACCTTTTCTGGCCATCAGGGCGCAGTCCCTGCCAGGAGCTAGCTGAGCACTGACGTAGGTGCTTACCGCAGTGGTTCTAATGTTCCCCATAATTACATTCCTAGACCCGGGGAAACTCTCCCCTGCCTCCCAGAGACACATGGAGAAGGGCCAGTAATTAGATCTGCCTCCCCAAATCACTCCTTTCTCAGAGTTGGAAGTAATTTTCTGTCTGGGAATAATTAACTTTGAGGACCTGGGTGAAGTGTGCGGTGGAGAAGGAGACAGAGCTGGAAGCCTTTTTGAAGAGGCCTAGGAACTAAGCGTCTGGGTCAGCACCGGACCCCAGAGACTCAATTACCTTGTGGCCCTCCTGTGCCTTTGGATGACTCTTTGGATGACAGCTTTCTGGAAAGGCTCTGTTCTCCAATGTCATCCCCAAGGACTATGTTCCAGGTAGCCTGGGGCTTGGGGAGACATAAAGTGTATTCAAGTCCAGATCCAGTGCTTTCAAGGGAAGAAGTGTGGCCTGCCCAGCTTCCTCCCAGGGATGAGGTCACGGAGATCTCATGGGCTGTGTGGAGAGGCAGCACCCAGCAGGTGCTCAGTAAATGCAGAGCAGGTACTGCATGAACGGCAGAGGTGGTTGATGAGTTTGTAAAGAGTGAACTGGAATAACCCTCCTTTCCTGAGTGGCTCTCAAAGTGGGGTTCCTAGGACATCAAACAGCATAAGGAATTTGCTAGAAAGGCAAACTCTGGGATTCCTTGCCTACCAAACGGGGAATTCTAGGAACATGATGGTGACCTCTGACATACAAGTCCTTCTCGGGATCTTCGGCCTCACCTGCCCCCCTCCTGCTTGGAACTACCCAGGCTCCTTGACTCATCTGGGCTTTCCCCAAATCTGCTTCTGCAGAAAAGGAAGGATACCCCCTCATAGGACAAGTTTGCTCATCTCCAGAGGAAAGCCAGCTTGGCCCCATGCTGTGCCCGGGAGCCCATGTAGTATATAGGGCAGTGGGTTGATGCCCACTGCCATCTGGGCCTGGCCGCTGCGTGTCACAAGGCACTTACTGCCATATGCTGCGTGCGTATGGGATTGGAGGGACCCTGGGAGCTCTAAGGATATCTTTGAAAGTGTCCTGCCCCTGGCTGACCACAGACAGGTATCGCCCTCCCTGGACCTCACTTTCCGTCTGGACTTGCTTCCTTGAGTGGTCTGGGTCTCCTTTGCTCCTGTTAGTGATCAACATGTGACCAGGCAACATCAGAGCCCGACAGCCACTTCCTGCTCCAGATTCTTCACAACTTCCTTTTGAAGTCCACGGTTGTTTCCTTAACATCTCAGCGCTTCTTTCCAAATTAACTAATTAATTAAATTATTTTTATCCCATGTGCATGAGTGTTTAGCCTGCATGTGTGTCAGCGCACCATGTCATGCAATGCCCCTAAAGGTCAGAAGAGGGCATCAGATTCCCTGGAACTGGAGTTAAGGACAGTTGTTAGCCATGTGGGTGCTGGGAATCAAACCTGGGCGCTCTGCAAGAGCAGCCGGTACTCTTAACCACTGAGCCATCTCTCTACCCCTCATCTATATTTAGAGTATACAAGAAGTGGTGGCCAAGGTGAGGTGTGGGAGAGGCTGAGTGGCGGCTTTTCAGCCCCCAAGTCCTGAGTGCTGGCTCAGCTGGGAGATGAATGGAGGCACCTACGCTCCTCCGCACATGTGGCTGGCACCCTTCAGTTTACAAGCCAGACCTAGAGAGACTGGGTAAGCCATAGAACAAGATGAGCCCCTGGCATCCTCCACCCTCCACCACCCTGCTAGCCAAGCTGCCTGGAGACCGTGGAGGGGGACAGTGGGGACAGCTGAGGCCTCTGTCCCGGAGGGTGACACCTGTGACTTCAGTAAGCCAGCAGGTGCCACAGTATGTGCTAATGGCTGTCCCTACCTATCCCTCCCCTGGGAATCATGGATGGGAACTGTACAAGACAAGGGGGAGGGGATCAGCTTCCTCCTCTGCCAGTTCTGCCCAGTAAGAGTCTGACCCTGGATGACCCAGGGACAAGAGGATCCCTGAGGGACCAACCTAGAAGAGTGGGCTGTGGTCACGGGGGCTCCTGCCTCCACCTGCCTTGCCTCACTGCCAAGACCCAGCATCTGGAAGCAACCCTGTCCTGGGAAGGGTCCCAGGCCCCCTCAGGCAGGGTGGGGTTCAGAGGAACCCCTCGAGTAGGTGGTGGCTGAGGGAGAAGGTAGGCACAAGTGGGTCAGGGTAGGAGACTGGAGACAGCCAAGAACAAAAAACCTACTATGTGCCCCTGCGATCTCTATAGCAATCTGTTTCACAGACGAGGAAGTTGATATGAGAAAGGGACTTGCGTGAGATAACACAGCCCAGGACCCAGGTCTGAGTCAGATGCCCTCTCTCCATCCCTTCCTGCCTCCTCCGTCACCAAGCCTGGGGCCTGCGGGCTCCCTGCCCTATGTATGCATGCGCATGGCATTGCAGTATTCTGCCCTCCAGTAACACCGGGAGCATCTCTGCCCCAGAGTAGGTCCCACACAGCCACCCCAAACATAAGAACAGAAAGCTGAGACCTCTTTCCAAAGTGGGCCATGAGCTTCCACACACAAGGTCACGTGGACCTTAAGAAGCTGAGAAGGAAGGATGAGGAGGCTGCCATTGGAAGCCCCTGTGCTTGGAGCCAAGAACACAGCCCTGCTGTGAGAGTGGGTCCCCTGAACTCCTTCAGCCTCAGTCTCCCCACCTGTAGGATGGGATAATTACAAACTTAATTCCCAGAATGCCATGGGGCTGTGTAAGACAATGCCTGCAATTTGCATTGAGAAGTGCCAGGTGTTGGGCAGATGTTGGTTGGGAACATTGGGCTGTTGCTGTGGTGACAGGAGCTCTGTGTTTAGCAGTTAATATACCCAGCCTTCAGGAGCAGCTTCTCCAATCTCATCTCAGAGACAGGCCCAGCCAGCACCAGCCATAGGTGACAGAAACTGACCTGTGCACTTCTGTCCAGAACTTTCCCCAAGGCTAGAACCATGTTCAAGGCTAGCCTTGAACAGTTTAGACTCTGCCAGTCTTTTACTTGTCCTGGTGACAGATGTCCCCCAAGTCTCTAGGAACCATGAGCTGACTCAGCTCAGCCCCTGTACTCAGGGAGCTCCAACCATGCCCAGTGGGGACAGCAGCATGAGACCAGGGCTGCGGAGCTGGACAGGGCTTGGATGGACAGGTGAGACAGAACAGGCTGGCTGGGGCTTGACAAGCCCTGACTCTGATAACCACGAGGAGCAAGAGCTTGGCAAAGCTCCCAGACCTGCTAACACCACCAGCTCCTGGCAGGTGGGGCGATCAGAACTCCATGGTGGGGAAGAGCCAAAGTGAGCATAGACTGTCCACACCCTGGCGCTCAGCTGTACCCCACAGGTGCCTCTGTGAACTGCAAGGCTGGCTTTATAAACGGGTGCACCTTTCAGCCCAGCATGCAGACTGGGGTTCCACAGGGTTCAGAAACACCATGTCCCCTCTGGGAGCCAGCACCCGCACAGACACCAGGGCCTTGACGTGGAAGGGTCTGATTGGCCCATCCGTGGGAGTCAGAGGAGCCACAAAGAAGCAAAGATACTGACAGGGCTCTGAGGAGACAGCCGAGGCTAAAGTCCCCGTAGAGAAGCCTTTCCGCCTCTCCCCAGCAGAGCTCCAAGATGAGTTAAGAAGAAAGAAGGAAGGAGAGAGGAAGGGGAAGGGGAGAAGGAGGAGGAGGAAGAAGATGTAGGCCCCGAGCACCCTGCGTTTCTGAAGTGCAGCCATCTTGGACCACAGCACAAGAGGCTCTGGGAGAACAGGGTGGCTGAGGACTCCCCAGGGACCAAGGTGAGGCACTCAGGTAGCCGTACTGCTGATGGCGGAGAGGCCAGGGCTCCTCCACCTTCCCTCAGCCTGGAAAGGGGGAGGCGCAGGTTCAGAGGCCTGGGGCTGGCCTTCTGCAGGAGCTGGAGTGAGGCAATGGGGGGTGGGGGTTCTGGATCCAGAAGCCAAAGCATGTAGCTCCTGAGGGCCAAGGTGAGGAACTGGAACCGCAGGAGAGCGCTGCAGGTGCATCCAGCTGTGCGGGGAAAGACAGGGAGGGCTCAGTGTGAAAAGGAGATGGAGGGGAGCCGCTGTGGTAGGTACACCAGGGGCAGCCCTGCGGAATCCGGCACTGGGACGGGCTGAGCACAGGAGGCCTAGGGCAAGAGCCAGGCCTCCTCTAGCCTAGAGCGCTTTTCCCAGGCTCTGGACCAGGGTGTGGGCTCTGGCAGGGGTGGGAGACTCCAAGAGCAAATTCCACCAGAAATGTTCAGCTGTAGCTTCGAAGCCCAGAGGCTGACTCCTGCCCCGGGCACAAACACAGGGTTTGCCGCCCTAGCCTGGAGTTTGACTCCCACTTTCTCTCCCTGGCCCTGTCAAGTCAGAACTTCCACGCAGGGAAACCCCAGGAGAGCTGAAGTGGAGGGTCGGGGCGGTAGAGGGGGGCTCTCTTAAGCCTGGAGCTTGTGACACCAGAGAGGCACGGTTGACGCTGCGGCTGCAGGGGAGGACAGAGGAAAAGCAGGTACTCTGATCCTGTGAGGAAAGTGGCTTGCCCCACCTCACAGAACCGGTGCGGGAAGGTAAAAGGAGCCCCCGCCAATCTCAGAGACGCCTCACCAGGACTGTGCCATCCTGCTTCCAAGCAGCCCACTTTTACCAGAGAACCCAAGGCTAAGCACAGGGCGCTTCCTTCCCCTGGGGCAGAGCTGTTCTCCGTGCCCCCTCATCCCTGCCTAATGCCCAGTCTAGCCTCTGCCACCCCCAGGAGCCCCGGGGGTCTCTTGCCACGAAAATCAGATCTCCTTGAACTCTCCGTGGCTCCCTAGTGCTCTCCAGGACACCCCACTGCCCCCGAGTCTGGCCTGTGTCTTCCTGACACCCTGTTCTGGTTTCTCCCGGCTCTGCAAGCCACCACTGATCTCCTTCCTGCTCCCTGACGAGCGTTCTCACCTTCATACCCCACACAGCCAGTCTCTAAAGGATCACAGGCCAGAAACAAAACTGCCTGTCTTTATTTTGAAATAGGCTAACTTCAAACTCACGTAGCCCAGGCTGACCTCAAACTCAAGATTCTCCTGCCTCTGTCTCCCAAGTGCTAGGATTACTGCGCCACTCCAACCAGCACACAAAAAACAAAATAAAAATTTTAATTGACCTGATATCTGACCTCATCTCTCAAGTCCTCTCTCTCTCTCTTTCTCCATACATTGTGTTATGTGTGTGTGTCTGTGTGTGTTGTATCCTCATGCGTGTGTGGCAAACACTTTATCAACTGAGCTATCTCCCCAGCCCATTCCCAACATTCTTATATGACCCTCTTTTCCCTAGTCTGGCAGAGGTCCCCAAACAACCCTCAGCCCCTGGACTTTAACAGGACTCAGGCCTCAGCCAAGGCTGGTGTCTGTGCTTGTGACTTCTCACTTCTCATAGTGAGAGGAGACAGAGCAAGGGATGGGGAGGACGCAGGGGTCCTGGAAGCCTCAGCCACCCCCGAGAGAGGTGGCCTCAGAGCTGATATGTTCCTTGACTAAGGGACTATTGGGAAGTGATGGGAAATCAAGGGTGGGGAGGGGAGCTAGCTGAAAGACATGAGTCACTGAGGGTGGGCCCTGGAAGGGGTACTGCCCCCGCTTCTTGGCTTCCATAAGGTAATCAGCTTTCTTCCTCCACCACAGGCTTCCACCATGACATGCCTCACTTCAGGCCCTCAAGCAATAGAAACAATTGACCCCGGACCAAACCCTCTGAAATTGTGAGCCAAAACAGTGCTTTCGTCCCTTGAGTTGTTTGGTGAGTGAAGGAAAGCTGATTGACAGAGGGACAGAGGGATGATCCCACAGATAGAAGTGAGAGATCCGCTTCATGGCGCCTGCCTCCTGGGGTGGAGGGCCCGCTCAACCAAGGCACAGCTTCAGTCGGGGAAGAGCAGCAGAAACACAGCACTTGTGGCCACCGACTGACAGTGTGATGCCCACCAGAGCTAGATGTGCCCCCACAGACTCTTCCAGGGCAGTGCTGTATCCTGGATGACAGGAGGAGTCTGGCAGTGAAATCTTATTTGCACAACCAGGGATGCCAAGTTTGGGCCTGGGATCCCGGGGGGGCGTTTTGATGGGAAACACAGGCCTAGCATGTGCAAGGCCCAAGGGCTCACTGCTCAACCAGCAGTCACTGTGTCCAGAGGACTGGGGCTCTGCAGAGAACCAGATGCTCCATGTCTGTGGTCCAGCCTCAGGCTCCCCTGGGGTGCGTGGATGGTAACCAGAGGCTGTGGGAAGACATCGCTCAGAGCAGCCCCTTCAGACTCAGGCAGCTCTGCCCACAGAGAGCCTGGCTGGGCGCTGGGCCTCATTAAAACAACAATACTTCAGTCACCTCTTAGACTGCCCGTGCTGCCAGCAACATCCACCTCGCCCATGGTTGTGTATTTGGGAAACTGAGGCTCAGAGAAAGGCAGTCATGTACACTCCATAACTGAACAATGGAGAAGGGTGGGACTCTGACCTTCCAACAGCGCTGGCCCCGGCAGCACCAAGCAGCTACATCAGTGCTGGGTACCCCCTGGGCAGGAGCGACCCCACCTCTCCCCTCCCCCCACCCAGGGAGAGGCAAGAGCTAAATTCTCACTTAACAGCGGGAAGCTTCTGGGCCTCCTTATCATGATGCAAATTAATATTTATTATGCAATTATTCATCTTTGTAATTGCTAGTATTTCAAAGGGAGCATGGAAGGCTTAATTAGAACACTTGGAATGTTATTAAAATGGAATGCCAGAAGGAGGGGTGCCCTTCTCCCCCATTCTGCAGCCCCAAGCCCAGCTGCCTCCAGAAGGTTCTCAGAGCTTGGGTCCACCCCAGCCTGGCTTCCCAACCTGGATTCTCCCAGGTGGATTAGCCTTTTCTTTTTCTTCTTTTTTGAAATTTGACTCCTAGAAAGTTTGAGGGACGTGATGATATAAGAAGTTACGATTCTAGAACCTGTGGCCGCTGCAGGATGCCATTGGGAAAGGCAGTTGAGTTCCCTGGGGCTTCTCCGCACCAAGCGGGCCTGACATGGGTCCAGCCTCTGCAAACCCCAGTCCAGTCTGTATCCACTTTCTCCTCTCTCCTACTTCTCCTCCAGTCACACTGCAAACATTCACAGGGCACTTTCAGGTCCACAAATCCTCCATCTCTAATGGACTTTAATTTTTTGGCAACAACCTGTGCAGGTCAGAGAGTGGGTGGCAACTCTGGAAAAGTGGGATCTGGCACACAGAGACCCACCTGCCCAACAGCAGCCCCCACCCACCCCACCCTCAGCCTCTGCCCAGTCCCCACCTGAACAGCCTGAGACAGAGTAAATCTGGACTGCAGTGGGGAAACTGAGGTCCAGAAAATAGGAGAGTGAGCAGGGAAGGGGCAGAAGGACTTCTGGGGAAGGACAGAGGGCAGAGGGCGGAGACAGAGTGACCAGCAGTGTGCGCGGACAGATGGGCCTCTGACACGGGTACCAGGAGGCAGATGCTAGGGGCTTGAAGGCCTCCATCACCTAGAGAGCTCAGTGGGGTGACTGGGCAGGCCATGCGCTGTATGGAAGGGCTGGATTACCGTCACCCTCACAGAGAGGGAACCCACTGGGAACTGAGAGGACCAGAGAGATCTGGCACCGGCCAGAACTCATCATTCCTTAGAGCCTGGGGCTTCCTCACAGAGGCCTGGTAGCCAGCAGGAAGAGGCCTGGCAATGGCCAGGAGGTGTGTGTTAGATCATGAGCCTGCCCCGGTCACTCTGAGAGGCCCAGTCCCAGAGCCTAAAAAGATCAGGCCACCGCCACAACCCCGCAGCTCACTCCTGGGTCCTAGAGTTAAGGAGCCAGTGCTGTGGTTTTTACTGCTTTTACATGGTGCCTGGCTCCCCTCCAGACCTTGTCAGCAGGCTATGTTGAACTAAAATCACATGGCGGAGAACTTCCCACATCCCTGAAAGAATATAAAAGTCAGGTATTTTCCTTTGTGGGGGATTTCTCTGAAGGCGCTGGGTCTCCCCATCATCCTGTCAAGCAGTTACCGCTCACTTGAAGCTTTCTCTCTAAATGGAGCTCCCCAGGTTTCAAAGGGAAGTTTCTTATCTTTAATGCCCCATCATGAGGTCTCTGATGTCTGTACCGTACCATCTCTTTTGAACTTGCTCCCACCTCATCAAGATCAAGGTCCTTTCTCCTCATAATTATGGAAGAAACATTAAATATTGGTCTCTTCTCTCAAATCCTGTAAAACTTTTGGTATGTGACAAGGAATTCTAATCTTTTAATCTCCCCTAATCCCTGAAGTTTGGGGTTTTTTAAAAAATATTTTATTTATTATCTTTATGTGTATGAGTGTATTGCCTGCATGTATGTAAGTGCACCTGTGTCACACAGTGCCTCGCTGTGTCAGATTCCCAGTGTTGGATTTCCCTGGAACTGGAGTTACGGACAGTTGTTAGCCACCACATGAGGGCTGGGAATCGAACTCAGGTCCTCTGCATGAGCAGCCAGGGTTCATAACCCCTAAACCAGCTCTCCAGCCCATTTTTTTGTTTTCTTTTTGTTTGTTTGTTTTTTCTTTCTTTCTTTTTCTTTTTTTTTTTTTGAGACAGGGACTCACTATGCAGCCATGGCTGGCCTGGAACTCCCTGTATAGACCTGGCTGCCCTTGATTTCACAGAAATCCACCTGCCTCTGCCCACTAAGTGCTGGGATTAAAGGTGTGCGCCCACGTCTGATTTGCAAGGCCCTGACACAGTTCTGGTACCTGATGGCCTGAAGCAGCAGAGCCCTCCCTGCTCTTTGCCTAACCTTTCCCCTTCCTTTAAACTGGCCAACCAAGAAAGACTGTGAGGTCAGACCCCAGTCAACCGGGAAAAGACACAGTACTCTTGCATTAGTGATAAACCTATCAAATTCTTTAGTGGGATATGCTTGCTGGATCTGAACAGAGTCACAACTTATCCTTTTGTAAAAACCTGACTGAGTTACTCCTGTCTGTGGTGTGAGTGGAGTACCTGAACAAGACAGAAGAGGACGTCACATCCCCTGGAACTGAAGTTACAGATGGTTATCAGTAACATGTGGTGCTGGGAACTGAACCTGGGCCTTCTACAAGAGCAGCCAGTATTCTTAACTGCTGAGCCATCTCTCCAGCCCCCACCCCTCATTTTTCTAACAATTATGGGACAGCTCCTTTCACAACCAACCTGCCTTCCCCATTTAACAGCCTGAAGACCACAGACGTGGTACAACGCAGTGCAGCAGGGTGGGGCTTTAAGATTAATTATGGTCTCCAGATGGCTGGAGTTCAGCCTACAGCTGACCAGCTCAGGTGGCTGCCCTGTCCCCAGGGCCTGACACCTCCAGAGCAGCAAAGTCTCCACTTCCCAGAGGGCCCGGTTCCCCACCTAGCCAGAAGCCATAGCCCATGGCAGCACAGCACTGTCCCAAGCCTCCCCCTGAATCCCAGCTGGGGTTGACAAACAAGATGTCAGCTCAGGGAGAAACCAAAGCACAGGCTAGCTCTGGAGGCAGAAGTGAGCCCCAAAGCCAAGGCCTCCTGCCAGCTCCGAAGCACCCTCTACCAAACACAACACAGGACACAGAGCTAAGCCAGGGTACCCGTTTGTGAGACAGGCCTAACCGACAGGCCTCTATGTGGCCTCACCTCTGAGTCTCTTCTGCCCCTTCTGCCTTCATAGAGGGCCTTTGGCGGGTTTGGTTGGTTTTCTGTTTTTTAAAAGAGCGTCTTCCTGTAGCCCCAGCTGGCCTAGAACATGTAGACTCTGAATACCGGGATTAAAGGCAGGCACCACCACAGCCAGTTTGATATTTGTTTTTTAAGGTGTGTGTCTGTCTGTGTCTGTGTGTGTGTCTGTGTATGTCTGTGTGTGTCTGTCTCTGTGTGTATGTGTCTGTGTGTGTATGTGTGTGTGTGCCTGTGTGTGTGTGTGTTCCCTTGCCTACAGTTTGACATCACCATACCAAGCTTTTATTTGGTGATGGGGATCTGAAGTCACGCTTTCACAACAAGCACTCTGCCCACTGAGCCATCTTCTGAGCTTGTTTCTGAGATGGTGTCATATTCTGGGCTGGTCTCAAACTATCTATATAGCTTAGGATGGCCTGGATCTCCCGCAGCTCTGCCTGCCTCCATCTCCTGAGTACTGGGATTAGAGTGTGTGCCACCACCCACCACACTCGTCCCACAGGGTGGTTCATAGGGGAATCTACAGCTGAAGGGTGGAAAGTGGCCTTTTAACAGTGTTCCTGAGGCTGGCCCGTTCTGTCTCAGGCCCCAGGTCAGTCCACCCTCCTGTTAGCTTTAGGCTCACATCCCCTGTGTCACCATGCCTGGGAATCAGCATGGCAGGTGCCCTGCCCTGCACCCATCAAGCCCAGTCTCCAAGGCCACCAGGAGCTTCCTTCTCCCCTGTACGGTCCTCCTGGGGCACCGTGAACATCTGACACCCCAGATCCTGCAGGGCCTCTACAGACAAGCTGCCCTTCTACCCTGTGGTTTAGACAAGGCAAACCTTGGCAAGTTCCTTTCCAGCACTTTCCAACTGTTCCCAATCAGCCTGAAGCAGCCTCCTGCTGTGAGCCCAGGCCACCTGCCGGGCAGAATGAATATGCATGTATGCTAATCTGCATAGCTTACGATTTGCATGACAATTGGAGCCCAATTCCACACTCCAGAGTAGCTTTCAAAGGCAGCTCAGACCTGTTCCCTAAGGCTGGCAAGGAGGTGGAGGCGGGCTCTGCCCCCTCATGCGCCCCACAGCCTGACCCAGAGCTGGGGGGTGAGCTGCCTGCCTGTCTCTGGAATGCCTCTCTGGCACAAGGGGGCAGCCAAGGTGCTGCCACGCTGGGAGTTGGGGAGGGCCCCCGTGGGAAGGGGTTCATTGAAGGCTCTTGTGCTGGTTAGTTTTTGTCACGATGACACAAACTAGAGTCACCTGGGAAGAGGGACGCTTAATAGAGGAGTTTCCTCAGTGGAGGCCTGTGGCAGGGCTACAGGGGACTTTCGTGATTGTTAACTGATGCAGGAGGGCCAAGCCCATTCCTCAGCGGGTGGCCTAAGCTAAGAAAGGTGGCTGAGCAAGCCTGGAGAAGCAGGGCGGAGCACAGCGTTCCTCCTGGCCTCTGCTTCAGTTCCTGCTCCAGGCTCCCGCCTCCAGCTCCACCCCGGCTTCCACAATGACGGACTGTAACTTCTAAGTGGAAACTGTAAGGTTTGGTTCTCGAGACAGCAGGGATGGAGGAGAGGCTCCGCAGGGAGCTAACAGGGCTGGTTTACTAAGGGCACGGGGCTGGCTTCCCGAGGCTGGCAATGAGAGAAGACCAGCCTAGACAAGGAGATGGGGGGTGGGGAGACTAGCCGGCTCATCTTGGGAGCTCGGGCTGGGGGCCAGGGGATGGCATGCCTGGTTTAACTCCTCCAGATCGGGATGAGGAAGCTAGTCAGGGAGAATGAGAGAGGCTAGCTCCCAGCCAGATGAGGAGACCAGATAGCCCAGCTGCCCAGCAGGCCTTAATGGGGCGGGATGCCCATCACATCTGATTGGTGTTCAGAGGAGATTGTAAACATTTGGCCGGGAAGCAATCCCGTTTTCCAGATGCTTGTGAACTCTGGGTCGGGGCTTTATCTGGCCAGGGAGCTGTAAAAGTCAGTCTCTTTTCATGGATGTTTGTGAATTCTGGAAGTTTGGCTGGAGTCGCCAAGGTGTCTGTCAGTCCTCCTGAGCCCTGGAACTGCTGGGGGGTTTCCTTTCTTACAGAAATAAACTTTCCTCCTTTAGTTACTTTTGGTCAGTGTTTCACTGCAACAGAGAAACAAACTAGAGTGGCCCTCCCACGAGTCCGCCAACAAGCAAGAAGGAAGTTGCCTGGGTGTGGCTAGGTCTCTTAACCACGCCCCCATCCTCACCCTCCTCAGCCTACAGTTTCCAAAGCCCCTTCCTTTGGAGCAGGGGTCCCTCAGGCAGTTGTAGACCCCCTGAGAGGTAGCCAGAGCTCTACTTTGTTAACAACACAGACCACAGAAATCACACACACAGGTCTGCCCAGCTCACCACACCCTGCCTCACCCTGGCCAGTCTTGGAGTCAGGGGAGAACCTTCAGAGTATCTCCCAGAATTAGGGACGATTCCAATACAGGACACCCAGGACTCATACCAGACCCAGACCCAGGCTCAGCCCCCAGTGTCATCCCCTAGCCTCCCACCAACCCAGTGCACCTCCTAAGGAGGCAGAGAGGCCTGGAGGGACTCTCGGGACACCCCTGCGGAATTTCAGGCAAGAAGGGCTTGTGGACAATGGTGGTGCCAGGGGCTCTGGGGCTCAGCTAGATCTCAGCACCAAGTCCAGGGCTTGCAGCCAACTCCACCTACTGGGTAACAGATGAACGTCCCACCCCTACCACTGACCTCCCTGTTTTGCAGAGGGAGCCTGTGGCCTAGTCGGCATCAGTGTCCCCTCTAGGTAAGGACAGTCACGCTAGGTATGACGCTGTGAGGCACCTGGGACCTTACACCTTGAACCACATACAGTTTGTTCTCATAATAGTTGTATTGGAAGGAGTCATATAAAATCACCATTCGTCTAGACAAAATGTGTTTCCATTGGCAAGTTCACATAACCTACTAAATATTGATGAAGTGCTATGGGCACTTTCTGCACACCAACATTACTGTTCATACATGTTCATACATGTATTTATGAGAGGTGGCTCAGCAGTTAAGAGCACTGGCTGCTCTTGCAGAGGACCTGAGTTCGTTTTCCTGCACCTACATGGCAGCTAACAACCAACCATCCATGCCCCTGGAGCATGAACTGTGGCTAGCCTGGAGGGCTGTGTGGGGGTCACATCCCCTGCTCTTTATTTCTTCTTTATTCTCTTCTTTATTTTTCCTTCACATAGCCCAGGCTGGCCTGGGACTTGCTCTGAAGCTGAGATGACCTTGAACTTCTAACTCTCCCTCCTCCATTTGGGATTGCAGGAGTGTGCTGCCACATCCAGTGTCTGCAGCACTGGGGATCAAACTCGGTCGGGACTTTGCACGTTTAGACAAGCACTGTCTTCACTGAACCACATCCCCAGTCATGTCTCTGTTCGTTCTTATAATGAATCTGCAGTTATCTCCATTGTTTTAAGAAACATTTCTAAAAGGCTGTCACAGAGAGAGACAGGCCTACAGAGATGTGACAACCAACCATCACGGGGACCCCTCGCGGGATCTGTGCATTGATCAGTGGGACACAGCATTGCCAAATGCTGAAAGAACAGGCACGGGGAGTCTGAGAAGTCTGTCCCACAGGAATTACTGTAAATCTACAATTATTCCAAGAAATAGTTCATTAAAAGTATGTTCAGATGGCAGCATGGTGGTGCCTGCCGGCCCCTGGAACTTGGGAAGCAGGAGTTCGGGGTCATTCTCAGGTCCATAGTGAGTTCAAGGCCAGCCTGGACTACTTAAGACCCTGTTTCAACCATACACACGTACACACACACACACACACACACACACACACACACACGAACTACAAATAACAAAAAGCAGCTTCCATGGAGGGAAAAGACAAGGCAGAGCTGTGGATAGAATGTTAAGCACAGCAGGCTGAGACAGAAGCCACTCTAGACATCAGAAGTTAAAGAACAAGTCCCGTGGGGGCAGGAGCTGTCAGAGCGTCACCAGAACAGTGGCCTGAGGCCTGGTACGTAGGTGGGCGAACATTAACGTACGTTGTAAGAAACACAGCACAAGTGTAGGTGTTGTGGCGTGAGCCAGCGGTCCCGGCTACTGGGAAGGCGGAGGCAGGAGCAGCTCTTGAGTCCAGGAGTGTGAGGTCAGCCCAGACAACACAGGGAAACGCTGTCTCTAAATCAAGATGACAGATGGACAGAGAGACACGTATGAAATCTTGTAAAAAATAAATCACACGTGTATGGGCCAGAAGGTGTAGAGGTCTGAGATTAAGTGCTTGCCTGACACGTGGAAGGCCCTGGGCTCATCCCCAGCACCGCACATCTCACACACATCCCACATACACTGCACACATGCCTCACACACATCACACAGTGCACACACATGCAGGCTCACACGTACATGCCTCACACACATCACACAGTGCACACACATGCAGGCTCACACGTGTTGCAAGCAGTTCGTATACCTCACGCATACCTCAGTAATACATCATAACACACACTGCACACGCTTCACATGTACTCCAGATACTGCACATCCACAACACTCTACACACCTTCCACAGCTCCACATACCTCACAAAGCTTCGTACACGCTTCAGTCACTTCATACATACATCTAACATAGGCATCAACTCTTCATACATGCCTCACAACACACTTCACACATATTTCAAGCAGGCTTCACATATTTCACACACTTCACACATGTGACACCTCTCAACACACTTCACACGTGTTTCACACGGGTGTCACATATTTTACACACATGACATATCCCCATAGGTCCCAGCTGTCCCAAGGGCCCCATACACTCTACATCGGCTGTGTGCTGCTCATGCTGCACAGAGTCCTGCCACTATCCAGCGCTGAGTGGCAGCCGGGCCTCTACAGAAGGCCAGTAGGCCCTCTAACCCAGTGGCGCTGGACGCAGGTCTCTGCCTACTGGGGACATCACCCCGGGCAGGAAGCACCATGACTTGAGAAGCTGGCGCTCAGCCAGAGAAGCTGAGAGGACTACAATTAAAGCCGTGATAAGAAATGCTGTGACTGGAGAAACAATAATAATTTAGATAATCACAGCCATGACAGCAGCGGGATAAGAGCACAGGCACTCACAAGCAGAACCCGGGATAACAAGCAAGATCCAAGATGCAGATCGTTGAATGACAGGAGGCCCCAAGCCCCGCCCTGCCCTGTGTTTCCCTGGCATGGTGAGGTCACCCCCAGTTAGGACTTGACCCTGCTCTGTGGGTGGCTGGATGGACAGGCTGAGGTCACTCCAGGAAAGCACCTTCCCAGAGCATCAGGAAGAATTGCTGGATCTGCCATTCCTCCTCCTCTGTGCGTCTGTGTGTGCGGCACCTCTGTGCCTGTGTGTCTCTGGGAGTGTCTGTAGGGCGCAGTGTGTTGTGTGGTGTGGGATGCTGCCTCCTGTGGGATGGGAGGGGAACCTCCTGAGGAAGCAGGTGTGGGTGGGTCGGAAGGCACTGAGGGAGCCACTCCTAGCCACACTCCCTCTCTCACGCCTGCTAGACACCAAAGGGCAGGATACAGGTCCGACACCCCTGGGCGGGGTCATTCATACCTTATGAAATGACAACCTGCAGAAATGACAAGCTCCGGTGATCCTCAGACCCTAGAGGGGCCAGCGCACACTCCGTGACTGTGCTGGACTTGACTGTGCGGCTGTGAGCACCGTGCTGTCATTGGCGGTAACACAGAGGGGTGGCTGAGGTGGCTCCAAGGCTCCTTGTCCCTACTGTGGGCCTAGGTCCTCTCAGCTGACCCTTGATGGCCCCAGAGAGCTGCACATTTCCCACAGCTGTGCTAAGCTGGCTGAGACATCCTGTTTGTGTGGGTTGCTAGGAGGTTTCCATGGCAACTAATGGGAGATGAAGGAAATCTGGCAACTTAGCACATCCCTACTCAGATGGGTCAAAATTGGGCCCCTCTGGCAGCAAATTCTAGGGCCAGGACCTCCTGTGGGGAGACAGGGGTGATAGGAACAACAGACTGTCCCAGAACCCACACCCCAGGGAATACACACGACCCTCCGCCAAATGGTTGAGGATAGAGAAAGGAGACTGGGGGCAGGCTAAGAACGTGAGGCCGAGGCTGGAGGCAGATGCGTCCAACTCTGCAGCTGGGTGTGGGCACTGGTCAGCACAGTTCTCCTGCAGCCCCTTAACCTGGGACAGCTGGAGAACCTGGAACTGTGGGAAGTGAGGTGGCTAGTCCCCAAGCAAAGCCCTCTGACTGTCTCCGAAGAGCTGCGTACCTCCTTATCCTAAGTATCTGTGCACCCTGACCTCCACTTGAGACACTAGAAGACTCAGGCACAGCGAGGCCAAGGATGTGGTCCTGGGCCACACAGCACAGCAGGGACACTAAGTCAGGAACAGAACAGAGATGCTGACAGAGGCAGCTGAAGCTCCTGGTCCTGAGACTCAGAAGGAGAGATGCAGATGGGGACATCCCGACATCACAGGGTGCCAGGGAGACAGAGCTAGGGGATCGCTGTGGCAGGGGATCCCAGCATGGGGGATCCAGGTGTGGCTTGGAAACGTGGGGGCAGCTGCTCTGCTGCCTCCTCGGTCTCTTCAGCTCCCCTGGGGTCCCGGCCCCCAGCAGGCCCTGCTCCTCTTTCTGCCTCAAATCGTCCCTAGGGACTCAGGCAGAGAAGCCCTGCTCCCACCAGAGACCCCAAGAGGGCATGCTAAGGTCACTCAGCTCCCAGATGGAGGAGCTGGCCCCAGCCTCCGATGCCTCCTGACCCAGAGCTTTCCCGCCACCCCCGGTCGCATGCTCAGCACTGTGAGGGCGGCCTGGGATGTGGTCCGGGCAGACCTCAGTGAGCATTGTGAATGGGGAAAGATCGGCACCAGCATTTGGCAGATGGGAAAACTGAGGCACAACACGGCTGAAACACAAGAGAGTCGGAGACCCAGAGCAGATCCCAGGGTTCAGGTCTGGCCCAGGGAACCTGCATCCTACAGCCGACATCCCACCCCCAAAACTGACAAGAAGTGAAGAAAACCCCAGAAGGCAGATGGCCAAGTGGTCAGTCGGCCTCATGCCTTCATCTCTCCACCCTGGTCTGCAGGATGAGGGGCAACAAGGGTTCTTGCTTGTTGCCTCGAAGGAGGCAGCTGTTGCTATGGTGACCCTTGTTACCTGGCAACTGAGCTGCATCGTCCTGGGCACCTGCTGCCTCTGCATGGAGTTAAGGGATGGCTCTGGGGATGGAGCCACCTGTGGGGACAAGCCAGGCAGCCCCAGGCACAAGTGGACAAGCAAAGTCCTTCCAGATCTGTGCTAAGCAGACAGAGTGTGCTTCCAGTTTTCAAACCTAAGAG
This sequence comes from Eospalax fontanierii, assembly GCA_035773235.1. Taxonomy (NCBI): domain Eukaryota; kingdom Metazoa; phylum Chordata; class Mammalia; order Rodentia; family Spalacidae; genus Eospalax; species Eospalax fontanierii. Next base: position 74,250,948 of record CM069537.1, read on the forward strand.
TAGCTATATTACTGTATGGAATAATCAAAACCAAAAAAAACCCTTGAAATCCTATGACACAGATGGAAGTAGGCTCGCTGCGGGAGGGGAGAGGGGCGTCTCCACCTACGGCGGGCCATCCTGGGGTCTAGGGCTGTAAACGGCTCTGGGAGTCAGGCCCCTATCTGGGGGCAGGCTAGTCCAATACACACAGCCAACTGTGCCAACCCAGAAATTTCAAGGGTGTCTAGAAGGAGACTGTATTTGAACATAGCCTTAACAACAACTGAGGTGTGGCCCCTGGGGGGCCAGAATGCACAGTCCCTGTGGGGGGCCTTGAAGTGTCCTCTGAGCAAGCAACCAGGGCTTCAAAGGTGCAGAGACCTCTGAGTAGATTCCAGTGGGAGGGGCTCTGAGGACAGAAGCTTCTGTGGCCACTGCCAGGGGTCACAAAAGCAGACAGAATAGGAGGGGGAAGAAAGATCCACACCGTGGAGCAGACAGGATCCCATGACAGGATGGCCTGGCCTGGGAGACAGGTCCTGAATTCAGGTCAGCTCTACCCCGACTAGCCTGGGGATTCTGTGGGTTGAGTGTTCAAGTTCTGAGTTCTGGAGGTGACGGATGTGACCCCACGAAGGTGGGGGGCTCTGCTTCCTGAACTGTGCAGTGGCCCTCCTTACAAAAAGGCGAGGAGGAGGGAGATGGCCACGGGAAGACGGAGGCAGACATGGGGCAGTCCCACTCAGAGATGCTCGGGTCTTCAGCGACCGGAGGACTGGAAGGAGCAGGGAGAATTTTCCCTGAGCCTTTGGATCTTAGTCTTGGATTTGTGACAGAGACACTACTCCCTCGGCCTGACCCCTTGCACATCATTGCTAGGGGCTGATGTCCAACGGCACCCCAGCTTGCTGCCAGCCATTGCCTAAGGTACAGACAAGCAGGCTGGAACCCCTGGCCTTCATTCTCATATCCTGCAGACTACCGGGTCACGGAGGTCCCAAGAGGGGTGGGCCCTAGCAAAATGCGGGCTTGGAAGGCACATCCCCTCCAAATGGCAAAGGTCACTGCGGACTGCCGTATGCTGGAACCGCCCCACCACACCTATCACCAAGGGCCTGGAGCTAACCCCTGGCTCTCTCAGGAAGGGTGATGGAGCCCTCTGCTGGTCCAGAACCTTCTAGAGCCCAAGGCCTGGGAGGCCTGGGTAGAATGACCTCAAGAACCCCAGAATAAGGTAGGTAAAGGACTGTAGGAATCTCTGGACCAGATCCACGCAATAGGAGTATCTACGGCCTGTGTTTGCACGCCTGTAGGGCCATTTTAATCATTATCTGTGGGAGCTCTGTGCCAGGAGCTCTCGGGTTCCCAGGGAGGCTGCCAGCCAAGAAAGTTGTGAGACCCAATCCAGGACCCTAAGGCCCCAAGCATCACGGAGCATGATGGGTTCAAGAATGAGACTGGGGGTACTAGAGGGTACTTGTCATGACCTGAGCCTCAGTGTCCTCATCTGTAGAATGGCGATCTGGGCAGCCCTGTCCCGCATCCTGGGCTGTTGGGGAGTGTGAGGGCGGTGGGTCTGTGTTCTAAATGCCATGTGGGCACAGCCTGGTCAGACCCAGTGCTCAGAAGGGTCCTGCACTTGGCTAGGCTCTCTAGGTGCTGTTATCAGCTTGAGATTCTTAATTTTATAAGTTTGTTTGTTTACCGGAGCAGAATTCAATTTCTCTGTTCTGGAGACCAGAAACTCAAAATCAGTCAAGGTGTTGACAGGTTTAGTGTTCTGGTTCGGGTTTATTGTTTATTTGTAGTTTTAATGTGTTTTAGATTTTTACATTTCCACAAATGTATATAATGCACTTGGAGCTTGTCCCCCACGTAACTCCCGCTCTCACCTTGTTCATCCATCCCCTTGGCTCCCCAGACATCGTCATGTCTACTGTCATGCCATCTGTAATGTATCTTATGTGTCTGTATAAAATCTGGAGCCACATACGAAAGACAGGCAACATTTGTGTTTCTGAAATGGACGGAATTTGTTTCATATGATTCTCTCCAGTTGTACCCATTCTCCTGCAATCAATGTAACTTTGTCCTTATCCCTGAAAAAGCCCTTTGTATATATAAACCACATTTTCTTTCCCCACTCCCCTGTTGCTGGACACCTGGGTAGGTGTTTTTGTATTGAGATGGGGTCTCTGTGCTGTCTAAGCCAATTAAGAACTCCTGGGTTCAAGCGACCCTGCTTGCCCCCTACTCTCTAATCAATCATTTTTACTGGGCTTCTCCCTCCCCCGCCATGATGTAGCTATGTACTTACCCGTCTTCCATCCCAGCCCCATCAAACTCTATCACCCTAAGCCGTGGCTGGCCCTCTTGTCTCCCCAGCACAGCCTCCCTGGGAAGGCCTCCTGGCGGATGGACGCACAACACCCGTCGCGTGGGCAGCTGACCCCACCTCCCTCTCAGCCTGGATGGCTCAGGCAGGCTTGATCCTACCTATCCCCAGGGTCTCTGTCTGCCTAGCACTGAGTCAGTCAGGAAGGGTTCACCATGTCCCATACAGTGACCATGCAGGAAAGCAAGGGGCAGGGGTGGCTGTCCCAGCTCTGTCCTTGAGCGTCCACTCTGGGCCGAAGGGCTGGATGGTGCCCCTGGGGGCTGGGTCTGAGTGGCTCTGCACTTCGGTGCCAGGCCAGGTGTGCGTAAGACAGCATCTGTGAGGCACTGGTGCCCCCTAGTGGCACAGAGACAGAAGGCAGCACACGCACCTGGTACGAGATCGCTGAAGGGCTGTGACGTGCTCAGGTGGAGACAGGCGCCAGTGCCAGGGCTGACATCCTCGGGTGCCTCAGACCACCGAGCCCCTCTGCCCACTGCTGTTCTCTGCTATCTGACGCCCTGTGGCTGAGGGGATCTAGAGGTGGTAAAATGAGGACACCGGGGGGCGGGGCCTCCAAAGCCAGGGTTCCTGCAGAGCCTCACCCACACTCAGCAGGTCTCTCCTCAGATGAAAGCCACAGCCAAGGTGGCTGGTGGGAGTCTGGGGAACGGGGCTCATCGCCATCCTGACCTCTGTCCCAGTCCAAGCACAGCTAGGCCCCGCCCCGGCATATACACCCCTCCTGTGTAGACAGAGAGGAGCCATCCTAGCAGAAACCCCACTCTGCTCTCAGCAAAGCCCCCTAGTGATATTTGGAAACGAAAGCACAGACGGTCACCTCTTCAGTGTACAGGTGGACAGGGAGGACAGGAGCAGGACAGGGGACAGGTGAGGGCAGCACTTGCAGTCGGGCCTAGGATCAAATCCCAGCCCTACCACCTTCCCGCTCGAACTCACCTCATTCACCTCCCTGAGCCCTCAGCTCACTCACCCCCTGGTAAGATGGGGTGTTGGTACTTCGCACACCAGGGTGACCGGAGAATCAAGGAGGAAGCTGAGGCTCCATGTCAAAGCCAAGTACGGTCCCCTGCAGGGCACCTGCCACGCACTATTCTGGAGAAGATGTGCATCTACTCACACCAGATAGGGAGCTGACCAAAGCAATGGTACCAACAGAGACCAATCTGGTGAACTGATTAGTTTATTGGGGTAACTTAAGGGAGTGCGGGCGAAACGACTCACAGACGGCTGCATCACCAAAGCCCACCAAAGCCCACCCCAGCGTGAGTGACGGCTCCTGGAACAGCACCACAGGCAGCTTGACAGCTTCGATGGTGTCTGCCCCCGGGCTGTCCTTACTGGTTGTCTAACCTTAAGGGGGAGGAGGGCACTTGAGCAGCTGGTGAGTTTCAAGGACTTCCTGAGACTTATGAATTGCTTACTACCCAAGTCTTTAAAAGCCTCTCTTCAGCATTCCCTGAGTCCTTAAGTCTGCCTCCCTCCAGGACAAAATGTTTCAACTCTGTGGAAATTGATGGAGGCCCTGTGGGGTGTGATTGTCTCTGAGGCTGTGTGTGGGCCCACAAAATGTTTCAACTGTGGAAAGTGATGGAGGCCCTGTGGGGTGTGATTGACTCCAAGGCTGTGTGTGGGCCCACAGGGAGATTTGGGGAACTCTGGGACTCCCAAAGCCTGTGTGTGTGTGTGTGTGTGTGTGTGTGTGTGTGTGTGTGTGTGTGTGTGTGTCTTGGTTAGTTTTTGTCAACCTCAGTCACTTGGGAAGAGAGAATTTCAACTGAAGAATTTCCCAGATCAGAGTAACTGGTGGCCATGTCACTGAGGCATTTTCCTAATTATAGAAGGGCCCAGGCCACTGTGGGCGATGTTATCCCTGGGCAGGTAGTCCTGAGCTGTGTAAGGAAGGTAGGTGAGCCAGCCTGGAGAAAGCAAGCCAGCCAGCAGCATTCTTCCATGGTCTTTGCTTCAGTTCCTGCCTTGGCTCCTGGATGGGTGAACTGTAACCTGTAAGTCAAAGAAACCTTTTCTCCCCCAGGTTGCTTTTCAGTGTAATGTTTATCACTGAAAAATCAAACTAGAACAGTGTGTGTTTATGTGTGCATTGTGGGGTACTGAACGTAGGGCCTTGTGAACCCTAGGCAAGTACTCTACCATTGAGCTACCTCCCCAGTTCAAGCCTGTTTGTCTTTCTGTCTATCTCTATCTATCTATTTTTAGAATACAGGATCTCTTGCATCCTAGGTTGGCCTTAAACTTGCAATGTAGCTAACGATGGCCTTGAATTCCTGATTCTCCTGCCTCCACGTCCTGAGTGCTGGGATTACAAATGTGCACCACCACACTGGATTTATATGATGAGATGGAACCAAGGGTTTCGTACATGATAGGCTGATACTCTACCAACTGAGCCACATCACTGGTCCTTTTAAAGACTGACTGAGGAAGGCTGTGAGGGGCCAGCACCTAGGTCTAGAGTGTGTGGGGCTCAGGCACCACTCAGTGACCTGTGCACCAAGCAGAGCCAGGTCTCTGCCACATTCACTGCCTGTGTCAGTCAGGGTGGGAACCCCTGATAGAGCCTTATGTTAGGGTCCGAGAATTGGGAACAAACCCCAGGACACCACTTTGATGCAAAAAGGAAAATTTATTTACACAATTTGGCAAACAAAGCTAGCTGGGCTGCAGTCCCTAAAGTCAGATCAGGGAACTGCACACACTCCCCAAGGTGCAGCCTGCTCTTAAAGGTACCATGGCTGCGCAACTTTGCTGGCTAGTAATGTAACCTTGGAATTGGTTGGTCTGGGACCTGTCTGTCCTTGGGGGTTATTTGTATTGGACAACTCAGACCTTGTCGTCCGTGGGGTCTTGACTTGGTCCCAGAATGTGAGCTGAAGTGTTAGCACTCAGAATGTCAGGGCAGAGCGATTAAAACCTAAGAGATCTGAGTTTGCTTTGTCCTTACACCTTACACACATCCTAGAAACAGAAGGTCAAGGAGAGGAAAGGTTCAAGGTCTGTGGGCGACTTAAACTCTCAGTGGGGATACGGACAGGACTGGGCAAAGTTTTTGATACAGCAGAAACAGATGAGCAAGGGACATGTTGCCAGCAGTCCTGTGAGTCAAAGTTTCTTTCAATGGCCAGCAATGTCTCCAGCAGAGTTGGCTATTTGGGAAGATGATAGATAGATGATAGATAGATAGATAGATAGATAGATAGATAGATACTCCCCCAAATATTCTCTGCTACCCTGCACATGAAGGCTTCTCATCCCATCAGAAACTTAGCTCCCTGTTTGATAGAAATTGATCACAAGAATGTTCAGGAAATGCAAAGAGAAAAACTGAGCGATCTCAAAAAAGAAGGTGATTAAGGACTAGAATGTCCGTTTCAAACTCACTACCAAAGTAGTTGTTAAGAATTGAGGCAGGGCCTGGAGCGATGGCTTGGGAGTTGAGAGCACTGGCTGCTCTTGCAGAGGGCCTGGGTTCAATTCCCAGCACCTACATGGTGGCTAACAGCCATCTGTAGCTTCAGTTTCAGGGGAATCCAACACCCTCTTCTGATGTCCACAGACATTGCACGACATCGGTGAACTTACATACATGCAGGCAATACACTCATACACATAAAATAATAAAATATTTTTAAAAGAACATGAAGCAGAGAGTGGTGAGGCAAAGCAGTCATTCCAGACTGGGGACACTGAGGCAGGAGAATCAAGAGTTCAAGGTCACAATCAGCTGTATTAGAGTTTAGGGTCAGTCTGGGCTACATGAGAACCTGTCTCAAAAACGCAGAAAAGAAAGTAGGACAGGCAAGTGGTCAATGGAATACAACAGAGAGCCCTGACACAAACCCTCACAAGCACCGTCCATGAATCGATCCTAACAGTGAGGGAGATCAGCCTCTTCAACCACACGGTGCTGAGCCAGGCTGAGCTTCGTGAGCCCCCGTCTCAAAAACGCAGTGCCCACAAGGTAGCTAACAACCTTTCCTTAACTCCAGTTCCAGGGGGTCTGACACCCTCTTCTGGCCTCCACAGGCACTGCATGACATGGGTGCACTTACAGACATGCAAGCAAAACATTTATACACATAGAATAAAGTAAATATAAAATAATTTTATTCTTTTACAGCTGGAAAAATATTCCACACCGTCCTCATCTCTCCTCTGTCGGACACCCAGGCTGGTTCATAACTTAGCTCTCTTGAGTTCTGCTGCGATGAACACTGGGGTACAGGTATCTCTGTGATGTGTTGACCCACAATGTCATTGTTGCTTCTCTGAAGTGGTATAGCCCAGGCTGGCCTTGTACTGACTATGTAGTCAAGGCTGACCTTGAACTCGTGGTCCTCAGGCTCCCCCCCTCCCACAAAGTGCTGGGGTCACAGGTGTGTGCCACTATTCTTAGAAACAAATTCCTCTTAAATGTCACATCAACAGCACACACATCCAAAGGAAAACACAGGTAACTTGGACTTCGTCGGAGCTAAAACACTTTGTGCTTTAAAGGACATGAGTAAGAACATGAAAAGAGGACACAAAGAGTCAGAGAAAGTGTTTGTAAATCATGCACTAGTTGCCTTTCTGTTGTGATAAAACACTGTGACCAAGGGAACTTCTAAAAGATAAGAGTTTGAGTTTCTGGTTCCAGGGGTAAGCGTCTATGATGGTGGCAAAGGTGCTGGGGCAGAAAGCCTGGGATCACATCTTGAAGCAGGCACAAGAAGCAGAGAGCGACTGGAAATCTGGCAAGGATTAAGAACTCTCAAAGCCCCCCGTTCCCCAGGGAGGTGCTTCTTCCAGTATAGCCACACCTGAATTTCCTAAAACTGCACTGCCAGCTGTGGACAAACTGTCCAAACACTTGGAGCCTATGGGGGACATTCTCATTCAAACCACCACAATCACCTATCTTATAAAAAGTCTAGTGCGCAGAACATATATATATATATATATATATATATATATATAGAGAGAGAGAGAGAGAGAGAGAGAGCACTTTGACCAGTTATGAGCTTCTGTACTAACCATGCCATAAATATATGTATCACAAAGCAGGCCCAGGGCACACGCCTATAATCCCAGCACATGGGAGGACTGAGTTGAAGACCAGCTCTGGCTAACTGGCAAGACTTTGACTCAAAAAAGAAAAAGCACTATTGAACAACTAAGAAAAAAAGGACTATCCCAAGGTTTGAAGAGACTCTTCCCCAGACATTACAGCAAGGGCCAAAACTCATGAAAAGGCGCTCATCTCACTAGTCACCAGGGATATCTGAGTGAAGGCAGATGGCACACCCACCTGCTGCTAGGATGTGCCCACTGGTGCAGCAGTGGGACCAATGCTATGGGAGTAACTAATGGCCCCAGGAAGCCACTGTAGATACAAATCTTCTTTTCCCCCCACAAAGATTACCCCAGACCAGAACCCGGTTTTTGGGTTTCGTTTCCTCGTTCCTAATTTCCACGTCAGCCCTACAACCTTCCCGCCTTTACCTAAAGACCCCACCTTTAACTTTCCCGCCTTCTGTAACAGTCAGAAAGACCTCCCTATATAAACCTCTGCCTTGGTTTTCATAACTGAACTGCACCGTCGCAGTATCCCGGGAATCTGTCCCGCTGAACTCTGAGCCACCTAAGGCCCTGTTTGATCCTCCTCCATTCTCTGGGACGGCTGGAGCACCCACCCACAACTAGTGAAATGGGAACTGGACATAACTGGACACTGATTTGCTGAATGTGCTGAATGAGATAATATCATTATTGTTCTTGGTAACTACTTTTTTTATTTTGCAATTTTCTTTCTTTCTTTTTTATGTGTATGAGTGCATTGCCTGCATGGGTGTAAGTACACCTATGTTGTACAATGCCCTCAGAGGTCAGAAGAGGGCATTGGATCCCCTGGAACTGGAGTTACGACGGTTGTTAGCTGCCATGTGGGTACTGGGAATCAAACCCAGGTCCTCTGCAAGAGCACCCGGTGCTCTTAAGTACTGAGCCATCTCTCCAGCCCTGTTCTGTAATATTCTAATAAAACTTACAAATATATGTAAAAAAGAAAAAAGTAAATATTTATGTTCATATCCATAGATAACCACTGCTCTCAGCCTTGGTCAGCTTCTCTTTGGTCAACAACAGGTAAAAGTCAATACAAAAATAACTGGTCAAAGTGCTGAGGATAAACAGCTGTTGGTGTTTAGCCTTAACTGGGACATCAGTATCACCCCTCCAAGGCTCAGGGGGCATCGAGGAAGAGGGATGAGCCTGACAATGGAGAGGGGTGTTATGAAATGCTGTCCTTGGGGCATGACATGGCCAGCGGACCCATGAACTCAGCAACCGTGGCATGTGATTCGATCTCAGGTTTTTCAAAGGTCCACAGACTCTTTAGCTGACGCAGGCTACCCTCCCCAGCAGGCCATGAAGGTGCTCCTCATTTGGTCCTGTGCTGCCCCTGAATTAGTGACTTCTCTCATTGCTGTGATAAACTGACAAGAGGAACTTAAGGAAAGCTTATTTTGGCTCACGGTTTGAGGACACAGTCCAGCATGGTGGAGAACAGGCAGCAGAAACTAGAGGCAGCCACTCAAGTTGTATCTGTCATCAGGAAGCAGAGAATGACGATGCTGATGCAACCTGCTTTTCCCTTTATATTCCATCTGGGACCCCAGACCATGGCATGGTGCCACCTATATGTAGGATGAGTGTTCTCGCCTCCATTAACCAAATCTAGAAAACTGCTCACACACAGGTTCAGAGAACTGTCTCCAAGTTGGTTCTGTGAAGTTAACAATCAGTATCAACCAGCACAACTCCGTAGCTATCTGCCCTATCACCTTGACCCCAAGATCACATCCAGTCACACTGGGCACACCCTAATTTCAGCATGAATTACCTGGCATTAGGGTGGTTGGTCTCTGTCAGCCTCTTCCTCTCCTCCCTCAAAGGCAGGGACCATACTGACTACCCCTGTGTCTACCCATAAAGCAGTGACTCAGCTCCTATTTGAGTTAAAGGGCCGACTGCCATCCGTCCTCCAGCTCTCCCTGCTGACTCCAGCAGCCGCAGACCAAACGTAACCAGTAAGATGTGGCCAGGCAGGAGCAGCCGGCTAAGGGGGATTAGAGACAGTACTTCTCTTTGCCTGCATTTCACAGCCCAGCCATGCCTCCCTGACTAGGGGCACAGCAGTGAGCCCAGGGCCCAAGGAGGGCCTCAGAGCAGACAGGCCAACCTTGCCCTCTGCCGAGTGGGACCAATGTCTCCAATCCAGGGAGGAAGATGGAGGGAGGCCCAGGACTGGCCCTCTGCTCAGCCAGGGGAAGGTGAGGACTCAGAAGGACCTGGCAGGAGAGAGGACAGGCACATCCAGACTGGGCCAAAGCTCACAGAAATCTCACAGATATGCAGCACCCCTCTGTGCATGCCCACACCGGCACACTGGCCGTCACGGGCACAGCTGCTCTGCCCCTGCTTTCAGAGTTGAGGGGCAAGGAAGGTAAGAGGGTCCACGTCCTCAGTTCACAAAAGGTAAAATGAGGGCGCAAACACAGAGCATGCTTCCCGCCCACCTCTCTACAGAACCAAGTGTCCCTTCAAAGTGAGTCCTACAGGTGTCATCAGCCCTCTCAGGGTCTGTCAGTCACATCACGGTGGAAACTCATCTCTATTGCTCTCCACTACTAAAGAGGCTAAAAGCCAGAGCCACAGCGCTGGAGCCCCAGAAACATGCTGGTCACGGAAAGCTGGGTAACAGGATGGCTATGCCCTTCTCCCTGAGGCAGCCAGAAGCACACTGGCTGATGCTCTCTGGGAGCAAGGATCCTGGGGGGCTTCTTAGACAGGGGGTTTGAACTCAGAACCCAGCAAGTGAAAAGGGGTGCCAGGAGGAAAGGCTGTCCTCAGAGGGAACCACACATACTGGAGCGTGGAGCGTGCAAGCCAAGGGAAAGGCGCCACTGAAGCTAAACAGAGTCTGGCAGTGAAGACAGCGTCGTGGGCTGGAGACAGTGGTAGGCTGTGAGTGTATGATTTGGGAAGAGGGAACTTACTGCAGAATTTCCTTCCTCAGATGGGCCTGGAGTCATGCCTGGGAAAGATTTTTTTGACTGATGTTGGGGCGCCCAGCCCACTGTGGCCCGCACCATTCCTAGGCAGTAGAGCCTGGGCTGGATAAGAAAAGCAGCTGAGGGCGCCAGAGCGAGTCAGGAAACAGCATCCCCTGGGTTCTGAGTCAGGAAGCAGTCCCCGTGTTGTCATGTCCCGTCCCATCCCCCGCAGTGATGGACTGTGACCTGTAATCTGAAATAAACCCTTTCTTCCCCTGTTACTTTTGGTCAAAGTGTTTTATCACACCTTGGAAATGCAAGTGGCACACATCTTCTGTCGGGAAGCAGAGAACAATAAATGCACGATCTCCTTTCGATGTAATGTGGGGCCCCAGCCGAGGATGGTGCCACCCCCATTTAGAGTGGGTCCTCCCTTCTCGTTAACCTAATCAAGAAGTGCCCTCACAGACACGCTCAGAGGTTTGTCTCCTAGGTGAGTCCACCAAGCTGACATTAACCATTGTGTACGGAGACGGGAAAGTGCAGCAGTTCCTGGGGAGACCATGAACCGGTCCAGCTCAGAGGACGCTAGGGCAATGGGACTCTTCTATATGAAGCTCTCATTATGATGCGTGCTAGTCCACATTTCTCCAGGGGCCTGTGAGTGACCAATTCATCAGGGTAGGACTCCCCACTCTAGAAGGGGTGCGGATGAGAGAAGCTGTGCGGTGAGGGGCATCCGCGGGAAGAGGCTGTGCGGTGAGGGGCATCGGCGGGAAGAGGCTGTGCGGTGAGGGGCATCCGCAGAACTTTCTATGTCTTCCGTTCAGTTTTACTGTAAATCTAAAACCATGCTTCAAAAAAAGTACCTTTGGGGGCTGGAGAATTGCTCAGTGGTTAAGAACACTGGCTGTTCTTGCAGAGGACCCAGGTTCAGTTCCCAGCACCCACATGGCAGCTAGCAACCATCCACAACTCCAGTTTCAGGGGATCCAACTTCCTCTTCTGACCTCTGGCATTACATGACACAGGTGTACATACATGCAGGCCATATACTCATACACATAAAATAAAAATAATAAATAAAATATTTTTGAAGTCCATTTGGACTGGAGAGATGACTCAGTTAAGTTCTTCCTCGAAAGCGTAAGAACCCAAGTTCAACCCCAGAAGCACATCAAAAAGTGGCCACAGTAGCAGCCTTACAACACGAGCACCCAGGAGGTAGGCACGGAGCCTGGGCTCACCAGCCTATCAGCCTAGCCTACTTGGGAGCTCCAGGCCAACGAGACACCATGTCTCAAAAAACAAAGTGGGAGCTGGAGAGATGGCTCGCTGGCTAAGAGCACTGGCTGCTCTCACAGAGGACCTGGGTTCCATACCCAACACCCACATGGTGGCTAGCAACCATCCGTAATTCCAGTTTCAGGAGATCCTGTGCCCTCTTCTGGCCTCATGGACATTGCACACATGAGGTGCACTTAGATATGTGCAAGCAGAACACTCATACATATGAATAAAAAATAATTTGCCAGGCATGGTAGCACACATCTTTAACCCCAGCACTCGGGAGGCAGAGACAAGGTGGATCTCTGTGAGACTGAGGCCAGCCTGGTCTATATAGAGAATTGCAGACCAACTAGGACTACAGGGAGCCCACTCAAAAAAAAAAAAAAAAAACAAAACAAAACAGAAAAAAATGGACAGTATCTGAGGAGAAACACTGGAAATTCTTCTCTAGCCCCAACAATCTCTCTCTGTCTCTCTGTCTCTGTCTCTGTCTCTGTCTCTGTCTCTCTCTCTCTCTCACACACACACACACACACACACACACACACACAGTCTTTAGCAGGATGTAGTGGCTCCTGCCTCTAATCCCAGCACTTAGAATAAAGGCAGGAGAATCAGAAGTTCAAAATAATGCTTGTCTCCACAGTAAGCTCAAAACCAGCCTCAGCTGCATGAAACCCTGTCTCAAACAAACCAATAAGAAATCTTTAAACATAAAAATAAGCTGGGTATGATGGCTCACACCTGTGATGCCAGCACTAGAGAAGCTGAGACGGGGAAACAGTATTCAAGACTTCAAGGCTATCCTGGGCTACACAGTGAGACATTATCTCAAACAACAACAAACCCACCTAGATTAAAAAACAAAGCAACAACAAAAACCTACTAAGTAAACTGAGGCACCCCAGAATGCCCCCACTAGGGCCTGAGACCCCCCAGAAGGCCCCCACTAGGGAGCAGCTTTGCAGGGATCAGTGTACTGTTTCTCTTTTTAAGAGTCAATGTAACCATATTTAAAAGACAAATAGGATGAAATGGTGCAGACCTGTAACTTGGGAGGTAGAGGCAGGAGGTTCGAGCTCAAACTAGCCTCTGCTACAAGGTGAATTTGAAGTCAGTGTGGCCTACGTGAGACCGTGTTTCAAAAAATGAAAAGTGCTGGATTTAGGAGAGGAAAAGGAACGGAGTTTAGAGTTAAGAAACAAAAACCAGAGCCAGACCTGCCACAGGCAAGGAATGCGTATTTCTATGCGGTGAGAACAGGCATTTCTCCAGTGATAGAAGTCTCTGCACCCTGGTGAGGAAAGGGGACAGTTTTTATTCTTTTGGGCCCTCTGGAATGTGTTTGTTGCCAAGACTTGGTGACCTTGAATGATTCAAGCCCCTCTTTCAAGAGCCTCTTTCCAGGGGAGAGGACTGCTATCTCAAGGGAGGCTTCGTTCAGGGACTGAGGGTTACTAAGGCTTTGAGTGAGGCCAGACTCACTGATTTAGGGCTAATTGGTTACTTTGAAAAACTTATGACTTTATGGCCTCCTCTAGTGGAGCTCTTGGAACGTATCAGGAAGGGAGGGAGGGAGGGAGGACCCAGGAGGAGGAAGGGGGAGGACAGAATAGAATGGGAACCACTACACTAGGGTTGTTCGCACCCTGCTGTTCCCACCCGCTCCCACCCCGCAGTCAGAGCAGCCTCTGCTGGCTCACGGAGCCAGGCTGGTACAGACACAGGCCCCGGGGGAAGAGACAGGGTCTTGACAGAGCTGAGCAACTGGGGAGAGGAGGGGGGACCCTGAGCCACTGGAGCCAGAGCCGATGCAGGGAGCTGGGAGCGGGGACCGTGATGGAAGAGTCTCAGGCTGGATGGAGGCTGACTGGGCATGTGAGCGATGAGGAAATCTTGTCTAAACATTCAGCTGTGGTTTGCAATGTTCAGCCCCGACTCAGTGCTGTCGCAAGAGGAAGCTGCGAGGTCCACATTGCTCTGCTCGGTTCTGATACAAGCCAGGTGGCTATCGGGAGCGACGGGTGCACTCGCTCTGCTCTGCCGAGAAAATAGGGCTGTCTACTGGATATTTGGAAAACCAGAAAGAGCAGAGAACCCCACCATCATCTGAAGACTGTTATCCATCACCACTGCACGTGTGTCTTTGGTCTTTTTCAATTAAAAAATTTTAATTATTTTATCTTTTTTTTTGCTTTTAAAATATTTTATTATCTATTTTTATGTATAGAAGTGTTTTGACTGCATGTATGTAAGTACATTCATGTTGTGTAATGCCCTCAGAGGCCAGAACAAGACATGTGTCGGGGTTGAACATTCCAAACCACAGCTGAATGTTTAGACAAGATTTCCTCATCACTCACATGCCCAGTCAGCCTCCATCCAGCCGGAGGAGGATGTTGTCGATACCTGTGGAGGCTACAAGAGAGTGGGGGATCCCGTGGAGCTGGAGTTACAGGTGGTCCTGAACCTCCTGATGTGGGTGCTGGGAACCTAACTCAGCTCATATGCACGAGCAGTACAAACTCTTACGAGCTGAGCCATCCCAGCACCTTCAGGTCGTATCCCATATAATACTTTGACTATTGGCAGGTGATACCCCACGTGACAGCAGGCTCTCTCTCTCTCTTTTATTCATTTGTCTTCTTTGTTTATCATTTTGTTTCGGTTTCTGAGACAGGATCTCACTATGTAGTCCTGACTGGGATTAAAGGCATTCACCAGGACACTAGGCTGGCCTTCTTTTCTCTTTTTGACATAGTCTTGCTTTGTAGCCAGGCTGACCCAGAACTCACTACATGCTCCTGGGGAGAGGTGAATAAATATCTGTTCATCTCAGACAAAGGACTGGAGAAAGATTAGTTTAGACAAGTCCAGTTTAGTGAGCCTATTGGAATTATTTGCAGGAGTTACTTACAGGCACATGAGTGACTCAGGGAAGACATATCACTCCAGCGTGGGTGATGGCTTACAAAATCCTCATCCCTGGAGCCCCCTGCACAACTCTCGGAGCCATTGTTACTGTTTCTATAACATCAGAGGGGCCCACTAAATCTTGTCAGTTTCAAGAACCTCCTGAGACCTATAAACTTAGGTTGCTTCTGGCCTTATGAGGTCTCTTCATCAGTGGCTTCCCTTCTCTGTCCAGGGGAGAATGTTTCAGCTCAGAGAAACCAGGTACACAGTCGTAGCCCAGGCCCACCTCGAACTTACAACCCTGCCTCAGTCTCCTGAGTGCTGGTGTTGTACAGGAAAGCCCTCTTATAGACAAACACCATCTTCCTGAGCTCCGCTGTGCCTGCCTACGATCCTCACAGCTGGCTTGACCACTGTTCACTACTGGCATAGGAGGGGCAAGGGAGAATCTCACGACAGTCCAGCCGCACCTCCAAACCCACAGGAGCAATTCCGTCCAAGCTGCATGTGGTCTGGAGGAGGGGCTACAGTATATAGGCTGAGGCAGACTAGGGGAGGGTCTCCCGTCATTTTGTGCCACTATAAGGATGCCATCATCCGTGCTTGGGTGAAGACTTTCCGAGCACCCACATCCTGTAAGACCCTCACCCACTGCTTTCACAATAAACTCACTCGTTTCCCAGAGTCCGCTTCGGTGGGATCATACCTTGGTTTGTCAGGGACTAAGGGAGGAGGGGATGATTACAGCCACCCACCCACCCCAAAGAACTGTAGCAACCCCTGGCGTTATAGACATGTGCAGCCATCGCCACTTCCTGTGGCCTTGTTTGTTTGGCTTTCTTTTTCTAAGCAGTGTTCATAAGCAATTCCCGTCTTCAAAACCCTGTTGCAGGTCTCTGATGAATTTAGAACCATGTAGGAAACCACCTTGGAGAGAGAGAGAGAGAGAAAGAGTGGGGGGGGGTGAGAGAGCAAGAGTGTGTGTCTGTGCGTGTGTGTGAGAGAGCGCGCGCGCGAGAGAGAGAGAGAGAGAGAGAGAGAAAGAGAGAGAGAAAGAGAGTGTTTACAGAGGTTTAACCTAGGAAGGAAGGTCGCCCCGAAGGTCAGCTCCATCCTGTGGGCTGAGGTCCCAGACTGAATAAAATGCAGAAAGTAAGCCAAGCTCCGGCATCCATCTCTCTGGTTCCTGACTGAGGTCACCGTGTGACCAGCTGCCTCGCACCACCACACACACCATGTCTGACTGCACCCATGAACTGTGAGCCAAAATAAACTCTTTCAGAGCGACAGGAAAGGCAATGGAGACAGACCCAAACGCTCCCCCGACGCAACCTTTTCCAGAGCTGCGCTGGCCAACTTCAAGATGAGCTTTTGGTAGACATGTGTGTTTCTGCTGCATGAGCCATGTTCTGGCAGACAGTGTCAAGTTCTACTCGTTTCAGAGACTCCCTTCGCCCCACTTTCTGGGGGAGGAATCACCGTGTCACCTCCCTTCTTAAAATGTCCATCCTGACAAGCTTCCAAAACATGTCTCCATTTATGCTCCCACCGGAGGCCTGGTGTAGCCGTACCAGGCTGGAACTCATCTGATGCTATGTCTGTTTTGTCTGTCACGTCCATCTGTGACCTAAGCCATGAGGCGTCTGACTGCCTGCAGATGAGCGGCATACATGAGTCTCTGGGAAGGCTCATTTCCAATACGGCTGGGGCTGCTGGCTGTAGTCAGAGGAACCCAAGGACCCAGGTCCAAACTGCAGCCCTGGGCCCTTTGGAAATGGAGACACTAAAGAGGGTCACAAGACAAGACACGTGAACAGCAGGCACAGCTGGCGACAACCACTACCTGGTCATCTCCCACAGCCCTTGCACCCAGCTGGGCTCCCTGGGGCAGTTCTGTTTGGGAGAACAAACTGTTCTGGGGCAGAATACTCCAGCCTCTTCCCAGAACAGAAGATCAAAAGCTCTGGGCTTCTGGACTCTGTTAACAACATCTTTCCTCCCCTTTGCCCAGCAGAAGTTTCCATTTAGCCAGGCAAATCTTTTTCAAATTAAATGTCCCTTCCAGAACCTTTTGGTTTGGAGGTTGAGGATTGATAGGGACCTGGGGTTGGTCATAGGCCCTGTGTTGGATTCTCTCTCCACTTGGAGGCTTGGGGCCTCGTGGGGCAAGGGAATGGGCCAAGGGGAGGAGGGCAAGGGCTAGCAGGAATCACTCAAGGAGCCGAGCTTCTGCCAGCCCTGGCTTGGCAGCTGGGGCCCAGGCAGGGAGGCACGTCATTCTTGTGTCTCCTACACTCACTCATCAGCCAGGCAGGACCCTATGGGGTGAGGACTGGGCTGGGCTTGAGACAGAGAAACACACACACACACACAAACACACACACACACACACACACACTCACACACACACACATACACACCAATCCCTGGCCAAGTTGCTGTGAGGCTCCAGAGGATTCTGCGCAGACATCTTACATTTGAGCCACTGGGGAAAACGTAATTTCTGAGCTCTCGCTGTGAACCACAAACTGGGCTAGAGAGTCATATTATAAACTTTCTGTGTCGGGAGTGGTGGCTCGTGTCAGGAGTGGTAGCTGAGGCTAGAGGACTGCCACAAGTTTAAGACTAACCTATGCTACAGAGTGAAATAAAATCTGGGTCAGCTAGAAAGTGAATTTGTCCCAGACTCTTGCTGGCTGAGGCAAACAGTAGCCCAGTGAGGGCCAGTGCCTGCCCAGGTCACACCCAGTCCACACGGAGTAAGCCCAGTCTTGGCAGGAAATTAACAGCCCATTGTAAAGTTTCCTGAGAACGACAATCCAGTGGAAGAAGAAGACAATGATTTCAGAATTTCGATTATAAATCTGTTCAAGGGGCTGGAGAGATGGCTCAGCAGTTAAGAGCACTGGTTCTTGCAGAGGACCCAGTTTTGATTCCTAGTACCTACATGGCAGCTGACAACTGACCATAACTCCAGTTCCAGGGGAATCTGACATCCTCTTCTGATTTCCACAGGCCTTATACAATACAGGTGCAACTTACACACATGCAGGCAATACACTCACACATGTACAGTAAAATACTTTATAAAAACAAAGTGTTCAAAGAACTTAAGAGGATATGAATTAAAAAACTGAATGAAGACCGTGAAAACAGTTGAATGAAATAACTAAAATAATTCAAAATATGAAATTAAAATTCAGTAAAGAGATAGAACCTCTGGAGAAAAGCCAAACTGAATTAAAACTTGAAATAAATAAATAAATAAAAACCTCTGGAACTCAAAGAAAAAACTTAGAGGAAAGAAGCCAAGAGGAAGAAACGGAACAGAAAATAGCAGATCTGGAAGACAAGTTCAGAGAGATGGATCCGTCCATAAAGAAAAGGTCAAATCTGAAGTAACTCAGGAATGGAGCAGGAAAGACCTCTGGGACACTGTAAAAAGAACACACGGTAAACTATAGGCATAGCAGAAAAAGAAGAAACACAGGTCAAAGGTGCAGAAAGTATTTTTAATAAAATCATAGAAGAAAGGGGCTTGTTAAGAGCAGTGGCTGTTCTTGGAGAGGACCCAGGTTCGAATCCCAGCACCTACATGATAGGTAGTAACTATTGGTACCAGTAACTCCAGTTCCAGGTTATTTGATGCCCTCTTCTAACCTCCGAGGGCATTACACTCATGCACATAAGGTAAGAATAATAAATAAAATATTTTAAAAATAAATCATAGAAGAAAATTTCCCAGACCTAGGAAAAGAGATACCTATAAAGGTACAAGAGACACACAGAACACCAAGTAGACAGGACCAGAAAACAAACTACCTGTGTCATATAACAGTCAAAACACTACACACATACAGAACAAAGAAAGATATTAAAACTGTGAGAGAAAAATCAAGACACATACAAAGGCAGGCTCATCAGAATAACAGTCAACTAAAAAAGGTGCAGGAAGACAGCACTATGACACCAGCATAGCAAGAATTAGCAACTTTGCCATTAATAACCCTCAATAGTAACAATAATAACCCTCAACTCCCCAGGAGAAAGACGCAAGCTAACTGATGAAATTAGAAAGCAGAATTCATTGATTTGCTGCCACAATAAAGGCCCCTCACCAACAATATCGACACAACCCCAGGACAAAGAATGGGAAAGATATTCCAAGTAAACCGAACTAAGAAACAGCAAGTGTAGCTATTAGAACAGCTCTTCTGGAAAAATGGTCTTCAGACTAAACCTAGTCAGGACAGGGAAGATCACTTTGTACAGAAACCCACAACTGGCCAATGTTCAGACAACAAGACGCTGCAGATGCTTCTCCCCGAACAGGACCCTGTATCGAACCTCTGCCTCCCAAGGCTCAGGGATGGATCACTGCAGAAGAGGAAAGATGGAAGAGCCCAAGGTGGTGGATGACCACAGACAAACAGTGTCCCAGACAACACGTCAGTTACGTATGTGAACCCACAGCAATGGTGACCGCATGCACAAGTCCCATGCAAGCTCGAGCCAGCCAAAATTCCAACATCGACACGGGGAAGTGGGTAAGAAACCCATACCCAACCTAAGGAAATCTGACAATAAGTAGGTTAACGAGAGTCCAGTGCATGGACCCACACTGAAGGGTCTACTATTATATATATATATATATAATAGAGGGCATTAAATTGGGAGGGGCATATAACAGGGGATGCAGATCAAGGATGGGATCTAAATACCATCAAATTATACTCTATAAAAATTGCAAAATTTCAATTAAAAACAAACATAAATAATATAATAAAGAAATTGAAATTTCAAGAAATAGAAACAAAAATAAATCAAATGGGCATTATGGGGTTTGTAATTCCAGCATTCAGGAGATACAGCAGAAGGTTCAGAAGTTCAAGGCCATCCTTGGCTACATATTAAGTTTGAGGCCAGCCTAGACTACATAAAATCCTGTCTCAAAAAAAAAATAAAAATAAAATAGAAACAGTTAATAAAACAACATGCAGTGCTGGTAACTAAGATGGCACACAGATGCCCCTCCGCAAGCCTGGGCACTAGGAAAAAGAGGACCAGGTAGGTAGTCTTCTGGGGCCTAAGCAGACCCCCGGATGCCAAGTCTAAGGCTCCAGGCTAGCTACATGACCCAGCCCCTTAGCAGACCTCTCCCATAGATTCACTACTGGAGGCTCCTCACCAAGGCTGTCCTGGATGCGAGCATTTACACAAACTACCAGCCTTCCTCCACTTGGACATCAATCCTGGGCTTCCCAGGCCTGCACATCAGGTTAGCAAGGAGCCCTGCCCTTCACAGTCGACGACCTAATATTCAATCGAGTGCTTCACCCAACATTTGACACTGTCGGAGGACAGAGACTCCAGTTACAGGTCTCAGGCTGCTGTTCTCAACTCTGAGTCAGCAGACCTCACTCCACAACTGTCAGGTGGGAAGAGACAGAACAAGTACTGAAAATATTATTCAAGTAGCTATTTTGTGGGTCAGACACTTCCTTTGTGACACCAGCTCAAGCCAACTGGAATCTCCTGGTTTGGAGGGAACATCTGTTTTACAGGGCTGGAGAGATGGCTCAGCAGCTAAGAGCACAGGCTGTTCTTGTAAAGGACTTGGGTTCAGTTCCCAGCAACCATCCAGCGGCTAACAACCATCTGTAACTCCAGTTCCAGGGGATCCGATGTCCTCTCCTGGCTTCAGAGGGCATTGTGTACATGTGGTGCACTTACATTCATGCAGACCAAACACTCATACACATACATATTTTTTAAATTGTTTTAAAGATCTGTTTTGAGACTCTTCTGCTTTCTTGAAGTCTGCCTTTGGTCCAAAACAGTGACCTTCTATAACCTGTCTAACAAAGTCTCCATCCACAGTACACACCTACAATATCAGGGATTCAGGAGGCTGAGACCGGAGGGGAGAGAGACAGAGACAGAGAGAACTAAGTCATTTTGGAATCTCCTATCTCCCTGTAATTTTCTGTCCACTGACCCCCTTGCCCAATTGCTTGGCTAAAATTCCCATCTGCCTCTGAAGGTTCAGAGCCCATACTCTTCATTCCCATTTATCAAGTGTCAGAGTAATCCCTCCCTAAACTTCTTTACTCCCAGGCTCTGCTCTCGGGTAAGCCCTGCCTATCAAGCTGTCAAGCTTAGTGGGGCTAGAAACCCAAGTCTTTCTGGCCCCTGCCCTCTGTGTGCTCTGTAGACAGGTTTCCCTGTATGCCAGCTCTAAGGGAAGAGCCTTTTCCTTTGGATCCTCCTTAATTCAGCAGCCAGGAGCACCCACCACAGGATGGAACTTCCACGTGTCTGTCTGGAACACAGGCGGGAATGGAGAAACACCATCAGTCTGTCCCTGCCCGGTTCTCTGCCTCCCGCTCCCCTCTCCCTCAGCACCTTGACTTTCTCCAAGGAAGTCACTGCATCCTGATATGCAATATGTTGTTGAAAGATGTGAGGGGGATAACTATCTCCAGTCTGGGAAGGGCCAGGTGAAATGGTCACTTAGAAGCTACTTTTGCTTAAAAGCATTGATTCATGCTCACCCTCAGAGTAACTCAACACAGGATGAAGGCTGGGCCTCTCCACCTTGTTTTGGTCCGTTGCCTTCACTTTGGGTAACCTGCTTACCCCTGCAGGTCCCAGTGTTAATCATTCAGCCTGTATCTGTCTAACCTACCTCACCCCCTTTCAAGGTTGAAAATGCAAAGACGTCATTATTCTAAACTATAGGTTACATGAAGAGCAACATCTTGAGGGACGGACACCCCAGATGAGGAAAATTACCCACAATGGAGACGCTGGCCCTAGAATTATTGTTCTGAAGGAACCAGCTTGACCCTCAACTGATGACAGCCATAAAGACTTCCTTGGAGACCTTGCAGGACCAGAACTGAGACAGACAATGATGGGTCAGGCTACATTGTGGCTAAGACTGTTTAATTATGAATATTTTTGCCCTCTACCCCAATTCTTCCTCTATTCAAACCTAAATCTCATGTCAGGACCCCAAAGGCGGACTTGAGTTACCGGGCCTCTTTATCTGAGTCTCGTCCCAGTGGGTCACATTGAAGCATCTCTCTGATTCTCATCATTACTGATATCTTTAATTGGTATATTGGAGACTGGTGGCCGAGCCTAGCCTATTAGGGGGGCTGAGCCCAGGCTTTTACCTTAAAAACTCTAGTTGTTAAGGTGTTAGATATTGGTAAGCTTGAACATCATTAAGGACAGACCCTTCACAAACAAGAATTTATAAAATCAGAAACTGAAACTGGAGAAGTCTGACTACTGGTCAAAAGAACAAAATCTGGAGGGCTAGGGATGGTTTGGTCGGTAAAGTGTCTGCCATGCATGCACAAGGACCAGAGTTGAGATCCCCAGGCCCCAAGTGGAAAATAAAGCTCGTTGTTTTTGTGTGTGTAGATGGCGCCTGTGTGGGTAGGGCAAAGAAAGGAGGATCCACGGGCTTGGTGGCCATCCAAGCTGGCCGGCTGCTGAGTGCTGGGTTCACTGAGGGATCTTGTCTCAAAAAACCAGGTCGATATTGCTGAGGGCACCAGATTTTGGCTGCAGGACATAGAGAAATCAACTGGGGACTGACTGGGAAACCTCACTGACGGTGCGCTTTCATAATGCCTGAAGATACTACCCAGGTGGAGGTGGGGACGGGTTGGGGGACACCATCGGTGGTTTTACTCAGGGCTGGACCCCACATACTGTATCACTCACCTGCCTGACAAGACGTGCCCCCTGGTGCAACTGTGGCAGGACAGTTTTAGGAGTAACCAACTGCTGCTTTTCTGACTGGATCTGAGGCCTGCTCCACAGAAGGGAATCCTGGTATTGGAAACCTGGTCAAAAGCCCATGGCTAAGGAAGTCATAGGCCCTATGGAGAAGCTACAACTGTTGTTCTACCAAGAGGCCAAGGCCATGTTGTCAAACTGCATCTGTTTAACCCAAAGATCTGTGCCACTCTCAACGTTGGTCAGAGAAGTTTCTCTTCGCAGTGGGTGATGGCTAATGCAGGGACCCATAACCAACCAAAGTTTTGCAGATAAATGACTTTTGAGGGTTCATCCTTAAATAAGACATTTGTATCAACCCCACCCTACCCGGAGGTTCAGGGACCATCAGGGAAGAGGGTTCGGAAAGAATTAAGAGTCGGAAGATGGGGAGCGGTGCTGTGAAAGGTTGATTTCTGGACACGACACGGCCATTGCACGCGAGAACTCACAGACGCTGCGGGTGCCTGCACAAGATGCATCCAGTCAGAATTACAACATGGCTGGGGAGGGGCTCACCAGCCCCCTAGAGGAGCCTTTGGCAGTTGATAGTTGATGGTTACTTAGGGGGGAGTCATTTTTCTTTGGGAGAGTGGCCACTGAGAGTTTACCCATGTCCCAGTGGATGGCCCCAAACTGATGCACTAATCGGGTTCAGTGGGCTTTAAAAGAGAAAGGGGAATAGAGAGAGAGAGAGAGAGAGAGAGAGAGAGAGAGAGAGAACATGAGTTGCGAGGGGGAATGTGTTCAGGAGACGGAGGAGTGGTGGAGAAGGAGAGTGGGGTGGATATGCTCAAAACCGATGTATTTATTAATGTATGAAATTCTCAAAGAAAAAATAAAAATATATACTTGTATATTATGTGTGTATATTTTATATATAAATATATTTATTATTAAGTATATTTTTATATATGAAAGAAATAGAAAAGAGATGGAGTGTGATGAAGGAAGACACACAGTGTGTCTGGCTTCCATCACATGTGCACACACATTGCACACACATGCACTACATACACAAATAAAAGAAAAAAATTTTAAACTAAAACAATAGAATCTGAGTCACTATCCTTGGCCCTGGGTAGAGAGGGGACATTTAAAACTACCCAGAAGGTCATTTACAGGTGACTCTATCTTACAGGATTACTATCTAGATAGAGTCTTTCTGACCTCATTGCCCCGCTTTTAAGAGTGTGAGCCCCCAGCAGCACATGAACCAGGTGTGGCATCCCACACCTGTTATCCCAGCCCTTGAGAGATGACGGCAGAAAGATCAGAAGTTGAAGGTCATCCTCAGCTACACAAGAGGCCAGCCTGGGCTACATGAGAATCTTCTACATGAGGACTACAAGGTTTCATGGTACTTAGACTGCAGGAAGCCACTGAGATGGGCTAAAGGTGAAGCATGACCTCCTGAGCATCCAGTGTAGCCCTTCTACTGTGACCAGGATGGGGAGAGCTGGCCAAGGGGAGGAGACCCCAGTCTAATGAAAGTCCTGACCCAGTCCAGCATGGCTCAGTCACCCTTGACCATCACAGTATGAAAGTCCTGATCCAGTCCAGCATGGCTCAGTCACCCTTGACCATCACAGTATGAAAGTCCTGACCCAGTCCAGCATGGCTCAGTCACCCTTGACCATCACAGTATGAAAGTCCTGACCCAGTCCAGCATGGCTCAGTCACCCTTGACCATCACAGTATGAAAGTCCTGACCCAGTCCAGCATGGCTCAGTCACCCTTGACCATCACAGTATGAAAGTCCTGACCCAGTCCAGCATGGTTCAGTCACCCTTGACCATCACAGTGGGTATTTTCTGTAGGAATCTAACAAACTCCATTTTGTGATATCCTTCATTTTAGCTTAGCCTTAGGTTTTACTTCTTGTTAAAGTTTTGTTTCTCATGGAAAGTTTCCTTCTCTCAGAGAACAGCCCACCCCGTCGGCCTTGACTAGTTAGCAATTACAGTTTAACCACAGGAAACTTATCTTAGGCAAACATCCCCTCTTAGGGTCGAACCTGTTGAATCAGATGGACTAAGGACCAATCTCTAACTGGCCCATACATCTTCTCTAACTATTATCCAATCCTAGCCTGAGTTTCCCAATACCCATTTGGAAATCCCCTAATTGTGTTTAAAAGGCCTGTGAGCCACTGCCTCAGGGTCACCATCACTCTGAATGGTAAACTCCAGCATGCTGGTTGATCCTTGAGAATAAAACTGCTCTTGTCGTTTGCATACCATCTCAACTGTGCTCACTGTGGGCGATTGCTGGACCTTACATTATCTTCTGCAATGAATCAGACAAAAGAGAGGCGGGAGGTTCAGGAGATCAGAGTCATCCTATCTCAAAAAATCAAGATAGAGCTAGGGAGATGGCTCTTTTGGTAAAGTGCCTACCACAGAAACATGAAAACTAAGTTTGGATCCCTAGCACCTATGTAAAAAAAATTGGGGGCCTGGAGAGATGGCTGCTCTTGCAGAGGACCTGGGTTCAGTTCCCAGTACCCACATAAAGTGAAAGAGAAAACTGACTCCACAAAGTTGTCTGTGACCTGGACATGCCCACTGTGGCATACAAATCCGTGCATACACACTAATAATACATAAAATTAAAAATTACAACATAGTAATGAGAAATCATTAAAGAGGGCGCCAACATCAACTTCTGATCCACACACATGTACACACATGCACCCTCACACACACGTGCACACACATATACCACAACACATACACCCACATAATCATGTGAGCATGTACATACACCACCTTATGCACACAAATCGTGATAATAAAATAAACACAATAAGAATCAAAGGAAAACTTGGTGATGTTCACAGTTCATCTTTCAGGCACAGCCTCCAGAATGCTCTCACGAGCTCGGAGATGAACAGGGCATAATGCAACATAATCTGGAAAAGAACAGAAATAGACCCATACAGACCCAGGTACTGAAATTACCCTACAGGAACTTTAAAATAACCATTAAAATGCACTAAGACCTCCACCCCTCACAAAAACAGTATCACAGAAGTGGAGGAATTTCAAGAAAAAAAATATAAGTTCTAATAAAAGAATGAAATGGAAAATACGAAAAAGGAAAGATATCAAGGAGCTTCCCACCAGGCTGGAAACAAAAGAAAGGCAGGTGAATGTGAAGAGTTCAATAAAAGCTAATCAAATGTGAGCTCAGTGGGGCAGAGATTTTCTTACAACCAGAGCCTCTGCAGTCTTCGGAAAATTGTCAAGGCTGTGGAGGCAGCTTGGTCAATCAAGGGCCTAAGATCAGATTCCCAGAACTCACAGACCCCAATGAAAGCAGATACTCAAAAAGGAATTCTGTGACCAAATCCATGCCAATAAATTTGACAACACTTGCAGAACTGATCAATTATTTGAAAAGCATGACTTAACCAAATCTGACAGGAGAAAAACAGAAACTCTGAAGGCCTTTAAATTTATTAAGACTATTTGAACTTGTAATTAAAACTTCCACACAAGACCAGAGAGACGGCTCAGTGAGGGAAAGCACTTGCCTCACAAGCCTGACCACCTCAGTTTAATCCTGGGAACCCACAGTGGACAGAACTGACTCTCAGAAATCGCTCTCTGACCGCCAGTTTCAGCACACAGACTCGACCCATACACAAAAATGCTATGAACTGTGACCCAGCAGACTTTTCCAAAACGCAAGTTGAGGCTGATATTCAAAATCAATCAGTGTGATTCAGAACTTTGTGTTTGGTTGGTTTTAGTTTTTGCTGAGACAACTCTCACATAGCCCAGGCTGGCCCCTGACATCCTGATCTCCCAGTTCTACCTCCAAAATTCTGTGATACCACCACACAGAATGAGAATTTTTTAAAGATTTTTTTTTATTGTATGTTTGCCTACATGTATGTATGTGCACCCTATGTGTGCCTACTATCTGAGGAGGCCAGAAGAGGATGTTGGATCCCCTGGAACTGGAGTTACAGGCAGTTGTGAGCCAACATATGGGTGCTGGGAACTAAACTCAGGTCCTCTGCAAGAGTGGCAAGTGTTCTTAACTACTGAACCATCTCTCCAGACCCCATTTCCCCATTTTTTTTTTTTTTGAGACAAAGTCTCTCATGCAGCCCAAGGTTGCTTTGAACTGCTGTATAACCAAGAAAGACCTTAAAACCCTAATCCTGCCTCTCCCTTCCAAGTGCTGAGACTACTCCTGGCTTCATGCTGTGTTGGGGATGGAATCCAGTGCTTTGTGGCTGCCAGGCAAACATCGTACTAACTGAATTGCAGCCCCAACTCCACAATAAAGTTTGGTTTTGCTTTTGGTTTTGTTTTTTGAGAAACAGTCTCAACTCTGTACCCTTGGCTGGCCTGGAATTCACTGTGCAGACCAGGATGGCCTGGATCTCACAGAGATCTACCACACACCAGAATAAGAAATTTTTTTAAGAACGTATGACTTCAATAGATGCAAAAATCAATCCTTAAATGAATTAAGACTAGATAGATACACCACTAACTGTTCAAGAAAATCTAAGCTAACATCTCTGAGTGAGAGGCATAAGGCTGTCTGCAGAGGCCAGGAACCTGACATGGCTGTCAGATCTTACCTCCATCTCCCCTGGGCCTGGAGGTGCTAACCATGGTGTCTGTGTGCCCAGAGATTCTCAAACCCCAAACCCAGGGCAATCTCTGCAAGGCTGCACAGGGAGGGAGCAGAGGCCAAATCCCAAAGGCTGGTGGACTTCAGGCCCTCAGCCCAGACCATGAGACCAGCTACCTCAGGACAAACTGTCTGTGCTTTTCTGGGAGGCCAGGCTGGCTCTACTTGGGACCCTACAGGCCTCACTGACAGATTGCTGGATGGGAGCCTGGCCAGTCTGCAACACTAATCCCACCGGGGACACAGCATGTGGCTGAGTTCAGGGAACTGCCAGCCAGGCTTCAGCGTACACAGGAGGAGGGGACCTGCAGGGAGCAAAAGGCCTCAGCTGACTCTTTGATCCCCAAGTTCTATGCCCTGCGGTGGAGATAGAACAGTTGTCAGAAAAGTTGTTCCCAAGGGAAGCGGTGAAGAAAGGAACCCCCAGGCCAGAAACTCAGGAAGTGAATTTGGCCCACCCAGGGAACCTCTTGGTCCTACCCTGATCACCCTCTCTGGGCTTTTCTGCAGGCACCTCAGGGCCTAGATGCCAAGTGCAAGATCCTTACAGACAGATAGCAGCCCCTGTGGGAGGGGAGGACCTGAGGCCCAGAAGTGGCTGGGGGCTGCAGGGTGGCTCTAAGAGTTCCAGGCCTGGGGTCTGCTCCTTGAAGAGGTAGCTCAATTCCCAGGACAGAGACAGCTGGGGATGGAGCTCCCCGGAGCCTCTCTGGGCTTATCATAATCACGGTCATAGCAAGTGGCCAAATTAGCATCTGGGTCTGGCTCCCAGTAACCTGCAAGCTTACCAGAGCAGCTGACATTCATTGAACCCCAGTCCCAAACTCCACCTCATCACAGGACCTAATCTCATAGAATCACACTCAAAACTCTGCCCTGCAACCAGGGGTCCCACAGCTCAGGCCAGCAGTAAAGTCAAGAGGCTGGGCATCTTCTGGAGTGCCAAGGACCAGCAGCTGTGTCTTTATCAAGCCTGGAGTCATGGAGGGAAGGAAGGAGACTGACGTCTCCCTGCCAGAGCCCCCACAACTCCAGCTAGCCAGGCAAAGACGTCCTGGCCTGGGTCACTTCCCCTCAACTGGCCCAGCCCAGGCACTAGGAAGCAGCAGCAGGTGAGCCGGTGGCAGTCATCACCCTCAGACTCGGCCTCTTGCACCATCCTGCCATTCTCATCTCAAGCATGACGGAGGAGGTGACACTTCAGGCTGCGGATGCCTGAATACGTCCCTCCCTCAGGGACTGCTGGTGCAGACCAATCAGGCAGGGCAGCTTCTTGCTGGAGGTCAGCAGGAGTGGGAAGGTGAAAGGAAGGGACCCACTGGAGGTTTGTGGCTGAACTGCGGAACTGGGGAAAGGTCTGAAGCTGAGATTCTGCTGTCAGACTTGGGAGTCTGATGCAGGAGGCTGCCCGTTTTCAGAGGGCAGAGCAATTCTGATGAGCTGCTTTGCAGTCTTACTCCCAGGGCAAGACTAAGGCTGTGGTTTGTGACAGCTGTGGTCTGTTACTCAGCCCAGGGCGGTGGACATTCCAAGATATGGACAGTGTTACTGCTATTTTCAGGAGTCAGACAGGACATGGAAGGACAATAATTTTGTCCTCATCCATCTCCATCCCAGAGAGGCCCTGTCTAGGGTTGGTGCTCTTTGACAACACAAAGGACAATTCGCTGTTTTAAAAAGTCCTCAGAGCAGCGGCAGAGCCACATCACCCCCACACAGCATCTCAAATGCTCAGGAAGATTCCTAGGCATGCCACATGCTAAGGTGGAGACTCTACAGTGAGTGTGTTAGGGGCTGTGGACTGTTTGAGCTCCTGAGGGACTGGGTCTCCTGTGGGCTTATTACCCAAGTTAGGGTGAAAGCCTGGGCTCTGGCAGCCCCCTAAACAAGCCACGCTCAGTGAACCAACCTCACAAGGCCAATTAAAGACACTAATAACAGAAAACAAAAGAAGTAATGTATTTAACATAGTCACAAGCAGTAACAGCAAAAAAAGCAGATTTATGTAACATGGTCACATGTTATTTAACATGGAGAGGAACAGAGGCCCACTGACCCCCAAGTCCATCCGTGGTCTACTAACACAAGGATTAGGTTTACACCGAGGCTAAGAGCTATACATAACTAACCAGTCCAGGTCAAGGTGTGGTCCCCAGGCCCCATCTGTCTAGGCTCCAGTCTATTCAGAGGCTGGTCTGACAGAGTTGTCAGAATGGTATGAAGTTACTTTCCAGGGGACAAGCTATCCTCCTGGCTGGTAGTAGGCTTTAGTCTTTTCCTTCTCTTAGCATGAGGTTCCTAGAGCAAAATAATACCTTGGGGAACATTTTCTCAATAGTCTAATGACCAAAGGGAGGGGCACAAGAGTTTGTTTAGAATATCTTTGCCTCTGGCAGGACGGTTACAGGCTCAGGGCTGGCGGTGGGAGAAGCACAGAAACCTGGGGCCAGAAAGGGCATGCCAAAGATGTGAAGCTTGGGTCAGGTTATAGGAAAAAGCCTGGTACAAACTTGTCTTGGCAGGTCCATGCAACTGCACTCCAGAGTCCAGCGATGAACCCAGAGATACAGCCAGGGGCAGCTCCCCAACCCCGGCTACCCTAGCTTGGAAGCAGAGGGGGTCCACAGGTCTGGCTGGACTCCAAGATCCATCCAGCTCCCACAGGCACTCTGCTCCACAAATCAAGATGGGCCTAGCACCCAGACATAATGCACGGGTGTGGGTCATGGGTGCAACACACAGGTGTGGGTCACGGGTACAACACACAGGTGTGGGTCACGGGTACAACACACAGGTGTGGGTCACGGGTACAACACACAGGTGTGGGTCACGGGTACAACACACAGGTATGGGTCACAGATGCAATGCATGGGTGTGAGACACAAATGCAATGCACAGGTGTGGGGCACGGGCATGGTGCAAAGATGTGCAGCACAGATATGGGGCACTGGAGTGGTGTAAAGGTGTGAGACACAGGCGTGGGGCACAGGAATGGGATGCAGTACTGGCACACAGGTGTGGACCGGTGTCGGGAACAGGTGCAGGGCATAGGTTCGAGGCACAGGCATGAGGCACAGTCGGTTCATTTCTGTAAATCGGCAGAGCGCATTCGTCATTCAGCAGGCAGACCCCAAGATCTACCACACTGTCCAGAGGTACGGCTGAAAAGCAGGCTCTCTGCTTTTAAGAACTTTGCATTCTAGGAGAAAGGAGGAGAGAGGCTCACATCATTTTTATGCTCCAGAACTCACTGTGTGGTTTTATGGCCAGGACTGAGAAGGGCCTTCCCTCAACCCCCAAAAGTCCAAACCAAACCCAGCAAATGAGACGAAGGGTTAAACTTCAGAGGTTCAAATGCAGAAGCCAAGCAGAGACAGCTGATCAAGTGTAGTCTCCGATCATCCTGCCTCACAAAGCCTTAAAACTCTGCCTTTCAAATCCCAGCATGCTACACAGCAGCTGCCTTTTCATCTCAGAGCAGACTGGAAAGCGAAAAGGAGGGGCTCGGCTGGGGGACTTGAGGCTGAGAGCTGCAGAGGCCATGTGGTCTCTCTCAGAAGATGCCTAAAGATGCCAGCAGAGGGACACACTCCGCCAAGGGTGCCTGGGTGTGCAGACCAGTCATCCAGGCTTCCCGGTTAGGGCTTTTATGAATGTAACATTTTAGAAGGCTATTAAGAACCCAGGAAAGGAAGCCCCTTCTGGTCTTAGGAGCCTGGGAGTCATTGGTAGAGGTCACAAGGCAGGGGTCCAGGCACTGGGCTCAGGACAAATAGCTTCCAGTCCCAGCAGAGCCCTGTGTCCTGGGTTCTCCTACCAATGGCTTCACTTGGGGCTCAAAACCACACAAGTCTGTCTTAGGGCCCTGGAAGCCACAGGCCATGGGCAAGCTCTAAGGGAGACTCTCTTTCCTTTCTCAGCTGCTATAAGCACTGCAGCCCCTGTTTCACAGCCCTATCTCCACATTCAAAGCCCTTCTTTTCTGTGGTGCTGTCCTGAGCCCTGGTGATGGCCTCAAACCCAGCGGCACAGTTCAGGCCTGGCGTCCCACCTCAAAATCCTTGTTCAAAGCTGCAAACTCCCTCCTGCTTAAAATATATGTACCAGAGATCAAGATGAGGATGTCTCTGGAGGAGAGGCTACAACTCAGCCTCGTACTGCACAGCTTAGTACTACACACGGTCTGCCATCATCTGCAGGTTCTCCCTACCCCCCAGCCCCCACAGAGGCACCAAAGGCCCTGTTGACCAAGTGGGGAGTTAGTAGAAACAGCCAGCTTCCCAAGGCTGTAAAGGAAGGAGAAGTTTTGCACAGGGACTAAGATAAGCAGTGCATAGGCCTTGATTCCTAACACTCAAGAAGAAGAAGCAGGCAGATCTCTGAATTTGAGGCCAACCTGTTCTATATAGAAAGTTCTAGACCAAACAAAGCTAAATAATGAAACCCTGTCTTACACAGACAGGGATTTGCAACATTGTTGTGGGACACTCTTCCTGGGGAAGGGTAAACACATACTACTCTCGGCAGATAGGGAGCAAACCAAAGTACACCATCAAAATCATACTTGGTGAACCATGAGTCTTACTAGGGTTACTTACAGGAGTATAGCCTCATCTAAAATCCGTGTGGTGTGAGTGACAGCTCATGAAAGCAGGGAAGGCAGGCTCACTCAGACTCTTTCCAGATAGTTCAACTGGAACTCTGCTCCTTTCCCAAGCCTTCCCCCCCCCCCCCCCCAGTCTTTAGGGCTTACCCACTTGGGGGAGGGACCTGGTGAATTTCAGGTTCAAAGACTTCCTGAAGTTACTGAGTTGTTTACTTCCTGGGCTTAAGGGGCTTTAGTGCAGGATGGGATCTTCGCCTGCCCTCAAAATACCCTGAGGTTTTTCCCTGCAAAATACAATGTCTTACTTAGCCTGGAAGGAGAGTCTTCCCCTCTCCTGGTCCCTTTTCCTTTCAGTAAAGATAACCAGAACCTCAGCATGTCTCCATGGCTTGACCAACCAATAAACAGAGGAGGAGAAGGAACTGCTTCCTTCTGCTGTGATCAACAGAATGCACCAGTGTGATCTACAGGCACAACGGCTCCCTTTCAAAGGACAAAGGGCCTGAGGGTCAGGGGGCACAGACTCCTCAGAGACGGCCTCCACCTGGCTGCAGAGCCTGTATGTGCGTGCTGCTTAGAACAAAAACAAGGAGGGAAGTAAAGTAGACATGGAGGCTATGGGCATGGCTCAGTGGGTAGAGTGCTTACCTAACATGCGTGAAGCCCTGGGTTCAGTCCACAGTACCACAGAAACCCAGTGTGGGGTGCACACCTCTAATTCCAGCACTGGGGAAATGGAGGCAGGAGAACTGTAAACTTCAAGGTCATCCTCAGTATCCTGGGTTCGACCTTGAGTTACATGTGACCATCTCAAAAACTAAGAGAGGGCTGGGGGACAGCTCAAGGGTTCAGCTCCCAGCACCTCACAACCATTCCTAACTCCAGTTCCAGAGAATCCAATGCCCTCTTCCAACCTGTGGGCGTTTCACACACATGGTACACACAAATATATATACAAGCAAAACACTCATAAACATAAATAAAACTTAGTGAACAAATAATAAATAAAAATTAAATCAGGTCTTGTCACACAGATCTGTAATCTGAACACTCAGGAGATAGGACAGAGAGTTTGCGGCAAGCCACACCTACATAGCTAGGTTCATCTCCAAGTAAAGAAAATGGCCAGCATAAAATATAATGTCTACACCAAATACAGGTGAAAACAGAGAAACTAAGAACTCTTATGGTGATGGGATGGGAAGTGCCTCTCTTGAAAACCACCAGCTTCCTCACACACTAAACATACAAGGCTGGGGGAAAGGCTCAGTACAATACCACCGAGTAATTACACCCCTGGGCAGTTCCCAGACAAAGGAAAACTTATGGCCACATGAAAACCTATATACAAATGCTTACAGCAGCTTTGTTTTTCCCATTCCACAAACTAGAAACAACCCAGATGTCCTTCAGCGAGGGAACAGCTAAAGAAACCGGGCATTAAAGGGAAAACGGGAAGAGACCGGCTATGGACACTTGGAGCCAGCTGGCAAGGGCTCACAACCCCAAGTAAGGATACCACCGAAGGCCACCTTGATGGACCAATGAGTTTTACTGGGGCAACTTACAGAAATATGGGTGAGGAGCTACTTACAGGAACAGGAGCAGAAATGACTCAGGCAGCTGCATCACCAAAGCCCACCCCAGGATGGGTTCAGGCAAGCCGAGACCCGGAGCACAGTCCAACAGAAGAGAGACGAGTCTTCCAGGCAGCTCGGCGTCTGAGAGCTCTTCTGGCAAGCCTTACTATTTATACAGCCTTAGGAAGGGCGGGCCTTTGGCATCTGGTCAGTTTCAGGGACTTCCTGAGAGTTCTGAGTTGTTTACCTCCAGAGTCTTAGGGAGCCTCAATGCAGGGTGGAATGTTTCAACTTAAAGAGAAATTGCTATCGAGTGTGTGGGTGTGAGAAAGAGAGACCGAGACAGAGAAACAGAGCCGAGACAGAAACCGCGAGATAGGTAGGAACAGGGAGAGAGAGCCACACAGAGAGACAAAGTAGCAGGAACACTCATGCCACAGCCCTCATGTGAAGGTCAGAGGACAATGGGGGGGGGGGGCGTTGGCTCTCCCCTTGGACCTCTTTGAGGCCAGGCCTCTGCCTCTGTGCTGCTGTACCCCTGGCTGGCTGGCTGGTGAACATTCAGATTGCTGGAATTTTACAAGTGGACCACCAGGGATTGAACTCCAATTGCCAGGCTTATGCAGTGAGCACTTTGCCCCAAGCTCCCCAGCTCCCTGCCCTGGTAACCCTGGCCTGGTTACAAGATGACCAGGCTGCCGAAGTTGAGAATATGGAAGGAGACAAGGACATGTAACAGCAACATGGGGTGTCCTTGTAGTGACCAAATGCCCTCTGTCTTTGCACTGTTTCTCTCAGTGCCCTGGTTATAATATCAGACTACAGTTTGCCAGGTGTTACCAACAGGGGAACAATTAAGTTTAATTTGAAAACAGAGGAGTGTTTTTGTGGTCATACACCTGAAGGACTATTGGACGACCTCAAAGTCCAATACTGGCTGAAACTTGTTGCTAGGTTGGACTCCTACACACCACCGCCCGCCCCCCAGCACCTGGGGGACCTCAGCATCCCTCCAAACACAGTCTGGTCAGACTGGATGCCCCTGGAACACGGAGGAGGCAGCCTGGTCCCTGGATAGACTTCCTGGCCCTTATTCCTCACCTCCCCCGACTCCCCACATGGGAACAGGAGAGGTTCCCGGTGGGCTGAGAGAGTACGTGAAGGGTAGAGAAACCACTGAGACTTTAGAGTGTGGACTCTGGTGTGGGGTGTTAGATACCAAATCTAGGGTGATGGGTGGGGGTTGCTGGGTATTCCCACCAGAACAGGCTTAGTGCACAGACCTTGGGAATGGCGCAGCGTCCTGACTCACCAGGAAACTGTGATTCTGTAGGACCCAGGGCCAGCGGGGCAGCTTGTGCTTTGCTTTGAATCCGGGGGATGCTGCTGGCGACAAGCTTTGGGAACTTTGGCCATAGGCTGTTTGCAAATGCCTACCCTCTTTGGCCCGGGGACTCTGAACAGGGACTAAATTTGTTAGATTTTTCCTCCAGGCTCGGTAAAGAACTAGCGGGTGACCGGGGGAGGGGGGGGGGTCTCGAAGGGCTGTTAAGGTTTATCAAGGGCTGGGTTCTGGGTTGCTGGCCCAAACGCTGATCTCCGGGGCTGGGTGACCCCGGAGGCCCCCTCTCCGGACGCTGCAACCCACAGCTGGCGCGGGGCAGAGTGCGTCCAGGGGAGGGCCGCGCGGGGGGCTGGGTGAGCGTGCCCCGGGCCTGGCTCGCCGCACCCCTAGTGCGCCCCAATCCCGCAGCGGCCCAGGCCTCGGCGTGGTGGGCGGGGCCTCCGCGGGGCGGGGCCTCGGCGTGGTGGGCGGGGCCCGCGGGCGGGGTCTCTGCAGCCCCTCCCTCGACCCGGCTCTGCGCGGCGGCGGCAGCGGCGGCTGCGGCGGCGAGGGGACGGAGGTGAGCGGCGGGTCCCCGAGGCTGGCGCGAGGGAGGGAGGGAGTGAGACTGGGAGGGTCCCGGGCGGGGGAGACACTGCGGAAGGGAGGCCCCGGGCGGCGCCGCGGGTGGCGCGCACGAGCGCGCGTGTGCGCCTGAGTCCCCGGGGGCCGGCCGCGGTGGGGTAGCGGTGGGGGCGAGCTGCCCAGCCGGGGCGGCCCCGGCAGGGGTGCCTCTCCCCGGCAGCCTCCCGGGACCTTGCGAGCGCGTCCCTGGGAGGCCCCCGCCCCGCCCCCTTCTCTGGGTGTCTTGAGTTTCTCTGTCTCCGTGGGTGGGTCTCCCTGGGGTCTGTCCAGCCGTCTCTCCGGCCGTCAGGTCCTTCATCGCCCTCCTGGCATCGAGTGCGCCTCCTTCCCATCGCAGCCTACCCCCCTCCCTCGCCCCCACCTTAATAGAGAAAACAAAGATGGTCCAGGGAGGGGCACCCTTGTTTCTGAGCGTTGCTGGCTCAGGCACCTTCTGGCCTCTGGTCTGGGCCTCCAGCCACCTCCTGGCAGGGAGCTGGCCTTGTCCCGCTAATGGAGGCTGCAGGTTGATCCCTCTGGGGCTGGAGCGCTTTGGGGGCTCTATCTCCCTCCCTGTCAAGGACAGGGAGGAACACCTGGCAGATCTGCCTGGCCAGGCTCTGAGCCTCTGGCCAAATCTCCTGATCCCTGTGCGGTCCCTATGAGTATGGCTTAATAATACTGCTTTCTAAGATTGCTCACCAGAGCCAAGGTGAGAGAGAAGTGCACACTGGGGGAAGGTGCAGGGTCTGTCAGCCACAGGAAGCGGACTGGGACCCGGCCCCTGAGCCTCTTCCTCCCAGAGGCTTCCACTTCCCTCATTCCCATAGTGGGGCTGTGGGGACCTTGTGACATGATATCCCGGTGGACTGGTTAGGGATGTACTTGGTGAGAGCCTGGCTGTACCTGCCTGTGTGCCGAGGATCCCATAGGGCTGGGACCCATTCCCTGGACTGGATCCAGAGAGGTGAGCATCTCTGTATGGTCTCCACCAGAGCCCAGCCTGGAGAATCCCTCCTAGAGTAGGCGAGGTGCTCTCCCAAGTCAGGTATCTGGCCATCCGAACCTCCTCCAAAGGAGTGCTGCTGAGAGCCCCAGAATCTGCATTTTCCCTGCAGTTCCCCAGCCCTGTTCTGCTTCACATTCAGGTGTGAACCACATTGAGACAAGGAGAGCCACCTCCTGAGGCTTGCCGGCAGCAGGGCAGTCCCAGAAAGGGCTCCTGCTAGTGACCCAAGCTCTGCCATATCTCTAAGCCAGCCACTGCCCTCTGTGAATACCCTTCATCAGAGGTTACAACCCCCCAAAGGATCCTATTGCCAGTTCTTGGGGTCTCCAGGCCTTTGTTGGGTTGTGGGGCATGGGTTCCTGTGAAGCCAGGCCAGCCTGAGTATACCTCCAGCCCTGCTGCTGGGAGACTGGTGGCCCAGGGCAAATCGCTTTGCTTCTCTGGTCTTCAATCCCATCGTTTGAAAATGGGGAGTCAATATTCTTACTCACACTGGGGCAACCCAATGGGATCCAATGATGTGTGGTGCCTAGTGCATCACCAGTATGCAGGACAAGGAGTTATAGGCACGGGGTGGGTGGTACTTGTGTGCTGGGTGACTGTGTTAACAGCCTGGGCCTGTGACTGGGATAGTCACATTTCCTTACCATCGGGAAAAGTGTTTGTGCAGCTGCCGGTTGGCAAATGGCTTTTGTTTCTAATGGATAGCTTGAGAGGCCTGGGCTGGCTGAGCGGAAATGCCTGGGGAGGCAGAGCAAAGCATGCTGTGTGACACCAGCTTCTGTGAGTGAGGCAGGGCCTCAAGTGTGACTGCACAGCCACCTAAACAATTCCTGACACAGTCGGGAGGAAGGTCAGCCCAGTGGGCCAGGTGCTCCAGGCTCTGCAGAGTGTTCTCCCAGAGCATCCAAGAAGAGAGCAGAGCTGTCCTGCTCCCCCCACAGAGAGGTGGGAAAGTCATTCATTCATGAAGACCTTCCCAGAGCCTATGAGGAGCAAGGGGTCCCTGGAGAGAGACCTTTAAGAATACGCTGGGCACGTGTGTCATGTGGACTCAGCTGGAGGCTCAGATCAGGATGACAGCGGTCACTGGCTTATATTGCAGGGCCAGAGAATCCTGCCCTGAAGCTCAGGTGGCTTCTGGGAGCAGCCACTCTCAAGTCAGAGACAGGAAATGTGGAAGCAGAAGGTTAGACCATTGGGAAGAGAGCATTGCCAGGAGGAGGTGGCTTCTTAGTGATGATAGAGCACCCTTCCTTCCTTTAACCACACTCTTCTGTCATGTCTTAAAGTTGCATCTTGGTGCACAGATTTTTCTTCTGAGAGACAGAGTCTTGGCTAGGGCCATAGCTCAGTTGGTAGAGTGCTTGCCCTGTGTTTGATGCCCAACATTACATAAACTGGGCATGGTAGTACACACCTGTAATCCTTGCACCGGGGAGGTGGAGGCAGGAGAATCAGACATTCAAGGTTCATCCTCAGCTACCTGGTGAGTTTGAGGCCAGTTTGGGCTAGAGATCCTGACCTTATTAAAAACAACAACAAAACAACAGGCATGATAGCCCAAGCCTTTGATCCTAGCCCTTGAGAGGTGGAGGGTCTCTGTGAGACTGAGACAGCCTGGGCTGTGTAGTAAGTTCTAGGTGGGACTAGACTATGAAGATGCTATCAGAAAAAAGAAAAAAGGATTGACTGTATAGCTTAGACTGGCCTTGAACTCCTGGTCTCAGGTGACGCTTAGACCTTAGCCTCTGGCGTTCTGGGCCTGGGAGGTGAGGAGGAAGAGCCGAGAGGAGGAGCCTGTGGGGTGTGGGAACAAGGAGAGACCTAAAATCAGGGTGCTTGACCCCTGTGAGCCGCAGTTCTCTCCTTTGAGGAGTAAGCGTTGAGTGCAGGACTTCAGGACTAAGTTGAGCCCGCCACCCTCATGGAATTGGCCCTCCTCACCAGCCCTGTAGCCTAGGCAAGTTCCCCAGCCTCCGACTGCCACCCGCTTGGTCTGTAAAGTGATGGAAAAGGCCACCATGTGCCTTAATTGTCATGGTGAGAGTTAAGGATGATCCCAGCGAAGAGTGTTCTCTGTGGTGACCTGTGAGGAGGGCTCAGGTAGGTGTTTCCCGTAACCGTGGTGTAGTGATGCCATCTTACGGCGCTGTGGTCTCTTGTGGTGTGGACTCGGCAGGCCACCCTTGCTGAACTGGTGTCACTGTGGTGTGTCTAGGCATCAGCACTGGAGTGGCTGAAACCCAGGTAAGAGAGAACCAGATGCCCACTGGTGCAGGGCACAAGGAGCCATCCAGGTGCCTATGTGTCTCTAGCCACCCCAAGGAGGCAGGCTCGCTGTCCCTGCCAGTGTCTCTGCTAGGGCATGTGGCGGGGGGCAGGGCAAGGACCTTCCTCAGAGGATTGCTCAGCAGGCATGCAAATCCCTTTCAGCACAGGCCTTGCTCTGCTCAATTCTGTCCTGAAACTTGGCCTACCTTGGAAGGAAGGAGTTGTCCCCGTGTCTCTAGTGCCTGCTCTATGATGGGCCCTTGGGGCCTTTCCATGGCTCTGTTTATCTTCCCAGCAACCCAGGAGATAGTCATGGCTGTGCCCAGTTAGTAGACTAGCAAACTTGGGTCCAGGGACAAGCAGGGGGTTGGAGGTCCAGGTTCCAACTGGGGAGGCCATGTCTCCAAGAAGCCCTACTGTCAGGGACAGTGACCACCGTGTAGGCTTCTTAGGCTCCATTATAAGTCCCACTCATTTTCTAGAAGGTTCTCAAGATTTTCTTGCTGGACTGGTTAGAGGCCATCACTAAACTGCAAAAGCATTTTGTCCAGCCAAACAACATATGAGCTATTATTCCCAGAGGACAGCCCAGGCCAAAGACACAGCACAGCACCCAGCCCGGAGGACAGTCCCCCTCGACTGTAGACCCAAGTGTTAGTCCTGATTCTACCCTAGACATCCCCTTTGAATCTGAGGAGCTATCTGTACCTCAATTTTCTATTTTTTTTAAGATTTACTTATTTGTATTCTATGTGTATGAGTATTTTGCCTGCATGTGTTTAAGTGCAGCTGTGTGTGCAGTTCCTGCGGAGGCCAGAAAAAGGAGTTGGATCCTCTGGAACTGGAGTTATGGACAGTTATTAGCTAGCATGTAGGTGCTAGGAATTGAACCAAGATTCTCTGCAAGAAGAGCTATTTTCTCATCTTTATAACAGGCCTTCTGCCTTGTGTGGCCCTGGCAGGAGCTGGGGGTTGAGGATGATAGAGTTAGAATCCTGCAGTGCTGATGGTGAACATATACCTTAGCTGGATATGTGCTAGAAAGGCGAGTCACAGACACATGGTTCTGAGTTGTCCTCTACAGACCCTGTGAAGTCACTGCATTCTGGTGACCCCATTGTTCAGATGAAGAAAGTGAAGCAGAAAGGTACTACAGAACTTTGTCCAAGATCACACAACCTGTAAGATTGTAGGGCCTGACTTGGGTGACCCGAAAGCTGTCTATCATGGCCACGTGTTGGTGGAGAGACACACGGCCCCTACTTGATTGATTATTCCCAGAGTGAGGATCGTTAGTCTAGGACTTGAGTAGGCATTGGACCCAGTTCCTGGTGCACAGACTCAACTGGACCCGGAGAAGACCAGACTACTGACTGGAAGGGGCCAGGAGGCTCGCTGTGGAGAGGGGAGACTCCCCAACTCACATCATTCACCTTACCCCTCTCTCCAGTCAGGCCTGGGACCGAGAAGATACCAGCAACGAGGGTAGACCGTACATGTTCAACAAACCCTCGGGTGGGCTGGGCCTGTGTCAGTCCTGAAACCAGCATAGCCATGTTGCAGGAGGCGTCCAAGGAGACTGACTCCAGCCTCTCTGTGCCCACATCCTCAGAACAGTGCTGTTTTTGTGGGAGTTTTGTTTCGCTTTTGATTTTAAGACAGGACCTCACTCTGTAGCCAAGCCTGGCCTGGAACACACTGTGTAGCCCAGGCTGACTTGAAAGTTTAATCAGTCCTCCTGTCTCAGCCTCCTGAGTGCTGGGATTATAGGCATGCATCACCACGCGTAGCTTGTGTTTTCATTTTCCAATTTTTTCCAAATAGATTCTGGAGTGGGGTTGTTTCTACTATGTCATCTGCCCACGTGTCAGCGGACTGCACCCGAGCCTGAGTTCTGCTTTTTCCAGTCCCCAGCTCCTGCAGCGTGTCCCATGAGCATCCTCCTCACTACTTCAGACACCCCATCTGTGAGGCCTCTAGGGCACAGCGGGGTGAAAGTCTCTTTGACCCTCGGAGGGCCCAGTCAAGTGAGAGCCAGAACACTGCATCCCAGTGGTCCTGGGAGGAGCAGGCGAGGAGATGGGTGGGATGGAAATGTCTGACTAGCTGCACTGGGCTGTGAGTGGCTGCTGTTGCTGTGTTATTGTCATGTGTAGCACCTGCCTCCACTAAAGTGTACATGTCTACAAGCTAGAGCCAGGCCTCACATTCCCACGCCCACTGAACCTGATCTTCTGAGTCCCAGCTAGAACGAGCCTCTGTGTGGGCACACGCCAGGAGAGGCCACATTGACCCATCCTGGTCTTGTCCTTCAACAGTAGGGGACATTAGCTTCATTGTAGATCCAAGTTGCAAGATGGTGATGTGCCTTCCCAGGATCACATGACAGGAAGGGACAGCCAGGAAGGCTTCCTGGAGGAAGCAGCTGGCACTGGCCAGCAGGATGAAAAAACAGTCTGACTGGACTTCTAGGTAGGGGGGACAAGTGGGGCTTTGTGCAAACGTATGGCTGAGCCCAGGCTGAGCCCCCAGCAGGGTAGAGTGTGAGAGTGGGCTGTGGCATTCTCAGCCAAGAGGAGCCACCCAGCTACCCCTCTTGGCAGCTGCCTGGGCATCATCACCTTGTATATGGGCAGGAAGGGGTGTGCTGTGGGCTCTGAGGCTCCAGGGTCCCGCTTGGGGCCTGCTCTGTGAGTGGTGATAAAATATTTATCAAGAATCTGGCAGCTGGGCTTCCCTGCGCAGGACACCACAGGCGGCTCCTACCAAGGCTGGCTGTAGCCTGGCAGAGTTCCGCTGAGTCACAACCCCGGAGCCCTCTACCATCCCACCTGCCTGCTGCCCTTTGGCCGTGTGGATTCTTCATAATATGTAAGCCATTGGGTGGCCCCACAGCCAGAGCATCCAGCACTGTGAGTGGCCAAGGTCCCGGGCAAACAGGCCATAGTCCTCCCCTTGCCCACCCTGCAGCATCCGGCTACTAAGCAAGGTAGGTTCTCTGTGTCTCCATCTAGTGTGGGGAAACTGAGGCTCTGTGGAGGCCAATGGGTCAGATCTCATAGGAGCTAGTGGCCAGTAGAGATTTGGCGTCTGTCTCTCTGACCTCTGTACTGTCTCCAAGGAGCCCAGGTCCGTCGGGACCAGCTCCTGTGTCCACCCTCAGTGGACATGGTGCTGTGGCTTCACATTTGTGCTTTTTTGGTTTTCTGAGTAGCAACGACAACAAAAACAGCAGCAGATGGCACCTTCCTTCTGCCTCTCGGAGTGCAGGAGCGCCGGGCTGCCGAGTCGTCTGCTCACCCATTCATAAAACAGTCTGCATGCTCTGGCCAGCAGTCTAACTTGGGGGAGGTCTCAGAAGCAGAGAGGACTGTGTTTAGTGCCTGGGCCTTGGACTTGCTATGCAGTGTGATCTCAGGCAGGTTACTTCTCCTCTCTGAGCCTCATTCTTGGATCTGTGACTTGGGGATAAGTCACTTTCTGGCTCTCCTTCGTGTTCATGCCCTCTTATCCCTGAGGCCTGATGAGTCTTTGGAAAGGCTCTGATGTCCAGAAAGGTCCCAACAGAGCCTGCGGTTGGCTTGCCAGGCAGTAGGCCAGAGGCTTGAGGACAGAACTCAGGGGGGATGGAAGTGTTTCTGAGGTTCTTGAGTTCTCCTAGGAAGCTTTTCAGTCCTGCCACAGCAGCTGTGGGTGGGAGAGAGAGAGCTAGCCACATGAGCCATTAGTGGGGACCCTGTGGGCAGCCAGGCCAGTGCCAAGCCCCAGTTCTGGCCAGGCTGTCTCACCCCCAGCTGTCTGCCATGCCCACGAACCTCATCCTTGCCTGCTCAGCCTGCCCCTTGTGGGCCTCCCTCTACTGCTGCTGGTCTTCCCCTTCTCCTTCCTGGTAATGTTTCTTCAAGCCCCTGCAGGAAGCCATTCTCTTCCAGGAAGCCTTCCTAGCTGTGCCCCTCCACCCCAGTAGGGTGGCCCAGTGCCCTCTGGTGCCAGCCCTGGGGTCTTGCTCCTAGCTTTGAGAGATGCTTGCCATCAGTACCTCTATACCTGCTCGGGCTCCCTGTGTATCCAGGTGTCCCAGCTCTGTGTGAAGGCTCCAGAACTCAGGGCTCATCACCCTAGCGCCTTCTGGGTGAAGACAGGCAAGGAGGGACAGGTGTCCAGTGCAGACACTACAGCAGGATGAAACTCTGAAGGGTTTTGGGACTCTGGGGCAGGGACCCCCTGCTTGTCACAGCAGATGGCCTCTTTTTCTTACTTCAAGGGTGATGGAGGATGACGAGGAAGTAAGAACATCTCTGCCTGAGAGACAGGTGGGGCTGGGGGAGGGAGGCCCCTTGCCTCAAGTCCAGTGGGCAGGCCTGGGGTAGAGCAGGCTGGGGCTGACACACATGGACAGCCAGGTGTGGAAAAGGACAGCACAGAAATAAGTGCCCTGCTTGGGGGCAAATCCTTCCTTGAGCAGTTTCCTTCTCTGCCACCTTCTGCATTTTAAATGTTTTCTGGAGTTCCTTCAGTGACTTTGGATGTCTTGAGAGTCCTGCTCTAAACCCCAAGGAGAGCGGTGAGGACATTCAGGGACACTGGCTGATGAGGAGACTGGCCAATCAGTCTGTTAGAGGAGGCTCACCGGGGAGGCTGACAGAGCTGACAGAGCCCAGTGGCTGGCCGAGGTAATCTTGAAGGTGGCTTCTTCGGGAGTCAGCTTGATCTATAGAACTGGGCTCCTCTCCCAGCATCCTCGTCAGGGACTTGTGCCTGTCACTTCCAGGTGTCCGATAGATGAGGGCTGCTCACCTGAGGCCCGCTGTCCTCCAGTCAGGCTCCCAGGCCAGGGCTTTGCAAAACATAGGCACAGTTAGTGTGGGATGTCCTTTCCTGGAGAGGTCTGTGGACTCAGCACAGCTCTGGAGGATGAGGACCCCTGTGTTTGCCTGTCTCACTAACAGAGCCTGTGGGAAGGAATCAGGCCATTAGAGCCTCAGGATCCCTGGGCTGCTTGAGGCCAGCCTGACCTATGCAGCCATATAGGGCCTTGCAGAGGACTGAGGAGATGTGGTTAAATTGTCCCGCTCAGAGTGTCTGTGGGCTATAGCAGGTGTTTGACCAGGAGGTGGCAGCCCAGTGCAAGACCTCCCACCTCCCTTGAAGACTGGGCCAGGGGCAGAGCCCAGGAGGCAGCCCAGTGGGTACCTGCTTACTGTGGCCCCTGAGGAGCCTGACCTGGCCCCAGAGCAGGAGGAGGGGTTGACTTTTTCTTTCACTTGGCATTTTGGGGTTGCAGGTAGGAAGAGGGTTTTCACATTATCTGGGCCTGCGAATTGTCCAGCCCAGCACCATGCAGACGTGGTACAGAGGAATAATCCCTGGCCGAGTGCTCCCTCTGACACAGTCTAGCTGACCCAGACCTCCCCTCTGCTGGTGACTCATCCGCTCAACAGTTCTTCCTCCTTACTGGACTTCTGTACTCTGGAATTCTCACAGGTGGGGGGAGTCGTCCCACAGGGTCTGTCCTTTTGACTGTGGCATCTGTGCAGTAGCTAAGTATTTGTAACGAGATTGACCCTGAGTGGGGGAGGTCAGGACTCTGCATGGCCCTGAGTACCACGGGCCACCCTTAGGGTGAGCACGGTGGAGGTCAGCACTAACCTGGGTGGAACCACAGTGGGGAATGGGGACAGGAGATTATTCTGGAACTTTGCCCTCAGAGGAGCGAGACCCGTGGTGCTGGCCCGAGG
Source organism: Eospalax fontanierii (assembly GCA_035773235.1). Taxonomy (NCBI): domain Eukaryota; kingdom Metazoa; phylum Chordata; class Mammalia; order Rodentia; family Spalacidae; genus Eospalax; species Eospalax fontanierii. The sequence continues at coordinate 74,295,193 of CM069537.1, forward strand.
AAGCTGGGACAGAGAGGTGGAAGGAAGGGAGTAAGGACGGGAGAGAGCCATGTGACCAGGAACGGGAGGCAGAGAGGAGCCACATGCAGTGGAGCCCCAAGGAGAAGGGCCCTGGCATGAGGGAAGAACTGTCCCACAGTGAGCACCTGTCCCACCAACCGAGCACAGCACAGAGAGACGAGAGCCAGGAGTTGGGCTGAATCTTGTCAAGGAACCAGAGGGCTTCTGCCTGCCGAGAGAGGTTTGGGGTGGAAGTGGAGGGTTGGGGAGCCCGACCACTGGGCAAGGTGGCCCCAGAGGTGATACAGAGGGGTGGGGGGCAGACCAGCTGTGATAATGATGTCAAAAAGCAAAATTACAAGGACTTTTAAGATCACAGCTGGTGATTTTTCTTTGTGATTCTCAAATCAACGTGTCATTCCATAAAACTGAAGAAGAACCAGTGAGCTCAGTACATAAAGGTGCCGGCTGCCACAGCTGACAACCTGAGTTCCATCCCTGGAACCCACATGGTGGAAGTGAGAACCAACTTCTGAAGGTTGTCCTCTGACAGCATGTGTGTGCTGTAGCACCCATGTGCCCCTCCCCCACAATCAATCCGTCGATGTAATTTTAATATGATTTCAAGTTTAAGGAGCTTTCTGATGAACTCAGCATAAGGATCACCCCAGCTAACCCCAGGCTGAGTCTTTTCCCCTCAGAATCCCAGGGCCTGTTAAGGAAGCCCAGCTTCATTGGGCTACAGGGAGGCGTCTCCAAGCCTCTCTCATCATCTCTCCACACAGGGAGTAAAATCACAGGATTAACAATCTTGGGCCTGATGGTCTATGCCTGTGATTCCAGCCTTTGGGAAGCTGAGGCAGGAGGATCACTGAGAGTTTGAAAATAACCAGCTAGGGCCTCATAATGAATGCCAGGTTAGCCTGTGCTACTGTGGGAAACCATATCATGAAATCAAAAATTGTAAGGTTTATTTTACTTTTATTTGTGTGGGGGGGGGGGTGTGAGAGAGAGAGAGATGGATGAGTATGTAGGTGCCTTTGGAGGCCAGAAGAGGGCATCAAATTTCTCTGGATCTAGAGTTACAAGCAGTTGTGCATGGAGCTTCCCAGTGTGGATACCTGACCTTAGGTTCTCCGCAAGAGCAACAAATGCTCTTAACTGCTGAGCCATAGCTCCAGCTCCTCCACCCCAGCTTTTTATGTGTCTGAGTGTTTTGCCTGCATGTGTGTAAGTGCACAATTTGTGTATAGTGCACATAGAAGCCAGAAGAGGGCATTGGAGTCCCTGGAACTGGAGTTATAGATGGTTGTTAGCCACTGTGTAGGGGCTGGGAACTGACCCTGGGTCCTTTGCTAGTGCAGCCAGTGCTCGTTCCTGCTGAGCCACACCCTAGCCATTCTAGATAAGGCTCTCCTTTGGGAGGTGACTGTCCCTGGAACACTGAAGTTCCCATTGCTTGGGGGTCATTTCTACCCCTTGTCACAAAGATGTTCATCCCTCATTTCTCTTGTTGCTGGAATCCCAGGTGACCTCAGGTTTAAGACACTATAAAAGCTGACAATATAGACCTTGACTGTTCTTTGTCCTTTCAGCTTGAAATGAGAATAGACTGGGATGGAATGCCGCTGTTAGATAGCCACTGAGTAACTGGCACATGTGTGCACAGAAGTAACTGGGTGACCCAGAGCAAAGGAGATAGACAGGAAATGGAGGGAGAGATGCCAGGCTCTCATCCTGGCGTCAGTGGACCAGGGAGGGCCTGGGATTTAGCAAAAGCAGCTTCTAAGTGCCTATCACAAGGACATTTCCCTGACAGTGATTACTGTTTCCGAAAAAAACAAAAAGCAGTCAGAGAGAGAGGTCAGGTTTGGTACAGAGACAGAACCTGGGCAAGGCTGGATGAGAAGGGGTTAGACTGAGGATTCAACAGAAGTGGGGAGCAGGGCCCAGAGAGCTCAAAGGGAGAGGAAGCAGCACCCCGGCCTGCCCGATGTCCTGGATGCCAGACTTGAGAACTTTTAAGTTTTCTCTAAAGGCACAGTGTGTGGTTTTCCCAGGAAGTACAGGGCATGGGCAGGCAGGGTAGGCAGGGCGGGGACCCCTCTGTGGGGGCCAGGGATCAGAGCAAGAGACCAGGTCACCCCCTAGGCTGCTGGTCCCTTCAGAGGCTCTGGAGGGCAGCAGAGAGCCAGGGCCTTAGAGCCCTAGCATGGTTGGCCCAGCTGTCCACAGGAGCAGTCTGACTTTAGGGAAGCTGGGGACAGAACCAGGGACTCCAGCCTTTGCCTGGGGCCTGCCTCTCACCAGCCTGTGACCCTGCAGTGACCCCAGGATTTGGAAACTTAGCATGAGCCAAGCTATGGCCTGGCCTGGGTATGTGTGAGGGGTACCTGATAAGAGTTCCTGCTGTTCCTGGCCTTGGTGCCAGGTCCACCAGGGACCTCGTCCCTACCATGTGACCTGACCCCTCTCCAGCCCGAGGATACTTGATCCACAGAATTTTTCTCAGATAACAATTTCTTGGGTGTAAAAGTAGAGGGGTGGCTTGGGGAGCACCACCCTGCGGAGTACCCTCCCCCATTTCACACAGCCCCAGCCAGCCCTTCGCACTTCAACCAGGAAGTCAAGAGCACAGGCCAAGGGTTGGGTCCACCAGCTCGTGTGTGTGTGTGTGTGTATGCATGTGAGAGAGAGAGAGAGACTGTGTGTGTGTGTGTGTGTGTGTGTGTGTGCAAGTGAGAGAGAGAGAGAGTGTGTGTGTGTGTGTGTCCTGAGTTGGACCTAGATTCCTGACAGAACAGTGCTTCCTACCTGGCAGGGCCGGGTACAAGGTTCAGGCAACCAGAGAGAAAACAAGCTTTCTCCAACCAGAGCTGACACCAGGCCTGCACACCTGCATCTGCAGAAATGGATTCCCAAATCAGGATATTTCTAGAAAAAAGCAGCTGGCAAGGAAGGTGCCTTGTGCAGAGCATGGCGAAGGAAGTCAGGCTGGCAACCTGCTGGTCCCTGCTGCTGGTCTTTCAGGCCCCAGTCCACACGGTGGGGATGAGCCTGTTCCCCGTCTGGGGCGGCCACGTGGATCAGGCCAGCCACGTTAAGAGCCAAGGGTTTTGAATGACTCTTGAGGTAAATTTGGAAATGGAACTGAAGGGCCCACAGACGGGTGCCCTTCAGGCTGGCATGGGGAGAGCTGCACCTCGTTCCCAGTTGAAGGTGCATCTCGACTGCAGCCCTGTGGCTAGCTGAATAGAGTGAGGGCTAAAGGCACGTCTCCATTGGTGTAGCTTGATGCTGTCGACCAGCTATCTCTTCACTGAAGCTGCTACTCGATTACGTTAGGCCAAGAAATATGATTTTTGGGTCTTTGCCTATATTAGGTTATACTTCTGTACATATTTCGCAGTGTTTCACGATGAGAAAATGGCCTGAATAGCCCCTTATTCTCTACTGACGTAAACAAGCATGTGTATTTACAAGTGAAGGCTATATATGAGAACTCAGAACCTGTACTCTGATTTTGAAATGTGGTGGTATTTAGGTCTGTGTTGAAAGTCATGTGCTTTTGTCTGTGCTGAGTGCAGGCCGCCAGCTCCTAAGAAATTTTAGGTGGTTGAATAAACACAATTCTCGGGAGGGAAAAAAAAAGAACCAAGGTTATGATGCCTTTGGCAGAGGAGACGCACCTCCCAGTCTCCTGGAGTCTGTTTCTGCTGAGAAAGTGGGGCTGGGGAGTGGTCTGTGGTGTGCTCAGCATTGAGGTACATAGGAGTTTCCTGGCTAGAACCGGCGGGAGGGTGGGCCTTGTTTGAGAACAGCAGTGTGTTATGTGCTCAGACTAATGGACTAGGAGCCTAGATCATAAATTAGTAAGTTCTAGAAGCCAGAAGCCTAAGAATAAGACAGACCCCCTCCTGTCTCCACCAGCGTCTGGTAGCTGCTGGTGGGCCTCGGCCTGGGGCTTTGTCTCTTCAGTGCCTTCCCCCTCATCACATGGCCTTCCCCTGGAATGTCCGTATTCCTGTGTCTTTCCTACAAGGACATCAGTCACTTTACTCCAGTATGACGTCATCTCAGTCTGATGACGACTGCAAGGCTCTGTCCCAGTCAGTTTACACTTTTGGACACTGAGGAGAGGTCTCCACATGGTGTGTGGGTTGTGTGTGTGTGTGCGTTTGAGAGAGGGGCTTACTGTGTAGCCCAAGCTGGCCTGGAATTCATGGCAACCCTCCCTGGATTCTGAGATTATAGGCATGAGCCACCACACTTGGCATCAGCATGAATCTACTGGAGACTTTGGGTGGGGGGCAATGTGAGTACCCCAGGATTCAGCCACCAGGCAGACTGTTCTTTGAATCTCACTTGACCAGTCTTATGACACTGGATGGGTCATTCTCAGAAAAGGAGATGACAGAGGCTGGCCAACTCTCCCTGACCAGAACCCACTGTCAGAACTCCCTGTTTGTGATAGTGGTTAAGGAAGTGGAGGCTGCTGATCTTATAGGATGTGGTCTGTGCTGCGTCCCTAGTGGCACACAGTCTTGGAAGGGATAGGAAGGATTTGAGTGTGTGACCTTGAAGCCCACCCACCTGGATTTGAATCCCAGCAAGTTCATCTGGGGCTGTGTGACCTTGGACAAGTCGCAGCCTGTCGGAGCCCCAGCTGGCTCACCAACCATCTTTGGTGTCAGGAATAGCTCCTGCCTTTTGATTGTGCAGAAGTTAAGGAGTGGAGGCTGTGACTGGCAGCGAAGTGCTCATCAGTGCAGGGAGCACTGGCTTTTATCCCCCTGTCCTGAGGAACAAGAAGGCTGACATCCAAGGAGATGAGGAGGAGGGCCTGCAGGGCCAGAGCAGAGCTCCCTAAGGAAGTCAGAGCATCTCCCCCCAAGATCCAGTCCCAACCAGAAGCTCACTGCCCCAGACACCCAGTGACAGCAAGAACCAGGGTTCTAAAATGCTTTCCAGGAAGAGCCTTTGGAAACTGGCATTTAAGACCTTCACAGATGGGGAACTGAGGCTTGAAGGGACAGTCTCCTGGGGTCACACAGATGAAGATAGGGTGTCAGAGATAGGGGACTTCCGTTGGTCAGTACCCCACAGCTGCTCAGGGACTGGAAGCCAGAAACAGGGAAGAAGTGTCGAATACCTGGCCTCAGGACCAGCCGGCGGGGGCGGGGGCTCTGTGGGAAGGGAAGGCAGCATGGGGCTGAGGCAGGCATGGGTGAGGTAGCAATGCAGAGCAAAGATGAGACGTGGGCTGACCCTGGGGTGGCAGAGACTCTGCCCTGGTACCTGGCTATCTTCCCAACACCAGGCAGTGCTGGATGAGTGAGTGATCTATAACTGTCCGTGGGGAAGTAACCCTTTTCTCACCAGAAGTTCGGTTTCTCAGCTCTGCCACTTGAGCAAGCAGTGTAACTCCACTCAGCGGGTTTCCTCGTTCATGAATTGGGCATGATGGTAGCTGATAATTGACTTTAGGGCCACCAGAAGGCATGCTTTCTGTGAAACAACTTGATGTTGGGGTCTCCAACCCAGGCTTGGCAAAGCGGGGTCCTGGGGGAGACCCCTTCCGTTCATGAGACCACATTGCTCTTCCAGGCCTCTTCCCACCGATGCTGACTGGCCTCAGGGTGCAGCGAGAAGGACCCACTAAGATCCCAGCCTGTCCTCACCCCTGTGTAACAGGCTCAGAGTGTCAGCAGCCCTAGTTCTGGGTCCCTTCCTAGAATGCTCTGTAACAGCAAAGGCTGCCAAGCTCCTGGTGTGACCCTGTGACCTGTGGTTGTCAGCTCCACCATCATTCTACATATCCAAAGAAGAGATGGAACACAGCCCAGGGTCACAGTTGGGGAGACAGAGTCAAGCACACCCTCAGGTCCCTGCTGGCCTTTCTCTGCATAGCTGGGAACCCAGGGCACAGAGACTACACACTGTCACAGGTTGTAATGATGCCTGCCAGTCAGCATGAGGGAAGTGCCAAGCCTTGCCACCAGAGGGCGGGAGCAGCCCTGGGAAGCCAGTGGGAGGAGAACAGTGTGAGGGCGTGCTTGAGGGAGATCACAGAGAGCAGCTGGGGACTGTCTGTCTCCTGTTCAGCTGGCCAAGCTCGAGCTTCAGCCGGCACTTGCTGACCCTGACACTGGGCCCACCCCTTGGCCTCCCTGAGCCTCAGTTTCTCTGGATATAACATGGGACCTCTCATCTCGCCCCACTCCAGGGGGCCCTCCACAGCCTTGGGAGGACCACATGGGTGGTGTGTTTAAGCAGAAGTCCAGGATCTGGGCAAGATAGTACTGTGCAGATGAATCCTAGACCCCTAATACCGTCACACCCCAGGAATCAAAGGGAGTGGAGTGTGGGGTCCCTAAGGGTTGAGGGGTTCAGGTTCTCTCTTCTTTGCCCCTAAAATTCTCTTCCTACAGCACCAGGAGAAGCCACCCAGAAGGGTACACTGAGACCCCAGAGGTCAGCTGACCTGGTAGCAAGGCCAGATGGCCCCCAACCTTCCTGCTCATCTAGGACTCACTCCAAGCAGGACAGTTCTGTGATCTTGGGATCTCCCTTGGTGGCCAGGGCCCTGTATTAGGTCCCTGTTCCCTGTGGGAGTTGGATGAAGCTTAGATCCTAGGGGAGGAGAGTATGATGTCTCTGGGTGGGGAGGTGGGGGTGGTCACTGATCGCTTAGGGAATGTGTGAATTAGTTCATTTGTCTCTTGTGTCCTTATCCAAAGGTCTTAGGGCCACCTAACTGTAACTGGTCAATCCTCAACCCCTTGTGCCAAGCCCAGAAGTCCCTATAGATGGCTGGAGGGCCCGGGGGCACCCCTTGCAAGGGCAGCACCAGGAGCTGCTGAACAAGGGATCTCTGACAGCCTCTGCCTCATCAAAGTTGTTTGCATGGGCTATGAGCTTGTGGGGTTTTTTCCTCTGATACTGCAGGCTGTCCTAATACATTTAGGGACTGAACTTGGCCCCCAACTCTCCAGTTGTCTGCTCTGGGGTTTGTGCTGGCCTTGTCTGCTCCCAGCCTCTGCCTTGGGTTTCTGGGCCCAGGCACCTCTTCCCTTTGCTCCCTAACACCAGCCCTAACACCAGGAGGCACCCACACTGCCTGCCACCAGCCCCAACACCTGGCGGCACCCGCACCCCCGCGTCTCTCTTGCATTACGCTGGTGGGTGTAGACCGTGTAAGTCTGCTGGGGTGGGACAGCTCCTTTCTTCAGTCTCACTTTTTCTTTTCCTTTGAGATTTGGTCTCCTAAGAGCTTGGAATTCACTGTGGAACCCAATCCAGTCCTACTGCCTCAGCCCTCCAAGTGCCAGGATTACAGATGTGCGCCCCTACATCTGGCTCTAGAGATGTCCTTTAAGTCCTGTAGCCATACACGCCCCCCCCACTGCACCCAGCCCCTCTCCACAGTGCCCCTTGCAGTCCCGCCTCTCCCTCTGTTTCCCCTCAGCTACCGGCCTCCGGTCTTCCTCTCATTTCTCTTCCAGAGCAGCTCATACTGCCTTCCTGTCCTCAGCCCGCCCCTCCTGCCAGGCAGGCAGCCAGAGGTCAGCCCTGTCTCTTTCCCTGCCTGACAGCTGGGCCTCTTGGAGCCCAGAATTCTGCCCCAGCTACACCATTGGCAGTGCACGGTTACCAGGCTATGCAGGGTGTATGACTGGTGTGACTCAGAGAGGGCTGGGGGTGGGGGTCTGAGATGCTAGCAGCCAAGCGTGGGGAGCGAGGGGCGGATGGGGTCAAGAGGGGGGTCTAGCATGTGTATCCAGCCTTCTGACACTGTGACATGATATCATCTCCGAAATTCATGCTCTAATACCTTGCAGTCTAAGTTATAAAAAAGGTACAAAAATTCTTGTATTTTAAATAAACTTACAAGTTTGCTCTTGGGCCATATTCATAGCTATCCTGGTACACATGTGGTTCATGGGTAGCAGCTTGGACATATCTGGTGTGGAGTGAAAAACCCCAGGGCCTGGCCTGAGTGTCCTGGAGGGACAAGGGAGGGGCCCAGAAAACGGGCTGTAGACAAGTGACTCACCAAGGCCACAGCTGGTCCAGGGGCTGAGATCACACACACAGGCCTCAAGGCCAGTGTTGTGGGGCTGTGACCCACCCCCACCCCCAAGCTATCCTACCCACCACCTGTACAGCAGCACCAGCTGCTTGGACTCTTCCTATTCTTTTTTGGCTTGGGATTTTCATCTTAAGTTTTTTTGAACTAAAGTAGGAAATCCCTGTCTGACTGTGACTGTGACTGGTCTGGGGTTTGTATCCTGTGTGTGGGGGTGTGGCTAGAAAGCCTCCAAGCTGGCTTCTTCCTGCTCCCTTGAGCAGAGTCCCCAGCCAACCTGCCCAACAGTCCACAGTTGATAAGCCCTTTACCTCTGTCCCGAGGAGTGCTCTTGCCCTCTGCTTGCTGGGAAGGAACTGAGGCCCTCCCCACACTCCTCCCCTCAACCCTTATTTATGCCTCATCTCTTAGGCCTGAGTTCTTGTCACCATATCGACAAAGCCAGTGCCAAACACTGTCACCTCTACACTTGCTTGGGTGCCTCTGGTTTTGCCCTCCTGGCCTGTGCCTCAGTGGGGCCTCTACTGGCTGTCAGGGAGGAAGGGGAGCTCAGCCCTTCCCAAACTGTCATTTCATAGACTCAGTGGCTTCAGACTCTCAGTCACTGGTTCAGAGTTGGGGGGACAAGTTGTCTGTGTACAACTGCCTCCTAAGGTGGGTGTGGGGTTGGGGGATGTCCAGTTTGCAGTGGGTGCTCTGGAAATGTTGGTTGGAATTTAACCAGCTGCATTCAAGAATCTTCTGCCTGTCACCTGAGAGGTGCTTGGAGCAGACAGACAAACCTGGTGGGGGTCCCAGGAGCTGGACTGGGCCAGGGCCTGGCACTGTGTGCTTATGAGGCCTGGATTAGGCTCAGTTTGTTGAGATAGGATGGCCGAATCCTGGGGCAGGTGATTTCACCCTGGGTGTCCCAGTTCCCCAACTGAGGCATCCAAAAGTGTTTTGGTTACTCCAAAGCTGTGGTATCCTGCGCCCGGATTCTGCCAGTCACAGGGGCTTAGGGGACCCGCTGGCTTCTACCAATCAGAGGGAACCTATGATCCAGGAGAGCACCTTCACATACCATCCCTGCAGCCCCCAGTGCAGCAACCCCTCTGAACAAGCAGTCAGCCAAGGTCTTTGCTTGAGAGGATCCCAGTCCCTGGCTTCTGTCCTGCAAAGGGGTTCTAGGTCTGCCGGGCCCATGGTGGGCCCAGATGGGGTGGGGCTGCTGGTGGAGGCCTCGTGCTGAAAGCTTTGATCTGCAGTGGGAGGAGCCTGTGCTCACGTGAAGGGTCTGGAGGGATCTCTATGGCCACAGCCTCCGCCCCCCCACCTCGGGAGAGGTGACTGAAGACTGGGGCGACTGTAGGAGACGTTAATGGGGGCTTGTGGGTTCCAGTGCATGGGGGCGGGCAACCGTGGTGTTGAGTGTTGGGTACCGTGGCACTGGGGTTGGACTATGTGTACCCTTTGCGGGGTGCCTTCCAGTGGGAAGGAGGGACCGGACCCAGCGGACTCCAGACAGGGCTGACAGGTCGGGTGGTGGCTGAGAGGCGAAGGCGGGGAGAGGCCTCCGAGACGCCAGCCCCGCCCTCCCAGGCCCCGCCTACAGAGGCCCCGCCCACCCGGGGCACCGCCCTCTGGCGGAGGCCCCGCCCCCAGCCTGCGTTTGCGCCGGGCTATGCGGACGGCGCTCCGAGCGCTCCACGCTGCGCCGCGCAAAGCGATGATTAACCGGGCCGGCCGGGCGGCACGCGGCCCAGGGCGGAGGCGCGGGGCCCCGGCGGGACCCCGCGGGGCGGCGGGGCTTCCTGCTCGCGGCCGGGGCTCCTCGTAGAGGGCGTGGGCGCGCGGCGTGGCGCGGCGTGGCGCAGGGCGCGCGTGGGCCGGGGTGAGCATGAGGACTCTCCGCAGGTTGAAGTTCATGAGTTCGCCCAGCCTCAGTGACCTGGGCAAGAGAGAGGCGGCGGGTGCGGACGAGCGCGGCACGCAGCAGCGCAGGGCCTGCGCCAACGCCACCTGGAACAGGTAAGGGTGCCCGGCCGGGCCGCGTGGGGAGGGACACCCCCGCGCCAGCTGGCGCGCCCGGTCCGCCGCCGGAGTTGCACGGGCGGGGAGGGAAGTTGGTGTCGCGAGTGCCCGCGCCGGCCCGCGATCGGGCGGGGCGCTCCCCGGCCTCCCCGTGTGCGCCCCGGTGCGCGCGTGACGCCCCCGGGAGCAGGCAGAGCCGAGCTGGAAGTCTCTCCCATCCCGCAGAGGAGTCTCCGAGCCTCGCGGGCGCCCCGGCGGACCGTCGCTGCACTTCCTGTGTGTGCGTGTCAGGCCCCTGGCCGGGCGTGGGCGGTGGCTTCCCCCGAGCTGGACCCCTCTCCTCCCAGCTATTCGCGGGGGTGCGGCAGCTGCCAGACATTCCTTAGAGGACCCTTCGGGGGCCCATCCCAGACCAGCAGGGCGTGAAGCCCCTCCCCCGGCTGAGTTGGGAGAGTCTGAGATAGTTCACTTCGCAGGGTTCCCCAGTGAGTCCGCTCCCGGCACTTTCAAAAATAGGTATTTCCCCCCAAAGGAAAAGAGGGATCGAGCCCGTGAGGCAGGCTGTTCAGGGATCTGTGGCAGCAGGCCCCCTCCGCGCGCTCGCGCGCTCACACGGGGCGGTGGAACCTTGCCAGGTGCAGCACCAGCTGTGAGCGTCCTGGGGGAAACACAGGGCTGGCAGCTGGGACCCTGTCTGCACAGGCAGGACATAGCCACTGGTGAGTTTAGCGTCTGCCCTCTGCTAAGTGGCAGACTGCTTGAGAGCTGAGACTGCCTGCCTCAGTTTCCCTTTCTCACTGGGCCTGCACAGTTATCACTGGGTGGGGTGGGATCAGTGGAGAAGGAGGACACCTGTTGGCCTGAAACTGCTCACCACTGCCTTTGCTTTGGGCCAGGGTTTAGTGGAGCCAAACAGCTTTTTAGTTAAAAACTCAGCTCCCCCTTTTCTGCTGTGCAGCCTTGAGCAGTTTATTGAACACCTCTGGTCCTCGGTTCCTTTCTGGATAATGTGAGTGAATGACTGTGTCCACCTTACAGGGCTGTTGGGATAAATACAAAAATGTATATTAAGGCTCTCCTCAGCACAGTGCCTGGCACAGGCACAGCAAGTCCCTGTGACTCAGAACTCAAGTCTTGTCACCTTCATAGGGCTTGTGTAGGAATGACTCTGGGGAGTCACCAACAGCAACTTAGTAGGCACTCTCTCAGCCCTTGTGGGAGAACCTGGTCTACCCAGGCTCAGAGGGAAAGAGGTCACCCAAGTCCTTTACAGGTTTTCCCCTTGGTGGCCTGGCAGACTGCAGAGTTGCGAGGGCCCCTTCCACAGTACCTGCATGGCCTTTGGGTGAGATGTTCCTCTACCTTGGGCAGCAGGGCCCCACTGTGTCCTGCACCCGTGCCCGGTTACTAGCCGGTTCAGAGTTCTCAGCTCATCTTATCACCATCCTAGCCAGCAAGAGAGATTCTGCCCCTGCCCCCAGCTGGGAGATGTAGGAAGACCCAGAGCTCGCTGGCCCCACACCCCACAGCATTGTATGACCTGAGTCCTGTCCCCTCCCCGACAGCTGTGCACTAAGACACAAAGAGATGAAGGGACTGGAGACGAGGGCCCAGAGCCCTCACTCAGTCCTTGCCTGCCCATCTCCCTGTGTGCTCCCTATCTGGGACTATGCAGGGTGAAGGACAGCTGTAACAGCCTGCAGGTCCTGACTGGCCAAGCTCTGGCTCCTCATTCTGAGCCCAAGCACACACCCTCTCACCCCTGTGACCCCTCCGTGTCCCTGGGCTCTTGGACCACCCCCACCCCCATCCCAAACAACAGAAGTGTATTCTGTCGTAGCTGGACAGGACCTGGCCTAGCTGTCTCCTCTGAAGGCTCTAGGAAGGGTTCTTCTTCGCAGCTGCTGCCTCTGATGTCCGTAGCTAGTGACAGCGTTGCTCTAGCCTCTGTCTTCACAAGGCATTCTCTGTCCAAGTCTTTTGTGTTTTGTAGGGGCAGTGGAGTTTTGTTGGGGGTTTTTGGATAGTTTCTCTTAGCCCAGGCTGACTCTAAACCCACTGTGTAGTTCAGGATGACCTTGAATTCCTTATCCTCCCCACTCTGCTTCTCAAGTAATGAGATTACAGGCATGTGCCACCTCATCTGACCCAAGTTTCTTTTTGGGAAGAAGGCACCAGCCCCAGTTCAGGGCCACCCCAACCCACGACCACTTTATCTCAAGACTTTTAACCATTACAACTGCCAAGACTCTTAACTTCCCAGTCAGGTCAAAGGCTTCAACCGCAGTGACCCTGGTCACATCCCTGACATCCCCACACCTCTGCTGTTGATGTACAGTGCATTAAAATATACTGATCTGGGGGCTGGAGAGATGATTCAGAGGTTAAGAGCACTAGGTACTCTTGCAGAGGACCCAGGTTCAGTTCCCAGCACCCACATGGTAGCTAAAAACTTATCTCCAGTTCCAAGGGATCCGATGCCTTCCTCTGGCCTTTGTGGGCATTGCACACACATGGTACACTAAATACATGCAGGTAAATCACTCATACATATAAATAAAAATAAGTTTAAGAAATACACTAATCATGCCAGAATTTCTGACTTATGCCTTTACTCCCAGCACCCAGAAGCAGAGGCAAGTGGAGTTCAAGGTCAGCCTGATCTACATATCAAGTTCCAGACCAGCCAGAGCTACATAGTGAGACTATATGTATAGTCTATAATATGTATGTGTCTATAATAAATAAATATACTACACTGTCTGTCCTCAGAGACTGGCATTCAGGGTTGTGGTTCTTTCATCTACTCCTTTCATTCCTAATCTTTGCTGGGCCAGGCTGAGGTCTAGGTTCCCCAGCAAACAGCCTGCTTTAGCCTGGAACCCCAGACAGAGCCAGAAAGTAAACAAGGATGCCAGAAGGGAAGGTAATTGCAGGTGACACTTAGCACTGGGAGGAAGATCAGGGGACTGGCTGCTGGCTGCCTGCCCCCTGCTCTCTGTGTCTGCCTGGGATGTGAGAATTGCTCTGAGTGAGGTGGTGGCCAGAGCAGGCTGCCTCAAGAACTGTCCACCACAGCCACCTGGAGTTGGGATCTGTTTCCAAAGCACTGTGCTGTTTTCCCAGCAGGTTTAATCTGTTTTGAGCTCAAGGACACGACAGGTCCAGCCTGCTGGTGTGCCCTGGGTAGACCCCAATCTTATTCATTCTGTGACTCCCTCCTGTCCTAGGCCTCCCACCCTCTCAGATGTCCAGGATCCAGTAGACCAAGGAATTAGAGGGACCCACAGGAACGCTTGAGCCTTCTGAGCCATCACCCAGCCAGTGCCCCACATGCTGGGGGATAGAAGTGGGGCAGGAACAGCAGAGAATGCACCCCAAAGTGCTGGACACTGAGCAAGGTGTCCAGCTCCCTCCCCAGCCGTCCTCCTCCCATGTGGGCTCCCTTTACTACATAAAGAGGAAAGGAGGTGGTCAAGATCCCCTCCAGATGTCAGCGCCTGGGATCTGAACCAGGCCTGAGGGGTGGGGGAATCCACTGTCCAGGGAACCTCTTGAGTTCCTGTCCTACCTGGGGCAGGGTGTGTCAGGTCATCGATGAGAGCTGTAGTCCAGGGCTGATGGCCCCGACTCAGGCGGGAACGGAGCAGAGCCCTCCAAGACCTTACCTTCATTCCCCAAATCCTGGAAAGCTGGGACTGACTGCTTAGGCCACTGGTCCCCATAGAGTCCTCTGCACCTTTGTCCCCCAGTACCACTGAGGGTTGGCCTAAACATGCTGTTCCATCAACTCTGAAGCGTGTTGTACTCCCCAGCCTGCAGGGTCTTAACCACAGAAGACCCAGCCGGGGCCCTTGGTTGGTGGTCTGGGGGTGGAGGTTTGGGCTGGGCTTCCTGGCCCTTGTCTCCCTTCTTGCTTGCTCTGCCCTGGGCCCCAGTCTGGGTGTGGTCCACAGGCCTGTGGCCCCGAGGTGGTCCCACCCTGGTTCTCAGCTTGTGAATGTGGCTAGGAGACTTGGCACAAGTGGTTCGGTGAGGGTGGGGCAAGTCAGAGAAGGAGGTCCTGAGCAGGGAGCAGAGACCCTGGGTCTGCATTGCTGGCCCTGAAGAGAAGGAACTGAGAGATACAGGTGCTTCTCGAAGCTTGGCCAGGTAGAACGAATTGCTGGAGCCTCTCCAGGAGCTCTGGTAACACTGAGCTTCAGCTGGCTACATGAGAGCACCTGCCTTCTAGCTGTCTGCAGATCCCACTTACTTTTGGTCTCTGGCTGATTTTAGCAGCTGCAGGGTGCCTGCGTTGGGCTTGGGGACCAACCCTCCTCCCTAGACACTAAGCCTGGCTGAGAGGAGGACACAGCATTTCCTACTCCCCAACCTCCCGGCACTGTGAGGAGAGTCCCTGGCAGATAAGAGACCTCTTCTCCAAGTAAGACCCCTGTAGAGTCACTGGTCCGGCCCCTGGCTCATTCTGCCCTCTTCTTTCCTGTCTGGGCAGGTGACACTTAGAAGCAGTCTGCCCTGTTAGGCCCAGCAGAACCCGAGCAGCCAGAGCCAAGTGCCCTGAACCCTCCTCCAGGGCAATCCTCAGGGACTCCCTTCCCCTCTGTCCTGAGCAGGAACTGGGCTGCCTTTCTTGGCAGTGGATTTCGAGCTGAGCCATTGACAGGCCTGGCTCCTGCCTCTCCCTGTGCTACTGGCTGCGAAGTTGGGGCCTGACCCACCTGCCATCCTGGGCCTGGGAGCCTGTCCTTCCAAGGGAGGCTGAAGAGGGCTGCACCTGGGGATGTGGGCGGGGGTGGCTCTCTCTGGGCCCCCACCCGGAAGGCCCTCTGCCTCCTGTGGTTTCCTGGGGACCCGGTGCAGAGTCTCTGACAGGCCTGCCATTCTGGTCAGGAGGCCATGGCTTGGTTAGTCGGGGTTTCACTTCTGTGTCAGGACAAGTCACATGGACTCCTCTGGCCTCCCCACCCTTTCTCTCTCCAAGTAGCTCACAAGGGGTTTTTGTTTGGATTTTGGAAAGCCCGTGGAATTTCAGAGAGCTTGGGAGAGTCAGAAGGAACAGGATCTAACCTGTCTGATCCCAAGGATGAGGGCAGGGGGACTGTTGGCCAGAGCCTTGTCTTGCTTCTGGCCCTGCTGGATAGTAAGCTGTTTAACTTGGGACAAGTTCCTTGGCCTCTCTGAGCCTCCATGTTCTCCTGTAACTTGGGATCTGGCCACCACTACCATGTATTGATATTTAAGACAGTGAGGACAGGACACAGTAGGTGACCCCTGGCCCTGGTATGGCCAAGGTATAGTGAATATCCACTTGACAGGCTGAGGATTGTGCAGTCTCCAGGAGATGGGCACTGTGCTTGCTCAGCTCATTCTCCGGAAGGGGACTACAGCCCTGGAAGGTGGAGCAGAACTCAAACCTAGGCCTGCCTGTTGGGCCACCCAGGAGGGAGGGGAGTACAAGACCCATGTAGGGGTGGGAGTCTGGACAGAGGTGGGCAGGAGTGGGGTGGAGGCAGAGACCCATGTGCACTGACCCAGGGCATGCTCAGCCATTGGCAGCTTAGCGCTAGGCAGAAAGAGTAGTCAAGTTGTCCCCTTCCCAAAGACACTCACAGCCAGGGTGCCCCCACCATCGAGAGCAGGACAGGACCCAGCCCGGGGCAGGACGGGCTCCTGCTCCCCAGTCCACGGGAAGCCAGGGAAGGGGAGGAACTTACCTAGGTGCATTAGTGAGGGATTGAGGAGTGGGCACCGTGGTGTCAGAGTGGGCTGGGGTCCCTCCAAAGCTATAAAGGTGTAATGAAGGAAGAAGGACCAAGAGGTTGATACGCAGGCCCTGAGGACAAAAGGATTAGTACCTAGAATGCCGGGAGCCCACAGGGATCCTCTGGTGCTGGACCTGTTTTTGCCTCAGGCCCCCAGCTGAGCTGGCCCTCCCCTGCCTCAGCTCTGCAGGACATGCTGTCTTCTGGCGCCCTGAACTCCTCTGCCCCTGTGGGTGAGGCCCCAAGGCATGATAAAGAAATTCAAGGGTCTCACCATGGACCAAGGTCAAGGACAGGACCACAGTGGTAGGGTCTGGGCACAGTCCTGCAGCTGCACTCCCATCAGAGCTGGTGGCTTAACACCATAATGCAGGAGAATAGCGGCAACTAAGGCCCTGACCTTTTTTTTTCCCCCCACATTTTCTTGTAACAGGGTCTCACTGTATATCTCTGACTGGCCTCAAATTCACAATGTAGGCCAGACCGGTCTCGAACTCACAGACAGCCTGCCTCTGAGTTGCTGGGGTTAAAGGTATGTGGCTGGTACCACACCTGTTTTTTTTTCCTTCTTTCTGAGGCAGGGTCTCATACTGACCTAAAAAGCTCACTGTGTAGCCTTCAACTCTAAATCCTTCTGCAAGGTGCAAACCAGCACCTAGCATGCCCCCAATTTGTTAAGCCCATGTTTCTAAGCTGGATTTACATCGTCTCATTTAACTATCAGAACTGTCGCACCCACACAGGATGAGGTATCACTGGCCTCAGTTTATAAGCAAAAAAGCAGGTGGAGCTCTGGCAGCGCCAGGATCGCTGTCTTCCCAGACACTGGGCACTGGTGGGATCTATGATACTAGGACCCCGTTGCAGGCCTGGATCACTTAGGATTTCTGACGCAGCAGTTCCAGCCTTTAGCAGGCCAAGCGTTCATCCTCACAGGGATGTGGGTGGGTACTCTCAGGATCCCAAGTCAGGCAGACATGCAGGCAGGTTCTGTGTGGTCTCTGTGAGCTGCTGCTGAGAAAGTGCTAGCACCCCACAGAGTCTCTGCTCAGAGATGCCTTGGCCTGTCTGGAACCTGTCTGTTCCCTCTACATCATGGAGGCCAGAAGTCCTGCCCAGACCTGGCCCTGTGCAGGGGTGCTGGTCAGGGAAAGGGAGCTGTATAAGGCCAAGTCACTGACTCTGTGGTCTCTGGTGGAAAACTCAGCCAATCTGGGCCTCAGTTTCCTTGTCTGCACAATGGCCGGCAGTTAGAAGAAAGGCGGAGTTAGTAAAAACACAGGACACCGGGGACAACGTAGCCACCACCTGTTCTGGGCTGTCAATGTCAGCCCGTGACCAGTGTCCCCTCTAGGTTGAGTGTGCGGTAGCTGGTCTACATGGTGAACTTCAGAGCCACAAGTGTGTCTTGGGGTGGTGACAAGAGCCCCCAGCCCTGTCACCATCCCCCTAAGTCTGGCGTTTGTGGTGTATGACAGGGACAGCGGGGTGCTGGGAGGCAGGGTGCTGGAGTGCAGTCTGCACAGGGAGGGCTTAAGGAGCTGAGGAAAACAGGTTTCTCTGACGGGTAGGGATAAGAAGGACTTCCAGGCAGGCCAGTAACTGCCCCAGCAGAGCGATGGCACTGCCCGGGGCCTGGTGCACTGTGGGGTTGAAGCTGGGGATGTCCAACTGTAAGGGAGAGCTTGGGGTGTCACCGTCAGGTTACGAGAAGGGTTGGGTCAGAGGGGACAGGAGTTCTTAGAGACCCGGGAGGCAGAAATGTCAGGGTGGCTTTGCCTGGAGGCCAAAGGCCAGCCAAGCACGCACTGGATACTGAACAAGCTGCTGTTTGAGCCAGAGGCGTGGCACGGGGTGGGGGGGGCAGCTCAGGGCCTCACATTCACAGGGCTTCTGCATAGCACCTAGCAGTGGAGACAAATTAATCTAGTGGTCACGTAGAAACATGCCAGGAGATGACTCGACTGTGATAACCACAGGCACATGCAAATGTCCTGTGGCTGGCAGCAACTTTCTCAGGGTGGCTGAATGTAGCTGATACAGGATGGGCTCTGCAGGGATGCTGGGATCAGCAGGGTTTAGCTTGGGAGCTCCCTGAAATTCACTGTGACAGAAGCTTTCACACAGGGCTGCTCACACTGGCCCATGAACCAAATCCAGTCCATCACCTGAGTATGAGTAAGCACAACCACACATCTGGGTCTTTACAGTAGCTGCAGGTGGGTCAGGTGTAGAGCTTTGATGCCCCAGCTTTGGCCCTTTAGAATAAACCTTTGCAGCTTCCTACCTCGAAGGGTTTTAATCAACAGGGGTCTGGACAGGGTCAGCTGCACTGTTCACACTCAAGGTCAAGGCTGTTGGGGTTGGGACCTGGCTGCCTGGGGGCCATGATGGGCCGAATTGGGGTTGTGCACAGACGGAGGAAGCAACAGCGTGGAGGAACAAAGGGTGCAGACGTACTAGGAGGTGACTGGTAGGGCCCATAACCACCCAGGAGGCCAGGCCTGGAGTTGCAGCATTGCAGCAAGGGGTGTGAGCAGAGCAACTTGGGAGGAGCTGAGCAGGTGGGATGGGAGGAAGGCGGAAGGCCTGGTGGGACGCGGGAGGGCCCAGTGTCTCCTCTCTACCCACAGCATCCACAACGGGGTGATTGCCGTCTTCCAGCGCAAGGGACTGCCGGACCAGGAGCTTTTTACCCTCAACGAGGGCGTCCGGTGAGTGTCTACCTGTCTGAGTGGGGTGGGAGGCCGCCAGGCCCCTGGCCTGCAGGCCGGGACTGCCCTGCTGCTCCTGCTGGCCTGAGGGCTGGCACCTCACCCTCCCGGAGACGCCCTTCCAGAACCAGCAGGGTGGAACTTAGTAGCTGGAGGTAACACCCGCACCCCAGAGCATGGAGCTTCAGCAGGCGGTGTTTATTCTGTCGCAAAGCGGAAGGGCCCACCTGCTTAATGACCCAGTGTCATTCTGGAAACAGTCCCAGCCTCGAACGCCCCTCATTTCCTGTCGCTAGTCAGGAACCAGGTTATGAGGCCGCTGAGGAGAGTTCTCAGGCCACCGCCGTGAACAACTCTGATGGCTGAGCGCCTGTGGTCAATGTTTGTAGTGAAGGAGGCTGGAGCTCAGAGTGGTGAAGCTATGTGCCTGTGGTCACGCAGCTGGTACAGTGGTATGTTTCAGCTCTGTGTGGTGGACCTCCTGCCCAGACCCAGGGTGCCCTGTCCCCAGGTCAGAAGTAGTCTGTAAAAATCAGCAACAAGCCTTCCTCTTGTTATTGAAGCCAGGGTCAGCCACCCCATGCCCACCTGAACGAGCTCTTCCTGGGTAAACTGAAGCCCAGGATAGAAAGGGGGCTGGGCAGAGTCACATGGAGACCAGGAGCGAGGGCCTTTCCTCGGGCCTGCTTGTAACTGCTCACCATGCCTTGCTGTTCAGAGTGCCTCTGGCCAGCCCAAAGTGCCCCATTTTCCTAGCACGGTTCAACTCCTGGAAATGAGATTTTAACAAGCCTAAAGAATCTGCTGGCACTGCATGTGGTAGTGTGTGCTTTTAGTTCCAGCACTCGGGAGTCAGAGGCAGGCAGGTCTCTGAGTTCAAGGCCAGCCTGGTCTACATAGTTCCAGGTCAGCTGGGGCTACAGGGAGACTCTGTCTCAGAAATTTTAAAAAAAGTCTGCTGGCAGAGGTGGGGGTGTGCCTCTGTGGAGCTCTTGCCTGGCATGTCAGGACCCCCAGCACTGTACACACACGCACGCACACCCGACCCCGAATCTGCTGGTGTTATTACAGTAAGCAAAGGGGACTTTTAAAATCCGCGAAGCAGGTGGAGCCCAGCCCCACTGGCCCATCTGGTATTGGGGAACACCTGGCTGCCACTTCCTCTTCCAGAGGCCCCCAGTCCTAGCGGCCACCCTGCTTCCTGGAGTGTGAGTGAGGAGAGGACACAGAGAAGCTCCCCATACTCTGGCCCCTGGCCATGGGAAACAGGCAGAAGTCAGGGTGATGGGAGATTGAGCTCCGGATGTAACATGATCTTGGGGCAGCTGGTTTTTAACCGGTGCAAAACAAAATGCCAAGAATCCTTAAGTAACGGTATTGGGTTTTTCAGTGAAGCCCGCCTCCTCTCCAGAATGTGCTGAGAGTTTTCTGTACCTTGACCTCTTCCGCTGTTCACCACAGCCCTGAGGAACTTGTGCCTTCGTGTCTTCGTTTTATAGATAGAGACACAGTCACGGATGGACGGTTGAGCTGTGGCTTGCTGACAGAGCTGGAACTCTGGTCCCTGACTCCAAGGCCCACGGCTGTTGAGAACTGCATTCTGCCTCACCCCAGCTCTTCTCCAGCATGTGGCCACATTAAGTTAACTAGGTCTAGGGCTGGGGGTGGGGCTCAGTAGGTAGAGTGCTTGCTACCTGAAACCCTGGATTCCATCCCCAAGACTGCATCTACCAGGCTGATGGGCCGCACCTATAATCCCAGCACTTGGGAGGTAGAAGGAGGAGGATCAGAAGTTGAAGGTCATCTTCAGCCACAGTCAAGTTCAAGGCCAACCTGGGATACTTGAGACCCTATGTCAAACAAACAAAAATTAACTTGGTCTAATTGTGGATCAGTTCTGATCACTGGCTTTGATCCCATGAGTCTATGGTTGGAACCATTGGCCACTGCATGCAAATGTCCCCCACTGTACTTGGGGCTGGTTATGGACACAGAGTCCCTCGGCCACACCTTGGCCTAGATTCAGGTGGCAAGTCATAACTGAGGACGTGTGTGGTTTGATAAGAGGAACGCCTCATCAGTTTCACTGTGTGTGAGAATCAGAGTGTGATCAACACAGATCCAGACATAGATCCAGCTCCAGGCCTGTGGCATACAGTATAGCCCATCCAGGGCACCTCAGCCA
Organism: Eospalax fontanierii; assembly: GCA_035773235.1. Lineage (NCBI taxonomy): Eukaryota > Metazoa > Chordata > Mammalia > Rodentia > Spalacidae > Eospalax > Eospalax fontanierii. The sequence continues at coordinate 74,315,959 of CM069537.1, forward strand.
CTTGTCTGTACAGCAGATCACTGGGCCACTGTGACCTTGTGGCTGTGTGGCTACGCTTCAAGAAAATTCAGCAAAGATACCCAGTGATGAGGCTAGAGAGAGGGCTCAGTGGTTAAGGTACTTGCTGCTCTTTCAGGGGGCTGGTGTTCAATTCCCAGCACCCACATCTGATGGCTCACAACTGCCCACAACTCCAGCTCCAGATGATCTGACACCCTCTTCTAGTCTCTGTGGGCACCTGCGCATACAAACATACACAAATAAATAAAAATAAACCTTAGAGGAAAAGATCTACTCAAGTGATGCTTCCGTCCTGTGGTGGTCCTGTGGTGGTCCGGTGTAGCCCTGTAGGTTGTCCCTCTGTCCTCGATGGACCTGCCTCTGGTCACTGTGGTGCTCAGCTGTGTAAATTTGTATTCAGGTAAAATTCACACCATAAAATCTCCCTCTGAATGTGCCCAGATCAGTAGTTGGAGCGTGTTTGTGTGGTCGCATGATTTTCTCAATACTTCACAACACGCTCGTGGCCCCAGAATCCCTATCCACTAGCTGCCACCTCGCATGACCCATTAGCTGCCACCCCGCATGACCCACCCGGGGCTGGGAAGCACGCCCACTTCCGACGTTTCATGTGACTCAAGGTGCGTGCTGAGTGGCCTCTGCCCGTCCCTTGATGCTTTCAGGTGCGTCCCTGGAGCGTGGATCTGTAAGTTTGGACAGAACAGGAAGCTTTTGATGCAGCTGTCTGGCCTTGTGGCTGTGACAGAGTGCTGGGTGCTGCTGTGGGCATCTGTGTGCAAGGGGTTTGGTGTTTGGGGAGTTTTTTGGTTTTGGTTTATAAGACACAGTCTCACTCTGTAACCCAGGCTGGTAGTGAACTTGTGACCCTCCTGCCTCAGCCCCCTGTGAGGGTTATAGTCTGCACCACCCCAGCTTCCATGTGCTAGATTTTATATGTGCGCGTGTTAACCATTTTTCTAGCATGTGTCGTGGGCTCGTCCTGTGGTAATTTGGTTTCAGCTTGGCGAGGCCTCACCACCCATGGACACACACAGCTGTGTGAGCAGTGGGTGAGGGCTGCCGTCCCATCACGACCCACTCTTTCTGGTTGGGATTGTAACAGCACCGTGGGTCTTTGGCTGACATCTCTTGGTGACTCATGGGTTGGCGCACCTTGGTGCTCAGTGACTGTTCGTGTGTCCTCTTTGGAGAAGCATGGGCCGCCGTCTGCCATCCTCAACTGCTTGTCATCGAGTTCATGAGTGGTGCTCACTGCCAGTGTTTTCTTGGTCGAGCAAGTGTTTAACCTGCAGCCCTTGGGCCACATGTGTCCTGGGATAGTTATGAATGTTGCCCAGAATAGCCATAGGTGGCACTTCATACATATTGTCAAAGGATTGGAAGCCCCTAGTGGAGTATAGACCTTTATCAAGTGTCACCTGAGACCTTTCCTTCCACTCCCATCTTCCTCACTTTCTCCATAAGAGTCCTTTAGGGCATAAAGGGTCTCAGTGTTACAGAAGGCTGATTGCTTCCTCTCCCCCTCACCCTCCTCATGGGACACCTACTGTGGGTTTTCTGGCCTGACTCTGACCCCATTGTTCATCTTCTTTACCTCAGTTTCCCCTTGAGAAGAATGACTGCTCTGTTCAAGGCCAGCCTGAGGAATATAGCGAGACCCCCATCTCAAGCACGCAGACGTTACAAGAATGGTTCAGATTGTTGCTGCTTCTGATTTACAGCGTGTCTGTTGTTTCTTAGGCTCTGTATAACTTTCAGGAAGTTACCCAAGAGGCAGCAGTCATTGTAAAATGGGCTCGTTTTAAATGGTTTGGACTACCAGGAGGCTGACTTATGGGTTCTAAGCATGTTCAGAATGGGCCCAGCCAAGCTGTCATATTCAGTAGGTGGAGTGGATGCATGTAGGGGTTTTACTTGTTTATCACATGAATGTTATATATGACAGGGTCTCATGTAGCCCAGGCTGGCCTCAGACTTGCTGTATAACCAAAGATGACTTTGAACTTCTGATCCCCCTACCTCGCTCTACCTCCTGAGTGCTGGGGCTACAGGGCTGTACCACCACACCTAGCTTTGTAAGTCATTTTGGATGTGGGCATTTTCAGCTTGCATCATGTGGAGACAGCACCCTCCAGTCAGGGAGCCCTGCCTTCTCTCACAGTCACCTTGGATGTCCAATTCCTCCTCCTTGTTTTGTGGTTTCTGGTTGGTTGGGTTTCCTCAGTTTCTCTTTGGCTTGTCTTTATAAGTTCTGGGGTTTGAACCCAGGGTCTTGTATGCTCACGGCAAGCGCACTCCACTGAGCTGTCTCCAGTCCTGGTTTGTCTGTTTTCATAAAGCGTCTTGGGTCTTACCACCAGGCAGTGGTGCAGCCACATGCTTGTGTGTGCATGTGAACTGGGAGATAGACGATCGAGACCCATCACAGCGATTTTGAAGGAAGTGCGTGGTTGGCTACCAGTCAGGATGGAGAGGAGCTTGTCAGGTGGTCACTCAGAACCATGGGAGCTGGTGTCATCAAAACCCCCGTAACTGGAATTCTTAGATGTCAGAACCATGCAGGGTGAGGGTTACCTGTAATTCAGGACTAGTCCTAGTTCTCGAGTGGAAACAGCAACCTGAAAATTGCAGAATTCTGATCAGTTTGGCATTGCCCATGAAGACGTCATGTGGAGGTCAGAGGTCACACATTTTCAGCCTGTGATCAGTGTGGAATTTGGGAGGAGCTATGAGCCCTGTTACCAAAGTTGAGATTTGGTGGCATGGGCTGTGTGGCCTGGGACCAGTGGCTGGCCTACCTGAGCCACTTATGCCTAAGCTGTGTGAGGGAACCCCAGTTGGTGTCTGCTACTCTCTCTGTGAAGACTGTTAACACTGCTCAGAGTAAAGGCAATGGGTTCTGCCATCTCTGGTATTCAGGCTAGAAGATGGCTAGAACCTGGTGTTGTCTGCGGGTGTCTGCTTGAGGAAGTAGGCCAAGCAGTGGTCCCACTGGGACCCTTGGGCTTTTTTTCTGTGAATTGGGGGAAGTACTCAGTGAGCCAGCCACCTGTGGGCCACGGAGGGGGACAGTGCAGGGGTCAGGTCTCCTGGGCCACCCAAGTTGCTGCTGGACTGAACAGGTTGGTTCCTGGCTGCCTAGGTGTCTCCAGCCCTGGTTCCCCTACCAGCACCACATGGCCTCAGCTCATTCTCATCTCCCCTCCCCCCACAGGCAGCTGCTGAAGACGGAGCTGGGGTCCTTCTTCACTGAATACCTGCAGGTGCGTGAGCCTTGCTAGCCACAGAGGACAGGCCGTCCACTTTCTTGTTTTAAAAAATTTATTTTTATTTTATGTGTACAAGTTTTTTGCCAGCGTGTATGTATGGGCATGTATGTACAGTGCCCAAGGAGGCCAGCAGAGGGTGTCAGATCTCCTAGAATTGGAATTACAGATGGTTGTTAGCCACCATGCGGGTACTGGGAACTGAACCTGGGTCCTCTGTGAGAGCATCCAGTGCTTTTAATCACTGAGCCATCTCTCCAGCCCCAAGTCACCCACTTTTGGTAGGTATGGAGAGTCCTCCAACCCTATCTGAGTGGGGATTCAGAGAACACGATAGCTGTGACTCAGTTTCCCACCCAGCCAGTGCAGCTTGTTGTGAAGGTTAAATGATAAGCTGTAGGTAAGTCCTAAGGTCTGGCACATGAGGGGCCTTGAGGACTTAGTGGAGTCAGAGTAGGGTGTAGAGGGGTGTAGAGAGCTTTGTCTAGGTCTCACTGTACATGGAGGGGTGCTTGTGCAGTTGATGAACACTCTTTGACCTTCCTGGAATGAAGTGAGTATCCTTGGCCCCACCTAAATGGGTAGCTCCCACAGGCTCACAGAAGGGAGCCTACCTTGGGTAGTGAATGAGTCAGGACAGGATGCTTCCTCACGTCACAGGATTTTTAGGATTTTAAGAATTGTTATTATTGTCACACTGTTTGAGTCAAAGTCTTGCTGTGTTATCCCAGGCTGGCCTCGAGTGCTGGGATTACAGGCAGGCACCACTATGCCTAGCTTAGAAGTGATACTTGGCAGCTTTATTGGCGTGTAATTTACACCCTATGCAGCTCACCTTTAAATAGGTCAGTACGTTGTAGTATGTGTGCCAGACTGCACAACAGTTCCCACATACAGCCCTGGCTGGCTTCAAGCTCACTGCATAGGCAACGATGACTTGGAACCTCTGATCCTCCTGTCTCTACCTACTGAGTGCTGGGGTAACAGGCACTGTCACTGGGGTAACAGGTAGTTACACCTAATTTACACTGAGCTGGGAATTGGAACCCAGGGCTTCAGGCATGCTAGACAAGTACTTTATACAACAGCTACATCCCAGGCCCTGGCCACAATTTTAGAGATTCTAGCCGACTTGAAAATGAACCCTGTCCCCATGCCCCAGACCTCTTCCCACCCCAGCACCCATGAGCACATGTGCCTTATGTCTGTAGATCTCCCCATGTGGGGCATTTCGTATCGATGGATGCGTGAGGTGTGTGGCCTTTGGCATCTGTCTTCTGTTCACCATCCAGTTTTTGAAGTTGGCCTGTGTGGCAGCCTCTGCCTGTGCTCTTCTCACGGGTGCGCCCTGTTGTGCAGTTCAGACACACCCCATCTTATTTCCCTACTCACCTGTGAGCAGACACTTGGGCCAGGGCCGCCTGCGTCTCTCGGCGTCTCAGCGTGCGCAAGTCCCTGTGAGTAGTGGCCAACAAGCCGGCATCCCTCTTGCCTCGTGGTGCTGTCTGTGTCTTTGTTTTTGAGACAGTGTTTCACTGGGTACCTTAGGTTGGTTTTGAATTCATGGCCATCCTGATTCAGCCTCCTGAGTGCTGAATTGCAGGCATGCACCACATCTGGTTTGGAGTTCTCTTCTGAACGTGTACAGAAGACCGAGTGCCCGACTCACCCCAGGCTTGGCCTGTTTGTCAGAGAGTGTCCGTACAGCCACCTCCTGTCCTGGGACAGCCCAAGCGGGACCAGGGCTTGCCTTGCAGAGTGGTGGGGGTTTTAGCAGAAGGGTGGGGTGTCATATCATTGCCCCTGTCTGGACCTCTGCTGCTTGTTGGTAGATTCTGGGGGTCCTATAGGCCAGGCCACCTTGGGACTCCTGCAGGCTAGTGATGAAACCTTCATTGCCTTTCAGAACCAGCTGCTGACGAAGGGAATGGTGATCCTGCGTGACAAGATCCGCTTCTATGAGGGTGAGTCTGGCACCATGTGGCCAGGATGGCGTAGAGGAAGGGCAGCGTGGCCGTGCCAGCAGCCTGGTTATGGTTGGTGTCCTGGGTGAGAGGGATGGCTCTATGGCTAGGAGGACTTAGAAAGGCAAAAACAGAGCCTTGGGCAGCAGGATTGAGGTCTGTACCCAAGAGAGGAACTTGGGGTTCCCTGTCCTCCAACACTTTGGGCCCAGGAGGACCGTGAGACCCCAGGGGGAGACCTGCTGCTTCACCTTGCTGCCTGTAGGGCCTGGGCTGCTCAGCTTTCACCACGAGACAGAGTACCTGACAGCACAGCTTTAAAGGATGTCCTAGTTTGACGTCCATGTCTCTGTGGCTGTGATAAAATGCCGACAAAAAGCCACCTAAGAGGCTGCAGAGATGGCTCAGCAGGTAAGAGCATTGTCTGCTCTTGCAGAGGACCCAGGTTCAATTCCCAGCACCCACGCGGCAGTTAAACAGCCATCTGTAACTCCAGTTCCAAGGGATCCAGTTCCCTCTTCTGTCCTCCACGGGCACTGCATGACTAAGTACCCTTACACAGGCCACCAGTGTGCTCATAGACGTAAAATATCTTTTCAAAGCCACTTAGTGGAAAATGGGTTTACGTGGCTCAGTTCCAGGTACAGTCCACCATTGTGGGGAAATCAAGGCAGGAGCTTGTCCATCCACATTCAAGAGCAGAGAGTCATGAACACATGCTGCCTGCTCATTTCCTGTGCTTAGCTTGACTTCTCTTACAGTTCAGAACCTCCTGGGGGATGGTCCCTCCCACAGTGGGCTTAGTCTTCCTTTCTCTGTTAACAATCAAACAGTCCCCCACAGACATGCCCACAGGCCAGCCTGATCCAGATGATCCCTCACTGGGTCTCTCTCAGTATGTTTTGGCTCATGGTGTTCAAGGTCCAAGGTCTGATCACAGGGCTGAATGTCAGTGCGTGGCACAGTAAAGCTGCTTAGTTCTTGGTGGCCCAGAAGCAGAGAGACGGGAGAGGAAGGGTCTGGAGCACCCTTTTTGTGACAAAAGCCCTGAAAGGGCAGCTTCAGGAAGTGCTTGTTCTGCTCACAGTTCGAGAGCACAGCCCACTGTGGTGGGGAAGGTGTGGTAACAGGGGTATGGGGCAGCACGCAGTCAGGAAGTAGACAGGACATGCACCTAAAGTTCCTTCTGAGAGACGCAAATGATGTCCGGCCCCCCTCCCCCTCGATCCCTTCTGTCCATGGTCCTCTGGTCGGGGGAAGCTCTGTGCAACAGGATGAACGCTGGTGCTCAGCTGCCTCTCACCTTTTGTCCAGGGCCCCAGCCCCCAGGAAGTGCTCCTCACATTGAGGGTGGGTCTTCTCTCCCTGGCTAGAAACACTGCCAGACACACCCAAAGGTCGGTCTCCTAGGTGATTCTAGATCCCGGTGACAGCCTTCCGCCATCCGGGCCCCGCCTATAAAGCCCATGCGGTTCTGAACTGGTCTTTGGGTCAGTCCAGCGATGAAGCCAGCACTCTCAGGGTCCCCTCATTCTGCAGCACTATGGGTGGGGACCAAGGCCTCGACACGTGAGCCTTCTTGGGGGCTACCCCATATCCAAACCCGGACAGGACTCTCTTGTTGCGTGAGAGACAGAGACCAAAAACTTGACTAGAACCGAGGTCCTTGTTCCCACGTGGGGACAGCAGAGGTAGTAGGACAGTTTGTCCTCGGTCATACTGCAGGGAAAGGGCTGAGACAGGATTCAAACCTGGCACATGCTGCCAGGCCGCACACACGGTGTGCTCGGTCCTCATTATTGGGTAGAGGGCCTTGACTCCTGCTGGTCCCTGGCACCTCTGGCCCCAAGTGGTGGAGGGTCTTGGGACAACAGCCATGGTATGTGTCCTTGAGGGATGGCTGGGTATGTGGTAAGGCTTGTGTCCTAAGGATTGGCACACACCGATTCTCCTTTACAAATTCCCACTGAGCATCTGGCCTTATGCTGGCTTCAGGTCCCCTGAGCATATGGCAAGTGCCTACTGTATACCAGGTCCTATACTGACTTTGGGCCCAGTGAACATTTGATGTGCACCTACTAATCACCAGGTCTGTGCTAGATTCAGGCCCTGTGGGTGTTTGATGAACATCTGCTGTGTGTTAGGGTCTGTGCTGATTTTGTGCACCAGGTTCTGTGCTGGCTTCAGGCCGTGAGCATTTTACAAGCACCTGCTGTATACCAGACCCTGTGCTGGCTTTAGGCTATGAGCGTTTGAGAAGTATCTACTGTGCATCAGGCGCTCTGCTAGCTGTGGGTTTGGTGAGCAATTGTTGAGCACCTTCTATGAGTCTAGTACCAATGTGTGCTTATTCTGCTATAGTCTGTTCTCACCCTGTTGCATCTGGGCTGGTTAGGTGCCCCAGCAGTCCTGTGAAGGAGACAAGAACACTCAGTCCTGTTCAGGCCACACACAGTACATGGCAGAGCTGGGTACAGAGCAGGTGACTGGCTCTCTGGAGCCCACACCTGTCACTCACTGTTCAGGTTTCTCCGTCAATCCTCACTGGGCCCCGGGCAAAGGGCTATCAGTCCACTTCAGGGAACAGGCAGCAAGGCTCAAGCCTACCTCATTCCAAGAGACTCCTCATCATCTGCCCACATGTCAGTCAGGGCTGGCCAGCACAGGATTGAGAAAACCCTGAGACCACTGGACTTGAGCAGGAGACTCAGACGACACAGGTCCAGGGGCTTTTCTGGAGGAGGCAACAGCCAAGCTGGTAGGTTGGCACTGGCAGTGTTTGGCACCTGAGGAAGAAGCCTCCCACGTCCTCCTGACCTGCCCTGACGCAGCATTCCCCAGGGCGCCTGTGCCTCCCACCAGTGCAGGCCAGGAGAGCCGGGTCCTCAGAAAAGGGCAGCTTTGTGAGGCCTGTGGGCCCTCAGCTTGGTGGCTCCAGGCCTCAGAGAAAGGGCAGAGGGCAGCCGTGAGAAGCGTGGTCTGACCCGGAGGCCTGGAAGCGGGCAGCCAGTGCTAGGCCCCTGTGAACAGCATCACTTACTCAGCGCCTGCCCTTGGAGTCCCCATCTTACTGAATGGTCAGTTGAGTGATCTCCATCCACATCAGGGCCCTGGGTGTTCTCCAGGGACACGGAGATAGAAAGTTCGCATGGGGACAGAGGCATGGACCAGGAAGTGACAGGCCTGTGTGGTGAACGTCAGGGTGAAGGGCAGCCCCGGGGAAGGCCGGGTTCCTGCTACCTTGGCTACCAGGGAGAGCTGTGTGGAGGTGGTGGCCCCTGGATAGGGCCTCCAAGTGTGTCTGTTGAGGACCCCCTTCGGCCTGTCACACTGGCGATGTCTTCCATCTCTGCCCTGGCCAGCTACTTGGCCCCCTTTCCCAAGGTTTACCCTGCGAAATTCTTTCCCCTTGAGACTAGTCCCTGGAGGCAGCTGTGCCCTCAGCCTGTGACCACTGGAGGGGATGCATAGGGGCAGGTGGTGGCCTCCGGAGCACAGTCCAGGATAGAGCACCTGACCCCCTCTCTGCAGCCTTCAATGAGGCCTCAGACTCGAGTGACTTCTGGAGGCCAGGCCTGGCAGAAGCGGAGGGCTTCCTGCCCTAGTACCTCACAGTGCTCCCAGCCAGCCTCCCAGGGTCACAGTAGTCTTGTGCTGGCAGGGCTGGGATCTGCCATCTCTGTCTCGCTGAGAGCTGAATCCAGTGTACTCCCCTCTCCCCTGCCTGCCCATCCCACGTCGGTTCTCCCGCCCTGCCACACAGTTAACCCTCCCCGTCATCACCCGGTGGCCTTCCCTGGGTGCCTGTGGACTGGAGCTACCTGGCTCTCTCCTAGTGGTTCTCACCACTCTGAGACTGAATAAAGGAGAGATTGCTTGTCCGTGACAGCCAGCATAGAGCCCCAGCCTGATGTCCTTCCCGTCTGGTGGCTTCTCGCTCTAGCTTTCTGCTCCTCCCTCTGTGGCTGAAGCCCAGATGGAGCTCTCTCTAGCTCTCTCTCTCTCACATTTTCACTCACTCACTGGCCAAGTCACATTAGCAGCAAACATTGGGTGCTTTGGCATAAATCCCTGGGACTTTGCCCATTTCACAGATGATGCCCCTAGGTCCAGGTGGAGCAACTTACGGGGTCCCCCTGCAACCACAGAACAAGGCTTCAGTTCATGAGTCTGACTCTAGCCTCTACTGACCCCCCTGTCCAACAAAACAACCCAACCCACAGTCCCAGGTGAGAGCCCAACCAGGGACCAGGCCATCCTTCCGGGCCTTGGTCAGCATGCGGCTCCAGCCAGGGCCTACATTCTGTGTTTTACAACATCTGCTTTCTGCAGCATGCCCGCCCTGTGGGCTGGAGGATGGCCTGCACTCGGTGGCACACTGCCCTGGCCGGCGCCCAGGGCCACCCCATGGCCAGCCAGGACTGAGCAGCCTTTCTTCCTGTGGGATGGCAGAAACTGAAAGGACTTTGTGTGCAGAGCAGGGTTCCGTCAGGCCATGAGTATCCGCCTGCCCCAGGCATTCCTGCTGCCTCCTGCCCCTGGAGCCAGGTGTGGGCCACCCTGGAGGGTTGGAGCTCACCGCCAGCAGACAGCCCTGCAGCCATAAGCCAGAGAGACCAGCCTGCTCCAGGGACCAGGCTCCTGTGTTCCCACACCCTCACCTTGCAGAGACCTGGGGCTTTCCCTGAAGGAAAGTTCCACAAGTGCTGGAAAGCTAGGCAAGGCCTTTCTGGGGCCTCCTTGTTCCCTTGGAAACCTGGAGCCAAGCAGGTCGGCCAGCAGTTGAGGACCCTTGCCCTCTGCTGACTCACCCGGGGCAAGGTTGCTGTAGGTACTCTGCCTTGGCGGGGACATGCGCTGGGCCTGTTGGTTCCAGAGGAAGCAGCCCTTCATCCCAGCTCTGCCTACCCTGGTGGAAAGTCCTAGGTCTGCAAGCCACAGAGCCCAGAGCCAGCTTGGGGCTCCCTAACTGCCCCATTCCCCAAGGGCCACCCACTTGGCAGATGGTACTGCCTGCCCGAGGCCAGCCTTGTTCCCATAGCTTGTCCAAATTCCTGTTTCCCATACAGCTGCTTTTGACCTCCTCTGGTGAGGGATGGATGCCACGAGTTGTCCATCTGGAAAGTCAGCTCAGAGAAGGTGTCCTCTGAGAAGCCCTCCCTACCAACGCTCTGCCCCCTTGTCTACAGGCAGGCTGTGGTAGTGTCACCTGGGTCCTCAAGAGAGGAGCCAGATACTACAGCTGTCGTCACCCTTTGCCATTCCCAAGGTGGATCTGTGCCCCGCTTTCCTTCCACATGGCAGTGTCCAGAACTGTGTCCCCAGTGCCCACCGTCAGGCCTGCCCTGACCCAATGAGGGATTCTGTAATCAGGCAGACAGAAAGCAGGTAGGCAGATTCCTCATGCACTCGGTGAGGCTGTTGACAGGGTCTGACAAGATTGGAACAGGAGCCCAGTTCCTGTGCAGGGCACACCCATGGCAGAGGGACAAGAACCAGCTGCTGGCCTCCACTTTTACCAAGTTCTGGCCTGAGCACTTTTGTGACTTAATTTCATCTCGTTCCATCTAGAAGGCGGGCCTGTCACCTCCTCACTTTACACACAGGAAGGCCGAGGCGTGGAGATGTAGGGTAGCAGGGATTGAACACCGCCCACCCTTGCTTAGCTTCTGAACCTGGGTGTCTAGAAGGAGCTGCCAGTGTGTTCAGGACATGCAGTGACCACTCCTCCTGCCCACAGGACAGAAGCTGCTGGACTCGCTGGCAGAGACCTGGGATTTCTTCTTCTCCGACGTACTGCCCACACTGCAGGCCATCTTCTACCCTGTGCAGGTGTGTGCCTGGTGCGTTGGGGGAGGGGAGCCCTAGATGCCCACATTACACTATGTGGACCCAGGATGTCTCTGGGAAAGAGGCTCTGAGGCCTGAGGGACCACCTTGCCCCAGCCCAGGCTGCCCCTCCCAGGCACACCCATGACCCCGTAAGATCCCATCCTCTGGGCCCAGAGGCCTAGAATAACGAAGCACAGAGGGAGAGTAGGGTCTGCCCACTGTGAAGGCTTCAGGGGTTCTTGAGAGAGAGGTCGTGAGGAGAGATACGTGAGGGAGGGACCGAGGGTCGCAGGGCCAATCCCCCATCCTACCCCAGGACCTGGAGTGGAAAGATGAGACCATGTATGGCAAAAATGGTGTCAACGCCCCTCTCCGTGTCCACAGGGCAAGGAGCCATCAGTGCGCCAGCTAGCCCTGCTGCACTTCAGGAACGCCATCACCCTCAGCGTGAAGCTAGAGGACGCACTGGCCCGTGCCCATGCCCGCGTGCCCCCTGCCATTGCACAGATGTTGTTGGTGCTGCAGGTCCGTTGAGGTTTGGGGGACCCGAGACTCACAGACAGGGAGATGGTAGAAGACAGACAGACAGACAGACAGAGAGGGCAGATTAAGCTTCAGGACTGGGGAGGGTGTGAACTGGGTCAGAAATGTTCCTCACGGTAGGGGTGGGCCTTCGTGTCCTGTCCTCCCCAGGATCTGGGGAGTGTGCACGCGCGCGCACACACACACACACACACGGTAGTTCCAGACAGCTTGGAACAGAAGGCCTTCCACAGAGAGGCCAGCTGTTAGCTGTAGCTGGACTGATAGGACCTGCCTCAGGAAGAGGAAGCTATGGGTCACCAACCCACAGTGGGCACAGCACCTCACAGTGTGCCACCTTTCCTGACTGTTACAGGAGTGCAGAGGTGCTGCCCCATATTCTGGGCAGGGAAATGGTGTCCCCTGATTGATTCTCACAAGTGCCAAGTCCCCAGAGCATGTGGAAATACTTACGACACAAGGGTCTGTGGGGTCGGGCGTGGGGGTGGAGGGAAGCGGTCAAGATTCTGAAGCACAAAATGGGCCATGGTACAGGGTTTGCTGGGTCCAGAGGCAGCCTTGGGCCGGAGGCTTATGGTCCCCCAGGAAGCAAGCTTAGTGCTGGCCTGTGAGTGGGATTTCCGTAGACTAGGGCTGGTCTGATTGGGTGAAAGCTCGAGGCCTCAGTCTTACCCTGCCTGAGAGAAGGCCTCCTAACAGGAGGGACGTGGCAGCATGGAAAGAGGTCACAGAGAGCAGTGGAAGGTGAGATCCCTGGGGTGCTGGGAACCAAAGCTTCAGGGATGGGGAATGGTAGCCAAGACCTGCTTGGTGCTGCCCCCTGCTGACTGACTTCTGTGGCTCAGCTTCCTGGTTATGGCTCCACTGTGCCCCCACTTTGCCCTAGTCTACTGTAAACATGTCCCCTGACCTTATGCTTGGCCTCCAGTGAACTTGGCCCCCACTGTTTCAAGTTTGGGGTGGATCTGAGATCACAGTTAGCTGTTGGTCAGTCTGTATTGAGGCCGGCTGCATACCCCTGACTCCTACGCAGATCAAAATCTTCCTGGGAGTCAGGTAGGATTCTGGTCATGCCCAATAGCCATGTGCCTCTTTTTCCTCACTTGTACCATGGGCAAAGGAGATACAACTTCATGAAATTTACAGAAGTGGAGTTCGTCGGCTCAGCAGCTAAGAGCACTTGTTGCTCTTCCAGAGGACCCGAGTTCAACGTCCAGCAACTATGTCAGATGGCTTACAACCGCCTTTAACTCGAGCTCCTGGGGGATTTGACGCCTCTGGCTTCTACAGGCCCTGCCCTCTGTGTACACCCAAACAGAGACACATACTTAAACACATAATTTAAACTTCTAAAATCCTTAAAGAATTTCAAAAAATTTACAGAAGTGGAATGGAAGGGTTGTGGTGGCACAGGCCTGCAATCCCAGCCCTGAAGAGGAGGCCAGAGTCTCAAGGTCAAGTCCAGCTTGAAATGCATAGTGAAATCAAGGCCTGAAACTTGCTTACCTAACCATGAGCAGCCTCTTGCCTGTACCCACCTCCCCACCCACTCCCCGAGCAGGGGAGTGGATGATCTTAAAGGACAAGCTAGGTCCTCCTGATTAGGCCAGCTCATGTCTCCAAAGGACCCCCAGAACACCAGGGATTCTAGGGTAGACTTTCCTATGGCTGTGGTGTGCATAGCCGTAGAGGGTCCTGGAATAACAGCATCCTCCTACCTGGGGGTGGGAAGTATTCAGGGACAGGCTGCTGGGCCCAGGTGTGTGAACCCCACTCTCCTTCAGGGAGTGCACGAATCCAGGGGCGTGACTGAGGACTACCTACGCCTAGAGACGCTGATCCAGAAGGTGGTGTCGCCATACCTGGGCACCTATGGCCTCTACTCTAACGAAGGGCCCTTCACCCACTCCTGCATCCTCGGTAAGAGATCCCTGGGGCTAAGGTTGGTATGACAATGGTGGTAAAACCAGAATCCATCAGGGAATCTGCTATAGTCATACAGCAAGGCTGGCCCTGCTGCGTGGCAGTGTGGACCCACAGGAGAGAGAATGTTTGGAGGTGGCAGACGCCCCCCCCAGAACAGCAACTGATGACTCCCTACAGAAACCCACAATGCAGAGTCTCCTGCGTCCCTTGGGTGTTAATCTGTGGTGGAGGTGGATCCATAGGGCAGCTCAGGAGCAGCGAGGACACAGAGTTGGAAGACTCACCATTATTTGGGATGATACTTGTAGATATAAAGCCCCATAGTGGGGTGTCTAGGCTCAGGCAAGATTGCAAAAGCTGGGGAACATCCCACCCACCAGACCTTGTGTGGTTTGGGACAGTGGAATCCTGGCCCTTGGAGGGACTCCGGTCTCCTGGTCTAAAGAGGCATTGGTAGTGCTCATCAATGCCACCCAGTGGCCACTATCGAGAACTGCAGGGGCATTATTGGAAGTCCCACTGCCTGTCCAGCCAAAGGCTGAGAATGTTAAGAGTTCTCCAGATGGGCAGGAGCTGGCAGGGCTGGGCCAGAACCTTCAACCACTGAGTCCTTTCCTGAGTAACCCTTACTGTGGAATAGGTGCTTGGTCTGAGCCTCTGTCCGGAGGTGGGACCTGGGATGGGCAGGGAACATGTGGGCCAGCAACCCCATCTGGGTGTATGACTCTCTCTCTCCTCCTCCTCTAGAAAAACGCCTTCTGCGCCGCTCCCGCTCTGGGGACATCCTAGCCAAGAACCCAGTGGTACGCTCTAAAAGCTACAATACACCACTGCTCAACCCGGTTGCCGAGCATGAGGCAGAGGGTGCGGTGGCCGGTGGCACCAGCATCCGCAGGCATTCGGTGTCTGAGATGACATCCTGTCCTGAGCCCCAGGGCTTTGTGGACACACCCAGCCAGGGCCCTGCAGGGGTCTTTAGGACCTCACCAACGCCCCACTCGGGGCCTTGCCCCAGCAGACTGTACCCACCTGCCCACTCCCCGGAGCAGGACCCAGCCCACGGCTCTCCTCCTACCTCCAGCCCAGAGACACTGGTGGACCAGATTCTGGAGTCTGCGGACTCAGATTCCGAAGGGATCTTTATTGACTTTGGGCGGGGTAGTCATTCCAGTGCATCTGACTTTGAGGCGACTGGAGGCCGGCAGAGCGTGGTATGAGGCTGAGGTCAGCCTCTTTTTACTGACCTCTATTTGCGTGTCTGTGTGGTGTGTGAGTGTGAGACTTTTTTTACTCTGTCCTGACCTTGCCAGCCCCCTTGTCACAGCCTTGGTCACTTTATAACCCCAGCACACTGGAAATCCACTTCCTTGCTTTGGGCCTGATTGGGGCATCCAGCCAGACACCTCAATGGGGCGCACCAGGTGTCCTGCCTGTCCCAGCCCTCAGCGTCCACACTCACCCAGGAAAATGTGAAACCCGTGGATTCTGCTTATGCTGGCCCAACTCAGCACCCACAGCGACAGGACTTAAGCCACAGCCAGACCCGGCAGCCTGCCCTCCCTCCGTCTGGATGTCCAGGGGACAGGAAAGCTCGGAATAAAGCTACAACTCCTGTCTCTTGTCTGGCCCCTGATGTCTGTCTGAAATTCTGGTCCTCAGACACCCCACCTCACAGAACCCCTAACTCCTGTAGAGGGGGTTGCATTTCCAGCTGGGGCTTCAGGCATCTGCTGTTTAAGGCTCCCACTTGCTCTCAGTTCTGGTGTTGCTGTCAGGCAGCGCACAACCATCTGTAACTCCACCTTCAGGGAGATCTGATGCCTCTGGCCTCTGAGGGTACGTGCACACACAGACATCATTAAAATATTTTTAAAATCTTTTTTAAAAAATGCAGAGCTGGGCATGGTGGCACTCGGGAGGCAGAAGCAGGCAGATCTCTATGAGATCAAGGCCACCTAGTCTATATAGAGAGTAACTGACCAGCAAGGGCCACATAGTGAGACCCTGTCTCAAAAAGAAACTCAGACCATGCCATGCTAAAGCTTGGATTGAGCTTGAAGACGTGTGACAGAGGGAGATAGATTCCCTCAACAGTTATGTTTGCATCGTTTAGGGAGTGAGCTGTCCCCTATAGACCCCATGTGCTCAAGACCGAGGGGAGAGGTGATGGGACTATCTTGGACCAGTGAGTGTTGAGGGGCAAGGCTCGGGGAGCCTTTTGGAGCCTTCCTGGTCTGGCTCTCCCTGGGTGTGGGGGCTGGCAGGCCGCAGACGCTCAGTGCAGCTGAGGTGTACGTGGAGCTGGAGGAGGGCGCTGAGCCCAGAGATGCTGATGGTGGTGGTAGCATAGCAGTAAGCCTAACAGCTACAAACACCATTTCCCGGGACTCCGAGGCTGGTGGGGTCCCCAGTTAGTGCGAAAGCTTGTGTGAATACTGAACGGTGCCTGTCCCCCCAAAACTTGGAGATAGCCAGAACCATCAGCATGACTGAGCTAGCTGCTGTGACAGCCCACCAGCCTCAGTTTCTCCATTTGCAGCAAGGATCTTTCTGCGAAGGACATTTTATTCTGGTGGCTTTTCTCTGCTTGTCTGGGCCTGTGGCTCACAGCCAGGGCTTTAGTGCCGCAAAGCCATACGAATTAGCTCTGTACAAAAGACCTTGTATATGGGCAGATGGGTACTTAGTTGTGACCTGCGGATGACGTGACTTAATAGCAAACGACTGGCTTTGCCCTCAGAACCCCTCCCCTCATCGATAGACGTGTTTGTAGAGAGCACAGACCAGCTCTAACTATCATAAAGAGCTACAAAAAGGTAAGGCGCCCTCCACATCTGCAGGAATCTCTGATGCTAACATTTGGGTAGGTTTTCACTACGACATGAATATATGACAGTCTATATTCGCTGGGAGGAGGGCAGTCCGGCATACCAACATGAAACTCTTACAGGTGAGCCACAGAAGCCGACCTGGGCTGCTAGGGTGGGGCTCCCCAAGCTGCCAGAGGTGGGGAGCTATGCCCAGTGCCCCAAACACAGGAGACCCCGCTGTATAGGCAGCTCCCTTCCCACTCCATGGGAGGTACCAGTTGTACTGAACCAAACTCACACCAGGAACAGGGCTATACCTAGGGTTGCAGGTCCTTGGTCTTACACCCATGCTGAACAGGGTGGTCCTTGTGGCAGTGTTGTGCCCGTCAGCCCCTTCTCTCAGAGGGCTCCTCACCACAGTGGGGGCCTGTCACTCACTGTTCATGCCTTGGGAGCAGAGGACCTGGGTTAGCTAGCTGTGGAAGCAGTGAGACCTATAAGGTGGGAATTCCATACAGCAAGGGCATTTGAAGGATGAAGGTGTCAGCCTAGGACGCCAGTGGCCACCCCTGCTGTCAGCAGGTGTGAACTGAAGTTTCTGGAAAGATGTACCCATAAGGCTGATGGAAAGGTCAGAACTTCAATGACTGGGGAGGTTGGAATGTTGCAGGTTCAGAGCTGAACATCTTGAGCCATCATTGGTCCCTTAACAGGCATTTATTGCTCTCCTCTATCTGACCTAGTGTCCTCGTGACTGTCATGTGAAACCTTTTGGGGTGTATAAACAACCCCCTAGGCTCCTCCAACCCCACCAACATGTTTGAAAAATGTCTGATCTATGGCTTTCTCTGTTCTGTTACTATGAAAGCTTCCTGCAACCCTCACCACATTAGAACATGGATTGTGGGGGGGCCTGAGTCTCTGTTCCTGGGCTATGACCACTCGTACTTGGCTCCAGAATAAACTCTTATTTAACTCTTTGAGGTGAGAGCTGTGATTTGTAGTCGACGGGATATCCAGAGTAGGGGACATATTAAAAGGGTTTCCACACTGGGTCCCAGGGTGCCTCAGCACACTGTGTAGAAGGCACCAGGGATTCACCCCACAGTCAGCACTGCCTCTGCTCCGAACAGCGACAGGGCACCCCCTCTGAGCTTGGCTACCAGCAGAAAGCAGACCGTTAGCTTGCGGCATCCAGCGTCCGGGCCAGTAGAGTGAGTGACTGGAAGACTCTCCAGATTCCTTTCTGCTTGCATCCACAGGCGTCATCGGCCGGAAATGCGGGTTTCCTGGTTGTAAGAAGGTTCAAGCCTGCCAAGAGGGAGCTCCCCAAGTGGGCCGGGTGAGCCACTAGAGAGAAAGCAAACAGGAAGCCAAAGGCCTTGGCGGGTGGCTGGTCTTTCCTTCAGGCTCCCGGGCTCCACCATGTGCTCATCTGCCAATATTGTAAGAGCGAGAATAAAGCCTGCAGAAGCACCGTTCCACTGTCATTCCTTTTTACGTGATTATTTCCCCTTTCCCATACAGGGTTTAAAATGCAACCAAAGGGAAAGATTAATCCCTGATGGCCCAGACTCGGGGAGACCAGAAGACGGAAGGGAGGGGCAGCCTGGGCTATGCAGTTCTCAGGTCCCTCCCTTTTTGTGCAGATGGCCCCACACTGCGCTCTGGCACACACCTGCGTTCTCCTCATATGGTTCCACTAGATTGTTGGTTATTGCATTATTTTAATCCCAGGAAGCTACAGTTGTGGCATTTGTATGAGATGTCCATAAAGCAAATGCAAGGAGGGCATGGCCTCCCACATACTGGGACTCAAACCCGGGGCCTGGTGCATGCTGTGAGGCTTGGCTCCTGAGCTCTGCCACACCAGCACCCTCATTCCATCTCTTTCTCTTTGTAATTTTTCTAAGGAAAAGGATGTACTTTCCTGGAAGACATGTATTTTCACATAAAGAAATAGCAAACAATCCAATGTAAAAGTTATAGAGAATATAAATGACGTTCACACTCTCACTGCATCTGGAGCTCTGGTCGCACCCTTGGCCTGCTCTCTACAGCATCCATGACCTAATTCAGGACATGAACTCTTAAGGCAGAACATTGACTGGGCCATTATGACTTAGTTCTTACATCCAAGGATCAACTGGGGGCAGACTCTAGCAGATAGTTTACAGTGGGGATTTATTTCGATAGATGAGACCTACATTTGAGAGAACATAAAAAGATGAATTTAAGACATCCCAAAATATGATATCTCAATGAGGTCAATGAAAGCAGAATTGCTATTATGAAGTGAAACTATTCTCGTTATGAACTAATAAACTCCAACAAACCATTTCTGATAAGGTGTACACAAAGTTTGGAATAACAAAGAATTACTTTGGGGGGGGTGTTTCTTTAGAGTCAGGGTCTAGTGTAAAAGGTAGCCTAAATAGTTAAGAAGCAGTCTAAAGTCAACTCATACTGCTACCTGGGAAGCTACCACTTAGGATACTCCTACCACACTAAAAAACTCCTGTGCAGGGAGGGATTTATTATGTAGTAAAATAAAAATGAAGCCTGTCCTCCAACAATGTGCAAAAACACTTGTCAGTTACAACCAGATTATCTTCAATGAAGAACATCTTAATTATAGAACCAGAGGCATGAAGCCAGGCAGAATCAAGACTACCCACTGAGGTGGACTGATATTTGGGGTGAAACCAGCTGTTCCTTGGGAACCCTGCTACCCAAGGTGGGAAGGGTGTGGAGAGGAACTGGCCCGGGCCCCAAGCCCTCCCACTCGGGGTGTGCTCCTCCATGTCAGGCCAGTTTGGTTCCCTGTATCTGGGTACCATAAATGTTAATAAAACAAATACAATCTAAAGGATAGTTCTTAAGCCAGTGATGGGAACTGCAACCTTTTCGTGTACTTACTGTTTACGCTGTAACTCTGGAGATCATCAGGAAGCGTTACCAAGATGACCTGCCTCATTTTTGAAGATGAAGATTCTCTTCCTTCATGGTGGCAGAAGTCCATGCAAGATTTGTAAACAGCGATACGAAATACTGAAATACTGTAAACATAGCTTAGCAGAGTTAAATAGTTGTAAATCCAAATTTACAAGTGGGTTGTTTTAAAAGGCAGTTTCATACAAAGTTCTCCCTCCTGCGCCAAGTGATTTCTCTCTTCTTCTTTTTCTGATTACAAATATAATCTTGGGCTGAAAAACCAGGATTTGGGGGAGAGCCATCTTTGTGTATAAAATATCCAAAGAAAGCTTATTCTGTTTTCTTTTCTCTAGATCGTCAACTGCAGAGACAGTTCTTCAGGTGTGACTTTGGAGATGCTTATGATTCAGTGTGGCACCCAGGCCTGGAGCCAGGCACAGCGCTCGCCATGGTAGCAGAGGGACGGACGCCACAGCGTCCTCTGCTTCCTCCAGTTCTCCCGGAGTTCCTGGCTGACACTAGACTGCAAGGTGGCCGGGGGTAGGGGTGAGGTGCGGGGATCAGCCACTCCTTTGGGAGGCAACTGTGTAGAAGGGGTATCCAGGAGCTGAAGTAAGCAAGTCGATAGGTCTGGCAAGGAATCTCTTTCCCACAAAGAATCTCTGATAAAGCTGAAGAAAAGTGATTACGGTTTTTATGCACCAGATGATCGGCATTGCGCTCACATTCTTTTCCCTGTTCTTCTACAATTTTTCTATATCATCTTCTAGAAAGTCTGTACTCCCTGAAACAACAACTTCTTTCAATTTAAATGTTTCTCCTAGTTCAGAAGCATTTCCTGGGGAAATTTCAAATATTCTAGAAAAAGGATAAGGATGGCCACCATCAGCAAATTCTTTGCCGTATACTTCAATTCCAGAATGAAAACTCCAGTTCCAGTGGGTGAGGCGTATTCATTCTCCAGTACATGTCATACGCATTGAGCACTAGTTAGCCCCAACCCCCAATCTCCTCCCCCAGGCCGTTCCGACCCCTGAAGGCACTTCAGGCAGGGCTTGAACCAGGCACTAGGCATCCAGACTGGCGAGCCGCAGCTGGGGCTGCTTCCGGGCACTGACGACAGAAACCTGTGTCTAATTTTAAAATTTCATAACATTTGTTTAGTGGGTTGTACTGTGTGTATGTGTGTGTGTGTGTGTGTGTGTGTGTGTGTGTGTGTGTGTATTGGCACACCTGTGGAGGTCAGAGGATAATTTTTGGGAATCAGTTATGTCCTTCCACTGTGAGGATCTGAGGGATCAAACTCAGGTTGTCAGGCTTGTAGGCAACCACCTTCACCCAGGGAGCCAACATCCTCTTCTGGTTTCTGAGGGCGTACACTCACAAAGACACACACATTTAATGAAAACATTTTTTTTTTTTAAATGAGCTGAGGGGTTGGAAAGATGGCTCAGCAGTTAGGAACACTTGTTACTTTTTCAGAGGAACTGTAGAATACCCAGCACCCACATTAGGCAACTCACAACCACCTGTGACTCCAGCTCCAGGGGATCGGATGGGTCTGGCACCTGCACTCACATGTGCACACACACATACACATAATTAAAAATACAAAAATAAATCTTAAAGAAGAGCTGAGCACCAGCATTTACCTCTCTCTGCCTCCTGACTGCTTACGTTGTGGTTTGGCATTGTGAGTCTCCAGGTGTTGCTCCGTTAGTTTTCTTGGCCAATTCAAGAATTAAGAGGAGGAAAAGAAATCTCAGACCAGCAGAAAGCAACAGTCCAACTTGTGTTGTAAGATGAAGAATTGAATCCATACATAAAGAACTGCACACATATATTCACAGAGAGAGAGAGAGAGAGAGAGAGAGAGAGAGAGAGAGAGAGAGCGCTAGCTCTCTCCATGAGTGGAGAGGGGGGGGTCAGGAAACCGACATCCAAAGTCCACCTGGGAAAATCTGGGATTTAAAGGTTTTGGTGATTTTTGCCTCCCCTTAATTTTGGGTTGGTCAGCTTAAACAAAGAGAAGCCTGATAGTTCACAGCCCGAAGCTGAGATGTCCAGGCCTATGTGACTCTGGGAGGTCAGGTGAAGGGGTCCTGCTGGAGTTAAAAACAAGGCCTTCCTGTCAGACCAAGCAGCAGCAGGAAGTGGCCATCTCTATTGCTTCCCAGGGACCCTGTTTGCTTATCAGGGACTTAGTCTCTTACAATTACAATATGACCACACTTCTGTCATCAGCTTCCCCTTCACACTGGGAGCGGAAGTAAACCCTTCCTTCCTTTCTTAAGTGGCTGTGCTCAGGTGGTAATCACAGCCACCAGAAAAGCCACTAACATAGGGGCTGTCATCATTTCCTTTCCTTTCTCACTTGATCGGGTCACCCCATGTAACAGGTGTCTCCGTACCCTCAGAAGAAAATACTCCCAGTGCCCAGATATAGGAACATAGGTGGATCTGAACGTGCAGGTCTAAGTTCCCCCAGTTTATGCCAATAGGCCATGACTTTCAGCCCTCCAATAACATTTCTCCCTGACTAATACCTCCATCAAACCTTAGCATGAAGACATATATGCACCTGTTTCTTTGGGTCTTATGATCTTTCCCATGTCACGTAAAATTCACGTGAATTAAACATGTATGCAGTTTTCTTGTTAGCCTGTTTCCTGTTATACAACGTCAACCATGAGCCCAGCAAATAAAGTTTTATTAACCTATATTGTATGCATGATTGTTTTGCTTGTATGTATGTAAGTGTGCCACATGCGTACAGTGCCCGGGGAGGCCAGAAGAGGACGTCAGATCTCCTGGAACTGGAATTGCAGACAGTTTTAGCCACCACGTGGGTGCTGGGAACCGGAGCCAGGTTCTCTGCAAGAGCAGCCAGTGCTCTTAACTACTGAGCTCTCTCTCCAGCCCCAGGTGGAGACATTTTCACCTCTCACCAGGGTCTTCAATGGGACGAGCTTCCTCCTCTAGGGCGGAGTGAGAGAGGCAGCAAGCCAGCAAGCCAGCTTTCTCTTCCCCAGCATCCAGCAAAGCCTACCAGACCCACTGTGCAGTCAGCTGGGAGGGCCAGTGCTGCTTGTCTGTGGCCGTTACTTTTGGAAGCTGGAGATGGTTGTTTTCATGGATTGTCCCCTAAAGTCACATCACCTGCAGATGTGTCAATACTATACTCTTAACTGTTGTGTAAAGGCCAACAGTCACTATGACCCCTCCATGCAGGGCAGCTGCTCACCCAACAGGATAGAGAAGATGGAAAGGGCACGCTGGAGAGATGGCTCAAAGACTCAGGTTCCAATCCCGGTACCCACATGGCAACTAACAGCCATTTGTAACTCCAGTTCCAGGAGGATCTGGCACCCTCTTCTGTTTTCTGGGGCACTGCATGACATGGGTGCACTTAAACACATGCAGGTGTAACACTCATGCACACTAAATAAAAATAAATAAATAATAGATAAATAAATAAAAGAAAGGGGATTGATGCTAAGTGTGAGGATGGATGCCTGGCTCTGTGTGGTCCAGAACTCACAAATCTCTGCCTCCAGAGTGGGATTAAAGCTGTGTGGCACCAGGACCCGACCGTGACACGGTTTGAAGGAGTCATCCGGGCTTGAGAAGGGATGGGGGGTTGGGGGAATGGGGTCCTGAGTCCCCAGAGTCCCCAGTCCAGGCTTCTGGAAGTCTCCACCCGCCCCCGCCCCCGCCCCCGCCCCCAACTCCCACAGCCTGGTCAGGGCCGCTTCTGGGTACGCCGCTGCTGTCGCAAGCCCGGGAGGTGCTTGGGGTCACTGGCCAAGTCTCCTCTTAGTTCAGCGCAAAGGTGCGCGGCTTCCCGCCTCCCTCGGAGCACCGCGGATGCGGATGAGGAGCGGACACCAGGGGACGCGGTCCAGCACCGGCCTCCCGCCCCAGGTGAGAGACACCTGCCGGGTCCCGCCCATTCCTGGAGACGCCGGCGCGGGCGGGGCGCGGCGGGGCGGGGCGCGGCGGGGCGCGGCCAGGTGAGCGGCGGGCGACCCTGGCCAGGTGAGGAGCGCGGTGACCAGGTGAGTCCCAGCCCAGGCCTGGCTCGGGTGGGGTGTCCGGGGAAGCCCCGGCCGCTCGCGCAGCCCAGCGGCCCCGGGGTGTCCCTGCTCTCGCCCGCACCTTGGCCCGCGCAGCTGCGCCCCGGAGTCAACTCACTTCCCTGGGGGTGGGGTTCAGCTTAGTGTCGCCGTCCTCCTGTTCCCCTCGGGGTGCTAGGATACCTGGCACCGGCCCCTGGGTCCGCGCGCGCCTATCCCGAGAGGCGGGTGGCCTCGTTCCCGCGTCCCGGATGGGAGCATTGAGGCCGGAGTCAGCGCTGCGGGGATGCGCAGGCGCGAGGTCTGGTCCCCTGGCCTGTTCGCGCGCACCTCGCAGGACTGCGGGGCTGGAGCGGGGTCGGCCGGTCCGGGAAGTTCCCACGTGGACGGGGCGGGTGCGCCTGCTTTCACTTTCCTAAACCTGGCCGGAGCCCCTGGAGAACTGGGCGCGGGACGGCAGGCCTGGCAGCTCCGGGGACACCGCCGAGGCCCCCGGGGGGAGGGGTGGCATTCCTGCGTCCTCCGGAGACACCAGGCCGGGCTGGGGCAGGGCCTGGGTGTCGAGGCTGCAGGCCGGTTCCGCCAGCGCTGTGCAGCTTCTGGAACCCATGCTGTCTGCGCGATGCAGTGTGGACCTGGGTCCAGGTGAGGACTCGGAACTCAGTTTGACTCAATAGTTTGGGAAGTAGACACCCTTCGGTCGGCCTAGGCTGTGGCCGGATCTGTTTATGAATTCCTTGTTGAATGACCTGCCAAACCCTTCCCGGGTCAGCGCCAGGGCTGGGGGAGGGGGGAGGGATGTGAGAGGTATGTGGGACGTCGGAGTGTGCTCCCAGAGGTCAGTCCGCTGCCTGCCTGCCTGTTCCCTGGCCTCAGGAGCCCAGCGGCTCAGTGTGATAAAAGCCAGCAGCCTGTGGGACACCAGAAGGGTCTTTCTTGCATAAGGAGGTGGGCTTTGAGCTGGAAGATGGTGGGAGGTAGGTAAGGTTGGGGTGCGGTCCTTAGGTGGCTGTGTGGTTCATGGGGTAGTGGGTGTGTAAGTACCCTGGCCTTGAGCTGCAGCCAGCTGGAAATCTGGGATTCCTGGGCTGCAGAGATGGCTCAGGAGTGAAGAGCACTGGCTGCTCTTGTAGAGGACCTGGGTTTGGTTCCCAGCACCCACATGAAGCTAAGAACTCCATAATTCCAGTTCCAGGGGATCCCATACCCTTTTCTGACCTTGGGTACTGTACTCATGGGTGCACATATATACATGCAGACAAAACACTCATACACATAAAATAAAAATAAATAAAAATTTAAAGTCTAGGATTCACTAGAGGACTAACTGCCTTGAGACGCCCTGGTGTCTGTGAGTGCAGGTTTTGGGCACAGGGGTGGCATGGAGATGGCATCCGTTAAAGAGGACAGCAAGATGGAGATAGAGCTCACTTGACAGAGTGTTTGCCCAGCATGTATGAAGCTTTGGGTTTGTCTCCCTGTTCTATGTAACCAGGAGCCCATGGCACAAGGCTGTAATCCCAGCACTCAGGAGGCAGAGGCAGGTGGGTCTTTATGAGTTCAAGGCCAGCCTGTTCTACATAGTTTATTCCAGACCAGCTGGGGCTACAGAGAGACCCTGTCTCAAAAATACCAAAATAAATAACTAAAATAAAAGTAAAAGCTTGAGGCAGTCATCCCGCCCCAGCCTCCTGAGTGCCGCCATCACAGACATGTTGCACTACACCACCCAGTCTGAGAGGTGGATTTTGAGCAGACCTGTTCCTTGTGGGGAGTGGCCTCCTCATCCACAGAGTCCTGTTGGGCCTGCTGGCTGTTCTTCCCCAAGTCCTTTCTAGTGGAGGTCGCGTGCGCCTTGCCGGTTGACTGGCTCACTCCTCATTCACACCAGGTCCTGAGATGCAGCTCTTCCTGTAAATGGGGTTTTTGGTGAGAGTCCTAGACAGTTTTACAGGTTTATAGCTGGAAATGGAGAAATGTCTTAAGCCATTGTGAACTGTGCTAGAATGACTGCTTCTCCGGAGGGAGGAGGGAGGGGGAGGCTTCGCCCGTGAGGGACACTGTCCTCTCCATATTTCTGTCTTTCTGTCCTGTTTCACAGGATATTAGCACGGGGTAGAAAAATGTGCTCTCCGTTTCTTTGTGGTAGATTCTTTAACTTCCCCACAGTCCTTGATTGAACTTGATATTTGAGGAAGAATACCACAGCCATCCTGAGGCTTGGTGGGTGACCATGGTGGGTGGGGACAGCCTCAATGCTTTCTTAGGCTCAGGTACCAGCTGACCACCATGTGGAACTTCTGGCAGCCGATTCTGTCCAGGTTTCGGGGTTCCTAGAAGGGGGGGCCAGGTGGGCGGCTCTCCCTAAGTCACTTCTCTGGATCCCTATCTCATCTCTCTCTTAGTCGGCAGCTTGGCCTGAGGCCCTGGGAAGTAATGTCTGTGCTCGGTAGAGGCTGTGCAGTGGTTCACAGCCAGGAATGGACCCCCATGCTCCTGTCCCTGGTTGTGTGACCTTGAGTTAGTCATTAGCAGCTCTGTGCTTTGATTTCCTTACCTGTGAAGTGGAGACAGTTGTCACCTACCCCAAGGTTAAGGAGTTGAATTATGCCAAGTGCCTCAAACAGGTCACACAGCTTGCCAGAAGCCACATTTACTGGCTTTCATTTTATCTGCTGGTTTTGGGAGCAAATCCTAGGAGTCAGCCAGTTCCAACTTGGGAGCTAGAAGTGATCTTTCAGTTGAGGGGACGGGAGCGCCTGGGACTCTGAAGGAACTGGTTGGGCGGGTTAGGATTCCAGAGAGTCCTGGGAGCTGCCCCTGCCCTTCCCCCACCTGGGCTGGGTTTGCTGGGTGTGTGTTGTGCAGCAGACTGGAGCCCTGGGATCCCAGGCCAGGCTCCCAGTTGGCTTCTTGCTCTCCCTGAGGCCCCTGCAGCTGTGCCACTCAGGCCTTCCTGTGTGTTTGTGTGTGGAACACACACTTTTGTAATATGTTGCATTTTTCATAGGGAGCTTATTTGTCCTTTTTTAGGAAACCTATAGAGAGTTTCAGGTACTCAGAGGGAAGCAGGGTCTGTTATGAAATCATGAAGTCCCCAAAGCCAGGCCTTGCTTGCCCCAATGCCGACCCCCCCACACCCCGTCTGTTATCACTTACGCCTCCTCCAGCTCCCATGTCATCTTAGGGCAATCCCTAGATCCTGGACTCCATAGCTAACCACTGGAGCCCCTGTTGGAAACATTGTTTTCCCAGCTTTATTAAGGTCTAATTGACAAGTGGAACTGTGCATGTACTGGTGTGCAGGGCGATGCTCGGTGCCTGCGTGCACTGTAAAACGAATCAGTCAGGCATGAATCTTGTTCGTCTATATATGACCACAATACTTAAAAACCATATCAATGCTCGGGGAAGACTCTAATCCCAAGGCATATCAAATATAATTTCCTTTAGTTGTTTTTTTAAAAAAAAATTTTTTTTTTTGGTTTTGCTGGGAGTGGTGGCAGATCCCTTAGTCTCAGGACTCAGGAGGCAGAGGCAGGTGGATCCCTGTGTGTTCAAGTCCTTCCTGGTCTACATAGCAAGTTCCAGGCCAGCTACAGGAAGATCCTGTCCCAAAAAAAACATTTATTTTTCTTTTCAATTATGTCTATATGTGTGTTTGCGTGGCGGGGTTTTAATCACCTGAGTGCAGGACTCACGGAAGAGGGCACTGGGTCTCCTGGAGTTACAGGCAGCTGTGAATGCCTGATATGGGTGTTGGGGACCAAACTCTGGAAGAACAGGAAATGCTTTTAGCGTCAAGATTGATTTTTATTATTTCTAATTACATGTGTGTGACTGTATGTGGGTATGTGCACATGAGGTAGGTACCTGAGCAGGCCAGATGTGTTGAGTCCCCTGTAGCTGGAGTTATAGGTGGTTATGAGCCTTCTGGGAACCAAATTCAAGTCCTCTAGAAGAGGGCTTGCTCTTTAAACTGCTGAGCCATCTCTCCAGCTCCCTGGTTTCTTAAAGTTAGGATCCGATAAGGTCCGGACATTCGGTAGATTAATATCCTTTTTTTCACTCTTCTCCCGTTCCCTTGGAACTGGAGTTACTTGGACGGTTGTTAACCACCATGTGGTGCTGGGAATCAAACTCAGGTCCTCTGCAAGAGCAACCTGTGCTCTTAACCAATGAGCCGTCTCTCTGGCCCCCGTGCACTAGTTACTGTGCAATAACACAGGCTTACCTTGGGCGTACGTTCCTTCTCTCTGCCTTAGAGTGCTGGGATTATGGGGATTACAGGCCCGCCCCTTCTCTTAAATCTCTTGTGAGCCATGGCTCTGCTCCCAGCAGACCCGGGAATGGTTTTTACTTACCATCCGGATCTGTGTGTCGGTGACAGTGCCCGTGTCTGTCTGGAGCATGTTGGCTTTCAGGGTGGTGTCACCCCATGGGGGTGTTGTTACTTCTGGATGACCTGGGCCCACAGCCTGCCTCAGTTACTTTCTCTGTCATACTTATCCCTCATGCAGGCCAGCCTTTATGCCAGTGGGCATGGAGCTATAGAAGGGCCCGTTCCAGTCCTGGGAATACAACCTGAATTCCCTTAGGAACCTGGGGCACATCCTGGCTTCTATAAGGGAAAGTCCTCACCTGACCCAAGTGTAACTAGAGCTTCCTATATGTTAAGGTCAAGCAAAGTACGTTTGGTGGGTCCCTCAGCTCTCACCTCAGTTCCCAAGGTCTTGAATTGAGGCTGAACTACACATTGGACTTCAGCCGTCAAAGACAGTAGAAGCTGGTTATGAATTGCTTACTTTGTGTGGAGCCATGTGTTCTAAGTAGTGAGCAGCAAGTGCAAAGGTCCTGAGGTGTACAGTGTGTGGTATGTTGCAGCAGCGGCTGAGGCCCATGAATGGGGTGGGGATGGCGTGTCTTCTTTTCTGGAGGGCAGCATGACCAGGACCAGCTTGGGTGGGTGTGGGGGTTCAGGAAGACCCTGATGTGAAGAAAGCTACCACTGGAGACGTTGAGCAGTCACTGAGATGGTCAGATCTGGAGCTGGGGGAGTGTCCTGGTTAGTTTTTAGTGTCAACTTGTCACATCCTAGGTACCTGGGAAAAGGGACCCTCAGTTGAATAATTTCCCAGCTCAGAGTGGCCTGCTGCCATGTCTGGGAGAGAGCGTCTTGATGGATAATTGATGTGAAAGGACCCAGCCCACTCTAGGCAATGCCATTCCTAGGAAGGTGGGCCTAGGCTGTATAAGAAAGCTAGCTGAAGGGGGTGGAGAGATGGCTCAGCAGTTAAGAACACTTGCTGTTCTTTCAGAGGACATGGGTTTGATTCCCAGTACCCACATGGTAACTAACAACCATCCGTAATTCCAGTTCCAGAGGATCCAGTGCCCTCTACTGAACTCTGCAGGCTTTTCCACGACGTCAGTGCGCTTACATTCCTGCAGGCAAAACACTCATACATATAAAATAGAACTAATAAAGTAGTTTAAAAAAGAAAAGAAAGTTAGCAGAGCGAGCCAGAGCGTAAGGCAATGATCAGTGCTCCTTCATGGTCAGTGCTCCTCCTGGTCTCTGCCCCTCGGTGGTCTCTGCCCCTCCATGGCCCCTCCCTGGGGTCCTGCCCTGACTCTCCTCCCCTGAGTTGCTCTTGGTCAGAATGTTTTGTCACAGCAACAGAAAAGCCAAGTAGGACAGGGAGGTCTGGGCCTGAGACCTGGCTTTGGAGCTGAGATCCGAGGTTTCAGTATGTCTTACAAAAGAGTAGCTCTGAGCATGAAAGGTGGAGACTGCGGCTAAGGCTCCAGCAGTTCAACTTCAGGGCAGATAAGCGGGTGAGCACTGTGTTAGGAGAGCCCGGAGTGTGGGCTGGGACCAGGCCAGGAGAAGACTTGAACTCCTGGGTCATGCCAGTCCCAGTCAGCTCTGAGGACCCCCACCATCCCCCACTTTGGTGTCTTATTCGGGACTTGTGCCCAGACTATGGTGGTTCCCCGTCCCTCTTGGTGAGAGTCTGTGTGCCTCTTGTCTGCAGCAGGGCCTGCATGGGGTTGGTGGTAAGGAGTGGGCAGCGAGGGTCTCTAGACACTAGCAGCACAGCTGAGACAGAGGACCAACACTGCCTAGTGTGAGGCACCTGTCCCGCACCTGGGCTCTGCACCCCACGAACGACTCTGCTCCGGAGGCAGGTGTGGTCGGTCCACTCAAGCCCTGAACCTTGAGAGGGAGTTAGGCACAGGCGCTATGGGTCCCCTCCCTGGGTTCTGTGAGTGCCTGCAGGTGTGCACACTCCCCAGCCTTTCCTCTGTGAGCCCCCCACACCCGCTGTGCTGCTCAAGGTAAATTTGCTAATTTGCCTGAGGTGAGTTGTAGTTCATTCTCAGCATTAGGATAATTGCTGTAAGGGTCTGTTTGTGTAATGTGCAAACAGATTTTTACAGCAACAAACCATTTTGTTATGAGTTATAAATAGAACCCTTGGGTGATTTGGAATCTGTTTTGCATAACATGTCTGGCACAGGATCCTCCAGTCCGGGCCGCGGAACGGATGAAGGCTGCAGCCCGCCCGGCTTCACAGATGGTCCCACTGGGAACTTGTCTCCTCAAGGGGGAGACTCCTGGAGCCAGGACCTGAACACTGGTGATAAAGGGAGTGCGTGGATGCTGGGGGACAGGCTGAAACCCAGAAGCACTGTGCAGGAAAAGGTCTGGGCGGCCTGACTGCTGTCTCTTTGGCATTGATGTGTGCCCAGCCCTGCATGGGTATGAGGTGTTCTCCATGAGCAAGCCCTGCTGTGAGCTCCAGCTCTGTGAAAGTTTACTCCAAGGAGGAAAACCCAGGGGACCTTTAGTCAGAAGGTGCTAGAATGAGTTTCTGATGGTCCCTGGTGGGGAGCTGAGACAGGGGTGCAGGGTGCAGACAATGTAGGCATTCTGGTCGGAGAGGCAGAATTCTCCAGAATGAGGGGGTGGGCAGAGGAAAGAGCATCTGCGGGTAGGGGCTGTGATAGGATTTTTAAAAATATATGTTGGGAGGGGGCTGAGGAGATGGCTCTCAGTAAGAGTGTTCGCTGTGCAAGCATGAGGGCCTAGTTCAGATGCCCTGCATCCATATACAAACCTGAATTGCCCTGCGTGCCTATATCTGTGTGGAGCCCACATCCCCAGCACTGTGGGCGGAGACAGGAGGATGACTGGGGCTTGCTGGCTGTCAGCCTTGTATTATTCCCTGTGCAGGAATAAGACAGATGATAGAACAGAGCAGTCGACATTCTCCTCTGACCTCTGCATGTATGTGTGTGGGCACCTGTACACACAACAACACATACAACACATACATGTTGCACATACACCAATATGTTTAAGGGTCTCGGTGGCAGAACAATTGCTAGTATATGTAAGGTCCTGGGTTTCTATCCCCAGTACTGCATGCAAAGAAATTGTGTATGTGAGGCTGGAAAGATGGCTCAGAAATGAGGAGCACAGCTGCTCCTTCAGAGGACCTCAGTGGAGTTCCCAGCAGCTAACAACACCCATAACTCCAGTTCCAGGAGATCTAGCATCCTCTTCTGTCCTCCGCAGGAATTGCACAACACAGGTGCACTTACATACACGCAGACAAAGCATTCATACCTATAAAAAAATCACAAAACAATTTAATTATGTGTATATTCATATATATGAACACCATTTGTTATGCATAATGAGTTCCTTCAGCCCCACCTGAGTTTGTTATGAGATGACTCAAACTGGTCTCAACATGGTTGAAATATAGGCGTTCCCCCAGCAGAACCAGCTGCACTCTCAGGGCCCTCCATGATTCCGTGGGGACCTGACTACATCATCATGGAAGGTCATGTGATCCACCCAAAGCCACCTGAATTTGACGTAAATGTCACCCACAAACACCTTCCCAGCAGACTAGTGTTTGGACAAGCGCAGAACACTGGTGGTCCAGCCAGGCTGACACACAACAGAACTCTGTCATAGGCCCGCAGGTGCAGCCTCGTCTTGGTGCAGGGTTGCTCTCTGGGGCCCTCTGTCAGTCAGTGTCACTCGAGGCTCCTGGGTCTGGAGAAGGCCAGCCAGCCATGTGGCCCCTGGTGGGGACAAGGCATGGGGCTTCTCAGTACCCCCTTTCAGCAGGGGATTGGTCCAACTTCCTTCTTAGGTCTGTCTGCGTTCTCTCCTTTACAAGATGGGTTCCCAGTACCCACTCACCCACTACCCACACACAGCAGGGTCAGAGCAGGCTGAGGGCAGCACAGGATGCTGGGCGAGCCTTGGTTTGCTCCCCACTAAACAGCTGCAGGGGAAGGGGGCTCCCAGGGCCTCCGGACAAGCCCTTTCCAACGTGGTGCCACAAAGCCAAGTGTGCACACAACTCAAGGCCCAGGTTGTGCTCTCCGGCAGGTGATTGGGATGAAGGTTCTGAGTTTGTGAAGGAAGAAGGAATCGTTGCTTGACGGAGGCAGATGGAGGAGGCCTTGACGCTGCAGAGGCCACGGCTGGGAGTCCTGCCGCTTGGCCTGTGGGTGGTGAGCGGCCCGGCCCTTGCTGCCTACCGGCCAGCTGCCTTGGACTGCGTGCGTCTGTGGGTTCTGAGAATTGAGTTCCTCTTTCAACTTCACAGCAGGTAGAACTGGCTCCTGCAGGGTGTGCATACAGGGTCCCAGCCTCAGTAGGTCCCCGGTGAGGTGCTCTCCTCTGTGGAGAACCCTGGGCTCCCAGGCTGCCTGACACTGTGCCCTACAGCCTGCCAGGAAAGTGAACCTGATCTCAGTGTGCGCCCAGGCAGTGGCTCCATCGTGCCTACCCGGCTGGCTCTCTAGGATCAGGTAACGTGGACGGGTGCGGGCCTGGGGAGGCTGAGGGCAAAGGGCTACAGCTCAGCTCCATCGAGTGGCGGGACTTCTGAGGCGGCTCAGCCATCCACACTGGTATAGGAAGGGGTGTCACGCGATGGGATGGCGAGGTGGGCTGCACTGACAAGGCTTGAAGACTTGCGAGTGTGTCTGTGTAGACGTGGGATGCGTAGAAGGCGCGCACACAGCACACAAGTGCCCCGCCTGTCTCCTTAGGGTGTCCTGCCCGCAGCGCTCTCCCAGCACCTTTGTCCTCTCTGTCCCTCCCGCACTCTGGATGTCGTCCTGCTCCTCTGCCCAGGACCTCCTGTCAACAATCATTGGCAGCCCTGGGGACTTGGCAGCAGGTCAGCCAGAAGTAGGCAGGGGACTTGCCTGTCTCATGGCCCAGATGGGGCAAAGCTCCAGGTCAGGGCCACACAGCAGCTTGGCGACAGTGTCCTGTCTAGGGGCTTCAGGGAGGGGAGGACGGCAGGGGAGGGATATTCAGAAACTGGACAAGGAATCTAGAAACCGCCACTGTTGATAAGGTAGGAGTTTGTCAGCCGCTCCCGATGACCTACTCCCCTGTTAAAGGCAATCCCCACTAACAGCACAGCTGCAGGAATCAGATTTGAGAAGCACTTTGGAGGGGAGACCACTCAGACCACAACACTGGTGCAGAACTGGGGCAGGGCAAAACCCAGAGCCCGAGCTCGCCACGCCAAGGGCAAAGAGAGTTCACGGAGCTGGGAGGGGTGGGGTATCCGAGGGTTGATCTGAGCATGACCTGAGCTAGGGTGTGTGCCCTACCAGCCTCCGCGCTGTGTGCCAGAACAGAGAGGTTGGACCTCCGCAGGGCAAGGTGGCTGTGAAGGTAGATTTTCCTCAGCTACTCTGTGTGAGTGTCTGTGTGTCTGTGTGTCTGTGTGTCTGTGAGTGTTTTGTCTGCAGGTATGTAAGTGCACCACATGCATGCAGTGCCCAAGGAAGCCAGAAGACAGTGTCGTATCCCCTGGAACTAGAGTTACAGACAGTGGTTAGCTGCAATGTGGGTGCTGGAATCCAAACCCCAGCCCTCTGCAAGAGCAGCCAGTGCTCCTAACCACTGAGCCATCTCTCCAGCCCCTCAGTGACTACTTTTATATAAACATTGTTTGAGCTATGTCTGAGGAGTATAGCTTGGTGGTACAGTGCTGGCTAGCAAGTTTGAGGCCAGGCTGAATTATGAGTTCAAGACCAGCCTGGGCTGCATAGCAAGACCCTGCCTTAAAACCAAACACACTCTTCCCCCAATATTCAGGATACAGAAACATGTAAGGAATATAAAGAGCTAGAAGTGGGGTGTGCATTTTTAATCCCAGCATGTAGAGGTGGAGGCGGCACCAGGAATTCAAGCCTCGGTTAAATGAGACCCTGTTTCAAACAGGAAGAAGAGCGGGAAAGGAAGGGAATTGCCAAGAGCACACATTTACTCCTGTATCGGCTACTTCTCTGTTGCTGTGATAGAAACACTGACTGAGGAAACTTATAAAAGGAAGAGTTTACTTAGCTTATGGTTCCAAAGGGGCAAGAGTCCATCAGGCGGGGAGGCATGGCGTCAGGGATGACTGGAGGAGGAGCAGAAGCTAAGTGCTCACATCTTCAAGCAGGCACAGGAAGCAGAGTGACTGGAGATGTGGCAAGGTTTAAGAGCTCTCTAAACCTGCCCCAAGTGATGGGCTTCCTCCAGCATGGCCACACCTTCTAAGACTTCCCAAAACCACGCCTCCAACTGCAGACAAAATGTCCAAATACTTAGAGCCTATGGGGGACACTCATTCAAATCACCATGCTCCGTATATTAAAAATTTTGTTTTAGAGCTGGGTGTGGTGGCAAATGCGTTTAGTCCCAGCAATGGGAGGCAGAGACAGGTGGATCTCTATGAGATTGACACCAGCCTGGTCTTCATTGTGAGTTTCAGCCCAGCTGGGGCTATAGGGAGACCATGTCTCAGGAAAAACCAAAACCCAATTTGTTTTAGTTAAATATTTTATCTTTATTTTTTGTATATGAGTGTTTTGCCTGCAGGTATGTGTGTGCACCATGTGCATACTTAATGCCTACAAAGGCCAAAACAGGCTGTCAGATCCCCTGAAATTGGAGTTATAGATGGTTGTAAGTCACCTGTGGATGCTGGGGGCAGAACCTGAGTCCTCTGCAAGAGAGGCAAGTGTTTTTAACCACAAAGCCATCTCTCCAGCTGCCTTGAGACCCTGTAGCCCCAGCTGACCTGGAATTCACTATGTAGACCAGGCTGGCCTTGAACTCAGAGAGATCCATCTGTCTCTGCCTCCCAAGGGCTAGAATTAAAGGCTTTCACCACCACACCTGACACTCCCATTTTATTTTTTAACACTGAATTATTTGTGTGTATGTGTGTGTGTGTGTGTGTGTACCTGTGCATGGGTCCTGGAGATCAAATTCAGTTTCTCAGGCATAGTGACAAGTCCCTTTACCCGATGAACCATCCTGCCAGCGTTTCCTTCTTGTCTTGATTTGGAAATTGTTAGCATTCTTTCACGGGTTCCTTCTTTCTTCCCACTGAGCAACTAGAGAGTAAGATCCAGGCCCTGCTGGTCCCAGCTGGATGTTTCAGTGTGCTTCTCTGGGACAGAAAGTGTCGTCCCGTGTAACCGTCCCCCTGCAACGCCTATAAAAACCTAGTCATTCCTTACTGTCACCCACTAGGCTCGCCATATTCAGGTTTTCCCAGCTGCCCCAGGAACACTTACACAGCTCTTTGATAGAAACCCTCGAGGGTCACACTGCGTTTAACATTTCATTTCTGAAGTGGCCCCTTCATACAGAGGCCAGGCCAGGCCTGTGGTCTATCTCTTATTCTAGAGATTTAAAAAAATGTGTGTATGTGTGTCTATGTGAGTTTATGTGAACCACATGCATGCAGGTGCTGACAGAGGCCAAAAGCTGGTGTTGGATCCCCTGGGACTGCAGTTACAGGTGGTTATACGCCACCTGCTGTGAATACTGGGGACCAAACTCAGGTCCTCTGCTGGAGCAGTGAGAGCTCTTAACATCTGAGTCTCTCCAGTCTCCAGCTCTTCTTCAGATTTGTGTGATTTCTCTCCCTTTCGTCCCTCTGTTTTACTTGCTCCTTCCCGCTACCCCAAGGGTTCTTCTTAGAAACTGAACATTATCTCAGAGGCTTAATTAGATTCTGGTTAAAACTTTGGGGCAAAAATTTCTGACAGGTGTGTGTTTGTCCTGCTGACAGACTCTGGGAGGGGACAGGTAAGGTCAGTGCCCACTGTCAATCACAGTTCACTGTCCAGATGCTGAGTTGGCTGGACTGACAGAGGTGGTGGTCTCCTCAGCCTCTCTCCATCACCAAGTTATGTTTGTTCCTTTCAGGTGGATGGCCCCGGGGTAGGAATCAGCCCCAGCCCTGGGTGACCACCTGTTCCCTGTCCCTTACCACCTACTAGCTCTACATATTCCTGCCAGAACCTTCACCTGGAACTCTTCTTGAAAATTCTTTGACTGTTTCTGCGGGTCTGTTCCTGGCTCTCGTGCCCCACTGACCCACATGTCCTTATTTATGATCATTGTAGCATTGAAACAAGTTTGAAATCAGAACATCTTCCGACTCTTCTCTTTTCAAAATGGTTTATGCTCTTCTAGGTAATTTTTATTAATGTTTTTGATGCATTCATTTTAATTTTATGTGTGTGAGTGTTTTGCTCATGGAGGTCAGAAGAGGGCGTTGGATCTCCTGGAACTAGGTTATATAAACATTTGTTAGCTGCCATGTGGGTCTTCTGCAAGAGCAGCCAGTGCTCTTAACCACTGAGCCATCTCTCCAGCCCTATATCCTAGGTCATTTTTAATTCTGAATAAGTTTTGGAATTAGTTTTATTTATTTGTTTTTTAGGGTCTCATGTCACCCAGGCTGGCCTCAAATTCCCTATAATTCAAGGGCTGTCTTGACTTCCCGAGCCTCCTGCCTCCACCGTCTGAGTGTGGCATCACAGCCTGCACCATCACACCCTGTCAGGTGGTGCTGGGGTTATAAACCAAGGCCTCTCACATGTTAGGCAAGCGCTCTATGAGCCACATCTCCATCCTTAGCCTGCTGGGATTGTCTTTGAGACTGTGCTGATTCTGTAGCCTGGCTCTAGAAAGACCAGCGTCTTTGAGGAATTGTGTCTTTTCGTCCGTGGAAACAGTATGCTTCCCCCACCAACTTGGGTCCCTTCAGCTTTTTCAATGATATTTTGTAGTTCTCTATATTCAGATTAGGTGTTCTTGTATATTGCTAAGTATTTTGTATTTTATTTATTTTTATTCATGTGTTTTCTGAGTGTCTACGTGTGTACTACATGTGTGATGTGCCGGTGGAGGCAGAAGAGAGTGCTGGATTCCCCGGAACTGGAATTACAGGGGAACTGGAATTGTAGGTGATTGTGAGCGGTTCGTTGTGGATGCTGGGATCTGCGCTCCCTCGTCCTCTACAAAAGCAGCAGTGTTCTTAACTGCTGGGCCATCTCTCCAGCCCCAGTGGGCTCTTTGTGTGTGTGTGTGTGTGTGTTGTATGCAAGACATGTGCTCATGTGTGCACTTGTTTATGGAGACCAGAGGTTGATGTTGGACATCTTCTTCAATTGATTTCCACCTTCCTTTTTGAGGCAGAGTCTCAATTGCAGACTTGCTTGCAAGCTAGTACAGGTCTCCTGTGTCGTCCGTGTCCCCCCACCTCCCACCCCTCCCACCTACCCCCACCCTCCCGCTCCTGCACCGGAGCTATCTATGTGCCTTGCTTTTGCTGAACTCAGGTGGGTCCTCTTGCTTTCTCGGCAAACACTTTGCCCATTATACAATTTTCCAAGCCGTGTTAATGGATTTTAATTCAAAAATTGTTTTTAAACATTTAATGCATGCGTGTATGTCTGTGTATGCATGGTGCAGCATGCATGTGGAGATAAGATGAGTATTTTGGAGAATTTGTTCTCTCCTGTTATGTGGGTCCTGAAGACCAAACTCAGGTCGTCAGGCTTAGAGGCAAGCCCCTCGCCTGCTGGCCCCATAGTTTCTCATTATCGGGTTTTTAAAGTTCTCTTCTAAATTTTGTTATTTTTTTATTATGAATAGGTTTTGATTCTTTTTTCTTTTTTGGTTTGGTTTGGAGACAGGGTCTCACTATGGAGCTCTAACTGGCCTAGAACTTGCTATGCAGACCAGGCTAGCCTCAAACTCACAGAGATCCACCTGCCTCTGCCTCCTGAGTGTTGAGATTGGAAGCATGTACCCTATATCCGACTTGAATTGTATCTAACCGTTTTTCTGCATTTATTGTGAATCTCTTTTTTTTTTCCTTTTCTGTCTGTTTCTCTGATGAACTGCACTGAGTTTTGAAAGTTTAAACAAGTTGCAAAGCTGAAAGAAGCCTCACTTGTTAGGTTATACTTAAACTTTATTGGCTTTGATTTTTAATTTGTTGTGGTGGTTGTTCGATGGGATATCTGTATCCCAGGCTGTCTCAAACTTGTGATTGTAATCATGCCTTAGCCTCTTAGTTGTTGAGATTAAAGGCATGAGCCACCACACCCAGGTTTTGTTAAATATTTTTAAATTATTTATTCATTTATATGTACGTGTGTGGATGTGCATGTGCCTTGGTGTACATGTGGAGGTTAGAGTACAATGGTGGGGTCAGTTCTTTCTTCTACCTCGTGGGCCCTAAGGATCGAACTCAGGTTCTTAGGCTTCGTAGCAAGTGCCTTTACCTGATGAGACATCTTGTCCACCTTTGTTAACGATTTTCACAGTTGATCTTAGCTAAAATACCAAGAATCAATTGTTGTTTTTGTTTTCATTCTTACATTTATTTATTTATTTAGTGTTTGTGTGTATGTGTGTACACACACTTGCATGTGTGTGTTAATATTTATTTAGTGTTGGTGTGTGTATGTGGATACACACACTTGCATATGTGCGTCAAGATGCACACTAGAGGCCAGAGGTCAACATGCAGGAGTCAGTTCTGCCCTTCCACTGTGTGGGTTCTGGAGATTGAACTCAGGCAGCAGGCACCTTCACCCGCTGAGGCATCTCGCCAGCCCTGATTGTTGTTGAGGATTTTTATGTTTGTGTTTATGGGAGATATTGGGCTATACTTCTTGTTTTAAGCTGGTTTTGTTTTTTTCCATCAGAGTAGTGTTGACCACTTTATGGTAGGAAATAGTCCTTTGATTTCTACCTTCTGACAGAGAGGTACTGTGTGTCTACTTTAGGTTGTATTGGCATAAAAGGACTTTTAAAATTATTATTATTTTTATTTTATGTGTATGAGCGTATTGCCTGCAGATGTGGGAAGAGGTTGTCGGAGTCCCCGGGAGCTGGAGTTACGGACAGTTATTAAACACCATGTAAGTGCTAGAAGCCAGACCAAGATCCTCTGCAAGAGCAGCCAGTGCTTTTAACCATTGAACCAACTCTCCAGCTCCTGCATAAAAGACCTTTTTCAAAATTTCCTCAAATCCTTTTTAATGTCTGTAGTGTCTGCAGTGATGTCTCCTCGTCTGGCTGTGGTTTTAGTGTTCCATCTGGATTTGAAAACATTTACTTTGTAAGCTCTATTGTGTTTTAGTCAATGATTTAGATTTTTAAAATTTCCATGTGTTGATATGTGTTCATATGGAGGCCAGAGGTCAACGTTGAACATCTTCTTCCCTGGTTGCTCTCCACCATAGTTTTTGAGACTGTGTCTCTCACTGAACTTGCAGTTCACTGGCTTCACTGGACTGGCTGGCTGGGGAGCCCCAGGGATGCTTTCATCTCTAACTCCCTGGTCTGGGATCGCAGGCGTGTGCCGTCATGCTGGACTCAGGTTGTTGCACTTCCACACTGACCACCTTACTCACTGAGCTCTCTTCCCAGCCCTGAAGCTGTTTTCTATAGAAATAATATCTTCCTGTGCCACCCTTAAAGCTTGATTTTAGCTAATTATACTGATTAGTCAAAGTTTCAACTTGGATGTTTGTGACACATGGATGGTCTGGGACTTGTCAAACCATATGAAATAAATTTTTAAAAAAATTTTAAATTAATTTAAAAATGATTTATTATATGCTTGCTTGTTTTAGTCTGGTTTCTGTTGCTATAATAAAACACTGACCAAAACCAACTTAGGGAGGAAAGGATTTATGTGACTTACACCTCCACAGCACAGTCCATCACTGCGGGAAGTCAGACAGGAACTCAAGGAGGAAGACACTGCAGCAGAGACCATGGCGGAACACTGCTCACTGGCTCTCTCCTCTGGCCTGTGCTCAGCCTGCTTGCTTGCTTGCTTTTTCTTTTTTGTTTTGTTTTTTGAGACAGGGTCTCCCTGTAGCCACTGCTGGCCTGG
The DNA here is from genome assembly GCA_035773235.1 of Eospalax fontanierii. NCBI lineage: Eukaryota > Metazoa > Chordata > Mammalia > Rodentia > Spalacidae > Eospalax > Eospalax fontanierii. The sequence goes on from CM069537.1 coordinate 74,355,587, forward strand.
AACTCACAATGTACACCAGGCTGGCCTCAAACTCACAGACATCCACTGGCCTTTGCCTCCCAAGTGCTGGGATTAAAGACATTCACCATCATGCCCAGCCTTTTAGCCTGCTTTCTGTTTTAAAAGATATTTTACTTTATGTTTATGAGTGTATGACCTGCACGTATGTTAAGTACATCTGTGTCATGCAATGCCTGCAGAAATCAAAAGAGGGTGTTAGTTTCCCCTGGAATGGTTGTTAACCACCATATAGGTGCTGAGAACAGAACCCTGGTCTTTTGCAAGAGCAGCGAATGCTCTTAACCACTGAGCCATCTTCCAACCATCTCCCCAGCCTCCATCTGCTTTCTTGTACAACCTAGGACCACCTGTCCAGGAGTTAAGCCACCCACAGTGGGCTGGTCCCCCCATGTCACTCAACAATCAAGAAAATGCCTCACAGGCCAGTATGATGGAGGTAATTCCTTAAATGAACTTCCCCCTCTTCCCAGACATCTCAAGTTGACAGCCAGGGTTAGCTAGCACACTGCTCTTGCATAGGACCTGAGTTCAATTCCCATAACCCATATCAGGCTTCTCAGGACTCTGCAATTCCAACTCCAGGAGATCCAGTGCCCTCTTCGACTTCCATGAGCACCCACATACACGTGACACACACACATATACACATACACAAACACACAAAGAAAGAAAGAACTTAACATTTTTTTATTTCAGCAGGGCATGGTGGTTCACATCTTTAATCGTAACACTTGGGAGGCGGAAGCACGTGAATCTCTGTGAGCTTGAGGCCAGATTAGTCTACATAGCAAGTTCTAGGTCAGCCAGACTACCCTTATTTGTTTGTTTGTTTGTTTGTTTTGTTTGTTTGTTTATACGTATGTGTATATAAGTGTGTGAGCGTGTACATTCTACAGTGCACATGTGGAGGTCTGAGGACAACTTGCAGGAGTCAGTTGTCTCCTCCCATCGTGTCTAGGGATCGAACTCAGGTCATCAGTGTTGATGGCAAGCACCCTTACTCCCTGAGCTATCTCGCCAGCCCCTATTTTCTTTATTGCTAGTCCTTCAGTTGGGGAGTCAAACAGGGTGCTGTCTCTGTCTCTTGGGGCAGCACTCATAAACTGAAGGATAGTAAGAGCCAGAGTACACAGGTCAGCAGGGATGTGACGGTCCCTCCTGGAAGCTGGAGGACACAGGTCTACAGGGAGGTGAGGGTCCCGCCTAGATGCTGGCCTCTGGTCTCAAGGTGGCTTCTTCCATCTTCACAGGCTCTTGGAGGACAGCCAAGCCACCTGTCATGGCCTAGCTGTCTGTGCGGTCCTCGTCATTCTCCCTGGGCCATCTGCTGTTCAGCAGGAATCCTCTGCCACTTCCCACCATCCTCCGGGCCTAACTGAGCAAACTTCATGCTGAGCTGCTGCTTGGTGCTTAAATACTCGTCTGACTTTGAAATCCTCCCTGTCAGTCATTAAATGAAAGCTTTGAGCTCTTCCACTTGGAGGAAGTCCTAGCCAGGATCCCTAGAAGGGAAATTCTGAGATCAGAATGGGGTGCCCTTTGCGCACTGGCCAGCCTGCCAAAGGCCACCTTTGACAAAAGCTCAAAGGCTTAGGTGGGTCCACAGGAGATGGATGAAGGAGCTTCAGAAGTTCAAGGCCATCTTCAGCTATATAGTGGGTGCAAAGCTAACCTGGGCTACATAAGAACCCACCCCTTAATCTATCTATCAGTCTATATCTATCTACCTATCTATCAATCTGTCTAGATATACAGAACATAGATATAGATAGATACATAGGTAGGTAGGTTGATAGGTAGATAGATAGCTGGGGATGTTGCCCAGCTGATACAGTATGTACCTGGGTTCAATTTCCCAGGACCACATAAAGCAAGAGATGATAACACTTATAATTCCAGGCAGGAGGATCAGAAGTTCAAGAACATCCTCAGTTACATCATGAGTTTGAGGCTAGTCTGGGCTGCATAGGACCTTGTCTCAAAAACAAGAACAAGAAAAAAGACATTCATAGGGGCCAGCAAGATGGCTAGGTGAAATTACCTGCTATGTAAGTGGTCTACAACATGCAAACTGTGATACACACACACCTGCATTCACACATACACAATAATGTTAAAAAACATTCATTTATACCAAATGATTCAGAAAATATACTAATTTATTTTCTCTTAGAGACAGATTTCACCGAGTTTAAATATGTACTGATCTTTTCAAAGATAAAAAGGCATTAATTTGTCAGAAGAGACAAGCCATCTGTAACCCTAACAGCTTAAGTAGAAAAGGAGATGTGTTGGCTGCTGGCCTTCAGGCGAGGCTGGATCTGAGTGCACAGTATCTTAGGACTGGGTTTCTCCAGTTGTTGACCCTGTCTTCTGCCATTGGTTCTTTCCTCAGGTTCTCCTAGGTGGCCTTTGATGGTCCAGGTCTTATTTGGTTTAGGTCAAACAGAACAATTTTTAAAAAGATTTATTTTTTTAAATTTATGTGTATGTGTGTATGTCTACCTGTGTGTATATGCATGTGTGTGGGTGTTCATGGAGGTCAGAAGCATGTTTTGGATCTCTTGGAACTGGAGTTCCAGGTGGTTGTGAACTGCCTAAGATGGGTGCTGGGAACTGAACTCAGGTCCTCTGCAAGATGGGTAGTGCTCCCAACTGCTGAACTATCTTTCCAGTACTCGCCACCAGAAATTTTAAAACATATCTTCTTTCCTTTGATTTTATAAAAATCCTCAGTGAGCTGCAGAGGTATCTCAGCAGTTAAGAACATTTGTTGCTCTAGCAGAGGGCCTGGGTTTGATTCCCAGCATCCATATTTGGGTGACTCACAGCTACCTGTGTCTCCAACTCCAGGGTATCCATCTGCTGTTATCTTCTGCACATTCTCTCTCTCTCTCTCTCTCTGTACCTGTTTCATCCTTGATACCATTGCATGGGCTCTGTGTGTGTGTGTGTGTGTGTGTGTGTGTGTGTGTGTGTGTACATGTGTGCCACTGGCTGGGGTAAACATGACAGCCATCCATTCTGACCTCTGACCAGAAGCTCTGTTACCATGGGATTATCTGTTTAGACTGCAGCCTCACACCTGCCAGTCAGCATCTTCCTGCTGTTGGGTTGGGGGCATGGCAGAGTCAGCCACCTTGCCCACATACCCTTGGCAAGCTCTGTTTCTGCATGTTTTGGGGAAGTCCAGTTCCCTTCTCCATGGTGATCACCCCACACCTGGACTCCAGGATTTGACAACTATCGTAAATCTTGACTTCTGTGCTGGACAGCTTTAGTGTCAACTTCACACACCTGGGTGGAGGAGCCTCTGTTGAGGAATTTCCTCCATTGGACTGGCCTGTGGCCATGTCTGTGGGGCATTTTCTTGATTGTTGAGTCATGTAAGAGGGCTCAGCCCACTGTGGGCAGTGCCATCCCTAAGCAGATTGTTCTGTATTGTATAAGAAAGCAGGCTGAGCATGGGTCAGAGGAGCAAGCCAGTAAGCAGCATTCCTCCATGGCCTGTGCTTCAGCTCCTGCCTCCAGTTCCTACCTTGGGCTCCCTTAGTGATGAACTGTGACCCGGGAGATATAAGATAAACCCTCCCCAAGTTGGTACTGGTCAGAGTGTTTTGTCACAGCAATTGAAGGCAGATGGGAACAGCTTCTGACAGCAGTTGAGTATTGACAGCAGATGACAATAAGCAGCAGCTTGTAGCACTTTCTAGTGTTGTAACTCCTGGGCTGGACCCTCAGCTCCACAGCAGCACGTGTCCTGGGTGTCTGGATCTCCTGCTCTCCACAGCGGCTGGAGTTACAGTTCTTGGGTCTGGCTGTCTGAGACCCTGAACCTTTTGGCAACTGCCTGGAGCTGTTCTAGTGACAGGCCCTTGACCCTCAGCGCCTCACAGTCCTGTCTCCATCACCTCTGCTCTTGGTCATGTCTGCCCCAGCCGCTCTGGAATCCTCAGTTGTCTTCAGGTTGTTATTAACATGAGGGTGACGCCTGCTGCCCCAGCAGTCATTGCTTTCCTTGCCTCCTTTGGTCTACCCAACCCACTCTACTCGTGATAAAGCTCAGAAGTAGACAAGAAGGGCTGGAGACATGGCCCAGCTGCTCTGTGGAGGACCCAGGTTCAGTTCCCAGCACCCACAAGGTGGCAAATAACCGTCTATAACCCCAGGTCCAGGGGATCCAGCACCCTCTTCTGGCCTCTTTGAGCATAGCACACATTGGTGTACTAATATACATGTAGGCAAAACACTTGCACACATAAATTACAAATAAATAAAAATTTTAAAGAGGGGGCTGGAGACATGGCTCAGCAGTTAAGAGCACTTGCTATTCTTGCAGAGGACCTGGGTTTGGTTCCCATTCCCCATATAGAGGCTAAAAAACATTTGTAATTCCAGTTCCAGGGATCTGATACCCTCTTCTGATCTCCTCGGACACTGCACGACACAGGTGCACTTGCATGCAGGCAGGCCATGCACTCATACACATGAAAATAATAAATAAAAATATCTTAAAAGTTTTTAAAAAGAAGCAGGCAAGAGAAGAGCCCTAGAGAGAGGCCTGTAATGGGACCTGATGTCCCAGCACCAGGGGGCGGCACAGGTACTGTCTCTCTGACTCCTGCTCCAATAGCTGGAAAGGGTACCTGTCACAGCAACAGCCACAGCAAGCCTTCATTCAAGCAAAGGACTCTGCACCAATCCGGCTCACTGCTCGTACTGATGAGGGATTGTGTCTGCACCTGTCACAGCCTTCTGCTGGGTCACAGGGGAAGTGCCCCCCTTCTGGTCAGGTGGATAGGGCTGCAGGGTGTCGTGGCTCTCACTGAGACCGTGATGGGAAGTGTCCAGCAGAGGATGTCTGAAGTGGGTGTGGCTGGATGGCGCCTTCAGGAGCCCGAGCTGAGCTCTGCGGCAAGCAGCTGGAGTTGCTGTACAGCTCCCTCATGCTGAGGTGTAGCCCGTCCTGCAGGAGGGCGGTCCGGCTGGCGGCTTGACTGATAAGCCTTCATTCCAAGCACTTTGGGCCACTTCAGCTCCCCAAGTCCTAGCTTAAAGGAAAATAAACATGCAAAAGAGAGCTTGCAGCGCAGCCTTAGCATTTACGGTGTATCGGTGATGTTTAACGGTGCCGTATTGCTGCTTAGGTCCCGTCCTTGTGCTCAGGGACAGGTGGGTCCCCTCACCCACCTCACCTCCTCCTCCTCCTCATGCCTGAATGCAGCTGACTCCCTTTAATTCCTGTGTCCCTTGCAGAGCTGCAGAGAGACTGGGAGGCAGCGGCTGTCCTGGGGGCTACAGGAGAGGCCTCAGTGGTGTGCATGGCTGGCCAGGACCCCACTCTGAGCACAAGTCACCCGTTCTATGATGTGGCCAGACACGGCATCCTGCAGGTGGCAGGTAGGTTCCCATCTGGGAGGTTCCCAGACAGGGCAGTACGGTCTTCGCCTGGGTCCTGCGGAGTGGTAGGCTCTCAGGGTGGGCCACGTCTCCCCAGCATGGCTGACGCCAGAATGAAATCTGTAATGGGAACAGGGGCCCCCGCCAGTGTTCTGAGGAGGCAGCAGTCTGTGCCAGAGCACTGCCTGAGTGTTCTGAGCAGCTCCCAGGGGTGCTTGTGCAGTATCTCAGCACACATCTGTACAGATGCACGGCCACACAGCCACAGTGTGTCGTGAACTTCGACCTGAGGTTCAGGGCCCCTCCACATGCACTTGCTCAGGCAGGGACCCCGACTCTTGTTTAAGTCCCCTGAGCCCAGCTCCATCACCATTAATTCTCACCTCCAAAGAGTCAGGATCCTGTGGAGGTAATGAACAAAAAGATACTAGTTCCAAATCATCGAAGACCCCAGAGACAGACTCACAGATCCCACCCAGCCAGAGGAAGGGGGAATGGGTATTTTTAACAAGACAATGAATATTTTAAGATTTTCTGTTTCATGTTTCTCATGTAGCAGATATCTAGATAGAACCTATGTGCTTTTTAAAAGCACCTCAGTGTTGTATGTGTATGTGTGCATTTGAGTGTGTGTGCGTGTGTGTGTGTACAGGCTGGAGATCACGTGTGCAGGCTGGAAGTCGCGTGTGCAGCTGGAGGTCGCGTGTGCAGGCTGGAGGTCGCATGTGCAGCTGGAGGTCGCGTGTGCAGGCTGGAGGTCACGTGTGCAGCTGGAGGTCACGTGTGCAGCTGGGGGTCGTGTGTGCAGGCTGGAGGTCGTGTGTGAGGGTCGCGTGTGCAGGCTGGAGGTAGTTGTTGATGTCTTTCCCCCCTGCTCTCTATCTTATTTATTTCTATTTTTTGATTTATGTATATTTACTTTACATATATGGGTGATTTTTGTGTTTTTTTTGAGATAGGATCTCCCTGAAGTGCCTGAACTCCCTGGCCTGGAGCCACTATATCAGCCAGGCTGACCTCAAACTCAGAGGTCCGCCTGCCTCCACCTCCCAAGTGCTGCCCTCCGTGGACATTGCACGACACTCGTGCCCTTTGTAAGCAGTACACTCATACACATAAAAATATTCAAAAATTTTTAATTAATTTTTTAAAAAGAACACTGGCTGCTCTTAAGGAATACACTGGGTTGGTTCTCAGCACCTACATGGTCATTTGTAAATCCAGTTCTAGGAAATCTGACACCCTCTTCTGGCCTCTATAGGTATTGCATAACACAGACGTATGTAAATACATGTGGGTAGAACATGCATACACAATAAATAAATAAAAAATTTTTAAATGTTAAGCTGGAAGCCTACCTGAACCCCAGATTGGGGTTCTTAGAGTGTGGATATAGTTTCTGGGGTTACAGAAGGAAAAGTTTAAGAGAAGTAATATCTTTGTTGACCTCTACTCCACTGGCTCTGCTGGTGGGTGTCCTGGGAGGCCGTGCGGGGTCCATTCATGGTGGGTCCTAGGGAGGATCCCTGAGACTGCTGTGAGTCCTTCAGTGCCAGTAAGGGGTTGTGGGCCACCTTGAGGTTGATTCTTCTCAGAGATACTATGATATCATCACTGGAGCAAGTTCCCTTCTGCTACAGATTTCCTGAGATATGATGGTGCAGGGTGTGATCCCAGAAAGTTCTATTGTTTTAGCACAAAGTTTTTAAAAAAATTGTATAGGTATGATGAATGTTTTGCCTGCATGTATGTAAATGCAGCTGTTCATACAGTGGTTGTGGAGGTCAGAAGAGGGTATCAGATCTCTGGAATGGAGTTACAGACAGTTGTTAGCTGCCATGTGGAGGCTGGAAACTGAACCTGGGTTCTCTGTAAGAGCAGTCAGTACTCTTAACCACTGAGTCATCTCTCCAGCCCCTGGAGCAAAGTTTTAAAACCAACTTCTTGGGAAGTTCAATCATCTAAGAATCCCGTTGGCCTGGGGCCACCCTGAGAAGATGTGCTCATAGCCAGAATTCATCAAGAGCAGTGAGGGGGAGGCTCCTGAAGGAAAGGAAGCCCAAGGGGCCATCAGAGAGAAGTCAGTCATCCAACCCAGTGAGCCACTGGCAGCAGCAGACAAAGCTGGCTGAGGTGAAATCAGCCTCCCTGGGCTGTTTCCAGAGAGCCTACCCATGGGGGCCATTCTTCCTGTAAAGGAGGCTGTGCCTGCTAGGGCCTTATGTTGGCACCCAACATTGACTCTTGGTTCTTAGGTCTGGCTTCTGCTTCTAAACTTCTAGTGGGCTTTAGGGTAGTTCTGGACCAGGGACCACCGTCCCTCCATGTCCTCTTCTGAGGGGTCAGCCACTGATCCAGGCATAACCAGACATGGCCCCCCAAAATGGTCTCCTAATTTGCTTCTTCTCAGTGTGATCTGCTCAGTGTCCAACAGCTGGAACTGCAGCCAAATCTGGAGCTGTACCAAAGGTAACGAAGTGTGGGTGTGCCACTTTAGTGGGTGCGTTCGTACCGTTGAAGTTCTGTGGAGCTTCTCGAGAGTGGCACTTGATAATTGATAAGCCCCAGGAGCTTCTGCGTACTAGCAAGTGGTTACATGGGCTGAAGGATGTTTTGGGTCGGAGGCCTTGGCCTGGGAGACTGGGCTCAGTAGAGATCACGTGGTGGGAAGCAGGGCAGGAAAGAGAAGGTCTGGACCCAAAGACAGGAGGCCTACTCTCAGAGGGAGCAAGTAGCAGGAAAACGGATAAGAAGAACACGCCAGATCTGGACACCAGGCGCCACCAGACCCTCTCATCCCAATCCTGCATGGCTCATGGAAGCCAGCTAGGATTTCCCACAGGACAGACTTATAAGTCTCATGGCCCTCCACCTGAGCAGGAACCCTAAGCAACCTTCAAAAAACACCCAAACAGACCAACTCCCACATTGCTCTTGATGGGCTATGGTCCTCTGAAGCCTTCTGACTTGCTTTATTGGATAAGATGAGGACCGCGTTGTGCCTGCAGCTCTGACAGGCACAGCTCTGGGAAGACTTTCTTTGGGCACCTAATGAGGCTTCTCTGACAGGAGCTAGGGAGCCGGTGAGTGATGCTGTGTTGTAGACAGCGTGGGGTGGGGGGAACAGGTGGTGTTTTAATCCCAAGCCTGTGAAATTTGCATTTTGTGGATGGTGTTGGTTTCATTCTGTTTATATCATTCTGAAGCCTGTGTGGGTAAGCTGGCCTGTGTTCCCGCAGAGCCATGAAAGGACATTTCTCATAGTGACTGATGAAAGAGATGCAGATGTGGTGCTGACCACTTAATAAGGCGGGGTGTGTGTGTGTGTGTGTGTGTGTGTGTGTGTGTCTGTCTGTCTGTCTGTGTGTCTGTGTGTTCTGGGGTTCCTCATGGCTTTGAGGAATGTGGAAACCTCTGTGGGACACAGAGGACACCATGAAGGCAAGGGGAGCTTTGTAGTTGGGGTCAGCTGCTATAAGTGGAAACCCACCGGGCACTCTCTTGGTCACTGGGCCTCAGTTTCCCTGCCTAGAAGAAGATAGAACACGGTTCTTGTGGCTGCTGGGGTGGGCAGAGATGCCCTGTTCCCACTGGCTTCTCCTGAACTGAGCCACAGAGGCCTTCTGAGCACTGGCTAACTGGGTCAGGTAAATTTGCATGCTCCCCAAGACTTTTGTGCCTGGAATGATTTGGTGGGGGGAGCACCCCTTGGGTTTCTGACCTTGTTGGAAAGACTTTCCCTTTCAACATAAGAGGCATTTAATTATTTGTTGTGAGAGCCTTCCTGTGACTCAGAACTTCAGCCAAGTTGTCTCATACGACACAAGGGCCACAGCTGGCCTGGGAACCTGGTGGTTAAGGTAGGAGGACCCCGTTTGGAAAATTCGCTGTTTTCTGGACAGCTGTTGAATGCAGTGAGTCTGGGAGACCCCACTGGCGAGGGAAGGCTGCCTGCGTGAGTTCTAGGACAGCCTCTCAGGTGAGGTCTGTGTTGAGAGTTCTTAAGGAGCCGGAGATGAATAGTTGTTACATTTGCAAACTGAGATTGTTCTGGAATCCTAAACATCAGCCAGACTCAGAGCTTCCCAGAGGAACGGGATGTCTGTGGTGTCCTACGTAACGAGCAGCTCTCCCAGCCAGCCGAGCAGGAGGAGGACTCGGGGAGTTGCACAAGGCGGGCCCAGTATTCTGATCCTGCTTCTCATTATCACTCAGAGCCAGGGAAAGGGATCTGCTCTCCCTGAGAGCAGATGCAAACATTTTTGAGACAAGTCTCTTTCTAGAAGACCCTTGTTCTCCTCCAGGTTCCCATAAACTTGCTCCAGTCAGCTCTTCAGTCAAGTAAGCAATGGTTACCTGACCTGCAGGGAAGGTTCACGGGCAGGGACCACAGGGAGCTGGATGGGTCTTGTCAGGGGCAAGTGAGTAAGTGCTGCTGACCAGTCTGGGGCAGCCCAGGAGGGGACAAGGACTAAAGGGAGGAGGGGAGGACGGAAGTTCCCATGCAAAGCAGGCAGAGGTCGTGAGAGCCGCAGAGGCTGGCATTTCTGTGGGAGACTTGCAGACGGTCCCTGGCTGGTGGACAGCAAGGAGTGTTCATCTGTGTGTCCTGGTTCCTAGTGTAGCTGAGGGAGGATGGGGGACAGAGGAGATATTCTAAATTCTAAATAGAAACAAGGCTGGAGAGCTGGCTCAGTGGTTAAGAGCACTGGCTGCTCTTGCAGAAGACCAGGTTCAGCTCCCAGCACCCGCATGGTTACACATCTGTAACTCCAGTTCCAGGGAATCGGACCCATCTCTGGCCTCTGCATGTGGTGCCTTACATACATGCAGGCAAAACACTCACACACATAAAATTAAATTGATAAATAATTGATTGTTAACCACCATGTGGGTACCAGGAACCAAACCTGGGTCCTCTGCAACAACAGTCAGTGTCTTAACCACTGAGCCATCTCTCCAGGACCAGATGTGGGCTTCTTTTTTTTTTAATTGAATTTTTGTGATTTTCATATATTATAATTTAATGGTGTTTTGATTCCTCCCCTAGTCACACCTTTCTTTAATGCCACTCCCAATTTAATGTACTCTGTGCACTATGATATATAGTCTCCAAATGTCCTTCAGCATGGGTCCATCTAGCGGAGCCAGTTTAACCTACCAAGAGTCCCATCCTTGAAAGAGACCATCTCTCCCCTCCCAGCAGACATCTGTTATCACTGTTTCCTTAAGTGGATTGGAGCTTCTTACCCACTTCCTCATGTCTATGCTGGGTTTTGTCTGGTTTGAGCTTGCGTGGGCCCTGTGCATGCGGTCACCATTGCTGTGAGTTCATATGAATAACAGACCAGCTGTCTGGAAAGCTTGGTTTCCTTGTGGTCGTCTACTTACAATCTTTCCAAACCGTCTTCTGCAATGAACCTTGACTTGGGAGGCAGAAGTTTGACACAGTGTCCTACTCAGGGATGAGGACTCTGTAGCTTCTTGTTTCCTGGGCACAGGCTGCTGTGAGAGTCTCTCTGAGGTGTCTTTACAATTGGCTACATACATGATTCTGTGGCTTTTGAAGTTATATTTTCAAAGGATTTAATCTACAGCAAGTTAAGGTTAAGCAGAGTTTAAGGGACTAGGAAGATTGCTGCTGCTAAAGTACTTGCTGTGCCAGCATGAACACTCTAGTTCATTCCCCCAGAACCTGAAAAGCCAGGCACAGAGGCACATGTCACATGTAATGCCAGCAATGGGACGGTGGGGATGCTGGAGAAGCCCTGGGGCTCCCTGACCAGCTGGTCTTGTAGAATCAGTGAACTCCAGATTCAGAGAGAGACCCTTCTGCAAAACATAGAGTGGCGAGTGTAGGGCCCTGTCACCCTCAGGCCTCACACGTGCACACACACAAGATGCAGCGTGGTTTAAAATTAACCACAAACACTTTGGCCCTAAGTTGCTTTTAATGTGTGTTTAAGGAGTCGTCATAGAGGAAAGCCGCTTCCCGCCATGCAGTCTTGGATTTATTGACTCTCGTCAGAAAGGGCGGATGAGACCGGGTGACGGGGGTCCTCCCTTTCCTTTTTCTTTTTACATTTATTTTTTAACATTTTATTTCTTATTTTGTGTGTATTACTCTCATGTAGGTAGGTGCTTCTGTGAGATTCCCTGGAACTGGAGTAACAGATGGTTGTTAGCTGCCATGTGAGTGCTGGTATTCAAACCTGGGTCCTCTGCAAGACCAGCCAGTGCTCTTAACCACTCAGCCATCTCTCTAGCTGAGTACACTATAGAAGGGGCACATGTGCGTGTGCTCGGAGTCAGAGGACAACCTCAAGGAGCCAGCTGTCTCCTTACACCATGTAGCTGTCTTTCTATCCTGCCTGAGGAGGATCTCAGGTTCTAGGCCATGGGCTGTACAGATGAGAGAGAGAGAGAGAGAGAGAAAGAGAGAGAGAGAGAGAGAGAGAGAGAGAGAGAGAGAATATGAGAACGAAGGTCCCTGCAGCCAGGCCCCCTAAGCCCTTCTAGAGCTGACCTTTGTTGGTTTTTTCCTGTGCTGGGTGTGGGCAGGAGGAAGCTCTGGCCATGGGACTCCCAGCCTGGGGAGTGACGTGCCTAGCTCTTGTGATCTTCCGAAGCCAGCCACCGTCTGGAGAGAGGCTGTCTGGTCTTGCTAAATGTTACCATGTGTGTGCCTGGACCTGAGCCTGGGTAAAGTCAATTCCAGGGCCATCACCAGGGCTACCAGGCTGTCACCGGTGTGGCAGGGCCTGGCTTGGTTCCCTCTTGGTCAGCTGTTTTTCTGGAGCTGAAGGCAGCTTCCTGTCCTGGGCACATGGAGACCAGTCCTCCAAAACCAATATCCACAGGCTACCAGCTTCCACGTCAGTGCTCCCTGAGGATTCGTGACTGTCCTGTGTGGGGCAGGCACAGCTGTGTCAGGTGCCAGGGTGACCTGGCCATCACAAAATGCCGGACCAAGCAATTGGGCTCTTGTATTGGATGTGGAGTCCTGTCCAGGGGCGCCTGCTTCCTGGACCCTCTGGCCGCCTCCAAGGCTCAGAACCCTAAGAAAACACTGAGACTGTTATTGTGGAAGGAGGCAGCCAGACCCTGTACTTGAAGCCAAGTGTGTCTAGTTTTAAACGCCACAGGTCATCAACCAGTGGTGAGACCTGGCACTGCTCACCTAACCTGGTAGCCCCAGTGTTCCATCTGTAAAATGGGAGTGATGGGCAGTTGGAAGGATTCCTTGGATAACCTGCACACCTTTGTCACCTTAGCCGAGTCCCAGCCCTGGGCCTTCTAGCCCCCGGCTCAGACTGGACTGCTCCAGGACATGGCTTATGCCTGGGGGTTGCCAGCTGGAGGCTTATGCCTGTGTGCCCTCCTCCAGGCGATGACCACTTGGGGAGACGCATCATCATGTTCAGCTGCTGCCGGATGCCGCCCTTGCACCAACTCAATCACCAGCGGCTGTTGGCGTAAGTACCACCTTTCCCTGCACATCCTCCCTGCGTCGCCATCGCTGTCTGTTTCCTGTCTGGACTTGGGGATGCACTGAGCAAGCCCTGATCTCCTGAGTCCACTCCCGAGCCATCTGAGGAGGCTCCCGTCACCGGGGCTACCGTGGCTGTCACCCGTGTGTCGTATGGGGCTTGGTTCCCTCTCAGCCAGTGGAGCTCTGGGCATCGACCCTCTGAAGCTGGGAGCGTAAAGGTGCGTGGAGGTCTGTGCTCCGCACTGAAGGCGCCACACCACGCTGCACCCCTAAACCTCACAGGGCACTTCGGAGCTGTGCCAGTGGCCTGAGACCCACACCCAAGGACCACAGCTTAAAGCAATTAAGTCTCTCGTGGAGGACGATAGTTGAAACATCAGTTGTGCACACAGCCTTACCGCCTCCAGTGTTTCTGGGTTGGGCGGTGGGGCTTCCGGCCTCTTCCTCTTCCTCCTGGTCACTAACAAGCTCCCGTCTTGGCCTCTGTCTCTGGGTGTCTACTCTTTTTAGGGAACCGTAACCATATATGGCTTCATCTTAATCATTTACATCTTTCAAAACCTATTTTCCAAACTCGGCTCCATGCCAAGGCTCTTGGTAGGGTTGGGGGTCACTGTTTAACCCAAGACAGGTGCAAAGGACCCTGCCGCTGGCTTCTCTGCTGTCCTAGTCTGTGCTCAGCACTTACTGTGTCCAGCAGACTGGGTGGATACTGTGGTGGGCCCATCTAGGGAACTGAGAAAACTCATCCTGTGATTTGGGCTGGGACCCCAAGACACAGGGCGTTGGGGTAGGGTGAGGACTGTGAGAAGGCTTGAAGCCGTGCACCTAGCAGCACCCAGCCTGAGGGGGTGGAGGGATTTCTGTCCCCACCTACGGGCTCAGTGTCCCCACTGGACGAAGCTAGCCTCTGGCCACCCAGCCCCAGATCTGGTCCCCTCCCCCACGTTTTTGGTTACCATGGCCTCTAGGACATTGCAGGCCCCCGGTGTCCATCTGCACCTCCTTCCTGTAGTCCCCTGGCTTGGCCCCTCATGCCTTCCCCACGCTGGGGACGGCCTTCGGCCCACCCCTCTGGGTCTAGAAGGCTCCTCCCACAGCCCATCAGGTGGCCACACTCCAGCCCATTCACTGTACACAGCCCAAGATCCCAGGTGGACACTGGTCTGCAGCTTGACCCTGCACACCTTCCCTCAGCCTCGTGGCCCCGTGTGGCCCCACTGGTCTTTCTTGCTTCTAGTGTCTGCTGGATTGCACCAGTTCCCACAGCCTCCCTGACTGCTTCCTATGACCCCCATGTGCTCATCCCTCCCCGCTTCCCAGCCCCTCTTCCCTGACCTTCTGACGATGCAGGGACTGGGCTGCCATCCCTTCATGTCACATGTCCAGTGTTATGACTGACCTGACTTATCCACCGAGAGCACAGGGCATTGTTACAGGCTGTGGCCAGGGGCCCCCAACTCCAGATGACCAAAAGCCATAGAAGGATTTGGGTGGCTTTGGGCTCCCGGCTTCAGCAGAATCCTGTAATACCCACCCCTGACCTGGTCCATGAACCATCTTTAAACAACTGCTAAAACTAGCCAGTGCCGTTGCTGTGTGTGTCAGTGGGACCCTGTGTGCACGTGGTCCAGGGGATGAAGCTAGCCTCCCAAGGTGCTCAGCTGATGAGAGAGTGAGGCAGTGTCTCCAGCCTCTGCCTGGCATTGATGGGGTGTGCAGCGAGAGGGACTCTGATTCAGAAGAACTCAGATCCTGGGCCTCTAGCTATACACATTCCCATGTCAGACCCTCTGCTTGGATGACCAGGACTTAGGGCAGTGCTCCCAAAGTTGTCAGCGTGGGGTCGGATAGAGGAACCTCGCATGGGGCCTGGGAGAAGTGGGGGCACAGCTGTCAGATGGGCACAGAACTTCCCTTCTGTGAGAGTGTCAAAAGCTGATGGTAACAGCATGACGTTGAAACTGGGCTGTGTGTGGCCATATCACTCACATTAACGTGGCTAACTTCAAAATATAAATTTCACCTTGATTGAAGGACAAGTACTTCTGACAAAGTTAATGTGTCTACCCAGACAGAAGCAGTAAGTATGGCCTCCATGAGCAGCTCTGGGGCTGTTCACTGTACCAGGGCCTCCAGTTGATAGTCTCCCACCCAGCTGGTACTGTCTGAGCAGCATCTTACTGAAGGAAGGAACTACTTCTGGTTTCTTTCTTTTTATTTTGTGTGTGTGTGTGTATGTGTTTGTCTGTAAGTTCACTATGTGCAGTGCAGTACCTGCAGAGGCCAGAAGAGGGCATCGGATATCCTAGAACTAGAGTTATCGATGACTCTTTAGCTGATGTGTGAGTGCTGGGAGCTGAACCTGGGTCCTCTGCAAGAGCAGCCAGTGCTCTTAACAGCTGAGCCATCTCTCCAGCCCTAAGACATCTGATGTCCTGTGGGCTTTGCCTTTACAGAACCTGAGGCTTCCCCTCCTCTGTGCCCTTACACCAGCCTCCAGCTCACTCTGCAAACACATGGTTCTCCTGTGGCCAGATGTGCACACCTGTGACATTGGTGAAGAAACCAGTCTATGTCTTTGAAGAAGAACCAGAAATTTAGTTAACAACTTCCTGTGCTGGATGAGGTGGCAGGTGCCCCCCACCCTCTGAGCTCCACACTCGCACATCAGGCGGAAACAGGGCAGGTGGAGACAATGTAGTTGCCAGAGGACAGAAACCGCTCTTCCTAGGAGAGGAAGAGGAAGTTGAGCAGATGTGTCCCTCAGCTCTAATCCTTGAAGAAGGCATCTGAGAAACAGCGCACAAGCCACCATCCTTGGCAGCGACGCAGTGTCTGTGGCAGCTTGTGAGACTTGGTTGTGCTCCTTTGGAGGTCTATCTCCGGGTTGGAAGCCCTGGTGGGTCTCTGAGGGCAATGTGATGAAGGTGGCCTTGAATGACACCTTGGCTCAGCCCATAGGGTGCTGGGCATGACACGGTAGCGAATGTTCTGTGTGGATGTTGCTTCCGTCTCTGAGATGAGTGCTTGTACCACGGGAGGTCAAATCCGGGCCATTTTTACAGATGGGGTACAGGCAGGTGGCAGAGGTGGCTTAGAGTGGGGCTTCTGGGGGGATCTGACCCAGGCTGCTCTGTTAGGATCTGGAGAGTAGGGACAATTGTCAAGTCTCAGAGAGTTCTGGGGAGATGTTGAGTGCACATGTTGGGGCCTGCCCAGATAGTTTGGACCTCTGAAGGAGGCTGTCTGGTACCATGAAGGAGTCAAAAGAGCCAAGAGGTGCTGGCATGCTCTCACAGAGCATGCTGTCCTGCTGACAGTCCCACCAGGGCTACCAGGTTTCTCAATGAGGCCTGGCTGGCAGGGCACCAACAGACTGACTGGAGTTGTCGGAGTTTGCCCTGTGGAGGTCCTGGAGGCCTGTCCCCACAGGTACCTCGTGACCATTATCAAGAAACCTACTACCTTCCCAGGTAGGCAGGTGACAAGATATGCCTCTCATTGATGACATGGGGTGACCCATGGTGACATTGAGGCAATGTTTATTCTCTGCTATGAGAGGAGGGGAGATGGAGGGCCACACCGCTCTGAGTGGTGCTTGGGAGACCTACCCAGGGTGACCAGGGGACAGGAGCTGAGCAGAGTCCAGTTCTACCCTTATTGTGGGAAGATCATGCTAGGCTCCCCTGGAGAGCAGGAAGGTGTGCTTCCAGAAATAGAGCTGGGTAGGCAGGAAGCCTGAGATGCATGGGGTCATAGAGCTGCAGCAAGAGCAAGGCTGGGAGCCACATGGCCCTGGGTTCAAATCTCAGCCCCACTTTAAACAGCTGTGAAACCCATGACAAATGACCACAAATTTGGTGGCAGAAATAGCAGGACTTTACTCTCTCCCAATTCTGAACACCAGAAATAGAAAATTGAGATGTGGGAGGGACAGTGCTCCTACAGGGGACAGCCAGTCCCATCTCACCGCTAGCTTCCAGTGGACGGCACTGGATAAATCCTCCTGGCTGCGGCTGTGTCACATGCACTCTGCCTCCATCTTCATGCAGCTTCTCCCTCTGGGTCTCTTCTTTGTGTCTCTCTTCTACTGAGCCATGGAGGGATGCCCCTAGAGCTCTCCTGGTGGTCCAGCATTCATCCCATCTCTCAAAACCCTAAATTCATCTGCAAAGACCTTTTTACCAAATTCAGTCACAGACACGCATTCTGGAGCTTTGCTGAGATGCCTTAGGGGGAGGCAGGACTTTACTCTGCCATGTCCACTTACTAGGTGTGTGACCTTAGGCCAGTGAGTTAACTCTGAGCCTCAGGTGTCACCTGAGGAACAATTACTGGATGTGATCCAAGTGTGGGTTGGTGCTGGCTCCCGCTACGTGACCACAGCCTTGGTTACAGGGAACCTGCAACTCTCAGTGTTGAGCACATGATTGTCCTAATGGAACACTGTCTTGTGCCCAGGTATCTGAAGTTCACACTGGACCAGTACGTGGAGAACGACTATACCATTGTCTACTTCCACTATGGCCTGAGCAGCCAGAACAAGCCGTCCCTGGGCTGGCTCCAGAATGCCTACAAGGAGTTTGACCGGAAGTACGTGCGAAATGCTGGGGGTGAAAGTAGGGGGTCACGGGCTGTGCAGTGGGAGAGGACAGCTGCTGGCATCTATTTTAGAGGTGAAGAGCTTCCATTTGGAAGGTCACAGACTCTCTCAACATTTCTGTCCTGGCCCGGGGGCAGAGGCGTGAGGTGTAGCAGAGGGGCTGGCGTGGGGTGACGGGCAGCGACTCATGAATGGTGACGTTGCAGATAGGGGTGGGAGGCCACCCATGTCCCGACTCATGAATGGTGACGTTGCAGGTAGGGGTGGGAGGCCACCCATGTCCCGACTCATGAATGGTGACGTTGCAGGTAGGGGTGGGAGGCCACCCATGTCCCGACTCATGAATGGTGATGTTGCAGGTAGGGGTGGGAGGCCACCCATGTCCCGACTCATGAATGGTGACGTTGCAGGTAGGGGTGGGAGGCCACCCATGTCCCGACTCATGAATGGTGACGTTGCAGGTAGGGGTGGGAGGCCACCCATGTCCCGGTCCACCCTGAAGGGCATCAGAGAGCAGAGCTGTCTGGGAACGGGGACAAAGTGCTGATTGGCCAACCATCCCACTCAGTGGTTATTTACCCTGGACCACAGGGCACCCGGCACGGTTGGAGGAAGTTGTAGCTGTGGTTTTCAGACCGTCAGATGGAAGGAACTAAACTTCGCGGTCTTCTTTCTGAGTCCCAGCCAGGTGTATTGGCACACCTCTGGGATCCCAGCACTCAGCAGGTGGAGGCAGGAAGGTCAGGAGTTCACGGTCCATCATCCTGGGCTACATAGTGAGTCTGAGGCCACACTGGGTGACCTGAGACCCTAAGCTTTTCCCACTCTCCGGGAAAGGGTTGGGGTTATGGATCTTGGCTCCAGAAAAACTGGAAAGGGGGCACTCTAGGCATCAAAACTATCCAACCTTGGGGTATTTGAAGGTGGTGAGTCCCCGGAGGCATGTGAATGGGGCTCCAGATCCAACCAGATTGTGCAGAGATCCAACCTCTGTGCCCTGGTGGGGGATCCTACTTTCTTTCTCCAGTCCTGCCTGTCACTCTCCAAGCCAGATCACACCTGCTAAGGGTTCTTACACTTACTCCCGGCTTTCAGGACTCAAGACCTGAGGCTGCTGCCCCTGAGGGGAGTGGTGGAGCAGCTCCAGTCTCCCCGGACCTGCAGCCAGAGTTTTTAAAATGTAATTCGTCCGTGGCTCTTGGGTAAGATCCACTGAGGCCAGGTGGCCTCATGTGTCGTTCAGTGGGGCATGTCCATTTCGGCCCGTCGTCATTTACAGCTCACGTGATGCAGGTTTGCCTCTGTAGGTGCTCCTTGCCTGGCCCTGGGGTCCTGTCTTGCCCCCTCCCTCTCAGCTCCTGGGGTTGCCCTTCGACCTGGCCTCAGGGATCCTGTCTCAGCCCCTCACTCAGCTTCCAGCACAGGGTACACTGGCCTCCTCTTCTGTCTTTCTGGCCCCAACTCTGGAATCTGCCATTTTTCCCAGGAATCTGCTCTATTCCTGGAGACTGTTGTTTGGAGACCAAACTGACAGTGTCCTTGTTGCCCTGGGATGTTAGGGTTTCCAGGTCCCCTGAGTAGGTGGCATTGGGAATTAAGATGTCTGTGCACATGCTGGGAGTGCGAGCTAACCAGAGCCCTGCACCCAAGCTCTCACTCCAGCTCCCTGTGCCCGGTCATTTTGTTTTGAGACAGGGTCTCGCTGTGTAGCCCTGGCTGGCCCGGATCGTTTTACGAACACTGGGCTAGTCTCGGAGTCACAGAGATCTGCCTGTCTGTTTCCTTCGTGTCCCTGCTTTGATTTTGACTCTTCTCTAGTGAGCCCCCTTTCTCCTTGGGGCCTCGCTCCCCCACCTCGGACGTCCTTCACAACCCTCTGCTGCCCTAGGCCACCATAGCTCTCTGCTTAGACCCTTTCCTTGCTCTGTCTGAGCCCCATTCCCTGTTCTTAGACCTACGTCAAAACTCCAACCCCCAACTGGGTCTGGCCTGGTGTGCTGCTGCAGCTTAACAACTGACTGCCTCTCAGGCTGGCTGGAAGCCTTGACAGGGATCTGTGGAGGAAATCCTGCCACAGTAGCTGAGTCCCAGCTACTGATGTCACATCAAAAGATGTCATGGGAAGAGCCCAGAGCATGTAGTTTGTCTGTGTCGCACCAGGCAGATACAGTGGATGAACATAAACTCAAATGCACAGGACAATGTGGTGATCAATGTGGTGATCATGAGCTTGTGTGACTTATTACCTTTGCGTTTAATACAATTCGATTTTATGCTGGTAGGGTCTCAGGTTCAATCCCGGCTATTTTTCATAGCTGGCCTCAATTTTCTAGAATGTTGGCCATGGGCCCTTGTGTGGGCATAAGAGCTGGCATTACACACTGAATGGCCCAACACTGGGCCATGCTGCTGGGAAGCCCCCTCTGCCTCTAGCCAGTCATACTTGTAGGTCGCAAGGTCCCCTGCTGGAGTCTCTGTGCCCAGCACACAGGTGGAGCCTGCCCCACCCCAGGGGGATGCCTGTCTTGCTGAACCTGATGTTCTAAAAGTGGGGCTGGAGTGAGGGAAGCCGGGGAGCCCGGTGCCCTCCGGGGCCTCCAGCACCGTGGCATACCGTGGCTCCTTCACCTCACTAGCGTTTTATGGCATTGCTGAGCCTGCTGCTGTCAGTCACCACCCACCCTCCCCATCCTCGAGTCCTGGTGAGCACTCTGGGCAGGTGTAATTCTGAGAGCTGTGGCCAGGTCATCTGGTTTGGGGCTGTGCTTGACATCCATCCACCCACAAGGACACAGACAGTCATGGCCTCCACTAGCACTGCCCTACACACTGCAGTGGGCAGCCCAGGGTGGAAGGCCAAATTTTATCTATGTTTGAACACCTTATATATTGTATGTATGCGGGTATACATGGAGGTGTGTGTGTATGTAGCACACGTGGGTATGTATGTACATGTGTATTTGTGTGCACATGATGTATATGTGGGTGCACGTGGGTGTGCAGCTGTGTGGGTATGCATGTGTGTATATGGGTCCACATGCATGTGTAAGTGTGCATGTGTGTGTGCGCACATGTGTATATCCAGGTATCGCACTGTGTGTATGGATGCACATGGGTGTGTACATGTTTGTGTGTCTATTTGTGAGTATAGGCCAGATGTCAGCCTTGGTCGTCACTCCTCCTTAGGCACCATGCCCCTTGTTTGTTTGAGACCAGTAGGCCTGGCTGACTGGTCAGTGAGGCCCAGGGATCCTCCTGCCTCTGTTTCCCTGACACTGAGATTACAAGCATTTGCCACCACACCCAGCTTTTCTTACCCAGGTTCTGGCGTTCTCTGGCAGTTTACCAACTGAGCCATTTCCCCAGCCCTCTCCCCTTCTGGGTTTTGATCCACGTCTTTGAAGCCTGTTGGGAGATGGGAATGCTAAGGCTTGTGGTGAGAAGAGCGCTGTGTGGCTACTTGGTGTGGGGGGGGCATTAGAACTGGGAGCATGCCACTCCTCATCTTTCCCTCCTCAGGTACAAGAAGAACCTGAAGATGCTGTATGTCGTGCACCCCACCAGCTTGATCAAAGTACTATGGAGTATCTTCAAACCCCTCATCAGGTGAGCACGCTCCCCCAGACTCTCAGCCACCTCCAGGAGGGCTCAGGCAGTTCTGTCCCTGAGAGGCCCTTGAGTCTTCTCGGAGTCACATGACCACCTAGGCCTGAGACACCATGTCACAGCTTGGTGTTTTAAGTGACCTGAATGAATGCCCACCTTCTGCAGCTTTGTCTAGTCCCCAAGGTCACTCTCAAGTTCACAGAGCACAGAGGCCGTTTTCTCATGGGTGTGGTCAATCATGGGATGGACGCCAGCTCACACAGCGGGTTTCAGGCAGGCTTCCACCCTTCATCAGGCTTGATCTGGGGCAGCCTGTTCCCCACAGTGAAGTGTGACACGATAGTGAAACTTAGCCAAGCTTGGTGCCCAGGTGTTTTCTTAGGGTTGGTCCTATAGGCACAGTGGCCCTCTGGGTACAGGCAGGCCACCCTGCTGAGGTGGCCACTGCTGTAAACCTTATGATGTGGCTCACAGCCCTAGCTGTACAGGACTTCCTTCTAGGGACAGGCCAAAGGCCAGACTTTTTCTGGACTCACAGGTGGATTCCCCGAGCCTATAGATTCACCTTTTACCACCCACACCTCAAGCAAATACTGGGCAGTTTTTGTTTTTTTTTTTTTTTTTTTTTTTCTCCAGAACTGAGAAGCAAGAGTTTAAGGGGACAGTAGGGCCTGACTCTTCCAGGGCCCCTGGGTATCTTCACTTTCTCTCCATTTGGCCACAAGCTTCAGGCACAAACTGTACCCAGTCATGTGATAGGTGGGTGGGATCCATAAGGGAGGGCCCAGGGCGTGCATGGGCATGTTGGGACGTTCAGGTGGGGCAGCGACATCCAGAGAGGGGGTAGCAGTGTCCCAGCAGGCAAGGAGAACTGGAGAGGGCTTCTGGAAGGAGCGGTTCAGGCTGGGAAGCTCCACGCCCAGAAGAATGTCACCCTTCCCTGCATGCTCCACACGTGGCCCTCACAGATCATGGCTGCATCCTCCCCCACCACGTCCCCCTCTCCTCCTTCCACCTGTCCACATCCCCCCACCGTGGCTCAGAGGCCTGTTGTTGGTGTGTGTCACTTTCCCAAGCCCACGCTCAGCGTAGCATGTCCATGCTATGCTCTGTGTATAGGTGAGAAAGTGGGCGGAGCTGGGGTGGGCCAGGCACTGCATCTCTTCGTGGTCCCATTTCCGCTTCCCGGGAGGCCACCTAGCCCGCCAACAGCAAGGAGGGCTTAGGTTCTCCCGAAGCCCTCACCTTTGAGCTGCCTCTTGACAGCTTGTGCATCTCACCATGTCCCCGACGTCTGTCACCTCATGTGGCCTTTGGAGCAATATCAGCATCAGTCCTTGGGGTCTGTGGACCCTTCCCCTTCAGAAAATGAATGGGCCAGGCGGCGTCCACACGCAGATCCTGGAGCCTGGGACCATGCCACTTTCTCAGCACAGGAGCTTTGCAGATGAAATTAAGCCTAGATGACTTGGAATGTCCTACTGGGCCCAAGGTGGTGGCCGAGGTCCTTAACAGAGCCTTTCCCAGTGAGGTCAGGGGAAGAGGTCGGAGGTACCACACGCTGGGCGTTGAGGATGGAGGCAGAGACACATGTCTAGGAAGACTGGCACTTCTGGAACTGGAAGTCAAGGGATAGAAGTCAGCTGGAGCCTCCAGGGCAGCAGCCCCTCCTGCCCCTGGGCTTCTCCTCTAAGACCACGACAGCTCTGTCCAGGAGCCAGGGAGAGTGCACCGCCTTCTCCTCTAAGACCACGACAGCTCTGTCCAGGAGCCAGGGAGAGTGCGCCGCCCCCGTGGCGAGCCGCCTCGTGGGCCCTGGGACCCTAGCAGCTGGCCCCTGAGGACCACCTTTTCTATACTTTGGAGTCCCGCCACTGTGCGCTAGATTCCACACGTCCGCACTCCTATGTGCACACACACATGCACACACGCCATCAGCCTCATCCCACACTTTCCAGCTCTGCTGCTCTGCAGCTCAGCCTTCCTTCCCCATGGTCCTCGTGCTCTGCGGAATGTGGCCTGAGTCACCTCAGAGCACACTCCAGTGCCTACATCTACACGTTCCCCAACTGCCAGCTCTGCCTTACAGGGGAGGGACCATGTGGCTCTGACAGATCCGGCAAGGAAAGTTTCCCAGATGACTGAAGACCCTTCAATTTGCAGCGTCCCCTGCAGCCCCACTCCTGGGGGAGGGTGGGTCCCCGTGAACCAGATCAGACCAGTGCCCCAGGCCATACTTGACAGATTCAACTGTGGGAAAGCCAAGAACAGCCCTAGATATTTTCTGTCACTCACCTAGAAAAGCCTCCATGCTCTAGATACCTCAAAAAGGGGAGGGAAGGTTCACCTGCGCCCTCTCTGCCACTGCCTGGAGGCTCTGGCAGTTTGGTTCTGTGGGCAGCCTGCCTGGACTTGCCTCTGTCTCACTGGCCATCCATCACCAGGGTAAGAGATGCAGACACTCTGCCTTGGTTTCCTCCTGTTCCTGGCCATGCTGTGTAAGTCTTTGCATTGTCAAAGCTATCACTAACTTGGTCTACAGAGATGAGAGATGGGCCTGCTGGGTCCCACCAGGTGCTCGGTGCTAATGCTCGTGTTGCTCTCAGACGTTTTTAACTATCCGTACTTTGTAATTGAATTAATATACTCAGTCTCTCTTGGACTGGAACCTGGTAGCTACAGGTCACAAACAATGGTGATCCAGCCCCGTGCCTATGCTAAGGCCCTTCCAAGGGAGTAACGGGCCAGAAGGGGCCTCCCTGCGTGTCCCCACTGTCCTGGGATCCAGAAGGTGCCTGCCTCACAGGAGGGGTTGGGCAGCTACAGAGAGAAAGGAGGTGTGTGCCTCTGGGGTGGGTGGGGCTGGCACAGGAGGCCCCAGCAGCTCTGAAGCAGTCATCACTGTATGAGCCTTTTCACAGGACAACCAGGCCCCTGGCGGCTCCCGGTGAGGGCCTCTTGTGTCACCAAGTGTCAACAGTACTTAGACCTCGAAGAGCCTCTGTGTCCTCAGGCAGAAGCCAGACTGTCTCCGAGGCATGTGCCATCTGAATGGATGGGTGGGTAGGTGAGGATGCCCCGAAAGGCAGCCCAGTCTCTTCCTCTGGGACCGGGGCCTGGCTTGTGGAGCAGGCACTGGGTGCTTGTAGCTCTCCCACAGCTCAGGTCCCCTGACTTCTTGCCAGCAACATTCTTACAGTCCATGAAAGCCACCCTGCTGATGGCTGGGAACTGGGCACACCGTCTTCCACTAGAGGGAGCCAGTGCTTGTGGCTCAGTCTCTCTTGGGGTCTGGGTGCAGACAGAGGCTGGAACTGCTAGTCTCAGTACTCTGCCTCCCTGGGTGTCCTCACTGTCACCATCCTCCTGGTCTTTCTTTCTTTGGCAATGGCAAGCTGGATAACGTTAACTCCATGATCTATAGCACTCTGAGAACCACGAACCGTCACTGCAGCACTGGCAGACCATAGTGAAGGTAACTGAGTCTGGCTTTGCTGATGGGGAATTGCCCTGTGTGTGCACTGCAGCTCTGTGGATTCAGAGTACTAACCCTAAATGCACACAAGAAGGAAGCAACACTGCTCCAGGAATTAGCAAGACTGGGGCAGGAAGGGACAGATTGGGGGTGAAGAGCACTGGCTGCTTTCCGAGGACCTGGGTTCAGTTCCCAGCACTCAATTGGAGGCTCACAACCACCTGTAACTCCAGTTTCAGGGGTTCCAGTGCCCTCTTCTGGCCTCCGCAGGCATCGCATGCATATGATACACTTACATATATGCAGTCGGTCAAAACATTCATACACATAAAAATCTTTAAAAAAAAATAATTGGTGAAACAAAACTATAGTGAATTTTGCTGTTGAGGAAACAGATCCTTTTTAATTAACGGTAACAGCCAGAGAGGGGGAGTGTCTTCTGGGTGTGTATGTGTCCTCATGCCATCACCTAGAAGGGAGAGCCGCATTCAGAGGGTCCCATGCCCTGACAGGTCAACTGGCTTGTTCTGGGTTCTTTGGAAAAGATGAAACTGGCTGAAGGAGAGTGTGCTGGATCCCCAGGATCCCCAGGGACACCCCTGGGGAGTTTCTCACAGACCCTGCCCAAGGAGAGGAGATAGCCCATTGCATCATCCCAGGCCCGCCCACCTGGGACCATGAGGCAGTATCCTGGGGCAGGAAGCGTGGTCCATCAGCCCTCTGAGCCTGGCACACTGTGATGGTTAATGTTAACTGTTACCCTGTTGGGATCTAGAATCTTCTGGGAGACTGGCCTCTGGGATGTCTGTGGGGATTGTCTTGGTTGTTTTCATACGGGAGGGAAGTCCCACCTCTGTGAGTGGCGCCATTCCGAGGCTGGGACCGTGGTGACGGACTGTTCTCATGGAGGAGGGAAGTCCCTCCCGCTGTGGTGGCGCCATTCCCTGGCAGGGCCCGGACTGTGTGAGTGGAGAGGGAGCTGAGCAGCAGCCTGTGCTCATCCCTCTGCTTCTGACTACGAATGCACTGGAGTGCCGCGTACCCTCTCTCCCTCCGACCCCAACTCCAGTGTCTCTCCTGCTTCTTCCACAGTCACAAGTTTGGGAAAAAAGTCACCTACTGCAGTTACCTGAGCGAGCTCCGAGCACACCTCTGCTGCGACCTGCCGCTCATTCCCTCAGAAGTGGTACGGTAAGTGCCGTCCGCCTCCTGAGCTGGGGATCTGGGCCCAACCCACTCACACTGAACACTCAGTTTCTGCACACACGCATCCAGCCAGATAGAAACCCAGAAATCCACAGCATCCACGCACGCACACACAGGAGGGATGTGAGCCTCGAAGGCTGCGCCGGAGCAGGAGGCTCTTCTCGCTGTCAGGGCAAAACTGATTAAAAACACGCCTAGACTCGGGTTTGCGGTTCTGCCTTTGAGCAGAAATGAAAGGAGCTTCCTTAGTGCAGATGAGCCCTGCATAGAATATAATGTTCTTGGGGCAGCCCTGGGCCTCTGGGAAACAGCCAGCCCGGTTTCATTCAGGTCCTGCTGAATGTGTCATTGGGTGTCTGTGGTGAGCTGGAGCACAGCCAGTGAGCAACCCCGGCCTCAGGCCTCTGTGAGGCAGGCCGGCCCCAGCCAGACTC
This sequence comes from Eospalax fontanierii, assembly GCA_035773235.1. Classification (NCBI taxonomy): domain Eukaryota; kingdom Metazoa; phylum Chordata; class Mammalia; order Rodentia; family Spalacidae; genus Eospalax; species Eospalax fontanierii. Next base: position 74,381,827 of record CM069537.1, read on the forward strand.
CTGAGCCTGGCCCAACTACTAATGCCCTTCATTCTCTGAGGGCCCAGCACCTTGCCTAAGATGCCTGCACCGGTAGGAGGCAGAGACCCTGCAGGGCGTGGAAGGGCTGACTTAGTGGGGCTCAATAGTAGTGACAAGAAGGGCCGAAATAGGCACTAAACTCAGCCAACAGGCCTGGTCATGGTGGAGTAATCCAGGAAGGCTCTTAGGAGGAGGTGACCATGGGTGTGGTTTCAGTGTTTCCAGAAGGAAATGTCTCCAGCCCTCATGCAGACATGTGGCAGGGAGAGGTCGCATGTGACCAAGCAGAAGGTGGGGAACATGGGCCGGATGCTGTCCTGGGCAGAGGAGGAGGAATATAAACTGGGCCCTGAGGTGTGGGGTGCGCAAGGCGGTTCGTTCAGCTGTTACTCGGAGAAGCTGTTCTCTCAGGCCGCACAGGGCTCCCTCAGGACTCAGGAAACAGAGTCTTGATGGCCACAGGGAAATGGTCTGATCTAGTGGCGAGGAGCCAGGCCAGACAGGGCAGAGGTGCCATCCAAGACACCCAACTCGGGCCAGTCAGAGGCCACCAGGCAGTCTGAGGTCTGCAGGACTGTGCTGCTGCTGCTGGTGCCCAGCCATGGGCCCTGTGAGCGAGACAGGACAAGGCTCAGGAGGGAGTGGGCTCCACACTGGGACCACCTTAGGACAGCTGAGCCTTCCAGAGTGTCCTAGGGACACTGCAGCAGGAACCAGAGGACACACAGATCCTGACTATGGTGGGGACCATGGGTCTGGATTTGGCCACCATGCCTAGGGGTCCTTGGAAGTGTGGGAGTCTGAAGTCGCTGGCCTCAGAGCTGGACAGGGTATCCAATCCTGGATTTCAGCTGTGACACATCACCAGGCCTCACCAAGCCCCAGTTTCCTAGTCTGTAACGTGGGTGGAATAGCCCTTCACTGTAGCATGCTGATGTGAGGGGCAAAGACATCCCTGTAAGCTGCTATAAACTGGGCACTCATAGGTAATGGCTGTAGGGTCAGGTCTCCCACAGAGCCACAGGGCCCCGCCTGGCGAGCGCCTGTCCCCACTGACTATCCTTGGCTCAGCTCCTGCATCTTGTGGGTCCCCTCTGATGCATTCTTGCAGCACATCACCCGTGATTGGCTCATGCGTGAGCTGCTTGTTGTCGTAGTTTGCCCTCACATCCCATTTCCTGGCTGGCTCACTACGATGCCCAGTGCATAGTGGGTTCTCCAGGGCCTCCAGGCATGGTTACCTACCTGCAGGAGGGGAGGGAAGGGGGAGATCAAGGGCGATGGGTGTTAAGGGTCCACGCATCTGCTCACGCGTGCCCCTTTTTCCTGCTCTGTGCTCTTTGAGCACTTGCCAGGCAGCGAGCAAACTCTGGGAGCTGAGGATTCAGACAGGAACGAGGCAGGAAGTTTCCCTCAGCATCCAGAACCAGAGCTCCAAGAGCTGATGGTGGCCACGCCCACTCCTGGGCTGACCTCATGGCTGGGGTTGGGGGGCCGGGGTTATGGGGAGTCCTCCTCCACTGATCTTGGCAGAACCACCTGCTCTGGGGGTTGACAGGAGAAGCCAAATGTTTATCGGAGTTGGACTACCCTCCTGTCTTTCGCATGAAACTGGGGCGGGGGCGGGGAGTGTTGCCAAGATCTGAGTGTGTGTGAGAGAGAGACAGAGACAGAGAATTCTGGCTTCCACTGGTACCCATGGGGTCCGGTCCCCACACAGCACCCGAGAAGGCTTTATGGCCCGAGGGCTGTCGCCTGTGAGCTGACCTTCTGTTGTGTCCGTAGGCATGACGAGAAGCTGCAGAACCTGCACAAAGGCCAGCCGCCTCCTCCCACCAAGACTCCCCCACCGCGGCCGCCTCTGCCCACACAGCAGTTTGGTGTCAGTCTGCAATAGTAAGTGGGGGGGCCACCCTGCTCCCTCAGTGCCGGGACCCCTCTGTGACCGGGGAGGCTCCCCAGGCCTTGGCCTCCGGTGGCCAAGCGTAACCTATAGAAGAGTTAAAGGGCCAGGTCCCCACCCAGGCTAGATACCCACTGCCGAGCATGTGTCCAGGCAGAGGACAAGGCCTTCTGCCTGGCACACCCTGCTCTTCATCCTCCAGGGCTGTGGCTGGGCCCCTCTTGTCTCCTTCCCAGTGAGGCTTGCTCAAGGGACTTGCTTTGGCCAATAAAACAGCGACAGGTGCAGGTGTGTCCTGTCAGGAGGCTGCACTGACAGCCCTGCTCCCCCTGCTTCCCAGAGCCTGCACAGGGCTCGCCATGCCTCCCTGAGCCTGCACAGTGCTCCCCCTGCCTCCCTGAGCCTGCACAAGGCTCGCCACACTGTGGGGACAGAGGAACTGTCCCAGTAGCTCAAACCCTCCTCCTTGACTATGACCTCGGCTCACCTTGCCCTCCCTCTCAGCTCTTGTCTTAATTTCTGGAACAAATCAGATGAGCTGCAGTCTTTCACCGTAGCGGCTTTTTGCTGACTGGGGTGTGTCCCTGCCGGTTTTCTGCGTGAGCGTCATCCTGCTCGTCCCAAGCCCTTCCTTCATGAGCTTCCCTGGAGCTCCATCCAAGCTCCCAAGCGTGTTCCCCTCTGGAGTTCCTCCTTCTGTGTTCCTTACCCTGGGTGTTTTAACCTAAAGGTGCCACAGCCTTTGGGTGTATCCACACCGTCCACGTTCAGGAAGAGTGGGGCCTTCGGGTGGCGCGTGCCCGAGACAACTTGCTTCTTTCATTTGATTTCAGACACTTTGTGTTGGAAACTTGTGGTTTGAGTTTTTGTAACTTAACACTCTGGCCATCTTTAAGGCCCACAGTGGACGTTAAAGATGGGAAGAGTTGGTTTCAAGGAGCCTCAGCAGGGATGTAAGTTGTCCCTCTTCTTCCATGGACATCAGGGCGGGGCTCCTCATGTCCCGGTGTACACCCTGGGGCCTGCCCTCCTGCCTTCATGGCCCGGAAGGCAGAATGATGCCCCGAGGATGTCACACGCTGACCCCCGGAACTTGTGGCTGTGGTACCTGACATGGTGAGCGCGACAATTAAGAGTACTGGGATGAGGGTATTCGGACCACTCCGGTGGGCTCAGAGCAGCCATCGGCGTCCTTATAATCAAGCAGGGCAGGAGGGTCCAAGTCAGAGAAGCTGACATGTGGCCAGAGACAGAGGTTGGTGTGGCGTGGGGTAAAGCACGGCGTGTGTCCCTAGACTTCCCCGGAGCCAGCACCGCACGTATACCAGACTTGACCTGTAGTGTCCTTCTGAGCGACTTCGCCACTTAGCCACTGGGAAGCTGCGCCAGGAGATGAGAGGGCCACCATCTCTTGTACGTGTCAGGAAGAGGGGCACGGCAAAGCCACATCCCCCAGGGAGGAAGGGTGTCTTCAGGGACCTGGTGGAGGGAACCAAGTGGGCCTGCAAGGGAAGAGGGGAGCGTCTTGGGGTGTCATCGCCACAGAGGAATACTTTGAGGCCTCCGTGCCGGTGTCCTATCCCTAGTGGCTGGGCTGATGCTTCCAGAGGCTCAGGTGCTCAGGGGTCTTGGGTGAGACAGCCTCAGTAGTGTTAGTCCCTTAGCTCGGAGGCTCTAGGCACGCCGTCTGATGGCCTGTGTACCCTGCAGATCAACCTCTGTCTTCTCATCTAACAAAACTGAAAACTAGGGCTGGGGGAAGGGAAGGGAATACTGGTGAGACGGCTCAGCAGGAAAAGTCCACAAGGACCAGAGTTCAATCCCCAGCACCCACCTGAGTGTGAAGACACACTTGTAATCCCAGCTCTGGGGAGGCAGAGACAGGCAGGTTGCCGCGCCCAGCCAGTCTAACCTAATCAGCAAGTACCAGAGACGAAATCTCAAAAAACATGGTGGGTGGCTCATGAGGAATGATGCCCGGGTTGTTTTTAGCGGTCTTCTGACTTCCACATTTGAGTGCATGGAAATTCAGGGCATTATCTCTTTAGCAAGCAATGTCAGATGGTCTTTGAAACATATTCTGAATGCGCTGCTTTCAGAGACAATCCGTGCAATTGCCTCTTTAAGTTAATATTTCACTTGCACACATTGCGCCCCCACTCACACACACGCACACAAAGACACAAGAACATGCAAACGCGTGCACCCACCCCCATATGAAGCCACACACGTGTACACCTACACATTTGTGCACATGAACACATGGGCACACACGAATGCACACACAAACAAGAATAAGTCACAGGTTTCTGGAGCGTGTGTCTGAGCGACGTGTGCAGGAGACTGTTGATCAGCCTTTCCATTCCATTGTTGTGTGACTTCTTTCTTTAAAACTTCTTATTCATTATTTTTATTTTATGTATATGAGTGTTTTGCCCGCATGTGTGTAAGGGCACCCGTGCCATGCAATGCCTGTGGAGGTCAGAATAGGGCATCGAATTCCCTGGAACTGGAGTTAGGACAGTTGTTAACTGACATGTGGGTGCTGGGAATTGAACCCAGGTCCTCTGCAAGAGCAGCCAGTGCTCTTCACCCCTGAGCCATCTGTCCAGCACCTGTTGTGTGACGTCTTGGAGACTATTTTCATTTACTTCAGATAGGAGAGACAATGTCAGATCAAAGATAGGATCTTTGCTGAGTCCAGTCTGGTGGCCCGTGAGATGAGTGGAGTCCCTTACAGGAGTATGAGGGACTGCATCATCACTCGGCCTCACCCCCCAGTACATGTGGTGACCCACCAAAGCTGCACCCCTGGAACTCCACGTAGACATGCCAGCAGCTACACCGCCCAGAGCTCCTCTCCCCCGTTTACTGATCATGTACCCTCACATAAGCCTGGAGAGTCGTGTAAGTCTTGGGTGAGTTTCAGGAACCTTGTGAGTCTCCCTCCTCCCTCTTCCCTTCCCGTCTCTCCTCCTCTCTCTTCCCTTTTCTCCCCCTTCCTCCTTCTTCCCTCCTCCCACGGGAACAGATGCTTCATTGTGGAGGAAATAGCTCCAGAACCTCCATAGAGGCCACCTGGGACACCTTGGGTCTTACAACCTGAGTACTGTCTGTCACCTTGCCGGGGCCCATTTCTGTTTCAGGGCTGGTTACAACTCTTAACCATCAGTCCATTAAGCACACAAAGCTGGGGTGTAGCTCGGGGCCGAGTGTCTGCCTAGCATACACTAGGCACTGAGTCCATCCCAGCACCACACACAAAAATTCAGGGCATTATCTCTTTAGCAAGCAATGTCAGATGGTCTTTGAAACATATTCTGAATGCACTGCTTTGAGAGACAATCCGTGCAATTGCCTCTTTAAATTAATATTTTATGTCTTCTCATTGCCAATGACTGTAATAAAATGGCAATAAGCGTATTAAATAAAGTACCAGATATGTAATTTGTTTGGACTGTGAGTGAATGGGAGTCATTAAAATTCATAACCAAATCCTATTCACAAATATTAATCCGCACAACAGAAAGCCGCCGCTGGAACAAGCCACGTAAGCTGATAGAGGAAGCGAAGGTGGAGTCAGAGATCTCGGCCTGGCCACAGCTCAGAGGGGCAGCGTTGGTTCAGCGTGTGCAAAGCCCTGAGTTCATCCCCAGCACTCCAGAAACAAAAGAGGGCTTCCTTGCCGACCCTAGGAGGGGTAGAAGTGGGGCTGGGCTAGAGGACCAAGCAGGGCACAGCCAAGCGCTAGCGCTTCCCACTCCAGGCTCAGGAAGCCCAAGCTGATGGCTTAACGTCCTGTCCCAGTACCTGGGGATTAGGTATTGTCCTCCTCACATCCCTGGTCATGGGCCCGTGACCAGAGTCTGCAGGTAGCGTGTGTTGCTGGCATTATTCCCCGTCACCGTTCCCTCATCCCAGAAGCCTCCCCTGGTGACTCCACACAGACTGGAAAGTGTGATGCTCATTGACACACACATGCACATACCACACATGCACACATCCATGCATGTATATACACACACAATACACATATACCACAAATACATAGACACACACCTTCAACACACACATACCACACATACATGCATATACGCACACCACTTATGCACATGCATACACACATACACACCGCATGCATGCACATACAGGTGTGTATAGACATGCGTACACTGATACACATATACACACACGTACATAAACAAACACACATATCCTACCCCCTCTAGCATGCCCCACAGTCCACAGGATTCAGTGTCTACATGCAGGACTCTCCTACAAGTGGGTCTAGGAACTGTCTGGGCCTGGATTATTGGATTAACTTTCTTTTTTATCTTTTATTTTGTGTATGTGAGTATTTTGCCTGCATGTATGTACGTGCACCCAAAGCATGCAGTTCCTAGAACAGGGCATCAGATCGCCTGGCACTGGAGCTGCAGATGGTTGTGAGTCGCCATGCAGGAGTTAGAAGACCTAACTCATTTTCTCTGCCAGAGCAGACAGTCCTCATAGCCGCTGAGCCATTTCTGCAGCCCTGTTTTTTCTTGTTTAGTATGCAGTTGTATGGACTTAGTATATTCCCAGTTGTGTGCAAGCACCAGCGTGATAGCACCAGAACATTCCACCGAGGCCCGCTCGCCTGCTCCTCTCTCTCCTGCCCCTGACAGTCCCCAGCCTCCTCTCATCTCCAGAGTCTAGATGTTTCAAAGGAGCAGACCCCCCAATGCGTGGCTGTTTTTAGCCGTCTTCTGCCCGGATTTTTCCACGTGTGTCCCAGGCACAGCAGAATGTGTATACTGGAGAGCCACCGGCCCTCGTTCCTTCTCCCCAGTTGTTGAACATTTGGCCTGTGTCACCTTTGGTTATTATGTCTAATGCAGCCCTGAAATTCAGGTTCAGGGTTAGTATTGGTGTGTACTTTTCTGTTGTCTCAGGGTCCCCAGCTACGAGCAGAACACTGGGTTGCGCAGTGTCTCACTTGAACCTGCAGTACCCCGCGTCCATTGGTGGAACACTTGGTTCCCAGCCAGTGGCGCTGTCTGGGAAGGTTGTGGGACCTTTAGGAGGTGGGATCTTGTGGGAGGAAGTGGGTGGCAGGGAAGGACCTTGAGGTTTATAATCCAGCCCCACTTCCTGCCCCGGCTCTGCCCCTGATCCCTGGACATGTGAGCAACCTTCTGGGCACAGACATGGCCTGGGCTGCTCTGACCCTACTTTTTCATGATGGCCGAATCTCCTTGAACCATGAGCCCAAACCAGCCCTCCCTCTCTCAAGCTGTCTCTCTCTGGAACTCACATGGAGAAAAGCAGTGAGCCTACAGGGCGACTTTCAGTGTTTAGCTTCTGAGGACCTGCATGGTGGGTACACCATTCCCTGTTCCCACGAAGGATGTCTGAGTTCAGCTGCTCGAGCCCTTGTCAACAGTTGTTATGATCTCTCTTTACTGCGGCCATGCTGGTGGCTGTGGGGTGAAGGTCACTGAGTCTGATTTCCTTCTGTTCCCGGCTAAGGATGCTGAGCATCTCTTTATAGTTTTGGCTGTTTGGGGAGCTTCTCTGGAGAAATGTCTGCTGGATCTTTTGACTTTTCATTCATAAGTTGTAAAAGTTTTTTTTTTTTCAATATGGTATAAATACTAGATTTTTAATAAGATATGATTTGCAAATATTTTCTCTCATCCTGTGGATTGTTATGCTTTCTTTGTTGTGTGTGTGCACGTGTGTGTGTGCAGGTATGTATGTGCTTGTTCACATGTGTATTTCAGGTATGCATGAGTATGTGTGTGTGCTTGCATGAGTATGCAGGTACAGGTGTGTGTGTTTGCACATGCATGCAGGTACATGTGTGTGAATGCCAGCATATTTACACAGCTATGTATGTATATGTATACTCACTTGCATGTGTATGCAGGTACACATGTGTATGTACACTCATATGTGTTATGCACACTTCCCTGTGTGCAGACATATATGCGTGTGTGTGCATGTTTGCAGGTGTATGCAGGCGTCAATGTGGGTGTGTGTCAGAAGTGAATCTGGGATTCTGTTCCTCTGGCTCTGTGCACTTGATTTTTGAGGCAGGGTCCCTTGCTGGCCTGGGGCTTGCTGATTGAGTTAGACTGTCTGGCCAGTAGGGCCCAGGGGCTGCCTGTGTGGTCTCCCAGCCCTGGGATTACACACACACACACTCATACACACACACACACTACATGCCTGGCTCTTTTTTCATGGATGCTGAGGCTCTAACTCAGGTCTGCATGCTTGTGCAGCAAGCACTTAGCCACTGGGCCATCTCCTTAGCCTGCTGTTATGTTTTCCTGTTGTCTTGAGTATGCACAGCTTGCCTGGTGGTAGGCAGTGGGCTTCCCCAGACCTGGTTCTGTGCTGTGTGCCCTCAACTTGCTGAGTCCCCAGGGTGTGAGATGAGATTCCTGAAAGTCCATGTATGGAACTACCATTCCCAGCAGGATGGTGGAGGGGGCTGGGCATAGCAGGAAGCGTGTAGGTCGCGAGGCTCCACCCTCATGAGTGGATTCGTGTGTCCTCCCTGGTGAGTTTCTTCTTGTGCGGTATACAGGTAGGGAGCTCCTGGTGCTGAAGCCTCAGCACTCTGTTATGGCAACGGAGTAGAAACTAGGATCTCCAGCCTGCTAGGGTTTCAGGACTGTCCTACCGAGTTACAAAGCCATTTCTGATTCTCCACCTTGTTCCAAAGTTGGCCAGCTCCACAGATGTGGGATCATAGCTCTTCTGAGTGCCATTGTCTCCTAGCACCCCCAGGTACTCCAGAACCCCAGCTCAGTAAGCAAGTTGCGCTCTGTACCTTTTGAACTGGAGGACTTTTGAGTCAGATTTTGATATGAACCCTGGCTGCAACCTGCGTCAGACTTTGTGACTTCAGATAAAATAATTTACTCCCCAGAGCCTTCATTTGTCCTCTATAAAAATGAGGTCCTAGGGGGCTAGAGACACAGATCAGTGGTTAAGAGCACTGGCTGCTCTTGCAGAAGACCAGGCAGGGTTCAGTTCCCAGCACCTACATGGCAACTAATAGCCATCAGTAACTCCAGTTCCAGGGGATCCATTGCCTTCTCTGACCTCTGCGGGCATTGCGCGACATCGCACCACACACATGCAGGCCATACAGTCAGACACATAAAATAAAAAACAATATTTTTAAAATGGGGTCACAATGATGCCACTAATGGACTCCCAGGGACACCCCACACAGTTGCTTGCCACTCCTTTGGCACTGCCCAGCTCTCTTGGTGTCCAGGACCTTCCTTGTCTGGCCCTGTGGCCAGGGGCTCTGTAGTCAGCCATGGGAATGGGAAGGACACAGTGCATTAGGATGACTGTGTCAAAGGTCTGAGTCAGGCTTCATTTAGAGGGAATGACTGTCTTGGAGGACTGGAAAAGCAAGGTGCCCCCACGGCAGGCTGGGTGCCCCCACGGCAGGCTGGGGTGCTCCTCACTCCCGGACACAGCTGCTTACAGTCTTGTCCCTCCCTCCTGGCGCTCTCCTATTTGTGCATTTCTGACATGTGAAAGCTGGGAAAGAAAAACAACAACAAAACACCCTGCTCTGATGCCTCCAAGCCCTCTCCCCGGGGGAGAGAGACAAGAGAGTTATGTGCTGAGAATCCCTGGTGTCTTCAGGAACAGATGGCCATCCTCGAGCCAGGTGCTGCCAGTGGATTGCGCTCCGGCCGGCAGGCTGCTCCCTCCTGTGCCCCTTGGAACTGCAGCTCAGGAGGTGGGCTCAATACACTCTGGGCATCTTTCAGGAGCCTCAGCCCTGGCCTGTGCCATGAGGTGCCTGGAGGACATGGGGTGATACTCTCCACTGCTCTGAGCATCCCCACCCTGGCAGGCAGCAGGCCGGGCCATCTGCTCTCCTGCCTGGGGCCATTGTTATTCTGCACTGGCTCTGCCAGTTCATCAGCTACTCCTCTGTCTATGCCAGCAAGTAGGGGCTGCAGAGGGGGACTGAGGATGTGGGGTGCTCTGCAGAGGGGAGACTGAGGATGTGGGGTGCTCTGCAGAAAGCCAAACTTTTGCCAAGCCCCTGACCGCTGTGTGCAGAGACAGGTACAGATAGCATGCTGCTCCATAAGCCCCCAGTCTAGTGAACCCTCAATAGAGAAGTCCCTCCACTTGAGGACCTCGGTTTTCTCATCTGCCAGAGGAGGTGGCGTTGGATGGTCCTAAAGGTGCGGCCTGCCTGAAGTCCACTTTAAACAGACAGAGCGGCTGAGCCCTAGGCAGGAGTCTAATAGCTCAGCCTTGTCCCTCATGCTCTGTGGGGCTTCCCAGGAGTGATGACCAGCCAGGCTGTCTTGCTGTGTGGCATGCCTGGTCACTCACTGCAGCTCACAGTGCCATGGGCCACTCGTGTTTCTCCTGGGGACACTGCTCAGCCCTGGTGTTAGAGTGATTTCTGCCATTGGCACAGTTGACTCCCAGACTTACTGACACCCTCACATCCCTTGAACTCTAGAGGGGGGCTGCCACCACCTCGGCTTTCAAAAATGGGGAAACTGAGGCTGAGGAGTCTGTGGCGCTGGCTGGCGGTGATGCAACGCTGACAGACAGTGTAGACTAGTACAGGCCAGCTGGCTCCCTTGGGAGCAGCTTCCCATCGTCCTGTCCGCCCCGGCCCCCCTTCCCATGATGTCTTCCTCCCTGAGAGCAGACAGACAGGAAGCTGACATGGGTGGACTGTCTGGGCCCATTGGGTCCTGGGCCTCTTGGAGGCAGAGCTGACCTCATGGCTGCTTGGTGACATGTGTGGCTTTAGCAGAGAGAGATCACCATGAAACCAAACCACATGTGGAGTGTGGGTGTGTGGAGACCATTGCCGCTGGAACGTGAAGGGTCAAGACTGGTCCAGGAATCATGAGATAGGATGAAAAGCAGACAGCCCTCAGGTCCCAGAACCAACGTCCACTGGGAACAGCTGACAGGAGGGGAAGTGTCTGCTCAGAGGACATTGGGTGTGTCACCCTGATGACCCTACCACCTGCCTAGAAGATAGGCCCCACACCACACCTGTCTAACAGAACAGGAAGTGGCTAGCCCTGGGGTCAGCTGGCAAAGCCAGGACATGCTCAGGAGATGCCACAGTTCACCCTTGACCTCTGTGTTCTCAGCCAGTGCCTCTGGATTTACACTCCGAGTGGATTGTACACTGGTGTCTGGTGACCTTGACACTGTGTGATTGTCAGTATAGGCATAATGGTGAAGAGGCTGGATTCTGGGACCTGTCTGGGTCCAGTTCTCAGCCGTGCGCTCAGCGAGCATCAGCTAGCTGCTCTGTGCCTCAGTTTCCTCATCTGAGTTCCTGACAGCCTGAAAAAGTCACCTCAGATTTACAGAATCTGTACTTGATTGAACTCATTCTCTGCATCCCAGTGTCCGAACCTGCCTTCTTCAGACCTTGATGTATCTTCCCGGTAGCCCTGGGCCCGACCCCACAAGCAGACGGATGCCCCTTCTTTGTCTCAGTCAGCTCTCACTACCAGTGCTGTATAACAAGTGATCTCCATCTCAGTGAGTTACGGCAGCAAGCCTTTCCCCCTGTGTCTCAGTCAGCTGCTATTGCTATGTCTTAGGCCATGGTTTTGCCATGTTTTAAACGGAATGATCACCCAGTCCGGTCTCCTAGGTCCACGCTCACACCCAGAACTTCTCTGTGTGTGTCTTATCTGCACTGACCTCATCTCTTTTGCCTGGCAGGCTCCTGCCCGCCCCTCAAAACCCAACTCTGAGGTTGCCCCTGAGGAAGCTCCAGCTGCCAGTGTTGCCCACACATGTTCGAGGCCAGAGTTCTGGTGCTGTGTAGCCGATTCTGTTGTTTTGGTGTCTCTCGCCTGCTTTCTGGGGGCTGAGGCCTCACCTCTCTCCCTAGAGACCCCTTGATGGTCTCCTTTCTCCAGCACGGGGACTCCCAGAACCTTCCTGTGCCAGTTATCGGGGCTGGGGATAAGCCATTTCCTCTTTTCTCTTCTCAGCCTCAAAGGCAAAAACCGAGGTGAACCCATCCCTGCTGTGCTTCGGGCCACCGTGATGTACCTGAGAGAGAATGGTAAGAGACGCGATGCTGTCGTGGCCAGGGCACTTACAGGTGGCCGGTACTCTGCTCAGATCCTGAGCACTCACAGGCCAGGCCAGGCAGACCCGGAACCAGGTGATGGGTGATGAGGAAGGGAAGAACAGAGGCACAGATGGTCTGGCTTTGATTAAAAGCCCACTCCCCTGTGTACTGGCTGTGTGGCCTCCAGCCAGCGGCATACCCTGTCTGGGCCGCCATTCTCTGACCCTTGCAGTGGGGTTAATAAGCATGTCTGACTCAGAGTTGTCAGGAGGCCTAAAGGAAACCTATGTGTGAGGAGCATAAGAGAGTGCTGGTGTGTGGGCACCCGCGTGAGTGGATGGGGGGCAGGCTCCATGGCCCGTGGGTGGGTATGGCCAGCAACTTGGAAGGCGTGAGCCTCCTTGCCCTCCGATACTCATGTGGCTGGCAGGCAGCACCAGCAGATGCGTCCGCAGCTGCAAGGGGCGGTATGCAACGCTGCGCGGGCAGGTTGTCAGCAGGATCTGCTTGGTTTTTTATTCTTAACATCAGCCAGGTGTGAGGGTGCACACCGTTGGTTCCAGCACTCAGGAAACAGAGGCAGATGAATTTCTGTGAGATCTAGGCCAGCGTGGTCTACATAGTAAATTCCAGGCTAGCTGGAGTTACAGGGAGACTCTGTCTTCAAAAACAAACAAAAATAAATAATAGCACTAGATGCTCTTGCAGAGGACTTAGGTTTGGTTCTCAGCACCCACATGGTGACTAACAACCATCTGTAACTCCAGTTCCAGGGAATCTGACACCCGCTTCTGGCCTCTGCGGGCCTTGCACGACTAGAGTGCTCTTATATAACATGCAGGCAAGCAATACACTCATACACTTAAAATAAAACTTTTTTAAAACCACCACAAAACCCCCCAAACACAGCCCACAGCATTAGCACAGGGTGTGCCTGTCCGATCACTGCAACACTGTGCGTCCAGCCCAGCTAAGGTGCTGGGCCACCATGGTGACCAGCCACCATCACCAGGACAGCCTGAAGCCGGTCGCAGGTATCCAGGGGCCTGTGTTCTGACACTTGGGGAGATGTTGCTGCTCTGGCTCCTTGTGCTGTGTTGAATTGCCACAGACCTGGTGGCCTAGCACGGCCCAGCTTCAGTTTCTGGGCAGAGATGAGGGCCCCTGTGGTGTGTCCTCCACTCACAGTCTCCGGCTGTGCTCGGGGATCAGTGTGCTGGCCGCTTCCCACAGGGGAGGGAGGGAGTACAGCCGCACTCCCTGACCGTTGGCAGATCCAGTATTTGCAGTTGCAGCTCTGTCTGCCTGAGCAGTGGTGATCGGGGCCTCTAAAGAGGAATTGAGGACCCTCCCATGGGCACAGGCCATCCTGAGTGAGCCATGAATACATTCAGAGGAAGAGATGAGGAGCAATTTGGGAGTTTATTATTTTCATTTTATGTGTATAAGTGTATTGCCTGCATGTGTGTAAGTGCACCCGTGTCGTACAGTGCCCTGGGAGGTCACAAAAGGGTGTCAGATTCCCTGGAACTGATGGTTATTATCTGCCATGTGGGTGCTGGGAATTGAACCCAGGTCCTCTGCAAGAGCAGTCAGTGCTCTTAACCGCTGAACCCAAAAAGCTATTTTATGTATATGAGTGTTTTGTGTGCTTATAAGTGCAGTGCCTTTGGAGATCAGAAGAAGGTGTTGGATCCCCTGGAACTGGAGCCACAGATAGTTAGCTGCCATGTGGGTGCTGGGTGAACCTGGGTCCTCTGAAAGAGCAGAACTCTTACCTGTTGAGTCATCTTTCTAGCCCCCAAGAGGCAGGTTTTAAAGGCAAGAGGAGAGAGGGTGACAGGAGACATTTGAAGACGTCCGTGGTCACAGTGGGTTTTTTCTGGGAGGCTGCAGCAGCCTCAGCATGCTGATAGGTCTGACAGTGACCATCACTGTCAGCCAATCCCAGGACAACTCTTCATCACTTCCTGGCTTTGACTTTTCTGAAGGAGTTACCGCAGTCTGGTTCTGACGATGGCCACAGTGCCCAGCACGGCACCTTGCTGGATGCCAGTGTGAAGCTCTGGCCCTGCCCCAACAGCATGCGCACATTAGTCCCTATCCCAGCTTGAATGTCTCCTACCTGAAGAACTCAGTCCCTCCCAGGATTATTACCCTGTCCTAAGGTCACATGGCTGAGCCTTGAACTGCATCTGCGAAGGCCTTTGCAGAAGGACCTAGATCAGTATTTGAGGGTCTCCAGGAGAACTGGTGTGTTTGCGCCCAGGAAGGACTCTCAGGGTCACTTGGACAAAGGGAAGGGAGTTGGGCATGGTGACACTTGCCTTTAATCCCAACACTGGTGAGGCTGAGGCAGGTAGGTCTCTAGAGGTCAGGGCCAGCTGGGGCTGTTCTCAAAGAGTGTGTCTGGGAGGACTGGAGAGTTTGCTCAGTGGTTAAGATCACTGGCTGGTGATTAAGGGTGATCAGTGGTTAAGGGATCTTCAGAGGAAGTAGGTTCGGTTCCCAGGACCCACATCTCTACTTACTCCAGTTCTAGGGAATCGGGTGTCGTCTTCTGGCCTCTGCAGACATTGCATAGATGTGGTGCATTTATATACATGCAGGCAAAACACTCATACACATAAAGAATAAATTAAAATAAAAAGACAAAAAGAGAAAGGGGCGGGGCCAGCTGCTCAGGCACAGTGTGTTACTGTGAACGCCAGACCAGGGAGGGGTGCAAAGCCTCCTTTTCAGGGAATGGCATGGAGGGGCAGGACAGGAGCCAGATGATGCTCGCCCATGGTTCCCACCCGTGCTTGAGAAGGAGTATGGGCTGGCTGGACCCCTCAGCTTGAGGACAGGGAAGGAATTGTGTGGGGCCAGGTTTATATTGAGACCTACTGCACACTGCCCTGTGAGGAGGATTAGTGGACACAGACACTCAAGCATCGCGTAGTCCCGGGTAGTTGCTGTGTCCTGTTTGAACTTGTTGGTTCCCTGAGGGAATGATGAGTAGTTAGTCATACTCTGTAGAGAAGCAGCATGGGTGTAAAGGTCCTATGGCCAGAAGAGAGTGGCATAGCTGGGGTCTGAGGGTCAGGAAACCGTGAGGACTTGGACCTCAGTGTTGTTACCCAGTGTCCCTACGTGTTCTGGGGTTCGGGCTCGGGCCTGATTTCCTTTCCTGGCCGTGGAGACAACAGCAGCCTGGCAGGGAGGCAGCGGGCTCTTGATGTCCACCCCGGGCCGTCACCAACTTCATGAGTTGGTAACAGCATACAGGGTCCCCTCTGACCTCCTCAGCTCTGCCATCCTTCCAGGGAGTGTGAACGTGTTGTGTCTGTGCCAGCCAGCATGCACGGGGAGCCCAGCGGGACAGTCAGGTGCGGTTATGCCATCAAGTAGGATTTTATTTTACTCAATTGCATTCACGTTGAGGATACTGTGTTGCAGCCAGTGGCGGCCATGCTGGCCGCTCAGCTCAGGCCTCCTGGGAAGCCACATGTAGAAACCCTCAGGTGCCAGGCCTTTCTCTCCCAGTCTTCTGCAGCCCAAGAAACGGCCTAGAGCTTTACTTTGACAAAGTGGCTGCGGCTCTAGCCCTAGCAAGTTCTCCAGGATCACAGAGGAGGAAGCAGAGGGGCTGGAGTCTGGAGCTGCCTGTTTCCGAACTGCCTTCCCTTCCCAGGAGCCCTGGAGGTGGGATGGCAGGAGACACTCCATGGGCCAGGAGGGCAAGGAGACCTGTGGTCCTGCCAAGAGCTGCCCTGTCAGCCGCAGGAGCTGATGCTGCAGACAGGCGGGGCGGGTGCGGTGTGTCACAGAACCTCGGGAGGCGCAGTCTGCGGGACCTGTGAGATGGCCGCGGTTCTTCTTTCCACAGGGCTGCACACAGAGGGCCTGTTCCGGAGATCGGCCAGCGCCCAGACTGTCCGCCAGGTGCAGAGGCTGTTCGATCAAGGTGACAGCCCGCCCCTCTCACCAGATTCCCCTCTGCTGGATCTTGGTCCTGGTTGTCAGAGTCAGAGTGGCTCCCCAGCCTCCCTAGGCCTGGAAGCAACTCCAGGCTGGGCTGCAGCCCCAGGGCTCCCACCACCGCGGTGCAAGATCCAGACCCGAGTCCCCTGGGCATGGCACTGCCCTGGCCCACTCTGCCACTCATACTGGGAGGTTGCATGGTTTGAAT
Source organism: Eospalax fontanierii (assembly GCA_035773235.1). Lineage (NCBI taxonomy): Eukaryota > Metazoa > Chordata > Mammalia > Rodentia > Spalacidae > Eospalax > Eospalax fontanierii. The sequence goes on from CM069537.1 coordinate 74,398,021, forward strand.
GAACACCGGAAGGAAAACACAGCCCCCAGCCCCAAGCAGCACAGGCCCTGCAGGCAGGAGAAGTAGCACCTGAGTTGAGGGTACCCCAGAATAACACTAAACAAGCAGCGATCTTTCCCCAAGGACCCCTGTCCTCTACCCTTGCTCATAACCTCTAAGTTCCCACAGTCACGCATCCGCTCATCAAACACCAGGCCCACATGGTACAAGGCAGAGCCTGGCTCTGTGTGCCCAGCTCTCCAAACAAGGTTCTGACCTCAGAGCAAGGTTGAGAGTAAAACCGCACACAGAGGGAAGTAGCCAGTTCTAGCCCCCAGGGGTCCCCAGGAGGAGGGAGGAGTGAGAGCAGGAAGGGAGCCCGGAGGAAGGAGCATTTCCGTGCGGAGACGTGACTGCCCCCTACATCCCCCCTTGAGCTCCTGAGCCATTTTACACCTGGGCCCTGGGTGGAGTGAAACGTTCAGCCGTGCTGTTCTCCGAGTACAGGGAAGCCTGTAAACTTCGCTGACTACGGGGACATGCACCTGCCAGCTGTGATCCTGAAGACCTTCCTGAGGGAGCTGCCCCAGCCACTGCTGACCTTTCAGGCCTACGAGCAGATTCTCGAGATCACCAGTACGTGCCTGCGGGAATCCTGGGCCCCAAGGCGTCCCAGCTGCTGGTTCAGGGTCAGGCTCTCCTGTGGGCTGAGGCGGAGTCATCCCTGAAGGTCAGCAGAGGGGGAACTGGGGCAGCCCTTCTGTGTGTTGAGGTCATGGACCGCTGCTGGCCTCAGTCAGGCCATATTGTCCTTGTGGTGGGAGATCATGGCCCCATTTTGCCTGGTGGCCCTACACAGGTGGCTGTGTTCCTACTTGAAGTGAAAAGGCAGGTCCTTCCTAGGAGCCTGGTGGGAGACAACCGTCCTGAAGGCCGTGGTGTCCAGAGAGGAGCCCCAGTGGGATCAGGAGGGTCAGGGCTCCAGCCCAGAGCACGTGTGACCTCAAGCTAACCTAACCTCTGTGTTTCTCCTCTCATCTGAGTTAACTGGGGCTGTTGTGGAATTCAGTAGAAGGGCTGGGGCTGTGGCCTAGTTGGTGGAGTGCCACAGGAGACCTTGGGTTCCGTCCGCATAATGTAGATGTGGTGATTGATGTAAGGGAAGTCGAGGCAGAAGGATCACAAGTTCAAAGTCATCCTCAGCTACATAGAGAGTTTAAGGCCAGCCTGGGCTATGTGAGACTCTCTCAAAAACAAAACAAAAACTAACAAATCAATGTGCATGAGGTGCTGGGCTGGTGGCTGTCACCAGAGCTGCTGTGACATTCGCTGCCTGCTTCCCAAGGGGCTCAGCTCAGGTGGCAGCTCAGGTGACTCAGTCTCTCCCATGTCCTCTCTGCTGTTCCCAGAAGATGAGCTTGAGGCTGTCATTCAGAGCCAAGCTGGTAGCCTCTGTTTCCCTAGAAGTGTGAATTGCAGGGGACCCCTTGTCCACCCAGGTCAGCAGCTGCCACAGCTCAGTCTCTGTAACAAGGCCTTTATTAAAAAGTCAACAAGTTCCACGGGTGAGACTCCCGTGTCCCAATGGCAGGAGTATGTGTACAGTTCCAGTGTCTTCCGGTCATGACACAGGCTTAGTGGAGGACTGTGGTGAGTCAGAGGCTGGGGGTTCAGGAATTCAGGTGTGAGGGTGCCCTTGTGTGTGCTCACACATTTCTGGGAACTTTATGATGTTTGGAATGGAACCCAGGGCCCTGTGCGTGCTAGGTGAGAGCTCCCCCACGGAGCCACTCAATCCATCTCTTTCAAAATGTTTCTTACAGACATGGTTCACTGTGTGGTCCAGGTTCATTTCAAACTTGCAGTGTAATCCAGGTTGAACTCATGATCCTTTGCCTCAGGTCCCGAGAGTTGGGATCTCAGAACCTCCTGTACAGCTCTGCCTGGCTTTGCCCCCCTTTTAACTGAAGTTTTGCAAATTTCTTACACTATGTTTTGATCATATTTAGGTCTCCATTCCCTCCCCTCACAGCCCTCTGCCCAATATACATATATTAAGGCCTATAGAGTCAAATGTCATGTACTCTGTTATATATATATTAAGGCCTATAGAGTCAAATTTGTTTCCCCAAATGTTCTTTGGAGTGGGTCCATTCACTGGAGCTTGGATCAACTCACCCTTAAACGAGACTGACTCTCTGCCTCCCAGCAGCCATCAGTCGCTAGTAGTTCCTCCAAGTAGGTTGGAGTTTCTCACCTATTCCCCCACGACTACGCTGAGACTTTGTCTGGCTTGAATTTACATGGGACTTGTACATACTGTCATCATGTGGTGAGCTCGTACGAGTAACTTCCCAGCTGTCTGGAAAACCATTTCCTTGTGGTCATTCGTCACCTTTGGCTCTTACGGTCTTTCCGCTCCCTCTTTTGCAATGGTCCCTGAGCCTTTGGAGGCAGAAGCTTGACATAGATGTCCAGTCCACTCAGCAGTCTCTTATTCTCTGCACATTGGCCAGTTGTGGGTTTCTGTGTTAATCACCATCTGCTACATAGAAAGCTTCTCTGATGAGAGCTGAGAGATGCATTAATTTTTGGGTGTAGCAATACATTGTTAGAGTTGCCTTAATATTCCATTTCTATGCATTTAGCAGAGTAATCGTATCAACAAACCTGCTTTTAATTGGCAGATTTTGACTGGAAGGTGATCGTGCTCAAATGGGGAGGTGGGGGATGGGTGGGAATCGGGTGGGGGCAGCGATGCAGCTGGTATAGTGCTTGCCGAGCGTGCACAGAACCCGGGACTCCATCCCCGCCACCATGTAAACCTGCTGGGGCAGCGCACATCCTCAGCTTACATAGCAAGTCCGAGGCCAGCCTGGGACACATGTGACCATGCCTGAAAACAAAACAGCTCAAATGAAGGGTGATTGTCAGGTGACCGAAGGTCTCTGTGGAGCAGTTACACCCAGGCCTACAGAGTGGGACACGGCCTTACCCGAGAGCATCAGTGTGGGGTCTGTGTGCTGAGAGTCGAGCACGTGCGGTCAGCCTTCCCAGGCCGGTCTCCACAGCAGCTCCGTGTGATGACACACAAGTAGCTCTAGGCAGTGTGTCAGTGACTGGGCATGGTGGTGCACGCCTGTAATCTCAGCACTTAGGTGGTAAAGGCAGAAGGATCAGGAGTTCAAAGCCAGCCTGATCTACATGAGGCACTCATAAAACCAAACAAAAAACTTACTGACAAAGAAGCTGGGCCAGTTGTGGTCAGCTGTGACTAGCTGTATGTCTAGCCCCTTCCTGTTTGCAGAGTGACTCTCTGTCCTGTGTCCCGGGGTGGCAGTTTCTGTGCACATCTCACAAAGGAGGAAGGAGGCTGGCAATAGTGGGGTGTAGAGCCATGTGACTTGGCTGTGCTCAGGGCTCAGCTGCCGATGCCTGGACCTCATTTTGGGCTGACACAGCTGGGGCCAGCATGATGTTGCTGCAGCCCCGAGCCAGCTCAGCCAGCAGCCATGTGCCACTGCAGGTGTGGAGAGCAGCCTGCGAGTGACCCGCTGTCGCCAGATCCTGCAGAGTCTCCCGGAGCACAATTACACGGTCCTCCGCTACCTCATGGGCTTCCTACATGAGGTAAGTGGGCTCCCAGGAGGAGGAGGCCCATCGTAAACCAGGCCCTGGGCCCTGGGCCTCACCCTTGGCAGCAGTCCCTGTATAGACTCGCCCCTGCTTGCGTCAGGTCTGAGGTTACACCTGGGAATCCCACTCACTGGGCCCCAAAGGGCATCTCTCAAGACTCAGCCAGGCAAGGCTCTTCTGAGAAGCCTTTCTGTGGGATGAGATGCCTAGAGAGAGGAGTGGGGAAGGGGAGAGCAGGGCGGAGATGAAAGCCTGTCAGATGACGCAAGCTTCTTGGCTTTGTGTATGCTATATCTATGGGTGTACAGGTTTATGCATGTGTGAGGTGTAATGCATGTGTGTGCTGGGTGTCTTCCTCAATCACTCTACTTTTTTTTTTTTTGAGACAGGGTCTCCCTGTAGCCCCAGCTGGCCTCGAATTTGCTATGTAGACCAGACTGGCAGTGAACTCACAGCTCCACGTGCCTCTGCCTCCCCAGTGCTGGGATTAAAGGCGGGCACCACCGTGCCCGATTCTGCCTTACTTTTTGAGATGGAGCCTCTCGCCGGTCCTGGCTAGATTGTCTGACCAGTGAGCTCTAGGGTTTTACCTGTTTCTACCCTGCCCCTCCAATGCATTTCAGACACGTGCTGCAGCACCCAGCTTTTCCATGTGTATGTTTAGTTTTGTGTATAGGAAGGAGCCAGGCATGATGGCACATTCCTTTTATCCCAACACCTGGGAAGAGGCAGAGACAAGTGAATCTCTGAGTTCCAGGCCAACCAGAGGTAGGTAGGGAAACCCTGTCTCAAAACAAAACAAGTTATTTGTATTTGTGTGGTTTCGGGAGTATGCATGCATGTGAGTGCAGGTGCCCATGGGGGCCAGAAGAGAGCGTCAGAGCCCCCAGAGCTAGAGTTACCAATGGTTGTGAGCCACCTGACTGGATGCTGGGAACCGAATTCAGACTTGTGTGGCAAGCACTTTCCCCACTGAGCCCTCTCTACACCTGCCTCCAAACCCCCTTAGCCTCGCTGTCCTGCCTGCCCCCCTCCACGCCACCTGATGTCGCCCTTGGCCTAGAATGAGCTCGGATCCTCTTTCCAGCTTCTCCTCTGTGAGCGGGAGATCTGTATTTCTCAGGCTTCCTTGGGTACTGGCTTGAACCTTTGCCCCAGGATGTGGTCTTGTACCACCTTGGTTCCCCAGCACTTGGAGGCCCAGCGGCAGGTCTTCTTTGCCTTCTGGACCCCAGTTTCCTCAACTGCAGGGGGTACTGAATCCCACTTCCTGGGGTGGCGCTCAGGGCGGGAAGCCCTTCACCATCATGGTTCTTCCCATGGAGAAGAGCTGTTGCTGACCGGCCGCAGTTATGCCCAGAACTTGGTGTCAGAGGTGCCCGGCGTAGGTCAGCAGTACTTAGTGGGCAGCGTGGAAGAGGAGATGATGGCGTGTTCGGGAGACCCTGGGAGACAGAACATGGAAGGTTAAAAATCGGGAGTCTCCCGAACACCAAAGCCGGTCCCTTCACAGGTGGGAAAATTGAGGCTGCACGTGGAAGGCGGTGACACAAGGTCTCAGCACTGGCTGGGGACCCCAATGATTGACTGATTGGTTTGTTTGTTTTTGTGTGCATATGCAGGCGGACATGTGCATGTTTGTGAGGCCAGAGACAACCTTGGGAGACCACCTCAGGGGGTGCTCATCTTGTTTCCCTACACTTTACTATATTTTATAAAAGATTTAACTGCTTTTATTTTATGCGTATGAGTGTTTTGCCTGCATGTACGTAAGTATGCCATATGTATGCATGTGTGCAGTGCCCACAGAGGTTAGGATAAAGCATCGGATCTGGAACTGAAATTACAAATGAATTACAGATGGTTGTTAGCTGTCATGTGGGTGCTGGGAAGCAAACCTGGGTCCTCTGCAAGAGCAATCTGAGCCATCTCTCCAGCCATTTATTTATGTATTCATTTAAATTAGTTAATGTGAATGTGGTGGGGGTGGGTCAGAGACCAATTTGTGGGAATCAGGTCTCTCTCTCCACTGTTTAGATCCCAGGGATGGAACTTAGATCATCAGGCTTTGCAGCAAGTGCCTTTATCCACTGAGCAATCTCGCTGGCCCCATATTGTGTTTTGAAACAGGGTCTTTCACTGGTGTGGAATTTGCGAAGTAGTCCAGGCCAACAAGCCCCAGAGATCTGCCCAGCTCGGCCTCCCCAGTGCTGGGAGCTGGGATTACAAGTGTGCATGCACCACCATGCCAACTTTTTTTTTTTTTTTAATGTGGAATCGGGGGCTTGAACTAAGGTCTTCATGCTTGGCCAACCGAGCTACCTCCCTGGCCCCCTCCTCCGCTCCTATCCCTATCCTAGAGCTCTTCCTCCTCCCTAGTCCCTCCCAGAGTAGAGGGTGGAATCTGGGCCTCTGCTGCCCTGGGTTTCATGTGTGGCCTTTTCCAGGTGTCCCAGGAGAGTATCTTTAACAAGATGAACAGCTCCAACCTGGCCTGTGTGTTTGGACTGAACTTGATCTGGCCGTCCCAGGGGACGGCCTCGCTGAGCGCCCTGGTGCCTCTGAACCTGTTCACAGAGCTGCTGATAGAGTACTACGAGAAAGTCTTCAGTGCCCAGGAGAACGCTGGGGGACATGCCCTGGACTGTGCACGGATAGAGGAGGCTGGCCCCATCGACAGAGTATATATGGGGACAGGCACGCCCCAGGCCTCACCACACCTGTCCCACTTCCGTGTCCCCTGAGTGGGGACACCTCTCAATTTAGAGACGCCTCCTTGAAATCTATGTGTCTATATCGCCCATTTGTTTTATATAAATTCTGAACTTTCTTTTTTTAAAGATTTCTTTTCATTATTTTAATTATGTGTATTTCGTTTGTGTTTGGGTATATGCACATAGATGCAGGTACCCCAAGAGGCCAGAAGTGTTGGATCCCCTGGAGCCGGAGTTGAAGTTGCAGGTGGTTATAAGCCACCTGATATGGATGCCGGGAACTGCACCAGGGTTCTCTGCAAAAGGATCATAACTGCTGAGCCACCCCTCTACCCCATGAACTCAGCACTTTCTAGTGAACATTTTGTAATTCTGATTCTTCACTGTTCCTGGACTGTGGTTGGAATTAATTATATATATATACATATATATGTGTGTGTGTGTATATATATATATACATATGTATGTGTGTGTGTATATATATATACACCTACATATGCAAATACAGTGATTGTTCTGAACTGTAACACAGTGGAACTTAAGTAAAATGTGAATATATGGGCAAGAGGTCTACAGCAGTCACCATCACCGCAGTGCCAAGTGACAGGCCACCTGACCCAGGTGTGCAAACAGCTGTTTGAAGTTGTCCACAAAAGGGAGAAGACACGTTGAAATGTGTTCGTGTAGAAGTCCGCCCTGTGTTACTTACTCTTCCTCCCTCTGTGATGACATGTCTGACTAAAGCAACTTGGGAGAGGAAGGAGTCACTGGGGCTCAGGGTTTGAGGGGATGTGGTCTGTCATGGCGGGGAAGACATGGCAGCAGGAGCAGCTCCAGGCTGTGATAGCGGAGAGAAGGAAGCCAAGAAGTTAAGACAGGAAGTGAGATCAAGCTATAAGCGTCAAGGCTTGCCCTCTAGTGACCCACTTCCTCCTAGCTTCCTCAAGGTTCCATGAGCTTCCTAAACAGCTCAACTCTCTGGAGATGAAGTTTGAAGCATGTGAGCCCCTGGAGGATGTTTTAGGCCTTGAACAATGCCCGAGACGCTCAGCAGCTAACAAAGGACTCTGCAGAGGACTGGAAGCCTGCCTTAGTGCTGAGGCCAAGGTTAACTGGTAATCCTGTCCAGGCAGTCTTGCCCTCTGGTCAGCAGCTCCGTAGACTCCTGAGGATGGGCTTGGCTGACCATGTGGGGTTCCCTCTCTAGAAGGACCTGCTCGGTCCCTGGGCTCCTGTGTCCTGCTGGTCACACTCCTCCTCTTCCAGCTCTGTCTTGGTCACTGGCCTCCAGTCCCATGTGACCCTCCCTCCATTCCTGGTGTTACACCGCGTGTCATCATGCTCTGTCCCGTCTTTGATCCTTCTGCCTGTCTGTCCTTTCCCGTCACCTGAGGCCACGTGGACTCTCCTGATATTATCATTTCATTTTCTTTCACCCTGGCTTCTTTCTCTTTTTATCACCCTTCCCTTTTCTTATTTTCCTTCCTTCCTGTCTTCCTTCTTGTTCTTTCTCCCTTTCTCTGTCTTCCCTCCCTTCCTTCTTCCCTGCCCGCTCTTTCCTTCCTTTCTCTCTAACACAACCCTCCCTCTCTGACTCCGCACAGCCAAGTCTTGTGGGCTCCCAGAGTGGCCCAGTGTGGAGCCTGAGGCAGCCGGCCCAACATCCCTGGCCACAAAGCCTTTGGAAAAGCCACCTCGCATCTGCACTCTGCCCCCGACAGCGTCTGTGCCAGCAGAATCCAGAACCCCAAAGGCCTTCAGACTTCTGCCAGGAAAAAAGAAAAAAGAAAAATGATGGCTCCCTTAAGAGCCCGCCATTGTGAGCCCCGAATTAACAATGACATTAAATCAAGCCTCATGCATTATGCAGCAGGGTTTACAGCAAAATGTGTGTCTGTGAAATATATGTTTCAAATTTCCTGACTCTGAGAGGTGCCCCCAAGACAGTCATCCTCCCTCGGCCCCTTTGATGACAGTTTCTCCTCCACAAACGGTAATTGTGGATTTCCAGCCCAGCGCGGCATCCCAGCCCAGCGCAGCAAGGCCCTATCACCTTCCCAGATCCCAGCATGATTTCCCAATCACTTCCATAGCAAAAGAAAGCAATTAGAGTGACAATGTGTTAGAAGGACACAGGTACATTTCAGTTTAAAGCAATGAAGGAGGCCCTGGGACAAGGACCCCGGGGCATCTCTATTGACAGGATACCTGGGATAAATTGTCCAAACACTTTTGCAGAAATGACAGATTTCTAACCCACTCCAGAGATTCGGCAGGCTTCCCAGACTTGGGTGTGACTTCCACAACGACGGGCACAGCAGGGGCTTCCCTGGCAGAAAATATCAGGGACAAAACAATGTAAAACAGAAAATAAAAACTGCTCACAAGCCACCCCCACAGTCAACCATTGTTTGGCCCGTGGAATGGCGCTCATGTGTGGCTGGTGGGATGGCATAGCCATGGGGAAGTCAGTACTGTATCTAACAAGGTAAATGACCTGAAAGTAAGGACCAGAGTGCTGCGACAGCGAGATGCAGCCTGATTGTCCACCAGGAGAAGCAGCAGATGAGGTGTGTCACCAGCGTGACTGAAGTGTCCATGCAGGCGGAACACACACACCAAAATAAATTAACCGAAGTTTGATGTGTGGGTGTGTGCCTGTCAACAGGCATGGATCCCAGCCAGTTCTTAAACCGCAAGGGGGAAAATAGCAGAAAATCCAGCCCAAGGCAGTTTCGGCAAACCCCCTCAAGAAGTCCGAAGACTGGGTCTTGATACATTTAAAGGGATTAAAATCAGGACCACATGGAATAAAATTAGAACTAAAAATGGTATCTAGAAAATAAAACCTAAGTATATGAAAATATTTAAAAAAGAAAAAAGAAATACATAAATCAGTGTGCCAAAGAAGAATTTAGAATGGAAGTGACCGAGATTTTTTTTTAATGTGAATCTTTTATTTCAGGTGTATGAGTGTTCTGTGCATGTGTGTACGTGCACCTGTGTTGTGCAGTGCCTGCAGAGATCAGAAGAGGACATTGGATCTCCTGGAACTGGAGGTATGGAAGGTTGTCAACCGCCATGTCAGTGCTAGGAACCAAATCCAGGTCTTCTGCAAGCGCAGTCAGTGCTCTTAACTTCTGAATTATCCCTCCAGCCCCAAGAAAACAGATTTTTACTGCACATGAGCAGATGGTTATGAGAGGTCTTCAGGTGACCTGTGTGTGCGGAGGCCAGAGGGAAGCCTTGGTTTCATTCCTCAGGTATCATTTACTTTTTTATAAGACTTATTTTTATTTTTAATTATTTGTATATTTGTGTATGTGTACATATGAGTGTAGTTGTCCTCAGAGGCCAGAAGAGGGCATCAGATCCTTTGTAATGGATTTACAGGTGGTTGTGAGCTGCCTGATGTGAGTGCTGGGGACTGAACTGGTGCTGTAGGGAAGCAGCAATCACTCTTAACTGCTGAACCATCTGCCCAACCATATCTATCATCTATCTATCTATAATTTATCTATTATCTATCATCTATCATTTGTCTGTCTATTATCTATTATTCATCATCTATCTACCTATCTATCATCTATTATCTATCATCTGTCTATCTATTTTATCTATCTAGCATCTCTCTAGCATCTCTATTGTCCATCATCTACCTACATATCTATCATCTGCCTATCTATTATCTACCATCTATCATCTATTATCTATCATCTCTAGTATCTATCCTCTATCACCTGTCTATTATCTATCTATCATCTCTCTGTCATCTCTATTATCTATCATCTATCTACCTATCATTTTTCTAGCTATCTATTAGCTATCATCTATCATCTGTCTACCATCTATCTATCATCTCTCTATTATCTATTATCTGCCTATCTATCTATCATCTATTGCCCCAGCCAGTAGGGCATCAACAGGAGCACAAGTCCTCAGAAACCTGGAATGAAAGGGACAAGAGGCACACGGAGGGCTGGCAAGACAGTTTCTCTGATCAAGTCGACAAATCTTTATTTTTTACAAAGCTCTTATATACTACTGCTTCAAGGGGCTAGGCGGGGCGTGGTGGGCTACGGTTGCTAAGAAACAAATCGCCGGATGTTCCAGGAGCCAAGGGCATGTGTAGGGTGGATACAGGTGGGGGAACTTGTCTGTGAAGACATTAAGAAACTCTAAAAGGCACTTAAGAAACGCTAAAGCAATTTGCATCAACAAGTCTCAGGATGTTACATTTGCAGGAAGATAAGACAGCCTCAGGATGTTTTGTACATTTGCAGGAGGGTCAGACAGAGGTTACTTGGCTCCCGGCAATCTATCTATTATATATCATCTATCTATCATCTGTCTATCATCTATTTATCATCTCTCTATTATCTGTCATCTATCACCTGTCTATTATCTATCATCTATCTATTATCTATCATCTATCTATCACCTGTCTATCATCTATTTATCATCTCTCTATTATCTATCATCTATCACCTGTCTATCTATCATCTACCTATCTATTACCTATCATCTGTCATCTATCTTTGGATAGATTGGTTGACCACAAGCTTCAGGGGATCTGATCTGTCTGATGCTGTCTCCTTACCAGAGAAGTTCAAGCCCATAACACCATTTTTTTGTGTGTGGTTTTGTTTGTTTCTTTTTTATCTTGTTGAGAAAGGGTCTTCCTATAGCCCCAGCAGGCCTAGAACTTACTATGTAGACCAGGCTAACCTCGATCTCACAGAGATCCACCTGCTTCTGCCTCCTGAGTGCTGGGATTAAAGGTGTGCATCACCACACCTGACTTCTTTGTACTTAAAAAAAAAATGGGTCCTGTGTCTTAAACTCAGGTCCTTGTGCTTAACATGGCAAGCGCATTACCAACTGAACCGTCCCCCTAGTCCTCGAGAACAAAATTCAAATTCACACTCCAAACAGTCTGAAGACATGCTAACAATGCGTTGACATTTGTTAAACAGGGTCAAAGCAGGACCAAGGGGGCACTGTAACACTTGCTGAAAAAACAACCCAATATCGATGGCCTAGTGCTCTACCAAAAAAAAAAAAAAAGAAAAAAGAAAGAAAAAGAAATATGTCAAATGAAGGAAATAAAAATAGCAGAAATTAAAGGCAGGAGCTGAGTGTGGGCACACACCTGTAACCCCAGCCCTTGGAAGACTGAGGCAGGAGGATTGTGAGTTCCAGGCCAGCCTGGGCTATATGTAAAGACTCTGTCTCAGACCAAGAAAATAAAACAAAAAGAAAATTAAAGAACTTGAGGCTGGGGTGCATTTTGGTGGCAGAACACTTCCCTGGTCCTGGGTTCAATCCTTGATCCCCCAAAACAAAGAAAAACAACCAATCAGGGACAGATGAGAAAGGAAATTAACAAATCCAAAAGTTACTTCTTTGAATACATAAGTAAAATTCATGAACCCCTTGATGGGAAACAGATAAAGGTGAAAGAAAACCACAAATTAAGAATGAAAAAGTACTACTTTAGAGTATGCAGAATGATAATAAAGATAATAAATGATAATAAAGAACAATTTTGCATCAAAATCCAAGCATAAGTGACAATTCCTTCAATAACTCAATTTATTGAGGCTGACACTGGAATAGATTACCGAACAGTGCTGCATGTTAAATATATTGAAATCTTAAATGAAAAAATATTTCTACAAGTAAGATGCCTGCTCTAGAGGGCTTCGCCAGTGAATTCTAAGAAAGAGCCTCTCTCAGAAGACAAAGGGACATTCCCAATGCATTCAATGTCCTCGTGTGTCAGAGTCACTGCAAATAAAAGCAAACAATATTTTGTTCAGTATTCCAGCATTCCACATAAATGTCCGTGCAGCATGCTTAATGTTAGGGAATCATATGCAGCAAAGTTGAAGGGACACCATTGCCAGGAACATTAGGGTTTATTCCAAGAGTTCAAACCTGGTTAAAGCTCAATCACATCAATGAAGTGAGCGTGTCTACTGATGACAGGGACACCCGCATGGTTTTTAAAGTATAGGTATTTGACAAAAATTTAAGAACCGATTCCTGGTATGATGGCACACGCCTTTAATCTCAGCACTCAGGAGGCCGAGGCAGGTAGATCTGTGTGAATTTGAGGCCAGCCTGGTCTCCATATGAGTTCCAGGCTAGCCAGGGATACATAGTGAGACCCTGTCTCAAACAACCACAAACTGGAACACCAATATGATTTAAAAAAAAAAAAGCTTAAGGGCTGGAGTCATGGCCCAGCAGTTAAGAGCAGTCGAGACTCTTGCAGTGGACTGGAGTTTGGTTCCCAGAACCCACATTGCAACCACCTGCAACTCCAACCACGAGATCTGACATCTTCTTCTGACCCCCACAAGAACCCTCACACAGACACACAGAGACACACATGGATAGTAGAGACTTCTATGTACTATACACCAATACTGATGACAGTTAATATCGGTCGGCAACTTGACAGGATCCAGAATCACCCAGGAGTCAATTTTCTGGGCATGCTGTGAGGACTTTTAATTGGGTTATTGATAGGGAAGGCCCACCTTGAATGTCTGCAGTATCTTCTATGCTGGAGGCCCAGGTGTAAGGAGGTCTGAGGAAGAGTCTTTGCCTTCTGCCTGCTTGCCTCTGTCTCTGGCTGGAGAGGGTCCCAGCCACCACCACCCTTCACTGACCTCAGGACCCTACTTCTAAGGTCTTCTGACCTGTACTTGTGTTTCTCCAAGACTCCTCCAGGCCTTTAGCCCTTCAGTTGGGACTGCAGAGGTACCTAGCCTCATGACTGGGCAACGACTGGTTTGCACCCTTCCAGGATTAGACAGCCATTGTTGGACTAGTCAGGCCATATTGTGTAAGGCTGTCTAATAGACCCCTTAATATATATTCAGTCTATCAATTCTGTTCCTCCAGAAAGCCTCACCAAACAACTACAATGAAGTTATCAAACCTTCTTTATGAAAATGAGAAACAAGGGGCTGAGAGATGGCTCAGCAGTTAACAGTACAGCTGATCTTGACGAGGGCCCACACCCCAGTACCCACATGGCAGCTGGCAACCATCCATAACTGTAGTTACAGGGGATCTGACATCTGAAAACACTGCATGACACGGGTGCGCTTATACACATGCAGGCAACACACTCATGCACATAAATTTAAAATAAATAAATAAAATATTGAAAAATGAGAAACAAAATAGAGATATTGAGTTTCCCTTCTTCCTTTGTACTGGAGATCCTTGAAGTTGTAGTTCAGCAAAGATTTAGGGCAGGGGAGGCAGAATAGACTGCTTGCTGATGGCACTCGTGTCTACACAGAAGGCTGCAGACTCTGCCAGACACCTACTATCAATAAGTGGCCTTTGCAGGTCAGGCAGGAGCCAATCAGGAGAGAGAAACACTGTAGTTATTTGAAAAGGAGAAGTTTATTGCTATCTCTAAATGATATCCTGGGGCTTTGGGAAAGTCTCTAACGCAGGAACAATCTAGGACTATCCCTCTCCCTAAACTGAGGTTTTGGTCCCACTGGAGAAGGCCCAGCTGGAGCCCTCTTGTGGAAAGTTCATTGATTCCCTATTTGTAGCTGACACCTAGTCACCCTAGGTTACAAGTAACCAAGGCAGGGGAGTAGGGAGAGGCGGACGAGGGGAGTTTGGGCTGTAAACAGCTTATTTATTTTATGTGTATGCGTGTCAGGCCTCCATGTGTGTAAGTGCACCTGTGTCACGCAGTGTCCTCAGGAGTCAGAAGAGGGCATCAGATCCCTGGTAATTGCAGTTATAGATGGTTGTTAGCCATCGTGTGGGTGCTGGGACTCAAACCTGGGTCCTCTTCAAGTTCAGCCGGTGCTCTTAACCACTGAACCATCTCTGGAGTCCCAACATGAGGGCGGGGGAACCAGATGTGGTGGCACATGTCTTAAATGACAGCATTTGAGAGGCAGAGACAGGCAGATATCTGTGAGTTCGAGGCCAGCTTGGTCTACATAGAGAGTTTCAGGCCAGCGGGGGCTACATAGTGAGATCCTGTCTCAAAAAACCAAACTAGAAACTGTTATGCTAAGTGAAGTAACACAGACTCAGAAAAACAAATGAGATATCTTCTTCCGCATTCTGCTTCTTGTTATGTAGCTGAAGGCTACATAACAAGAAGCAGTGCCAGACAGAAGGAACCGTCCTTTGAGCTGTTGGCCAAGATGGTCCAAAACAGTCCCAAAATTACACAGTCAATTGCCACAGCCCTTGATTGCCTCCCAGAACTTGAAGGCTAGACCCTATTACTGAAGACAGAACACACTTCTGAGAATGGATTTGGAGCGATGGAGCTGGAACTGACCTGGAAGCCACTTCCCTGAAGACTAGCTCTCACAGCTCTGGAGACCACTACACAAGGTGATAAGGGAGACCATCAATCTATGATCCAACAGCAGTTTCATGACCAAATAACCACATCGATGCCCGGCACAGCACTCAACACTGGTGCAGTAGTGGAAATTTTATCTTGGGGTCAATCAACAGCTACCTAATTGGTCTTAAAGTCCACTCATGTGTGTACTGTAATCACAGCCAAATACACATAGCTGAAGAGGTCATAGATCTTAGAGAAATCCTCAAGGCTGTCACATCTCTAGACATGTAATTTCTTACTATGTGCAAAATATGTATCCTTATATTTACAGTCAAGTAGTCACCATTGATCAAAGAAGCTTCTTTTGCAGCAGACAGAGACGACTACAGAGTACCACGACTGGTCACACACAGACATTGTGTGTGGATTGCCTAAGCCTAAATGGCACATTTACAATGCAACCTCTACACCCAAGGCTCACAGAACATAGAACAAGGGGTAAAGAGGACGCTAATGAATCTCCCAACTCTCATTAATGAAGCTCCTCATGCAACAGAGGACCAGGAACACAAAAGATCACAAATGACCAAAGAGTGGAGATCAGGACTCTGCGGAGTGTTGGCCCTTGGACAGGACTCTGTATTAAGCTTTACTCCCCAGGGCTCAGAGGAGGTGGAAAAGAGTGTAAGAGGCCGGGAGGAGGGGCGTGACCACAGGGAGACAAGCTCCTGGACCCTGCTCCTGTGTGCCTACAGCAATGGTGTTGGCATGCTCAAGACCCATGCAAACTCAAGCAGACAAAAACCCAGCGTGGACCTGGGGAAAAGGGCAGCAGACCCCAATCTTAGCTGAAGATTACTGGAGGCTGATCACCGTTGGGTGAGGAAGAGCTAACCTTAAAGCGAAGATCTCTGGACAGGCTGACTAGACCTCAGTGGATGAACCTGCACTGAGGATTGTCTGAGAACACTAACTTGACACAATAGGACTTAATACAAATGACAGAGTGCATGAATTCGGGGGGAGAGTTATGAGGGGGGCCACGGAGGAAGGAGTAT
This sequence comes from Eospalax fontanierii, assembly GCA_035773235.1. NCBI lineage: Eukaryota > Metazoa > Chordata > Mammalia > Rodentia > Spalacidae > Eospalax > Eospalax fontanierii. Next base: position 74,413,758 of record CM069537.1, read on the forward strand.
AAAAGTGATTAAGATTGGTTGACATGTTCTGTATGAAATACACAAAAGTTCAAAAAAAATCTATAAAAAAGACACTCTCCCCCATACAGATAAACAAAGAAAAAAACAAAACAACAAAAAAAGAGGTTTGGGAATGTGGCTTCGGCACAAGGCCCCAGCACAGGCAGGTAGAAGTAGAAGCTCGATGTCCGCCCCGCACTGCAGGGCTCAGGCTGTCCCTCCCTTCTCATGCTCCTAGGGGCTTTGGAGAGGGCAGAGCCTGATGTAGACGGTGGGGGATTAGCCTAGGGGGGCTCTGGGAGCTGCATTAGTAGGGTGTCATCCATCAGTGAGTCACATGGACCGAGGTGGTACCCTGCATAAACAGCATTTGCTGGGTCTATCTGAACCTCGGTTTTTGCTTTTATGGTCTGTAATCGCAGCACTTAGGAGGTGGAGGCAGGAGGATCAGAAGCTCAAGGTCATCCTCAACTACATAGTGAGTTAGAGGCCAGCCTGGGCTACATGAGAGCCTGGGCAGGTGCTGAACGCAGCTTAGCCCTGGCATCCCTCATCTTGCTCTGGAGTGGGGTCACCCAGTCCTTAACCACAGCCTCAGACCGGTGAGGCAGCTACTCACATTGCATCCGCAGCCAGAAAGCGGAGAGAGAAGCATGCAGGTGCTCGGCCGCTTTCTTCTTTCTATTCAGTCCGAGCCCCCGGCCCATGGGATGACGTCCCCACACTGAGGGCTTGTCTCTGGGTGATTCTAGAGCCTGCTGACAATGAGAATCGTGCACAGTGAAGGAAGCCTATGTCCTGCCCTTTCTAATGTCGCCTGATCCAGCCCACAGTGACATGGACTTCACCTATTAGAGGCCTGCCTCTTAATGCCATTGCATGGACGACTCCTGGAGGGGACGGGTGCGGATGACAGAGTCCACTGGGCCCTTCAAGAGTCCCAGGCACTGCGTGTGCCCAAGTCTGGTTAATGGCTTATGGACAGCTCTAAAAGGCCTGATCCAATGGGAAGTTTGGATTGCCACATGGGGATGGTGGCAGAGCTGGACAGGGCTTCTGTAAGCCAAGACAGGCGCCAAGATGATCACAGGCCACTGGATGCCCGAGAGACCCAGGGGGCTGGCCTCTGTGGCTGTGAGGCCCTGCTGGCAGCTGGCAGAGCTGAGCGGTGGCCCCCTTGTACTGGGCGCTCCCCTGAGCAACTGCGTCGGGCCAAGGCTTCAGTGAACCTGCTTGATGGGCTGTCCAGCTGCCCTAACCTTCATCTTGGCGGAATGTCTCCACCCCTGACTCCAGTATGCCACTTAGGGATTCAATCGGCTCTCCAGCCACAGCTGCAGGTACACAGGTGGACCCTGACTCCTGGGCTCATCTTTAAACCCTCTGTGGGGTTTAAAGCAAGGACTGAGGATCTGCCCTACTAACAGGAAAGGCCAAGGCTTAGTAAACCCCAAGGTGGTGGTGGGGCTTGTGTGCCTGGGAGGCAAAATGGGTGATCCAGACAAGCCGAGAAGCCTAAAGAGCCAGCGAAGGAACGGGCACTGTGCCAGGGATCTCTGCGGTGACCAGCCTGGGGGCAATCCGAGGTGGGAGAGCACAGGGATCTCTCTTTCCCTTGGGGTAGGAGGCAGCACACGACCCTGACCTTTAGTGACTGTGACACCCACCCGGCTGCCCCAGGGATCCCCAGGTTGTGTTATTGAAGGCAAGGACACCGGACCACGGGACTTTAAATCATCAATCAAGTTTAATGGATCATATGGGAGCAAAACTACACTGGCAATACTTAAGACAAACACGTTCTCTAGCCTCACTATCCAGTGGATGGTCCTTCTTGGTCCCCCCAAAACTAACAGTCTCAAGACACGTCGGTAGCTCCGCTCCTGGGTCCAGTCTTCCACGTCCTCCCACGTTTCCTACAAAATTGAACTCAATCCATCCAAGAAGAAAAGCAAACCAACAAAAGAGGAACCTGAAGACAGTTACGTCGCCGTCTGCTCAGTAATGCGTAGTCGGCACCGCGTAACCAATATATAAGACGTGTGCCTCACACAGCTCACGCCGTTCATCGATAAAAGAATATAAAAATCTTGTTCAACCCAGTGTTACGTGTATTAAAATAGATCTGTATCGTGCAGCACAGTTTCTCCCGGAGTCGTGAAAAGTGACTAGAGGAAAGTGGCTGGTGGCGGGAGGCCGGCCAGCCTCCCCACTCTGCACCTGTGTCTGTGTGCACATGTGCGTGTCTGTGGCCGTGCGGCCTGCGCATACACACACACACATGTTCAACGCAATTCGGCACCGTGTGATATGCTTGGGAGGATACCTGCGGCTCCTGGACAAAAATAGGTTGTGCTGTGTCCGTCAGGACAGGGAAACGGGGCGAGGTGGGCTGCGTCACCCGTGGGAGTGCAGGGCCCCAAGGGCACAGAGAGCCTGTGCTCCCTGTGAACGGAAGAGAGCTTGAGGGGACCCTGGAGTCTCCGAAAGCCAGGCCCCCAGTCTACCACCCTCTCTCCCCTTCCCCTGGATCTCTAAAGCCCCTCTGGGTGCTCCATCTGGCCAGCCTCTCGGGAGAGGCTGCCCATTCGTACCTTGGGGCAGAGACTACCCCATGCAGAGGAAAGGCAGCAGGTGCCCCGTTCACATTACGGATCATACAATAAAAACACCATACAAAAACGTGAAGCTATTTTTGGCATAGTGTCCTTAACTGGCAAGAAGTTTAGCGGTTCTTTCAAAGGAGAACACTGAAGGCTTCAGGTGGGAGTTGAAAGCCGCCAGGTGCCTCCGCTGCTGGGTGGCAATTCCATCTAGCCTGGAACTCCATTAGTCCAAGAGATTGACACCAAGAAGAGGGCTCAGGATGGCTGAGGCCAAGGCCAGGTGGGGCAGCCCACGCAGTGGTGACCCCAGGGGAAGTTGGCCTGTAGTTTGTCCAGTCAAATGGCTGCAATTCTCAACCTAATAATACTGACAGAAAGGGTCAGGGGCTGGCAGGGCGCAGGAGATCCAGGGCGCTGAACAGCTACCTAGGTTAATTACTCTCTCTGGTACCAGAGGCTTGCCCTGCCCACTCCGCTATCCAGCTACCTGTTGTTCTCTGCTTGCTTGCGGCAGGCTATGTGTGGGCCAGTCTGCCTCACCATCTACAGCCTGCAGCCTGCGTCCTGCGAGGACGATGCAAAGAGAGTGCTAGTGATGGGGTGATGGAGGCTGAAAGCCTGGGGGGGCCTGTGCCTTGGTCTGTGGTCCCCCTCCTGACCTTCAGATGTCCCCTGTGGCTAAGAAGGGTGCAGGGACCCACCTCCAGCCTGCCTTGGCTCTGGGATGCATCTCCCTTCTCCCCTTAGTTTCTCTGTCGGGTTTACATGTGTCTGAAATTCATAGAGTTTATGAATTAAGGCCAGGACTCAAGAGCAGGGTCCCAGTAACTTTCCCTGGGTGTTATACAGGTCCCTGTGGTCAGTTGTGGTCCTGAGGGTGCTGGAGGGCAGGGCGCATGGTGGTGGTAGAAGGCTTGGTCCAGGGCTCAGCCAGCAGCGGGGTGGGGCTGGTGGTTGCCATGGCGACCTGGAGCATCTGGTCGCCCTGGATGAGTCTCAGGAGGGCCCGGAGGCGGTCCAGTGATGACTGTGTGCCCCTCTGGCGGGCCAGAAGGCTTGTCTTTAGCTCCAGGCATTTCTGTCAGGGGCAGAGGGTTGGAAAGGGTCTCAGTAGTGAACTCTGTAGCATCCTGGGGTGGCGGCCCTGACTGCCCTGCCCTTCCTCTCTCTTTCCCTCTCCCAAAGCCTTCCCCTCCATTACAGAGACTGCAACTGGCCAGAGGCATCATGAAGTGGCGGGGGAGGGAGTGTAAATAAACAACAGGACCGCAGGAGAGGTCTGCCTTAGAATGTAAGACCAGGGAATACAGGCCCCATAGTGATGCCTGTCGCCACAGCTGACCATGGCTCCTCCTCCGGCCAGCAGCAGTTGCCACCAAGGACCACAGGTGTGACAGGTTGCTCTCCGGTCTTTTGGAGTAATACAGAGGTGACAATCCAGTGGGGCTACAGCCAGACGCCTGCCACTCTGGATCAAATGCTGTTAGTGTAACAGTGACCTCTCTGCAGCTGCTCCCAAAACCAGAACACTAATAATGATCACAGAGACTCTGTTACAGGGCTCTTGGGGGAACACAAGGAGACTCTGCATCCAGTGAGCTTCTCCAAGGTGAGCCTGTGATGTCAGATGCTTGGCAGGTTGAGGTAGGAGGACCGCAAGTTCCAGGAAAGCCAGGAGAACTCAGTGAGACCCTGTCTCAAAATAACAAGTCAAAACCATGCTGGGTGGGGGAGGACTCGGGAGCTGGTTTAGTGGGCAAGCGTGTTTGCTGAGTATGTGAGAGGGAGCTGAAACGGCCAGCACGACCATGTGCAGCAGTGATGCCAGGTTTGGAAACAGAGACAGGTGGATCCCAGGAGTTCATGAGTCATCCCACTTAGCCACAATGGCAAGCTTCAGGGTTAGTGAGAGATGTTATCTGAAGGGAGAAACATGGGGAGTAATAGAGAAGACATCCGGCAGCTTCTCTGGCCTCCACATGTATGTACCTGGACACACACACATGCACATACACACATATGCCACCTACACATACCACACAAAAACCACGATGTGTATACAGCTTATTGGTAGAGTGTTTGCCTAACATGCATGAGGCCTAGGTTCAATCCCTAAAATAAATAAAATAGAACCAACACTGCTATTAGGACTATCATCATCATTACTATCCCCACCACCTACCGCCAGCATCATCACCACCACCACAGTCACCACCACCCTCCTCCTCCTCCTCCTCCCCACCCTCACCACCACCACCACTATCATCACTATCTGCATCATCAACCACAGTCACCATCACCAATCATCATTACTAACATCAGCAACACCATCACTACTTTCATCATCACCACAACCAGCACCATCCCCATCATTGCTATCATCACCATCATCCCCTCCATCACCATCATCACCTATCATCAACATCATCATCACCACCCACCCACATCATGACCATCATCGCTATCATGACCATCACCATCTTCATCATCACCACAGCTGTCACCACCATCACTATTATCCCCTCCATCATCACTATTCCCATCAGCACCATCATCTTCATCATCACACCCGTCACCACCATCATCCCCTCCATCATCCCCATCCCCACCACGACCATCATCACTACCCCACCGCCACCACCGTCACTACCACCACCGCCACCATCGTCACTACCACCACCGCCACCACCGTCACTACCACCACCGCCATCACCGTCACTACCACCACCGCCATCACCGTCACTACCACCACCGCCATCATCGTCACGACCACCACCCCCCTCACTGTCACTACCACCACACCCATCCCCGACACTACCACCACCGCCCTCACCCTCACTACCACCACCGCCATCACCGTCCCTACCACCACCGCCATCATCCTCACTACCCCCACCGCCACCATCGTCCCTACCACCACCGCCACCACCGTCACTCCCCCCACCGCCATCACCGTCACTACCACCACCGCTATCATCGTCACTACCCCCACCGCCACCATCGTCACTACCACCACCGCCATCATCGTCACTACCACCACCGCTATCATCATCACTACCACCACCACCATCATCATCACTACCACCACCGCCACCACCGTCACTACCCCCACCCCCCTCACCCTCCCTACCACCACCGCCATCACCCTCACTACCCCCACCGCCACCATCGTCACTACCCCCACCGCCACCATCATCCTCACTACCCCCACCGCCACCACCGTCACTACCCCCACCGCCATCACCGTCACCACCACCACCCCCACCATCCTCACTACCCCCACCGCTATCATCATCACTACCCCCACCGCCACCATCATCACTACCCCCACCGCCACCATCGTCACTACCCCCACCGCCATCATCGTCACTACCCCCACCGCCATCACCATCACTACCACCACCACTATCATCACTACCACCACCGTTATCATCACCATCACTATCATCTCCATGATTTTGTCTATCGTCAACCTACAGATTATGTTCTCTATAAAGAGGCTGAGGTTCAGAAAGGCAGAGCCTTGCCAGGGTCACAGAGCTGAGGGGAGGCAGACTGAAGATGTCCCGGTGACTTGGTAAACATTTACGAACTGCACAGCACTGCACTCTCCGCCCATGGACCTGCTGGGTGATGCTGGTTAGATTATTTTCTGCTGGGCCCCGGGATGGCTGATGAGGCACCCACCCCACCCCTGCTCACCTTCACTGCTGAGGCCAGCTGCTGGTCCCGCTCCTCCAGCTGCTGGTGCTCAGTCTGCAGCTCGCTGCCTCTCTGCAGCAGTTTCTGTTTCTCCTCTTCTTTGACTAGGAAAGATGGAGCAGCCCCACCAAGGGGCAGGTGAGCACCAGCTGGGCTGATGCACCAGGCCTGGGGATGCTGGCTGGGGACCAGTCCCGGGCCCTGCTTCTCAGACAGAGCTCTGGGTCAGAGGGGTCTGAAGCCACGCAGCTTCTCCAAGGTCCCACATGAACCCAGGGGTCCTTTCCCACTCCCAGTGACCCCTTACCTGTCTTGTGGGTGACGTAGGAGTGTACAATGGCCAGCATCCCAGTCCAGGGCACACCCTCGTGTTTCTTTAAGGCCTAGGGGGAACGGGTAATGAGAAAGCATGTAGGCCCTGGACCTGCTGGGACCATATCCTGGCTATATAACCCCGGGGAAGCATGCTGAGTCATACCAGCTCTGCTCCTTGGGGGCCAGAACTTTCTATGTTTCTCTCCCGGGTAGAAGCCGGGGTGCTGCCGAGCACCTCGCAGCTTACAGAGCAAAGTCCACTGGGTGCTCAGACTTCTCTTCTCTCTTGTGCCCTCCACCCAGGTCTACCATGCTGGGGACCACCCAGGACCATGTCATGTCATATGTGAAGGGGGTGGTGAGCCCTCCAATCCCCACCTTCTGCTGGCACTTGGGGCAGACCCACAGGCCCTTAGGTGCTGTCTTGAGGGGCGGGGCCAGGCAGCTGAGGTGGTAGGCCCCTGGGCAGGCGCTGCAGGGCTGCAGGTTGGCCCCTCGTTTGCAGGTGGCACAGTGCTCATCATGGGTGATCTCACTCTGCAAAAGAAGGGAGGGTAGGAGGTGGCTCAGCCAGGACTAGGCCACCAGGGGAGCGGGGAGAGGCACCTGCTGGGTGACACTGCTGAGACACGCCCAGACTCCGGCCGTGCCCTGATCAGCGTCGGGACACTGAGCATGGACGCTGGCACGGGGGCTCCAGCGCCCTGAGTGCATCATGCAAAGACTTGGACTCTAGTTGTGGGCGCAGGGAAGAGCTCCCGCGTGGTCTAGGAAACAGCCTGCCCCTGTTCTGAGACGGGAGCCTGGCACTGGTGAGATCCTGACGTATGTGCTGTTTCAGGGACGGGCCTGTGGACCAAGGCAAGTGGCACCTCCAGTCTTTTCAACTGTATACTCCTCTAGCCAGGACCCCCAATACTCAGGAATGTCACACACCTGCTTCTACAACCACACACGGGCACCTGTGTTTATTATCACAGGTGAACTAGGAAAGTAATGTGGAAGTCCAGAGCTGGCTGTGAGTGTTCCCTCAGACGCACATGAGCATCTGTTTGGAATTAGATTAGAAACTGATTGGAGAGATGGTTCAGAGGGTGAAGGTGCTTGCTGCCAGGGCTAACAAAACAACCTGAGTTCGATCCCTCGGACCCACGTGATGGAAGGAGAGAACTAACTTCTGAAGGTTGCTATCTGACCTCCACACACATACAGTAAATAAAATATAATGAAAAAAAAAGAGAGAGTGGGGAGAAGCTATACACAGGAGCAAGATCCTGATCAGCCAGTATCACAGGGCACAGAGGCAGGAACTGTCAATGGCTAGAGTCCCAGGTGCAACGGGCACCTGGCGATAAAACCCTGGGAAATCAGCATAAGCCCTTGGGGTGGCCCAGGGTCTCACAGAGAAACCAGAAAGCGCCAGGGTAAGGACCAGGTACAGTCCTGGGAGTGGCTGCTCCCAGAGGGGGCTCCCAGGGTCCCAGCACCTTTGGGACCTGGTAGGGGAAGGCTCCTATCTGAACCTGACCACTCAGCCTTGCAGCAATGGGCTCAGTCTGGCAGGAAGAAAACAGGTTTGGTGTTGTGCATGCTCTGGGTGCCAAGGGAAGGGTGACGATGGGGCACATACCTTCCAGCAAGGGTCCTCATTGGCTAGCAGAGGGAGGAAGGGCGGAGAAGAGGTTAGTGGACGCAGGAGGAGAGCAGGTCAGGACTGGGTCCCTAGGCCCAGTGTGGCAGGGTCCTGGCCCTCGGGCTTGAGGGGAGCATTACAAGGCCAAGTAAAGCCTGAGTTCTCAGAACTATCGTGTGATGTGACAAGGGTCTCTGCCCTGGTCTCAGCCAGGATCCACCAGGAACAGACTCTGTGTCTGATCTCATGAGGATCATGGCTCGCTCGGAGAGGGAACCAGAATTCAGGGGACCCCTCGGAGTGACCTGTTGACTGTGGATCTTTGCCTTCTAGGCTGTGATCTCAAACCACACATGGTTATGATGTACTTAGGAGATGTCCATCAAATTGGAGCAGGTGTCACAGGCCCACCGTACGGCACACATCAACAGTGCCGAGGCCCAGGGAGGTATCTGAGGCCTGGAGAGCTACAGAGACTACTAAGAAGCAGGCAGTTGGTGGTAGCTCTCTCTTAAATTTTGAGACATGGTTTTTCTGTAGTTCAGGCTGGCCTGGAACTCTCTGCAATCCTGACTCGGCCTCCTGAGTGCTGTGATGACATCTGTGAGCCACTGCCCACATTGGTAGCTTTCTAAGGGACAATAACAAGTGGCCCCTGGCTGTTGGTGTATTCCTGCCCTGGACTGTGGCTGACAGAGATAAAGCTGGGACAGATGTCTCTGCCTGTCAGAGCCGAGCCTAGCATCTAGGACTCCTAGACCAACCTAAGAAGCCCAACTGCCCGGAGCCGGCCCAGGAGGGAGGGTGGGGGCGGGCTGAGCCCTGGTCTCGCTGGGAGGCGAGTGTGTGCTCTCCCCAGTCTGGTAGTGGGCGGCTCAGCTGAGCGGACAGCCTGGGGCTCACACTGAAGCTAGACAGAGCGGTGGGAAAGTCGGGGGCTCCTCTGTGTGCATCTTCACCTGCTGCTAGCTCAGCGCTCTGGTGGAGACCTACCACAGTGCCCTTCAGCCTGGCTCTCTGATCTGGGTACTCAGCACAGGAACAGGGCAGAGACCTGGGTGCCCCTGGTGGGCAGCCTGCTCACAATGCAGTTTCTCTCCCTGACAGATGAGAGATGACCCCAGTGGTTCTCCTTCCCTAGGAGGCCCGAGTGCGGAGCCACGGCTGGGAGAGCCTGGAGAGCTGTGGAGGGCCAGGCCCAAGGAGGGGAGCAGATCTGCAGACGCTGTGGCTCTAGCTGGCACTTACCTCGTGCTGTGAGGAACAGAGGGCTGTTGAGATAGCTGGAGGCCAGTCGCTTCCTCTGCAGGGACAGAAAGCACAACCAAGTGACCTCTCGTGTGGAGCCTTCCTCCACTGCCCAGGACCCCCAGAGACAGCCTCAACATCAGGTTCTGGAGACCAGGTGGACACTGTTGGAGGCAGGGGAAGAAGCAGATATCAAGGACCCAGGGGCAGTGGTGGGCAGGGAGGGAAAGCCCACAAGGGCTCAGTCCTGCTGAGGCCCCGGTGCCAAGTTGTCTCAGGAAGGACAAGGCGAAGCCCCCCAGCAGGACAGTTCAGGAGCACCGCCAGCACTGCCTTCCCCACCTGCTGCTCCTTGCTTTCTCCAGTTTTGGAGTCAGGTGAGGAAACGGGTGTGGACTGGCCCCCAAATCCCGCCTCTCGGCGCATGGTCCAAAGCCTGACATTTGCAGAACTTTCCCTGAATACCAGAGGAATGTTGCAACCTCAAAGGCCACACACTCCAGACCTTGGTACCACTTGGTACCAAGTGGTTTTGGCTGTGGTAGAAAGATTACTCTAGAAATGTGGTTTTAGCTTTGAAACGCTCACTGTGGCCAAGCAGCACCCAAAGGCAAAGGAGGGGCCTGTGTAAGGCTGTTCTTGACTCCAGTGTTTTTCTAAGGCCCAAGCAAGGGTCATGGGCTTTGAGCAAATCGCTCTGTCTGGGCTGCAGGTTTGGGGTTGGAGGGTAGATGGACTCTGTGCCCAGAGCAGTGGACAGTGTGTCAACATACCAATCAGAGGGCAGAGGTGCCGGTCACAAAATGTGTGCTCCTGGGGAGAGGCTGAAGACGACATGAGGTTCTTCTGGGGATTTGTCTATCTTTAGTCAGGCTCTCATGTAGCTCAGGCTGGCCTCAAACTCACTATGTAACCAAGGATGACCTTGAACTACTGACCCTCTGCCTTTACCTCCCCCGTGCACCGCCATGCCTCGTTTATGCAGTGCTGGGGGATCAAACCCAGGACTCGTGCACGCTAGGCAAGCACTGATCCAACTGATCCACACCCCAGGCCTCAATGCTCTCCTAAAAGGTTCCCATGTCTGGGGACAGGACTTGCTCAGCAGACCCAGAAGTGACTGTCACACACTTGGAGTGAGCACATTCTGTGAAAGGGGCAGGAGGAGACAGAACAAAGGGGCGGATGGGCAGAAGGAGCTTCTGTCCTCCCCTGGACGGAGCACCTGGAGCTGGAGCTGACTATGCTCCCCGTGAGAGCCCACCTTCTCAGGTAAGCTCAAGTTCATGAGACACAGGTTTGTGACCCACATTCTAGAGCAAGAAAATGGCCTCTCTTTGCTCTTCGGGAAACACTGCAGGGAGCCATCCCATCTCAATCCCATCTGACCCTTTCTCTTTGGGGCCAGCCTGCTCCACACTGCATATTCTCCTCTGTAGCTGACTAGATGGGCTCCGTACACAAAGCCCACGATGGCATCAGAAGGCCAGGAACCCACCTCCACCTGCAACCAGGACGGTTCTTCCCTTAACTCCCCAGTGTGGACCCTGCTAGGAATGCAGCGGACAGCTTCTGTTTGTTTTGGATAGGGTCTTACTGAGTAGCCCAGGCTGGCCTGGAACTCACAATCCTCCTGCCTCAGCTGATCCTGAGTGCTGTGATTATAGGTGTGTACACTCAGCGGGAACTGACAATTTCACCTTCTTCCTTCTGCAAGGGGATGTGCAAGGGGACAGCAGGAAGGAGCCCGGAGGCCCCAAGACCCTGTCTAAGCTGTGCACGGCTCCTCCCACCCACCTCAGTCTCCAAGCAGCTGCTGTAGGCAGGGTTGGCTGTGCTCCTCCTCTTCCGCTCCTGGCGCTTGCTCTGGATCTCTGGAAAGGCAGACGCAGCAGTCACCGGGTGCCTGGTCCAGCCCTGGCACATCAGCCCTCTACCGGTGCTGCGGCCGTCTGCCTTGTATCTGGGCCCTGCCTGCAGGTTCAGAGCCTCCAAGAATTGCTCTGGCGGTCTTAGGATAAGTGTCAGATCAGAGTGTGGTGGGGAGAAGCAGGAACACACTTTTCAGCATAATGCCCGCCCCGACCTGTCTCTTGGGACCCCTGGATGATAGCCGCAGATGCCCACAGCTCAGATACCTTCCTGGCTGGCTAATGATAGAGGCCCTGCTTCCACTGGGCCACGCACAGCATTGCAGGGCTCGGCAGCCTCTGCCCCATGCACACTGAGCCCGCTTGCTTCCCCTCTCCTCTTTGGCTTGTTGGAGTGGGCTCTGCCTTCTCAGTAGCTGCCTAGTGTCCTTTTCTCATCCCTTGCCTGCTGGACCTGGCTTCTTGCTGACCCTCTTCAGTGTCACCCTGTGGGCATCCCATGAAACACCACCGACCTCCTTGGAAGAGGCCAGTATCCCTATAAATACTTCTGGGATCAGTCTGCGGGGAGAGGCTTTCAGCAAAGTGAAGACAATTTACATATGAGGAAGCTTTTTTCCTTTCGTCCCCCAACCAACCCCTGCAAAGCATAAAGGTGTGGTTTTCTTTATGTTGGAGATATGAAATTGAGGCCCCAAGTAGGGATGGAGCTTTCCTAAGGTCACCCACCTAGTGGATATGCAGCACAACTGGGTCTCAAATTCAGAATTTCTGTAACACAAGGCCTTGGCACTCCAAAGTCAGAGATAAAGACAACTCAAGTTCTATACCATCACACAGAACCCAGGGCACCCTCCAACCCACTGCAGGGGTAAGCCAGGTTGCCCAAGAGGGGCTGGAAGGCAGGTCTCTTTCCTGCCCAGCCATGCCTGGGCCCCAGCTGCTGCAGGGATCTAGACCACCTTCTCCTGCAAGAGGCTCAGCTGAGGTTTAATGCTGGCTTGGCTCTAACCACCTGCATGTCCTTGGCCACCCCCAGGGTCACCTGCTCTGTTGGGCAGGGCTCTGTCTGACATGAAAGCTGCTAGGCCCCACCTCAGGCACGTACACAGTTCATGCCCTACCTCAGCAGCTTCTAAGGAAATGCCAACCCAACTGTCTGCCCTCTCAGGCTGACCTGGGTGTGTTTCCTCTTTATGAAATGTCTTTATTGGGTGAGGAGGATGTGAAGTCAAGAGATCTAGCTTCCAACCTGGGTTAGATACTGACTGACTGTGTGACCTTGGACACGTGTACTGAGTTCTCTGGCCTCAGCTCTCCTGTCTGCACTAGGAGGACTGGTTTCTAGCCCTCAAGTAAGTGCTTTCATCAACAGCATGGCCCCTCAGAGTCACACTGTCCTGTCTCCTCAAACTCACGTCCCCATGTCTCTGGTGCATCTGGTTACACACTGAGTCCCAGGGCCAGTGGCAGCACATCTGAGTGCTGGGCTTTGTGCCTGCTGGTGTCTGACAGCAACCCCAGCAAGAAGGCTCATCGCAGCGATAAAGAAGCCTGAACACAAGGAAGTGAAGAGACTGCAGCTCGAATGGTAGGCAAGCGACAGGACCAGATAGCTGCACTTTACTGTGGTCCCTCCATATGAACGAGACAGCGCCATGTGGAACTTGCTTTCCATGGGACACGGAGAGCAAAGGGTTTCTCTGACTTGTCCTGGATGACCACCCCCTGACATCCTTTCTCCTGGGACTGGATTCCCAGAAGGCTCATGCCTGGGAACCTAAACCCTAAAACCCTTTATACTGTCTGGGGCCATACCTCAGCTGGCTCACCATCACAGCAGCCCCACCCTGTCCTGGCCACTGTGCCCGTACTTACCTTCCCCCCAACCTCTGACCACACGCTTACCTTCCAGGTGCTCAGTTGTGACCAGACCTAGTGCTACCATGAAGGCAATTTTCTGAGAAGAAAAGGATAGAGAGGCATTAGTCAGCCTTTCACCCTCACCCGGCCTCTGCCAAGAATCCTGAGCCACAGGCTAATACCCTGGGGGTGCCCAACTACAGAGCCAATGCCCCAGACACTGAGAACGTTCCCGGGATGCTCAGAAACTGTCCAAGTCAATGCTCCTGGGAACAGCTGGGAGCCCATGACAGGGCTAGATACACTTCTCAAACACGCTTTTAAAAATAGACTTTTCAAAGCTGGGCACAGCAGCCCACGCCCTTAATTTGAATTTGGAAGGCGGAGGCAGGGGAATCATGAATTCAAAGCTACCTCCGCCTACATGGTGAGTGTGAGGGTAGCCTAGGCTACTTAAAACCCTGAGGTAAAAAAATAAACACGGGCTGGAGAGATGGCTCAGTGGCTAAGAGCACTGGCTGCTGAAGACCCACATTCAGTTCCTGTACCCACACGGCAGCTAACAACCAGGGGGATCTTCCGCCCTCTTCTGACTGCTGCGGGCATTGCACAACACGGATGCTCTTAACAACCAGGGGGATCTTCCGCCCTCTTCTGACTGCTGCGGGCATTGCACAACACGGATGCTCTTAACAACCAGGGGATCTTCCGCCCTCTTCTGACTGCTGCGGGCATTGCACAACATGGATGCTCTTAACACACAGGCAACACACTCAAACATATAAAATAAAAAATATTAAAAAGACCAAGTTCTAAACAGTAATAAAGACTGCCGATAGGTACAGATGGCAAACCAGTCACTCTTTGGGTTATGACATAGTCCCACTGGCCTGGCTCTGAGGCCCTGTTCACTTAAGATTTGTGTGTGTGTGTGTGTTGTATGAGTGTTTCGTCTGTGTGTCTGTGCACAGTGCCCATGAAGACCAGAAGACATCAGAACCTTTGGAACTGTAGTTATGGTTGGCTATGAGCTGCTGTGTGTGCTGATAACCGAACCCGAGTCCTCTGCAAGTACTTTTGACCACTGAGCGGTCTCTCCAGCCCCTGTTCACTTACTTTAGAATACAGCAAGTCCTTGAGCTCATAAACCCCAAATCTGGCCAGGAAGGTGAATCCTTCATATCTCCCTTCACCTTAGCCCCTCTGCCCCTTCCAGCAACCCCCATCTTGAGTTTTGTGGTTATTATTTTTTTATATCTACATATATTTTATTATTTATTTGCATATACAGCAAATAAATGGGACCACACACAGCCTTACCTGGCTCTGACCTCATAAAGGGGCACTGCCCCTTCTTTTGTGGGGTCATCCTTCCTGCTCAGTCCTTTTCCCTGTGTGTGGGCAGAGGCAACGGGGCCACTGCGTTATGCCTGTGGTGAGATTTGAGCTGGCCTTGAAGGGGGCTGCCAGCTCTGCCAGTCTGTGTAGGAGGCCCACTGGCGCCTACTGTGGTTATGGCTGAGTTAATGGACAAGTTTTTTATTTTATATGTATGAATGTATTGCCTGTATGTATATAGGTGCACCCATGTACTGCAATGCCCACAGAGGTCAGAGAGGGCACTGGATCCTCTGGACCTGGAGTTATGGATGGTTGTTAGCTGCCATATTGGTGCTGGCAATCAAACTTGGGTCCTCTGCCAAAGCAGCCAGTGCTCTTAACCGCTGAGCCCTCTCTGCAGTCCCAAGAGTATTTCTTAGATTTGAAAATCTATTTGCCCAGTTTCTGTTTCTATCTTTTGATATGGCATCAAGGGCTGGCTAATTGTATAAGTTTTAGATTCACAGAAGGTTGTAAAACTAATCACAAGTGGCCTTGCCCATCCAGCACTCAGTCCCACTGATAACCACAGCATAGTGAAAACCCAGTACCCACGGGTAAAGCACTTTGTATGGACAGCCTGGTTTTTACTCAAGTCTCTCATTTTTCTCTTGCTTTGTTTTTGAAGACTTGGGCAGGTTTTTACATTAATTTTTCAAGACAGGGTCTAGCTACATAAGCCTAGGCTGACCTCAAACTAGCAATTCTCCTGTGTCTGCCTCCAAAGCACTGGGATGACAGGTGTGCTACAGGTTTAGAAAAAAATCCTAAACCAGAATGTTTGACAATTTGCACATCATCCTTGCTCAGGCCACACGAATCTCTTCTGGATCACCCCAGTGTATGCACTGAGATGATCAGGTGAGCACTGGACAGTTCTGGAAGGAAAAACAGCTCCATTTTGAAAAACAGGATTTTGTTTTCCTTGTGGAGTCTGCAGGGCCAACTGTGGCAACACCAGAGGGAAGGCACCCTCACCACATCTCTGCAGACACCTCTGCCACTGAGAGTCACTCCTGTGCCGAGGGTCCACGCAGAGGCGTGGCAGCGCCCTCTTTTCCAGCAGGGCTATGATTTCGCAGGAATATGTAAAACCCTCCACATCAAAGGACTGGTCGGTATCTTCTATGGTTGTGTTTGGATCTCTGAGTCTTGGCTGGAGCTCGGAGCCCATTTACTCTGGTGCGGGGGGTTGAGGGGAATGAGCTACAGATGTGCTCTGATCCCTCTTGGCTGGGATCTGCGGCCACACTGTTGGTCATCAGGGCTTTATGGCAGGGTTTTTTGTTTTTGTTATTTTGGTCTTTCTGAGACAGGGTTTCCCTGCAGCCCCAGCTGGCCTGAACTTGCTATATAGACCAGGCTGGCCTTGAACTCACAGAGATCCACCAGCCTCTGCCTCCCAAGTGCTGGGATTAAAGGTGTGTGCCACATCTGGTCTGAGGGTCTCTGGCTCTTATTCGGTCATGTGAAATTTTACAGCTCCTTCGTGTAGCTCTGAGAAAGGCAGGTCAGCTGAGGGTATTTGCTGACACAAGTTAGAAGGCTGCATTCACTCAGGGCATAACAAGGTGATACTATTAAATATCCATCCACAGCTGCTCCTTTCTGGCCCTATTTCAATCATCAGGCTATGTTCACTGTTTACTCCTGAGCACTTAACCCCATCACTTCAGATACCAACAGGGCTGTGTGTAAGGTGGTAAAGGCCACCACGTCTGTGACGGTCAGCCACCTGTGCCTGAGCACAGTCGAGCTCAGGGATGCTCCCTTCCCTTCTGCAGGTGAGCAAGGCCTTTGGTCTTCAGGGAGCAGTGCTGTGGGCTCCCTGGGCCTAGAGCTCCCCAGGCCTCCTGCAGCCACTTCTCCTGCCTGCAGTTGTCTGGACTCAGCTCCTGCCAACAGCCCTGACACAGGTTTCCTAAGCCATGCTGTGTCCAACTTCCTCCCAGTTCCACTGCTTCTCTCTTTAAGTCTTTGCAGCTCTGGGCTAGGCCTGTGGTGCCCCAGGCCAGAGCACTGTCTAGTTCTGTTCATGGGATCCAGGGTTTTTAAGATTTCGTCTAATAACCATGTTTTTAACAGCAAGTCTTTAAATTTTTATATTCATCGGTGTTTTCTTGTTGACTTTTGTGGCTTTACTAACCAGCGTTATTTTCTTTTTCAAGTGCCCTAAACATACATGTAAAGCAGTTGCTAACAGGTTCCATCTTGCACAGTTCCAACACTGATCAGATGTGAGGTTCCTGGTACCGGATCTCATGTTCCTGAGCAGACACTGTCTGTGTTTAGTTGAGGCACAGTTTCTCTTATCTCCTGGCCCAGATGTTTAGATCTTCCCTGTTCATGGACCCCTGCCTGGGTCTTCCTTCCAGAGATGGCTCTGGTGGGTGCACACTTGGGCTCCCAGGCACGCAGAAAGCCCTGCTCCTCCCTTTGGGAATCTGCTATGGTCCTGAGCTGCTTCTCCCTCCTGGTTACCTTTGCCTGGTTCTGAACTCAGAGCATGGCAGTCTGGGGCGCTAGCCCCATCCCTGCTGTGTTGGGGCCACAGCAGCTCAGAGCCCATCCTCTGGTCCCTTAATTCATGTAATATCACCAGTTTTGCAGCCCAGGGGTCCGTCCGTGTGTGAGAACCCAGAGCCACCAGGAGGGAGGGCCACCTATGTGGATGGAATTCCCGAAGGGGGCAATGCGATTATTTTAGTACAGGGTAGATGAATTGGGAGGAATCCTAAGGGGTAGTGAGGTGGCAAAACTCACTCCATTTTGTTGAGCTGACCTTTGCTTCATTCCCACTGCAACCAGCCAGGCAGAACATCTCCTGCAGGCAGTTTCAAAGAGTGCACTGTTTCTACAACACTGGGAAACTTACAAGTAGTCAGGTAGAATACCAGCTCCACGGCACGTGCTCTCTCCCCACTCCACCTGTGTCTCCATGGAGTCCAGATCTTTTTACAATTCTGAGAAACTTGTTTTTCCTTATGAAAACACTCGTTAACTGAAAACTTCTTTGCTGACGGGGCTGGCCTTGGTCTGGTGTGACTGTAGTGACCGATGTAGCTAAGGTTACTGGCTTTGCCTTGGCATGATGTAATTGTGATTTTAACTTTATAACCCTTTTCTGCTTCTCCTCCGGGTCAAGAATTCTTCTGGGGTTTGGGCCCCCTCTCCGACTGCTGGCTATTAATAGAGGACCATCACTCTGTGGCATTGCTCTCTGCATCTTGCTCGGTTTTGCCACAGAAAGACAGGACGGGATCCATGGAGGAATGAGGCGGGGCCGGGGCTATGGCCAGAAATGGGACAGAACGCGCATATGCGGGGTAGGTCTTGCCCAGCAAGGCGGGCAGGGCTGAGCTGTGGAGGACTTGGAACAGATTAACCACCACTCAGTGTGACACACGCCGATCTGAGAGTACCAGTGTCTACCAGCAGCTCCTATGGCCAGGACAATGGATGGCCCCATGGAAAACCTCTAAAGGACACAGGCCATGGGACAGAACAGAGCAGGAGCCAGAGTCTGAATGCAGCAGGAATCCTTGAGACACCGTGACTCTTCACTGTGAGACTTGAGACTTCCTTCCTCTTATAACCTGAGTCCAGGCAACCCCTACGACCTGTTTCAGAGCCTAGGGGAGGACCTTGGAGAGAAAAGGGAGGGACAGACAGCAACAAAGCTTGGAAGAGATCCGGGGGTTATTGCCATGGGTCCTTGTGAAGCCTGAAGCTCCCGCCACTTTGTGTCCCTGAGTTTTAGTGGCCTGCTCACCTTCCAAAGGGTGCCCTAAGGCACAGACGACACAGAGAATGCATGTCACCAGCTATGGAGCGTCACAGGTATGTGATAGGCCTGGTTGTAAAGCACGGTCCATCCTGCCAGTTCATTTCCTCTGTTAGAAACCCCAGGCCCTTCAGACCCAGGCAAGGTGACTGGAGCCAGGCCGGCACCCCCTTGATCTCCCACTCTGAGCTGAGTTCTCTAGTCTCTATTCTTCATTTTTTCTTACAAGTGTCATCCCTAGAATCAGGAATCCCACAAACTCAAGGCATGCTGAGTTCACGGGAACTGGAACAGGCTCCTGGATGCTGAGCCTAGGTTCCTGAAACAGGGCGAGGACCCACCTCCACGTGGCTTTGTGGTGTAAAGTATGGCTGTGGGAGGGGGTTGTTGGGTCTGTGTGTAGAGAGCTCACCTAGCATGTATGAAGCTCTGGGTTCCACCCCAGTCCTGCATATACCAGCTATGGTGGTACATGCCTACAATCCTAGCAGCTGGGAGGAAGCAGGAAGATCAGGAGTTCAAGGTCATCCTCAGCTGCACTGTTTGTCTGAGGTCAGCCTGGGTAACACGAGACCCCCGTCTCTACAGACATGCATAAGGCTTCCTGCATGCAGCGAGTCTGCAGTGGGATGCAAGAATGTCTCAAGGCCCAGGACTCTTGTGATTAGGGTTGTGAGAGACTGCAGCCTCCCACCCACCACTGGATCAGCTGACATACAGGAATGAGCGGGTGATCTCAGCCTTCCGGGAGGCTCTGACCTCAGGTATGGAAAGAGCGGACAGAGAGAGGGGCATTAGTCCCTGAACCATTCTGACCTCAGAGTGGGATCTACAGTAGATACACTCAGCCCAGGAAGGAAGGCCTGAGAAAACAGGAAAAAGAAAAGGAGAGACCAGGACAGTGGAGGACGGAGCCCCGCGAGGTGCACGCTGCAGGCCACGGCCCTGCACAGCCAGTTCCACGACTGAACCCTTCCCGGGAGGCTAGACTACCTTGGGGGTTGAGCCCCTATATATAATGACAGAGCGTTTGCACAGCCCTATGTATTCACTTTTGTGTACTTTAAACCGTCTCTAGATGGCATGTAATACCTAATGTGATATAAATGACATATAAATCATTGTTTTACAGTGTTGTCTAGGAAATAATGACAGGAAGATGCCTATGTGTTCAGTCCAGATGCTTCTGTCATGGCCTAACTACACGGTTCAGGATGAGACATGAGGCAGTACCTGAGGGAAACGGAGGGTCTGTGAAATGATGGGATCCCACAGCGGGGTGTGCCACACATCACTTCAATGACAAGAATATTGTATTGTGCTTGGCATGTAGCAAATTCAAGCACTACTTTTAGAAATACCTGGAATTTTTTTTTCAATCTTTTAATATTTTTGACCCGAGGTTGGTTAGGTCCCTGAACTCAGAACCTGAGGGTAAAGAGGGCTGAAAGGACATCTGCCGTGGTGGGTGACAGACTGAGCTGGGAGGTCTCTAATAGCCACATACAGAAGGGGACAGGGCCAGTGCCAGAGACCCCCAGGTCTACTGGGCTGGAATGTCTTCAAAGTTCAAGGACTCAGATGGAGGGAAGATGAACCAGGTTTTTGCTCCC
Organism: Eospalax fontanierii; assembly: GCA_035773235.1. Taxonomy (NCBI): domain Eukaryota; kingdom Metazoa; phylum Chordata; class Mammalia; order Rodentia; family Spalacidae; genus Eospalax; species Eospalax fontanierii. The sequence goes on from CM069537.1 coordinate 74,433,773, forward strand.
AGGAAATGAAGAAATGATGGCTTCTTATACCTATAATCCTTTCTTTCCTTTTGGACAGGGTCTCACTATGCGGCCTTGACTAACCTTGAACTCACAGAGATCCATCTGCCTCTGTCTCTTGAGTGCTGGGGTTAAAGGCATGGAGCACTACATCTGGCTCCTGTAATCTTTATTTGAGGAATGGTTGGGACCTGGTGGGAAAATCAGAAGAAACCCCTGGCTGAATGGCCAGGCTCTGCCCCTCTGTCCAGAGCAACTCAGCAGTGGCTTACCCTGCCCCACTCAGCTGCCCACAGCAGGGCAGCATCTCTAGTTTCCAGCTGCAGGGCTGGTAGCCTAAGCATGCCCTGGCTCTGATGGTCACCACTTCCAGCCTTTGTCCCACTTGTGTACAGGCAGCAGCCTGACTGTAGTTCTGGGCACAGAGGCCGTTCGCTATGAGGATGCACACAACCTTGTGCGGCACCTCCTGCGGTGGGCGCATGCTGGGTGTCCAGCCTCCTGTGCCCATGTTTCTTGCACCCGACTCTGGATCCAAGAGCAACTGAAACACCCCTCTCCCAGCTTCTGGGTATCGTCCTGAGCTGCTGGCCATTGCATGCCACCTGTTGCTGAATCTCCTGGGTGATTTGAATCATCTTCCGGCGTCCTGCACTGGCAAGTGGGCTGCCAGGCCTGGAGGTCCCACCATTGGGAGCTCACGTTCTTTACAAGACCAACATCCGTGCCCCACCGGGGTGCTGAGGCAGGGCAACAATTTGAAGACCTGCCTGGGCTATAAAGTGAGTTCAAGGTAAGCCTGGGCAACTTAGTGAGACCTTATCTCAAAATAAAATGTTACAGAAGGCTGGGGATATATAACAGATCAGCAGTAGAGTGTGGCTCAATCTTCATCACCAAACAAAAAACCAAATCCATATCCTGCAACAACCTGGGGTCCTACCGGGCTCAGCCAGAGGTGTCTGGGAGCAGCTGCCCACTATCCTGGGATTATGATATAGCCTCTTCACCAGTGAGCTCACCTACACCGCCTGACTCTCACACTTTAACAAAGGTTTTGGTACCAGGATGTATTATAACTGTTCTGTTTAAGCCATTTCACATATTTACGCTAATTATGTAGTTAGACGTAATTATACTAATTGTAAAAACATGCAGTAATTGATAAGACATATTGAGAGCATGGAAGAGGCGCCGTGAGAATCATCCTGAGTGTTGAAAGGAGCAGGAAACCCTCAAGGCTACATAGGTGTGGAAGGAGTGCCAGGCAGCAAACCAGCCAGGGGCTTTACCACACATGCACGTGCTGCTCACATACTGCCACGGGCTGGAATGGATGGGCCACAGGCTGGGGTCACCGGAGATGTGGCCCACACAGCAGCTTCATGTTCCACTCAACCCAATGGTGATTAAAACATTTTATTTATGTTACTATTATTATTTTTGGTCTTATTAAGACAGGGTCTCCCTGTAGCCCCAGCTGGCCTGGAATTCCCTATAAAGATCAGGCCTGCCTTGAACTCACAGAGGTCCACTTGCCTTTGCCTCCCGAGTTCTGGGATTAAAGGCATGAGACAACAAGTTCAGCTTATTATTTTTTATATGTGTGAGTGTTTTGCCTGTATGTAAGTACACATGTGTCATGCAATGCTCATGGAGGCCAGAAGAGGGCGGGTATCAGATCTCCTGGAACTGGAGTTACAGATGGTTGTTAACTACACCCAGGTTTTCTGCAAGAGCAGCAAATGCTCTTAACTCCTGAGCCATCTCTCCAGCCCCAATTTGACTTTTTTTCAGAAGGCAGGGTCTTGGGGGCTCAGTGGTTAAGAGCACTGACTGTTCTTGAAAAAGATCCAGAAGACCAGGTTCAAAACCCAGCATCCACAGGACAGCTAACAACTCTCCGTAACTCCAGTTCCAGGGGACCTGACACACTCTTCTGCCTTCCACAGGCTCACTGTACAACATGGGTACACTTACACACCCATAACACTCATACACATTAAAAAAAAAAAAAAGGGCAGGGTCCCACATAGCTCAGGCTGACCTTAAACTCACCATGTAGCTGAGGATGACCTTGAACTCCTAATTCTCCTGGTTCTACCTCCCACATGCTAGGATTACAGGCATGTGCTGCCACACCCAGTTACTCATGTTGGGGATAGAACCCAGTGCATTCAGAGGCAAGCACTCCATCTTTCTGCTGGTCTAGTCCAGTAATGAGACTTTTCTTCCCTTTTACACACAAAAATTTAAAACAGGTTTGTGTTGTCTTAAACATAAAGGCCATCAAAGATTCATTTGTCACAATATATTACTGTCAGAAAAATTAACAGGAGAGGCAGCAGCCACATGCTGCCCAGAGGAGCAACACCTCATCCTGGGCAGAGTCATAGAACATATAAGGCCTGCAGCCAGGGCTCCTGGGAGGGTGCACAATGCCCATGATCCAGTGGTTTGTTTAGTGTCAACTCAGAATCCTCCAGCAACCCCCAGGTCAAGAGGCCTTACCACTCCTGTCTGCAGAGGATGGAGGAAGAGGTCTGTTGTAGTCCCATTGCAAGACACAGAGCTACTGACGCTCAGTCAGGTAGCAAGGTGTTCGAATCTGCTGCCCACAGCCACATGTTGTCTACACAGCCTGCAGAAGGCAGGGCACAGCCCCCGCCCACTGGAGGAGCCCTGCCCGATCAGGTCCCACCCTTCACGGACAGTTGGGATGCTCCATTCCTACCCTGCATGCTACAACCTACAGTCACGTGTGGGCGGGGCCCTCCACTAGGCCATACTACCTCGGGGTTCTCCTGACTGGGGGTCCAATCTTCCTTCTTCTTTTTGGTGACTTGAGCTCCCTGAGATGGCTCCTCTGAGGGTGGCCGGGGCTCCGCTGAACTCTCGGGCTGCGTCTGCACTGGAGGCTGAATGATGATGACCTGGAAGACACAGAAGGGGTGAACTGGGAGGATTCAGGGAGGGAGAGAGGACCAACTGCGAGGGGGAGGGGGAGGGAAGGGTGAGACACGAGGGTTCAGGGAGGGAGGGGCAGCCTGGAGGCCCAGTAGGACCTGAGAGACAGGTACATGGGGAGAGGTGGCTTACACCTGCTGTGTTCAGGGTCCCGCTTCACAGGAGCCCTTTATCCCATGAGAGCAGTTGCACAAGAGACAGCTGAAGTTAGAAAGTAGGCAGGCCTGGGCTCAAATCCTGTCCTAGCTGTGTCACCTTGGAGACGTTCCTCTGCCTTTCTGAGCCTCAATTTCCTCACTGGTAAAAGCTTGGCAATGCCAGCCTTGTGTGTGTGGAGACTATCTCTTTACCCTCAGCTCAGGGCATACACTGAGTATGGGAGGACTCAGACACATCCCTTGCCTGAGACCATCAGGTTAGGAATCAGAGAGGCTAGAATGCTTTCAGATCTGACTGAGGGCACAGCCTGGGAAAATGGAGGGCTAACCCTACAAGCGAATGAGTAGGGCAGTCTGTGATAGCCACAAGACAGAGTCTTAAAGGAGAAACGGGCAACCATGCTGCTCCAAAACCCTCAGACAGGGCACACACCAGAAAGCTTCAAGGGACACAGGGACAGGATCTTATGGAACCATTCTAGCACAATGAATCATGAGTGTTCTTTTTATTCAAGCATCTGGGACACAGAACAGTCCCTGACCGCCCAATTCCACAGCAGAGATGGAGACTTGGCGCTGGACTCTCTTGCAGCAATCCACTCAGTCATATGTGTGATTAGTTAATTATTCCAATGTCGATAGTAATTCAGTCAGCCACACTTGTTTACCCCATGTCCATTCATCTTTACCCCGTTCGTTCATCATTCGCTCAGCAAGCAGGTATTTATAGCACCATTCACCCTGACATTAATCCAGTCAACCCTCTTCACTCCCGTAGATGCGCTCTTCAAACAAGTGCTCATGCTCTGTTCAGAGTCCTCTGTTCACACCTGTCCATTCATACCCACTCCCTCCACATAATCTAATTCTGCCTTAGTCATGTGACCCGCCCACCAGCCAGCTCTCACCTTGCTGTCGGCACTGATGAGTAGGGGCTGCACTTTGATGCTGTCATTGGCCACGGGCACGGTGGTGCTGGGGGTGATGGTGGCGGCATTGCTGGGGGAGGTGGAGATGATGGCGTAGGCTACTCCTGCGCTGCTCAGGGGTGAGGTGATGGCGGTGGGCTCGGCGAGGGCCTGGGGCTGGCTGCCGGGCGTTGGCACATGGTTGACGGTGTTGTTGGCGGTGGGAAGGGCTGGGCTGGGGTTCTTGATGCTGACCACAGTGGCCTTTTGGAATGTTGGGGGTTGCTTGGGTGGCCGGTCCCTGCCCGGGGTGACAGGGAGGCTGTCTGGAATCAGAGTCTTTGGCCTAACCTGAGAGGAAGGGACCGATGTTTGGTCAGGCAGACAGATATGGTCTGGTGATGAAGGCATGCCCTGAGCAGACCTAGCTCAGATCTGGTCCACATTTAGCAGGGAAGAGCCAGCACTCGCTATGACCCCACTATGGTCTCCCAGGGGGCACAACTGTGACCCCAAGACTTTGGAAGTCTCATCTACCATCTCTTCTGTCTGCCTGTGTATTATTCCCAGAGCTCAGAGGGAGAGAGCTGCTCCAGGCCAGAGTCCTTTCCAGATCAACTGAGATCAAACTGTGAAAAGTTCCTATGTGTCACAGGTGCTGGGAGCACTGCCCTCGGGCAGGACCAGGAGGACCACAGAACTCTTGTGCACCCCTAATGATCACAATGACGGCTTTTGAGCCTTGGGTGCCAGTCACTCTAAGGAGCTCCCACATGGAGGAACAGCATGGGCAGCAGGCAGCCACCACTCAGTAGAGGCTATGCCTCCAGTCAAATTGCCAATCCTCGCTCTTAGGGGACCTGTGTAGTCTTGGGGACACCTGTGAAATGTCCTCACCTGTGGGCTAGGGATGATGAAACCCACCTGTGATTTACAGATGACAAGATACACAGTACAAGCTGGCTGTCACCAGTCTCCTGTTGCCCACTGTTAGTAAGCACTATAGGTGCCCCAGACCCTATCCCCGTAAGTGAGTCGCTCTAAGCCCAGGTGATCCAGGCGAGGTGAGGAGAAAGAGGCTTGAGAAAGGACACAAAGTGAATTGTACTGAAGACATATAGAGGGTGTCCTGATTTTCTATGGCGGAAACTGAGACAACTAAGGAGAAGCTTTCCTGAGTAGGGTAATGTGGTGACCGTCCTGGTTACTATGGCAGAGGACCTGAGCCAGGTGAAGGCCACAAAGCACTGAGCTGGCCCGTCCACCCTTCCCTCTACTCTAGTGATATTGGGGAGCTCTTGCAGGACCCTGACTCTTGGGCAGGTCACCAGGACTCAAGTGGGCTGTGGTCAACAGGCATCAAGCCGGTGAGCTCTTCCACTGCAGGACACAAGCCAGCCCTTGATCATGGTGGCCTTCCTATCCCTTGCTGTAGAGGGCCTTCAGCAAACCAAGCCTGCCCTCCCCACCTCAGGGGCCGTGTCCAGCCTGGCTCAAGTGCTCTGTCCTTGTCCAGCATCAGGACTGGTCTCCAGACATTAGACACACACTGGCGTGGAAGCCAAGAGAGGAATCCTTCTGTCCCTGCATCCCACGCCTGCAGAGGATGTCTGAGGGGTGCAGGGGAGATGCCATTCCATGCTCTGTCAGCTCCATTCCTGGTCCCCCACACTGCAGCGCTGGTCAAGGTACATTCCCTAACCCAGTATGAAGATGGTCAGTGACTCAGGGACAGGTGCTGGGTATTGTATACAACCCAGTCAGGCTTGGGGTGTGGCTCCAACAGACGGCCCACATCAAGGAAACTTCTGGGAACCTCAAGGCCTTCAGTGCTCCACAGACCCTGGCTAACAGGTCCCTGTGCAGCAGCCTCGGCCTGCCCTCCTTTCCTTTCTCAGGGTCTGGTAGTTCGGCCTTGCAAATTTCCTAGGCCAGCAAGATGGGCAGGGACAGAGGATTTGGGGAGGGGACAGAAGCCCAGGAATGGCGGTGAGCAGGAAGGGAGGGCAGGGGGGCAGGGCAGAGGCCCATGAGAAGGGCACAAGGGTCACTGCCTGTGGCCGTGCAGGACACAGTGTGGGGTGAGCTGCTGGGAGGGTGCAGGGAGGGGCAGCTCTGACCTTGACAGAGCCTCTCCAGCCCTCCCCTCTGCCACCGAGAGAGGCCAACACTGTGGCCTTATACTTGCGCCCCAGGACCCCACCGGCCGCTCCACCTCCCTGTGTGATTCCCCCTCAGGGGAAAGCTTCGGCTCTGGCCCCACCCGAGCTCCTGCCAGGTTTCTCACACAGGAGTTCACCCTCCTCTTTGTCTGCAGCATCTTTGTCCTATGAACTGGTTCAAACACTCCCCAACCCAGGAAACCTTCCAGGCATGAGATGGGCCATCCCAGAGCTTTCACCAGCCCTGCATATCCATCCCTATGATGGTCCGCGAGAGCTGACCCTCTTAGGGGCAGGCCCCTCTGAGATTTGGCTTGAGTGGGCACTTGGGAGAGAGCACTGCCTCATGGACAGGGATCCAGGAGAGCTACCTTCCTTCCTGCTGGTGCCAAGGGCATCTGTCCTGACCGACAGCTTTGTGAGATAGACAGGTACTGTCTTTACCTCTGCAGCTTATAGCCCCTTTGGTGTACACAGCAGGCACTCATCAGAGCAGAGCTGGTAATAAAGCTGCCGGTCAACACTGCCGGGTGTCTAGGTGTGTGTTGTGTACTAAGCGCATAACGTAACTAAGCATGGAAGCACCTGGTATAAGCACTCCCTCCACTCTCAAGGCCGACAGATACGACAGAGTCATCAGCCTCTGAGGGCTTGTCTGGAGTGATGGCCAGGGCACTGGGCTGGTGCCCAGAGGCCAGGACTTGGCTCTGCATCCATGGCACCTCCCAAAATGAAGTGCTTGGGTGGAGTTCCTCAGACCCTGACTGAGCATCAAAAATATACACAACCTGTGACCCAGCGTAGGCCAACTCTGAGAACCCAGATGCACAGTGCGCTTATTCTAGCCCATTCTAGCTGGGCTTATTTCATTATGAAACAGTTCTGGTCATGACCCACTAAAGGATTTCACAATTTCTCATTGCTTGAAAACACAGATTCCAGGGCTGAAGAGATGGTTCAGTGGTTAAAGTGCTTGCAGTGCAAACATTAGGACCAGAGTTCAGATCCTCGGAACATGGCAGCCCACTGGTAATTCCAGTGGAGATGGGATCTGCAGTGAGCTCCCTAGCAAGACTATCAGCAAGCTCTAGGTTTGATTGAGAAACCTGCCCCGATGAAAACGGAGGAAGAGAGATGGAGGATGGTTCCCAAAATCAACCTCAGGCTCCCACATGCTTGTGTGTGTACGTGTGTCTTCATAAACATACAGAGCACACACAAACACATGTACATCACACTCACACACAGACACACACACAGAGGCACGCATGAAAGGGAAAAAAATCTCCTCTCCATGAAGAGATTGGACCCAGTGTGTCCTCCAGTGAATGGACAGACGGGATCGAGGACAGAAGGCAGGAAGTATGTGAGGGACAGACGCAGAGGCAGCGCTGGGGTTGGGGAGCTGGGGACAGACACAGGGACAGACAGACGCTTACCTGAGGTAGCACTGCCACTCCTTGCCCGGCCAACCTCTGCAAGGAGCTGACCTGAGGACCTGTGACAGGCACTGCAGTGACGCTGCCCAAAGCCTGAAAGACAGAGAGCACTGAGCAGACAGGGTCCAGCCAGACACGGAGTACAGGCGAACAGCCACGCCAGCCAGGCACGGAGTACAGGCGCACAGCCACGCCAGCCAGACACAGAGTACAGGCGCACAGCCACGCCAGCCAGACACGGAGTACAGGCGCACAGCCACGCCAGCCAGACACGGAGTACAGGCGCACAGCCACGCCAGCCTGGGCCGACGGTCTCAGAGACACAAACCCTGGCTTTTGCTTTTCTTAGAATTTTTTAAAATCACAGAAGTAGTCCATCTTCCATCAAGAAAAACTAGAGAAAGAAATAGACCAGCACAGTCCAGAAGCATCGCCTCACTACAGTCTATCTATCCTTTTAAATTTATTTGCCCACGGAGGCCAGAAGAGGCATCCTATCCCCTGGAACTGGTGTTAAAGATGGTTGTTAGCTGCCACGTGGGTGCTGGGAACCGAACCCAGGTCCTCTGTAAGAGCAGCCACTGCTCTTAACCACTGAGCCATCTCTTCAGCCCAAACTTCCCTTTTAAAGTATTTATAGTCTTGACAAAATTTTTCTTTTTTTGAGACACAGACTTACATATCCCAGGCTATACAGTGAGGATAAAGGTCTGATCCCCCTGCCTCCACCTCGGAGTACTGGGGTTACAGGCTTGATCACCACATCTGGTTATGAGGTGCTGGGGACGGAACCCAGGGCCTCATGCATGCTACGAAAGCTTTCCACTCACTGAGCCACATCCCCAACTCTAGCAACAGAGTTTTTTCTAATTACACTATACTTAGGGTCGCATGATATTTCCCAATGAAACCATAAGCTTTGTAAGTCATTCTAGTGGCTGAAGGCATGACGGTATGTCCTTAACACCCCTGCCCCCAAAATGCATGATGATTCTTCCCCTGCCCCGACTCCTGGGTGCTGGGAACCGAACCATCACAAGTCCCTGTAGGTTACTGGGTATCCATTACTCCTCAACAAAGCCGGTAAGCTCTCCCAGCTTTAACTTGTATGAAGCATTTCATTGGCCCTAGCTGATCAGCCATGTTGCAGTCACCCTCTGGGGGTAAAGCAAGGCACACTGCTGACGGGCTCCTCAGCTCACAGTCCGGAAATGGGGATTCGTGGATCAAACCAGGAACATTTTTCAGTCCCTCTATGCATGTGTCCCTTGGGCTCCTTCGCACAGGAGGGGCCTGGATGCCACTTGAATCCAAGCCTCTCGTGTGGGGCCTTCCGGGACATGAAAGGACGGCGTCCACAGTGACAGGGTGTGGAGACAAGGACATCCTCTCGAGGACTCCAGACATTCACAAGTACAGAAGATGTACGCTGGGCTGCCTCCTCCTGTGGGAGCCACCACAGCCCTGAAGGAGGGACACCAAGAGGCCTGACAGAGGCACACCTCACTCAGAACCAGCCAAACCCTCAAAGGTAAGACGCTCCCCCATGCACTGATGCGGAAACTTAACAGAACATGAGAAACAAATCCCAACAACGAACAAGTTGGATTTATCCCAACTGCACTGTCATTGAAAACTGGTGCAGTGCAATGCACAGACTGAAGAGAAACCATTAATTCATCTCAGCAAATGCCAGAAGACCCTCGAATTGAGAAATAAGGTTAGCTGGGTTGCGGAGCACATTCCTATAGACCAGCCACCACCACTCAGGATGTGAAATATTTTTAATTCCGTATACAATGGCATTAGAAATATTTAGGGACAAATTTGATAATAGCAATATAAGATTGGCACACACAAAAAGAAGACAAAACCCAGATGAAAGGTTTGGTGGTACACTCGTGTGATGGGCCACAGGTGTCTGTACATGCCAGACTCTGCAGACTATGCACTCCCTCAGCCAGCTCCTAGTCAGTGACGAAATCACAGAAACATGAGCCTAAGTAAGAGGAAGAAAGCTTTCTTTTGGCTGATCCAACCATCGCAAGTCCCTGCAGGTTACTGGGCATCCATTACACCTCAGCAAAGCTGTTAAGCTCTCCCAGAAAGTTTTCGCTTACCTAGTACCCAATATACACCAGAACCAGTCCCACCAGCCCCAAGACCTCAGGCCCCACAAGTCAGCTGCTATTGCTACAGCTCACAATAAGATGTTTCCTGCTTTCTCTGGTTGAATTTCCCACAGTGACTAGAATGTACTTTGGTCACTGATAGGAAGTGAGCTTGGTGGCACTGCCTCCTGGCAGCTCCAGGGCCAGGCTCAACCCTGCCCACTGCCCACTTTCCCAATGTACATAGTTTAAAAGATGGGGGAAGCTGGGGGTGGTGGCTCACGTCTGAAATCCCCGTGTCTGGGAGGCAGAAGCAGACCTGCTGAGTCTGAGTCCAGCCTAGGTTACAGAGCAAGATCCTGTCTCAAAAAGTAAACACAAGGGTTGGAGAGATGGCTCAGTAGTTAGGAGCACCGGCTCTTCATGCAGAAGACTCAGGTTTTATTCTCAGCACTCATATGGTGGCTAACAACTGTCTGTAACTCCAGTTCTAGGGATCTGACGCCCTCTTTCTATCTTCGCGGGCACTGCATGACACAGGTGCACTCCTATTACACTCGTGCATAAAATAAAAATAATGAATAAAAAACTAAAAATTAAAAATTCAATAAAAGATGTGTCAGGCCTTTAATCCCAGCACTCTGGAGGCAGAGGCAGGCGAACTTCTGAGTTCAAGGTCAGTTTGGTTTATATAGCGAGTTCCAGGTCAGCTGAGGCTACAGGGAGACCCTGTCTCAAAAAAGACAAAAAAACTCAATAAAAGAAAATATTGGGGTCTGAATGAATTCAATATTAAAAAAATAAAACCAGAAAAAGACATGGGGTCTGCAGCAGTAGTTCAGCTGGCAAAGTGTTTGCTGTGCAATCATGAGGACCTGAGTTTGACCTCCCAGAACCCATGTAAAAACCTGGGTGTGGTTGGCACAGGCTTATAATCCCATCACTGAGGAGGCAGACAGATGGGTCCCTGGTCAGTCAACCTAACTAAAGTGTGATGAGCTCCAGGTTCAAGTGAGAGACACTGTTTCAAAAATCAAGATGGATATCTTGCTGAATGACAGACACCCAAAGCTGACAGACACACGTGTACCCGCACACATGACCATGCACACACAGGTACACACACATACATACGAAGATGTGGACTACCCTCCTGTCAGTCCACTCACACAGTGTCCACTATATCTGTAAAGCAAGGATGTAGAAGGCGCTGACTTCTCTGAGTCCAGCCGCCAACTGACGCAACTGAGGCGGCTTGTCCAGTCCAGCCTGGGCCCCAGCCAGACTCACGGGGGTGAAGGCAGGCAAGGGCAGCCACTCCATTAGCACGCCTCCCAGATGATTCCTGAGAACTACAGTCCTGGAGGCGGCCATGGCATTCCAGCAGGTTCTGCCACGCCAAGACCCATACCTCACTCCACCTCATTCTTGGAGGGGCTGCCCCCTGAGTGGGTGTGTGGGGGTAGGGCTGTGGGACTCCTCCAGGGGGCCAGGAACCTACTTTCCTGAGGCTTCCTGCTAAGATGCCCCAAACAAGGCCCTACGAGGAGCAGAGCAGCCCTTTTAGAAGGGGTGTGCCTTCTATGTGCACCTCCACCCGCTCCTGTACATTCGCTGTGTGCAGCTGCTCTGGTTCCTGTGCTGGGTGGAAGGTCTCGGGGGCCCATTTCTGGGGTTGCTGTGTACTGGCTATCTCCCTGGGAATTTACTTGGTGTGGGTGTTTCCAGATCTGTCCCTCTCCTCTGGGTATTTCTTTGGCTCTGTGACTGTGTCCTGTGATCCCCAGTGTCCCCGGTTCTCAGTCTTCCTTCCTGAGTTGGGACCGTGGCAGCTCCTGACTGTCACCTGAGGGACCAGGAAAAGGAAAGGTCGAGGAGGAGAGTGAGGAATGCATGAGGTCACCAGAGATCATGGGGGACACGACAGGGACAGCTTTGCTTCCAACTTGTGCTCAATTCTTAGTCACCAAAAGACACTGTTAGCTGTGTGTGGGTGTGTAAGGAGTGCATAGCTGTGGGAGGTCTGCAGAACAGTGCCTGCTGGGTGTTTCCAATACAACCAAAATCCTGCCCCATTCCACCCAACCCCACAGTTGCATGCCAACTGCTTGGACTTGTGGTGCCTGGCCGTTCTTTAGGGGGTTACTATGTATGAGGTGCCTTTGAACACAGGTCCCCTGAGTCAGGCCCTTGGGGAGACAAACTCTGTACTCTAGAATCCATCTCCTGGAGCACCAGAGACCTGAAAGTTCTCAGTTCAACCCATGGGCTGCACACTGCCGTGAGAAGCTAGCAGTAACACTCTGTTGAGCAGGGTGCCGGCCCCTCATTCCCAGGCATAGCTTGGGAATTTGGCTCAGAACATTCTGGTCCCTCTCACAGATGGCCCATCCTTGCCAACGCTGCAAGGATGTTGGATGTGCTGGACTACACCTCGAAGCCTATGCAGGCATACATCACTCCACCTTATAAAGTGCTCATTAAGAAGCAGAAAAGGCATTTTATCTGGCGAGAGCTGACCTCTCTGCTCTGCAAAGAAATTTATCGATACAGCAAAAGCAATCGTCTCAGAGGCCAGATCATTTAGAGTTGCACTTCCGTCAAGATAAATGAGCTGGCGATGACATTTACAGCTCTGAGCATTTTAATAGGGGAAAAAGGGGCCATAAAAAAAAAAAAAACAAAGATAACTTCAACGCCCTCCCCCCGCCTCCTACTAGCTGAGTTCCCACAGATGGCACAGGAAAGACTGGAGCAGCCTGCATGGGCAGGACAGGTCAGGGGAGGCAGATGCTGGGCAGGCCCTTCCATGGTTGTTTGAGCCAAAGCTACATGTCGTGGAAAAACTTGTCTTTGGATCAAGAGTTCCAAGTGTCTGGGGACTCAACCCATGAACTTCAGCAGGGACAAGAGAATGAAGATGGGCCTGCATGGGGCTCAGCCCCGCATGGTATACCAACTACCAAGGTGGGCACATCCCAGCAGGGGAGACGGGCTGCAGGAGTGGGCATGATGGTCCAGTCTCAGATGGCTTGGGAACAGGAGACTGGTTGATCCAACAGGATGCTGGGGGGTGGGATGGTCGGCAGGGCTAGCCCAGCCTAACAGCTCTGCCCAGACCAAACTCCTAAAGACTCCTAAGGAGGTTGTGCAAGGTGAGTGGCGGTGCAGATGGAGCCAGGGGGAGTCCCTTCACAGAGGCTGGTGCTGAGGGCTATGAACGGAGGGAAAGCGGGGCCAGTGGCTGGCTGGCAGCTGGAGCAGAGGCTGGGGTGTATGCCATGATGACAGGGGCAACCAGGGTGAGACTGGGTCACAGGGCTGACCTTTCGGAGAAGAGATTCATCACATCTGTGGTGGCCCTGTGAAAAATTGCCACACCAGGCAATGAGGCCACCTGACCCTCCTGGATTGTGCTATGTGGTTGTAAACAATGTGCTCCGTTCAAATGAGGACATGGGTCTCACAAAGATAGGCTCCTGCTTGTCCCTCAGGGCTGAGCCTATGTCAGCCCTGCTGTCCCAGGGGCAGACATTCACCTGAACCCCGACTTCCCTGCAGGGAGACCCTGGAACCTGATCCTGAGCACCTAGCAGTCCAGCATGTTCCCTGTAACACCCGTTAATCTCTCTGGGAAATGTGTACAGAGCACAGAACATTGGATTCTGGACCCCAAAGTATTCACTGAGTGTGGCTCCCAGGACATTAGAAATGGACCCTCCAAGTCTGTTTCTCCAGCTGGTCCCCCAACATCTGGGATGGCGCCTGCTGAGAAGACTAGGGCTGGGGCCCCGACCTCCCATCCTCTGAGGTGCTTTACCCGCTTCTTCTGAAAGGTGGGGAAGCCAAGCAGAAGACAGTGGACTTCTCCCCTCCCCTCTGGGGTGCGCACAGCAACAGAACCCAGCGGTTTAATCGCTTCTCGGTTGTGATTTTCCTGTATCTTTGCGGAACTGCTGTGATGTGTGGCCCAGATAACAAGTGAGCACTCCGGCATCAGTAACTGCTAATAAATATTAATAAGACATAAGCACCACTTTGAGTGTCATGGGAAACCAGTTTGTTATTCATAGATGAAACCCAATGGTTCCCTCTATCACTGTCAGGAGAAGAAGTGAGCCAGTCCCCAATATGCAGCTAGCCTAAGTCTCAGGGCCTGGCCTCTACACCCCAACTTGGTCTCCCTGCTCCTGCTCTCTAGACACAGAGCCTCCACTAGCTCCAGCCTGACCAGTACTGCATGAAACTTGGGTAAAAACCCAGGGAGACCAGCTGGCTTCTCTGCCTGCCCCAGTCTACTGTTCACAGTCACACTGGACACAGTGAGAGCCAGGACCAGCGGCTGTGGGCACACTGGCCTGTGTGTGACTGTCCATCCACCGACAGCACAGCCAGTACAACTGCCTTGTCTTTAAGGCAGAGAAGCAAGAACTGCCTTCCAGTCACCAGACTGGGCAGGAGGCCCCCTGCATGAAGTGGTGTGGGTCACTCAGATGGCACTGCCGCCAGTGGGTCCTAAGTTCCTCCAGGGAAGATGGCACCATACACCAAGGTCACATGTACTGGCAAATGGGGGGTGGCATACAGATGTGAGGGACACACCCTCAGGAGGGTCATGGGGCTGACCAGTGAGGTGACAGCACATGTCCAGTACACAAGACACACTTAGCAGAAGCACCTGTGTCCAGCAAAGCTGGGACAGAACCTTTGTCCCAAGGCAATAAAACACATTGCCCAGAACGTCCCAAACCTCCCAGCAGTCAGAGGAATTAGCCAGCCTCAGTCAAGTCCCCTCCAGAGTCTTAGCCATATACACGGCACCCCACCCACTGCACCACAGGACCTCAGGTGGTTTAGTGACACACAGTCAGGACAAATGGAGAGAGCGAGGAAGACTCCTGCACCTGCTGCCCTTCAGAGAAGCAGAGGAAGGCAGGGCCCACAGGCGCTCATGGGGCGCAGAGTGTGGGGGCCTCTTACGGGGCTCTCTGCACACTGAACAGCTGGCAACGAGCGCAGGAGCGGGAGGAGCAGCAATGCAAGAGCTCAGTGTCTCTGGAGGTGACGGAGCCAAGGGCATTAGCAGGGTATCTAGGGCAGGTGTGGACTGCTGGATTAAAGGCCCTGTCTGCATAAGGCCCAGAGTCAGAACCAGGCAAGGACTCTAGGATCAGCAAGGAATGAGTTCTCATCCTGCCCCTGAAACAGGATGCTGGCTGGCTGCCTCCCTGGCTCCCCAAAAGGGTGGGGAAGGGCGGAGTGTTGAAATGGTACAAGCAGTCAACAGGTCTTTGCATCCTCTCCTGCTGGAACCAGTTGCCTCAAGCCCCTGCGGTCCTTCTTCTACCCTGTATCCTGCTCTGTCTCAGGTTGCAGGGGATAACCCTCAGGACAGGGCAGTGACTAAGGAATGAGCCATCTACCTCCAGGACTCTTAGGGGAAGGGGACTGGTGAATTAAGTCTTAAAGTAAAAGCCCTTTTTGGAAACTTGGCCCTGCAAGTTCCGGGAATGGAGTCCTTTTCCACAGCCCTGAGCCTAAAGTATGTGCCGCACGCGCCTCCCCTCAAAACAAACCCACCAACCAAGACCACGGTGGCTTGGCTGTCTGTGCAGGTGGCCTCTGGTGCCAGGGACCCTGACGGAGCCTTGGTCAGCTAGGGCAAGCCACCCTGGGCCATTCAGACAATTGCAGAGGCCCTTACAGGGAGCAGCTGTCAATCAGCATCAGGGACACGAGTGACTCCTCTGTGCTGACATTTAAAACACTTTTTTGGTGACACTCTGCTCACCAAGTAGCTAATTAACTTGAAAGGATGTAATTTTATGCTATTTAGTATAAACGCACACTTTAAATGGCACCACAGTCTAAGTGATCATGAAGGAGAACAAAAATGGCCACGGAGTCCCAGCAGGCAAGCATGGGGGAGAGGCCTTCTAGAAACTTCCACACCTAAGTGAAAGCTTCTAACCCACAGAGCGCAGAGGCAGATGGAGCTCATGACAGCAGCTCGACTTCGCTACTGGGAACGTTCCGAGCGAGGGGACAGTTGAGAAGGGCTGTCCCAGCAACCCACCAAAGGAGGCAGACAGGGAGGACACAGTCGGGGTGCTTGGGCGGGGAGAACCAGGGGCGCGGTGGGGCCTGGAACCCCAATGGATGTTCCTAGAGATAGTTCTCCCTCCTCTCTGTCCTCAGAACAAACAGCAAAATGTGACTCTGAGGGGAAAACTGTCCCCATCAGAGAGGAGGAGGGTTGCCTCCTTGGAGTCTGGAGAAGGGAGGACAGGGGCTGGGGAGGGAGGGTTTAGCTCCTCCCCAGCATCCCCCACGCTTGGACCTTGAGGGTGTTTGCATCTACTCCTGGACAGGAGTGTGCGTGTGGTTCTGGATGTCCTAAGACACTGTCCAACACCAACAGGCCAGTCCTCTGGCAGGAAGGGCTCTTCCTGACTCAGCACTTAGCACCTCAGCACCTTGGGCCTGCTCCTCTGCCTGGGAGGCTCCCATCCTTCTGTGGCCGAAATATCTCCCGTTCACACAGTCACTCCCTCCCTGCCCCTTCTTCTCTCCCCCGACCCAACTCCCCCCTCCCTCTTCCTCTTTGTGTTTTGGAGTCGGGGTCTCAGTAATTAGCCGGACAGGCCTGACCTCTCCATTCCCATGCCTCAAGATCTACAGGCTCCTTAAGGACCGGCCTGGGACCTCTTCAGACAGAGCTTCCTTCACACAATGGGTTCTTTTTGGGCTTTCCATGGTACCAAGAGAGACATGCATGCCCAGATTAGATTCTGGTGAGGTGGCCAGTGGTCACACAGGCATGTGGTGCCAGCTATAGCTGTAGGCATCTGCGCTGATCACTGATTCCCCAAGCCTCTCGGTCTTCCCCATTGTGACTGGGGGACCACTCGTGCCTTCAGGGATCTAATCACACAGCTCAAGGTGCAGAACTTGACACATATGTGATACAGCCAGGCCCTGGAAACCTGAGTCACCTGGCCCACGCAGCCTGACTTTGATGAAGCTGGTTGACCTTCAGAGCCTCTGCATCCCCATCAATAAAGTGGGGAAATACCAGCTTCACAGAGGAGAGAGTTGGTGAGATGGGAAAGCCAAGTGTTCACCTCTGGACAGGGGAGCCCTGCCTGGCACTACCCTCCTGACACAGGAAGCCCAGGTCTCGTGTGGAGCCAGTTCGGAGCTGAATAGAGGACCCATGTATGTATCGTGACTGTGCCCCCAGTTGACATGGCTACCCTCAAATGACACAGCACTGTCGTGTCCTTGGGGTGTTTTGTGAAGGTCTAGCTAGAAACATGTTGAAAATGAGCCTCAGATTCTGAGCTATCTGAACCCACAAGGGAGAAGAGACTGGGGTCCGGCAACTGTAGCAGGAGATGCCTGGGGAGAGCTCCCAGCAGGACCGTCTACCCTCTGGAGAGGAGCATGTGCTCATTCTCTGAGAGCTCTGGGTGGAACAGCAGGCCTACTCTGCTGTCCTCTCCCAGGAAGCCTCCAGGCTCTGGTCCACAGGGTCCGGAGAGGACAGGACCTGAAAGATGCTGCAGGCCACCAAGTTCAGACGGAAGCTGTCCACTGAGATCAGGGGTGCTCTCTGCTGTTAATGACTTGCAACCCTCACGTGCTCTGGCCATCTCCTGACCTTTTGCCCAGTATTATGTCATGTGACACCCCACCCAGACGTCTTCCCTCCTGGCACCTGTCATCTGCTAGCACTCAGTCTATGTGCCAGGTGTAAGACGGGACTTCTCAGAGGTAACAACCTCATTGCTATTTTAAAACATTAATTACATGTTGGAATGATAGTGTTTTGGACATGTTGTGTTACATAAAATATATTATTAAAGTCAATTTCTCTTACTGCTCATAGGGACAGATGAGGCAGCCCATGAGGCATCTCCAGGGGGTGGGAGTATCCTGAGTCCCATTTCTGTGGAGGTGTGAGTTACCTGGTGTCTGCAACTGTCGAAACTCATAGACACTACAATTAAGATCTGTGAATTTCAATGTATGTGAATTATACATTAAAGGAAAAAATCACATATTTAAACAGATAAATGCTACAGCTCCCTTTGGGAAAGGCAGGGTCCTGGGGGCAGCTGGAGGAACCCCTTGGGGTAAGCCCTACCTCCAGGAGCAACCCTGATACTGTCTCCTTTGGGGAGCTCTGAAGCATTGAATAGAACATTCCTGGCTGTGTCAAACAGGCCCTGGAAATAAGATTTCAGCATCTAGGAGGGGACCCAGTATGGGGACAGGGACCAGGAATAGACGAGGATTTCTTAGCAGTGCAGGATAAAGTGCTGGAGTCCACCGGGGCTGTTTATGCAATGATGCCCCCAGCCTCGCCCATCCCTACAGATGATGCTTTTCTGATTCATATCAAAAAGCACCAGAGGGGCTGGAGAGACAGCTCAGGGGTTAAGAGCACTGCTGCTCTTGCAGAGGACCTAGGTTTGGTTCCCAGCATTCACACGGCAGTTAGCAACCATCTGTAACTCCAGCTCCAAGGGATCTGATATCTTCTTCTGGCCTCTGTAGACACTGCATGACCAGGGTTACTTACATACATGCAAGCAAAACATTCATACACACAATAAAATTTAAAAATTTAAAAATCACTAGAAAACATAGAGAAGGGAAGCTGGTCCAGGGCAGAGGAAAATGGAGCTCAGAAACCATCCCTGTCCCCGGCCTGCACACACGGCAACTGCAGCGTGCCGACAAGAGCAGGCACATATCAGCGTGGATCTGTCCTGCCTCCTGCCAGGAAACCTGAGCACAGCTCAGGCAGGACTGAGGGCAAAGACTCTTCTCTGCAGTCTCTGTGTGATGGGCAAGGGGCCAGCAGGTGCTGGGGAAACCACATGATCCACAGGGGAAGCTCCTTTGCTAGATGAGGAGACCCCGTCAATCCAAGGTCTGGTAGGAAGAGGTGAAAGGACAGAGAATCCAGTGTCGGACAGCCCAGGTCTCACCCCACAGGACCAGTGTATGGCAGAGTGACCCGGCCGGGCTGAGTCCTCACTGGTCAGTGTACAAGGTTGCTGTGGGACCTGGGTAAGATGAAGGCTGACCTAGTGTAGAGCTAGTGTGCGTAGCCAAAGCCATGTCCTCTTCCCTCTCCTCCAGGAGCAACTAAACTGTGGCAGAGAATGCAGTGCCTCATCTGGGGCCACCCAGTCAGGAGAGGCGGGTGACTCTTCTTAAGAGCGACCAGGGGTCATACCCTGTATAAGGAAAGCCACACACCTGATGAACATATCTAGGATGGTGCCATCAGGTCCTTTCTTCTCCAGGCACTGGGAGGTCACAGGTGCTGGACTGTTCTCTTCTGCGCACCACTGGCCAGTGTATTTACAAACATCTCTCCCACCAGCCTTTCTGCCTCCCACAAGGACCACCACTCCTCCTCTGGACCTGGCAGCAGGCTTGATGCCTTCCCCAAGCCATCTCTGTCCTGGGAGCACACTCAGAGGCCCTTGGTTCAGGAAGAAAAAAAGGGAGATTGCCTCAGGTGAGAGATTATTTAGACTAGATTAATTGAGGCAGAAAGACTCACCACCAAGTGTGGGTGGCACCATTCCATGCTGGGATCCGGACTGCAAAATAAAAAAAAGGAAGGAAGGAAGGAAGGAAGGAAGGAAGGAAGGAAGGAAGGAAGGAAGGAAGGAAGGAAGGAAGGAGCCAGAGGCAAGCTGACCACCAGCCCTCACCTCTCTGGTTCCTGACTGACTGCAGATACAGTGAGACCAGCCAGCCTCCCGCTCCCGCCGCCGCTCCCTCCTTGCCTGCTGCCGCATCTTCCCACCATGATGCACTGTGCCCCTGAAAACGGCAGGCCAACAAAAACTCACACCTTAGGTTGCTTCTTGTCATAGCAATAAGCACCACAGTCGATCCCCCCAGTGCTGGACGTACAGGTGTGTGTGACCATGCCCGGTGTCTCTTATACTAATTTGACAAACACCTAATGTGCCTCCCTTCCCACCTGTGTCCCGCCATCCGTCCATGTCTATGGACAGAGAGTGTCCTGGCTCACAGTGGAGCAGAAGGAACACGGTCAGTGACTTTGGGCATATCCAGACAAGCAAGGTCCCAAAGGGCTAGACTTGGAATACAGTAAGTAAAGTACAGAGAGTCCCTGAGGGTCCCAACCTTCTCACACCGACAAGTGTCTTTTCCTCATTACTCAACCTCTAATGGGACGATGGCCAGGATTCAACAGTATGCCATCTCAGCCCGTCACCCCTGTGGAAAGAAGCTGCAAGTTAAATCTAACAGTCAATGAAATTGTCAATATTTAATTCACTCCTTCCAGGCGTCAGTTTTTCCTCATGACAATGCAGCTGAATGCCAGAGATACTGGGGTTTTCCAGTCAGTCCAGTGGCTGTGTGATGGCTTCCTTCAGAACTAGGCTGTCAGGCCTGTGACAGGTGCCCACCTCCCAAGACCCCTACATTGCCCATGGCAACCTCACACCCTGATGCCAGCTTGCCCTTGATCCCTGGGGACCACCTGTTGCTCAGGAGCACCCAAGGAAAAGGCTCCCATTTTTATTTATTCTTAATTTTATGTGTTTGAGTATTTTTGTCTGCATGTGTGTAAGTGTCATGCAGTGCCTGTGGAGGCCAGAAGAGGGCACTGGATCCCCTGAACCTGGAGTTACAGATGGTTGTTAGTCACCATGTGGGTGCTGGGAACCAAACCCGAGTCCTCTGCAAGAGCAGCCAGTGCTCTTAACTTCTGAGCCACCTCTTCGGCCCCAGTGATTTCCCATTTTTGGAACCCATTTTAGGAACAAGAAACTTTGAAAGAACTGAGGGTAGAGGGTCCTGCCTGGTGGGGACTCCTTCAGATCTCTGGCCTCCCTCATCAGGGTTGTGTGAACTGGGCAGAGTTCTCTGAATGCTCCCATGTGCTTATGGAGGACTGGGGACTGTTCTGGAGCAAACTGCTCACTCACACTCAGGGTAGGAGAAGAGGTGACCATTGTAGCCACAACCCCACAACCCCATGCCAGTTCTTGTCCAGCCTGTTGTCCAGTCATGGGAGCTGTAGCTGGTGGCTCCCACCCACACGACTGTCCCCCAGCTGCTGACAGGGCTGGTGGGTCAGGTCTGCCCACTCCCCATGCCACAACCTTGGAGTAGTTTCAGAGTGACTCTAGACTTGAGTTGAATAATGCCTGTGCCAACTCAAGAGCCAACCTCCTGATCTCATGCAACCACTTTCAGTGCCTTGAAGAGGTTTCAGGGGCTTGGTTTTCTGTTCTCTGAGATCACCTTTTCCAGATTTCCTGGTACAGTGATGGGATCCTCTCCTGTACAAACACATCAGGACCATTCCAGGACCCTGCCAGGGGCCTATTCTCCTGTTCCAACCAGCACAGGCCTTTCTTCAGGCTGTGAGATCCCTCCCTTGCACTTAGAAATTCAAAATATTCTGGGTGTAATTCCTTTATTTCAGTGAAGCACCTGGCCTGGAGCTCACTGAGAAAGATAATGGGAAATAAACATTCTAAAATTACTTGGGCCCTTGTGGGTCTACAGGATGGACCCTCCCCACCCCTACCGTGTGTGGTGTGCGGTGCTGATGATGCAGTGCTGACTATTTCCCCTTCTGGGGTTTCTGCGGGACAGGCTGCCCACTTCCAACGTGCACCCGGAGACACTGGCTCCAAGGCAAGTTGGCTGCACATGCGGACCCTGGGGGCCTCAGCTTCCACACCATGATCTGACGCCACGAAAGAGTGTGCCTCACAGGGACCAATGAGAGGGTGGGCTTCATAGGGCTCTGAGGAGGAGCACATGAATGCATGTCTGTGTGCACGGGCAACGGTTATATAATGTGTTCATTACCATTACGAGTTTGGGGCAGGTGCTGTGGTTGGATCCAGAGCCTGTACAGATGAGGCAAGCCTCTCTTTCTCTTTCCTTATTTTTGAGATGGGGGGCTCCTTGTAGCCCCAGTTTGCCAGAAACTTGCTACATAGTCCAGGCTGGCCTTGATCTCAGAGATCTGCCTGCTTCTGCCTCCCGGGTGCTGGGATTATCGGTACACACCACCACACCAGCCTCCCCACCCCTTTTAAAAAGTATTTTATTTATTATTTTATTTTACGTGCCCACACATATATTAAGTGCACTCATGTCATGCAATGCCTACAGAGGTCAGAAGAGGGAGTCGGATCCCCTGGAACTGGCGTTACGGAGTGGATGCTGGTAATGGAACCTGAGTCCTCTGCAAGGGCAGCCAGTGAATGCTGAGCCATTTCTCTAGCCCCTCCTCCCCCCCTTTTAAGACAGGATGTTGCTATGTAGCTCAGGCTGACCTGGAACTTGCTTTGTAAACCAGGATGGCCTCAGCTTCCAAGAGCTAAGATGGAAGGCTTGTACCAGTGCCCTCAACTACAGCATTGCTAACTGAGGTTCAAGCCCTTTGTCCTCCCTGCATCATCACCTCCCCTAAGAAGGTCAAGGGCAAGTCTGCACTGGAGGAAAGGAAACCCAGCCACTGTCTCCAGGTTGTGGGGTGTGGTGTGCCACAAGCACCAGGCCAGCCACGGAGGCTGGGAAAGCAGGCTGAAAAGGCTGTGACTCCTCAGCCTGCACCCTTTTTTCTGGTCAAGGATGGGGGTGAAGGAGCTCCAACACAGGACAGAGCATAGCTGTCGTAAAGCCCAAATACAACCATGATAGGTGGTAACTCAGGAACTAAGGGCCAGAGTCCAGAAGAGAGGCCCAAGGCCTAGGCTGCGGGACTCAAAAGGAGAGGAGCATGTAAAAGACTCAGGCAGCAAGGCAGCTCCACCCTCAAGTCAACACTCCATGGAGCACACAGCCCTTTTCCATGGGCCCCAAGAAGAATGCCCCTCCCCACTTCTCCACAAGAAAACATCTCTCAGCCCACTTGCAGAGGCCCCTGTGCACACCAAGAACAAGCAAGGCGATTGGCCTCCACATGCTCGCAAGAAAATGTAATCCTACTTCTCCACAGAGGGCCACATGGGGCGATCATACCAGCCACTCTGTCCCCGTTGAGGAAGCAGGCTGACCCCTGTCCCAGGGGGGTAGCTGATCACATGTCCTGCACAGCAGTGGCCTTGGCCCACGTCTGCGCGACCTTCCTGGACCAGGGGTCCGGTGAACCAGGAGTCGGTGAGTGGCCCTGGCCCACGTCTGCACCGACCTTCCTGTGGACCTGGAGTCGGTGAATGGCCTTAGCCCACATCTGCGCCGACCATTCCGTGGACCGGGAGTTAGTGAGTGGCCTTGGCCCACGTCTGCTCTTACACGCTGCACCCCACCAACTTCAGCAGAGGCCGAGCATATAAGAAAATAGGTGCCAGAAGGTTAAGTCACATGGTCTCCAGTGGTGTGGACACCTGAGGGTCACCCACACTGTCCACTCGTCACACTGAGCTAAGCAGAGGCAGTGTTGTGTCTGCTTAAATGCACAATCACTCAGGTGCTCCTCTAGAGGAGGAGGGCTGGTCTTGGGGGAGTCCCTGCAAGCAGAGCACTAATGAGTGATAAAGGCTTAGTTTTGAAATTAAAATTCCTCTATGTTCCTTCCCTACTTCTCACAGGCATGGTGACCAGGCCAACCAGACCGGCCAGACTGACCAGACCACAGCTTTGATGTCCTAATGAAGACTGAAGGGGGATTAAGAGCCGGTTGGCTTAACTTCAGGAAAGTGGATAATGAGTGCTGGTCGCGCATTTCTGGTAGGTGAGGGGAGGGCCTTGGAAAGCCAGGTGCCAGAAACTCACTCTTTCTGAATCCAACAGGAAGCAGGTGGTGGCCACGTACCTCCTGTGGGGGGGGGGGGGATCAGCTCAGAGTAGACTGGACGGAGCCAGGCAGTGCACTGAGCACTGGAAAACCCTCACCTTGTCGGTCAGCAAACACTGAGAGAAGATCTCCCTGCAGACCCTGTCTGGGCAGAGCTGACCTTCTAGAACAATACCGTCCCACCCTGATTTTTCCTCACCTGTGACAGACTGCTTGGGTCCTACCGCAAGCTTAGTACCTGGGAGACCAAGGCAGGGAAGGTAGGCGAGGAGAGATAAAGAGGCCATCAGGGCACACCTACCTCCCCACATGGGCTATTCTCGGCTGGAAAGTCAGCACACGGGGTGACTGTCGCCATAACGAGCTCCCATTCCAGGCGAGAACTCTCATCTTGTGGAATAGGCAGTTCCCATGCCAGCAGTGAGAGCCTTCAAGGGTCTGGCACCACGGTCCTTATCCAGGGCCTCCAAACAGGCAAAGAGGACTCTACCCATTACTCCGTCCTCCAAACAAGAGCAAGCTGTGTAAACTAAAGGCCTGTGAGTTTTTCTAGATCCAGGGAACAGAGATCACAGAGCCAGTCTCCAGGCTGGAGAGACACTGGACAAAGGCAGAATCTCGGCTTGCTTCAAGTCAGGTATGGTAGCGTCACACCAGAGGTGGAAGCTGCCTATGGACTAGCTTGAGATACAGATTCCTGGTGGCACGGCTGAGGCAGGGCAGCACTCACAGGTTTTACCTCCAGGAATCCCACCAGGTTCTCAAAGTAAGGATCAGGGCCAGCAAGATGGCTCAGTGGGTAAAGGCTACTTGCTACCAATCCTGAAGACCTGAGTTCAATCCCCAGAGCTCACATGGTGGAAGTTCAAGTTGTGCACACACCCACACACATACATACACAAAATAAATAATTTTTTTTTTTAAGTTTTAAGGGTCTGAAGAGATGGCTCAGAGGTTAAGAGCACTGACTGCTCTTCTAAAGGACTCTAGCTCAGTTCCCAGCACCCATACAGCAGCTAACCACTGTCCATAACTCCAGTTCTAGGGGATTCTACACCCTCTTCTGGCCTCTGTGGGCACTACACACACAGATATACCTACATGCAGGCAACATACATAAAACAAACATAAAGTATTTTAAGTGAAGATTAGAGAAAACTCCCCTCTTGCTTAGTGGGAGGGCAAGGGAGTAGCTAACACATGTGGAGCGCCTACTGTATACACCAACACATGAGGAGCACTACTGTATACACCAACACATGAGGCATCCGCTGTGTTCCCATCTTTGTTGAGGTACCACAGGAGGTACAATGGGGACACAGGTATGAGATTTCATAAGCCCCGCTCCCAGTTAAGGAAGACCCAGCCCAGCACTGTGCAGTCCAGGAAGACCTCTTGAAGGAGGCGGTAACAGACCAGTTCTTTAGCAATCTGTAGGTGTGGCCCAACAGAGCAAACAGAGTCAGGTATGTATGTTTTAACACTGTCATGAGCCCCGTGTCTGTTGTCGGGGGTGACTGTGTTGTGGGATAGCTGGTTCAGGCCAACCCACCCCACTCATTCAGAAGAACTGTGAGTTATGGGTTGGTGGGGACAGGCAGGAGGGCAATGCCTGCCATCCTTTGCTTGGAGAGTTCTGTGAGATACTGTAGTCGTGGGCATAGGTAAGGACACAGGAGTCTGCAGAGCCAGTCCTGGGTGTGACTCATTGCCATTCCCGTGTTGACAGCATGCTGTCCTACATCTACACACAGTGTCCTGTTTTAATGTGAAACAAAGATACGTGCCCAAAGTTAGGTCCCAGTGCTCGAAGACGGGACCTGATGCTGTAAAGCATGCAATCAAGCAGGAATCAGAGAGAGGAGGTGGCTCTGCAGTCGGTGGCAGGCATCGCCCTCCCATGCAGGGTTTGCAGTTTGAATCAGAGCTGCGGAGTGAGCGTGGTTTAGATTAATAAGACCAGCATGGTGGGTGGCGATGTAGATGTGTCAGTGAAGCAGTGTGTTGTGGTCCTGCATGTTTTGATCATGTAACACTGCTCAGCAGCCCCTCACTGAACGATTAAATCAAAATAAGACAAATTAACAATGAGTATGCAAGGACTTAAAGGCGAGAACCCTGCCCATCTCCCTTTCCCAACACAGAACCACAGCCTGGTCAGCTCTCTGGAAAGCCGATTTCCCGCCTCCCACCCTGAGCACACCACCTATCCCTGGTCTCCCATCCACACCCTCAGCCTAGGGACTGTGAGAGAACAGAGAATCTTCTTGAAGCCCAGATCTGCACCATGCCCATCTTTCCTCCAGGGATGGAAAGGATGGTCCCATGCATGCATCTGCCAGGAAACTTCAGCTCTCTCCACCAACCCAGCCCCCAGGGGAGCCCAAGGAATACCTGCCTGGCCTTGGCCGCCTCCTCGGGATCAGGCAGTGCTGATAGTGCTGGCGCAGAAACTCACAAGCCACAGCAGGGCTCGTGCCCAGCTCCAGCCAGGCTGGAAAGTGTGACACTGGTCACCACTCGTGGATGTCACTGGAAATCACCATTCAGGACTGACAGGGCCTTCCTGTCCTGCTCACACTCATCCTCCACCATTGCTTATCCCTTTCCTCAGATAGCAGAAGGGGTTTCTCACCATCTACAAACTCTGAGCACAGGCTGGGCACTGTGGCAGAAATCCCCACGGCCTCACCCTCCCAACCAGGCTGTCAGGGGCAAGGAGCTGTCTGTGGTCCTGAACTCCCCGCTTCCAGAGGGCCCTGGGGCAGGGGAGCTGCCCGTGGTGCTGATCCCACCAGAGATGACAGGGAGGAGAGGTTATTCTGGCGCTGTCTGTGGTGCTTACCAAGCGGGATTCAACCAGAGGCCTCTCCGCCCTACAGCTGCCAGGCCCAAGTAGGTCCAGGCTCACCCAGGGGAGAGTGTGCAGCCGTTTTCCAGGTTTTTATCTTGATTTAAAACAAAACTTAAAGTATAGTGTTTACACCATTCGAGGAGAAAAAAGGCCAAGATCACAGCTCATGTTTCATCGTTTACCTAACTGGCGTCACAGGCTGCAGTGTCCTGTATCGTTTCTGGAACTTTCACAGCCTTCCGTGGGAAGCTGGAGGCCAGGGTCTACAGGCCACACACCTGACCAGCTGCCCGCAGTTGGACATAAAAGCCCAAAAAATGTGTGCTCAAAATGATAAACTGTGTAACATTTTATGATTAAAATTAAGAGCAGCTAGCTGAAAGCCTCAGAACAAGGGAGGCCAGTGATGCAGCCTTCATCTGAAGTCTCTGATGTCATAGGGACAGCAGCCACCAGAGACGAGAGTGCCCACATTGGATCCTGCGTCATTTTCTCAGTCTCAGTCCGTCCAGGCCCCCAGCCTATTCAGCACTGCTGTCCACATCCATGGAAGGTTCTTTTCCTTCAGTTATGCACTATATGTCAATGGTCTCTGGACGCCCCCTCAATGGACACCCCCCCAGCAATGTGCACCTCACACACTTCATATCTCTCAATCCATTCAAGGTGATGATCAAGATTAACCATCACAGCTTCTAAAATATCTCTTAGTACTTTAAACTCAGGTGAAATTTGCATTACAGAAAAGTCTCCCTTTAAAAACACCATCCGGGGGCTGGAGAGACGACTCAGCAGTTAACAACACTGGTTGTTCTTGAAGAAGACCTGGGTTCGAATCCCAGCACCGACATGGTGGCTAACAACCATCTGGAACTCCAGCTCCAGGGGATCCGACACACTCTTCTGTCCCTTGGGAGGCACTGCATAACATGGGTGCATCTACACACATGCAGGCATAACACTCATACACATAAAAATAAATTTAAAAACATACACCATCCAGTGGCATTTAACGCACATGTAATGTGTGACCACTTCTCCAACCTGGCCCCTGAAAAGAGCACATGACATGACTCCCCTCTGCAGGGGTTTCCCATCTGACCACATGGGAAAACGGAACTCCCAGGAGACAGGTGCAGAGGAGAGGGCCCCGGGGAGGGAGTACACAGGACACGACTGTCACCAGTGGTGATAATTCACGGTGACGTGGAAGACAGGCTCCACAGACATTGGACCCCTTGTCTTCCCAAACACCACAAAGTCACTCTGCACACAAGGAGTGTTGCACATGACTCTCTCTGAGTGACTAAGTAGCTGTTCCTCATTCTTGACCACAACTGGTCCAGGGCCCAGCACCCCCAGGAAATGGAGACACTTCACAAGGGGACTGTGCCCTCTTAGCCTACCCGGGACCAGGAAGCAACATCTGCTGCCCTGCACCGAGCCAGGAATCATCAGCACAGCTAATTACCACTAATTGTAATATCGTTTCTGTCTTGCTGCTAATACATTTAGACTTGCTAATCAAATCAAACCATTCCACCTTGCCGCTTGCCTTCAGATAAACATTTCTGCAGAGTGAGAAATAAATAATCCCTCAGCTTTGTTCGCTTCTCTGTAGCTCTGTCTGGAGACAAGGGTGGGGCAGGGTGGGTGGGGTCTGACGAAGAGTGGTCAGCAGCTTGTCTCTGAGGCTGGCCATTTGCTTTCTGGGACCAAAGGTATTAAGGGAATCTGAGAAGGAGCTGGCCTTGGTTAGCCAAGGATTTCCCAGTCAGGTTGAAGTAAGAGAGACCTGGAGCCTGGGAGGGAGGTGGGGAGCGGCCATGTCTGCCAAACACCGTTGCTCCGTCCTCCTTGGGGACACCTCTCCAGAGGTCCTCGGTGAAGTTCTAGCCCTTCAGGACCCCTCAGGCCCCTGAACTCCCCATCTCTCATCAAGGTGAGGAACACCAATCTACCTCTGTGTGGCTCTGAACTTGTCCAGGGCAGGCCCCAAGCCTCCAGATCGGGGTTGGTCCAGCACCTCACCCAGGGCCCGACATGCTGAGATGCACAGAAACTCCGGAGCTGTAAGCACAGTCAGGGATCAGCAAACACGGCGCTTCTTTCCAGAGGAGGAAACCAAGATTCAAAGCCACTAGATGACTGCCTGGCATTCTGACCCGCGCAGAGTGGGACCTCAGAGTTAGTCCCTGCCAGGTCTGGGCACACCTGTGTTCTTTCAAGACGGGAGGGAGGGGCGCTGGCATCTCTACAGCCATATACAATACTGGTCGAGGGGCCAACGTCACCAACGGCTGCAAAACCCACCGTGCTCTGCTCAAGGACACATGGGGTGATTCTGAGAATTCTGGATTAGAAGCTGACAAAGAGTGACTATGAGTGCAACCTGGTGGAGATGCACCAGTTATGTAATCCTGCTGCGGAACTAATGCAACCTGCACACCACCGGGCTGTGCTGCCCCGGAGGGGCCGCAGCACACCCACACAGCCCCCAAAGGCTCCGTGTCTGCGTGTGCAATTCCCAACCATCCTCCTAGGCTGGAGGGAACAGGAGCGTGGCAGGGAGAAAAGTCCTGGGCCAAGGCAGTAGCCCTGGTTCTCACCTAGCTCAGCCAGGTATGACCCAGACCACATCACTCACCACTCTTAGCCTGGTGTTCACCCAAAGGCCCCCTTATATCCTGGCCGTCTCAGTGTCTGGTCAGCACTAGCCCATGGCAGAAGTGAGTGAATGGGTCTTGTGGTATGACAGACGGGAAAGAAGTCACATGTGAGCTCTGAGCACAAACTCTGAGCACACACGGGTCTGAAACCTTGTGACAATGGTGTTGCTAAACCCATCTCACAGATGAGTGACCCAAGGCTAGGAATGTCAATTATGCTAAGATGATGCAGGGCTGCCGCCAGGTCTGGACCTCGCCAAAATGTCCACTCCACTCCTTCACAAGTTCCACCTGGCATCTCATGGCTATTGCCTTTGCCAGAGCAACATCCACAGGACCCACATACAAATCACTACAGGAGAATCGCGTCCCACATCAGATGAGAAGCTGTGAGGCTGTCGACTGTAATTAATTTCAGACTTCGCAGTTTCCTGGCAATTATTAGTAACAAGGTTTATGGAGGGCATTGAAAATTAATTGATTTTCATCTAGAAACCAATGCTTATTTATTGAGTGGCTCATTAGGGGTAAGTTGGAGAGCAACAGACTCGGTCAGAACAGAGGCGGCTCAGAGAATCCCAGCATGGAAGAAGCGAATCGTGAAAGGTCAGAGTCAGCAGGACTGCAAGACAAAGCTCGGGACAACGTAAAATCTTACTGGATGAAGATGTGTGTGCAGGCAAAGTGGGGCTGGGTAGGTGTCATAACCTAACATGGGAAGGGGGATTGGGCTTTCCGCTTCTCAGCAGCTAACTGTAAGACTGGTCAGGTGCTGGAGGCCCCTGGGAAGGTCTGCTCATCTCTAACCTCTGGGCTCAGGGAGCTCCCTGGAGCAGGCAGAGGCTGCAGGGTGAGAACCCACATGTAGGAAAGGTCCCCCAGTGGAAACTGAGCACAGGCCGAGAGAGGGAGAGCCCCCCAGCCTCAGCAAGCCTGGAAAAGTACCTGCGTGGGCCCACCTCAAGTGACAGGCCAAACTGTGCTAAGAGGGGCCTGTCAGATCATCTTCTGGGCTGTATGTCTGTGTGCATGTGTGTGTGTTGGGGTTCAAACCTAGGGGCCCCACCCACGCCAGGCAAATCTCTACCAGAGATATGTCTTCACTCATTCTGTGTGAACTTTTAAAGATTTGTTTAGAAGAAATGTTTGAAAATCTAGCGCAAGAAAACCCAATACAGATGAACAGAAAAAGTTCAAACACTAATCAATCAAAATCCAAGGACAAACAGTCCAACATCGCTGTTCACACACACACAGACAGACTGTGTTTCCCCCTGCTACGGGACCATGGAGTAAAAGTAACTTCAGTCAGGGACTGAAGAGATGGCTTAGCAGGTGAAGGTGCTTGCTGCCAAGCCTGACAACTTAAGTTCAATCCCTGGGATCTACATGGTGGAAGGAGAGAACCAACTCCCACAAGTAGTCTTCTGACCTTCACGTGTGAGCTGTAGTACATGCTCCCCAATGATAGACAGATGTTAGGTAAACAATAGATAGACAGATGATAATAGACAAATAAATAAATATAAAAGTCTAGTCTAAATAGTATTGTCTAAATATTAAGTGCCTAGTTTTGCCATACAAGACCTGTGACTACCAGAGTCTCAGGAAATGCAGAGGTGAATGAACACACTGAATTGTACCAAGAGAATAAAAGTGTCAAAATTCTGATTTTCAGAAACTCACTCGTGTCCCAGACTCTTTAACAAATAAATTATAAAGAAAAGAAAAGGGACCAGAGAGAGGGCTCTCACTGGTAAGAGAACTTGCCGCACAACACAAGGACCTGAGTTCAGATCCTCGCACCCATGGGAAAAGCTGGGTGTGGCCGCACCCACACCTACAATCCCAGTGCTGGAGACAAGGATTGCTAGGCCAGGCAGCCAGGCGAGAGTGACATCTCCAGGTTCAGAGAGAAACCCTGTCACAAGGCAGTAAGGAGGGTTAGGGTGACAGGGCGGAACACTGATGCCCTGCTGTGGCCTCTGTGCGTGCACACATGTAATGCAGGCACACACACATGCGTACAGGCCCACCCATTCACTCACAATGAAGAAGGACAGGAACGGAAGAGGAACTTCTAGACTAAAAGAAAGATTTAAAGGACATCCCGTTTTTAATCAGGTTAGACTGAACCATTGTACTTAGAAATATATCTGGGGGTGATTAAACTCCTTCTAGAAAAAGAATCAGGAAAAGTAGTCAATATAAAAGCCAGGAGAGTTCTCAGGGCAGTGACTACGGGTTCTTTTGTGGGGACGTGGAAGAGGTTGTTAGGGTTCTTGAGAATGTTCTAGTACTTGACAGAGGTTGTGTTTGTAAGATAATCCGTGAGGCCACACACTGGGTGCCTGTGGTACTCTGTACCTGTGTGACCTTATGTAAAAAATCAAGTTTAGTCCTATGCTATTATAAAATCATTAATATTTTCATAAGCTTTATTGCTCACGAAGATACTATTGTTTCTATTCTAGAGATAGGGAAACTGAGGCTCAAGAGGATTCCATGCCTTACTTAAGTGGATGAGGCTCTCGAACCGGACCCTTCTCTATCAGGGTCTTCCGTTTTTCCCTGACATTAGTAAAGCATGACAGCCATCACTATTGTGGTAATCATCTCTTCATCAGCACCATCATCACTACTGTCATCAGAATCACCTTCATCACCTCTCCCATCAATCATCACCATCATCACCACCAAACCATCACCTCCATCAGTTATCATCACCACCACAACCAGCATCAGCATCATCTCCATCAGTCACTGTCATCACCATCACCATCACTGTCACCAGCATCATCATCACCTCCATCAAACAGCATCCGCACTACCACCACCATCCCCCATCAATCATCACCATCATCTCCGTCTGTACTGGAGGACTTCAGTTGTCAACTTGACACACCTGGGTGGAGGGACCCTCAACCGAAGAATTTCCTCCATTGGACTGGGCTGTGGCCATGTCTGTGGGGTATTTTCTTGTTGAGTGATGTGCGAGGGCCCAGCCCACTGTGGGTGGTGCCACCCCTGGGCAGGTGGTTCTGTGTTGTATGAGAAAGCAGGTTGAAACACTGTGACCCCAAAGATGTAAAAATAAAATAAACCCTTTCCTCCCCAAGTTGGTTTTGGTCAGTGTTTTTATCACAGCAACAGAAAAGAATCAGAACACCATCCATCACCATAACTATCGTCATCACCATCACCACCATCAGCATCATCAAAATATCCATCAATCATCATCATCACCATCAGCAGTCCCCATCAATCACCCCCACCACCTCCACCTCCCATCTGTCATCACCACCATCTCCATGACTGCCATCACCACCATCATCATGACTGATAAAGGCTGAAGAAGCAGAATCACCTGCACTTTTCTACTTTTTAGAGTGTCCTCAACCAGACACAGAGTTCTCCACCTCAACAGGCTCCGGTGCCTGGTAGATAGCACATTATACAAAAAGCTCTATGCCCAGGGGTGGAAATCTGACCTGCCCCCATGGGCAGGGAGGCAATCGGCACTTGTATATAGATGCAGATACAGGTGGTTAAAGGCCTGCCTTGATGGAGATGCCGGTGATGCTGAGAGATCGGAGTGAGGCCTGCAGGCCTGCGATGGAGAGTGTGCCTCAGAGTTAAAGGTCTGTGACCACCTCATGACGCCAAGCCCTGCCGTGGGGCGCATTGTTTCCTTATACCTACATGTCACTCTGTGATTTATCAATTTAGTTTGTAGTGAGAATTGTTCATCCCATTATCTTTTCATTGAGAACTTTATACTTAAAGAACAATCACATTGGGGCAGGAGTGATGGCTTCTCTTGCAGAGGCCCCAGGACCAACTCCCAGCACCCATGTGGTGGCTAACAACTGTCCATAATGCCAGTTCCAGAGTATCTGACACCCACTTCTGACTTCTGAGGGCACTGCATGATATGGGTGTGCTTATATACATGCAAGCAATATGCTCATACACATAAAAATAATAAATAATAAAATATTATTTTAAAGATTCACATTAAGACAGACTGTACTGCTGTTATTTCTATTTAGAACCTCCGCACCGTCCTGGCAGAAGGGGAATACACAAAAATCCCAGCACCCAAGACGCTGATCTGCGATGTGCCACAGGCATTAGATGACAGTCATAAAAACAACAGCAAAATGCCAGGACACATGTGGACGTAAGCATGGAAGGACTATACTAACATTTGGCGTTCCAAGGTAGCACATCATTAACTCTGTGTAGCAAACAGCACATTTCCCTGTTGGGCATCAACCTTGGTGAGTTTAGGAATTTAAAGCTTCACTTCACTTTACACAGACACTCAGGCCTGAGTCCTTGGAGACACAGTGACGGTCATGATGGTTCCTCAGGCCCTCTCTCACCACTCACCATGACTCTTCTGGTGCAGCCACACACTCCTTTGCTTCACTAACGCAACACCACAGCTTGGAGTATGATTTGCCATCAACTAACAGAGCCTAGACTAGCAAACTCCAGCTCTCGGTATGTTCAAGAGTCACTATAACACAGGAACTTCAGTGCTGTTCTGTCATGCTAACGTGAATCCATTTCCTCACAGAAAAGTACTTGTGACAGGCAGGCAACTTTATAAAACACACCTGCCACAGGAAGTGGTTAGTTCAAGGTGGTTGTCACTACTACTACAAAGAAATTGTCTTTATCACTAGTACCACCATCATGAGCACTGTGACCCACACACTGGATATACTGATGTAATACACCATTATCATCACCAGCAAAACCACCATA
This sequence comes from Eospalax fontanierii, assembly GCA_035773235.1. Taxonomy (NCBI): domain Eukaryota; kingdom Metazoa; phylum Chordata; class Mammalia; order Rodentia; family Spalacidae; genus Eospalax; species Eospalax fontanierii. Next base: position 74,467,636 of record CM069537.1, read on the forward strand.
AATATCACCATTATAATCACCACCATCATGAGCACTGTGACCCACACACTGGTTATACTGACGTAATACACCATTATCATCACCAGCAAAACCACCATAAATATCACTGTTATAATCACCACCACCATGGTCAGTCACCAGTATCACTGTCATGGTCACTATCACCGGCATAACTATCATCACCCTCATGGTCACCATCACCCCCAGCATCATAATGATCATCACCACATCACCCAGTCCAGATGAACCCAGAGGTCTCCTCTTGAGAGGTAAGGAGATGATCTAGGATTTGGGTCTTCACAGATGGTCTAGGTCTCGTTAAAACAAACAAAAAACGAGGTCAACCTAAGTGGAGAGCTGACCTAGGCAAAAGTTCAGTGACTCTTGGGTGTTTGGAGCATCTGGGAAATAGCCAATAGCTTGTGTCAGGAGTCACTACTGAAGAAGAATCTGAGACCAGACTGGAAAGGCCCCATCTGTCCACTGCAACCAACTCTTGGATTTTATTCCTTAAGCTACTACTGGCTCCTGAACTGTGCTGCCTGAGAGTCCCAGGTATCTCCCATATGGAGGCAGAGGGCAGGTGAGTGTGGCTCCAAGCCCTCACCTAGACTCCAGCGAGCAATTCTTCCTCTCAAAAATTTGTACCTAGGTGAGAGGCCAAGGAGACATTTGAACAATTGCCATAGGCAACAGAGAGCTGGCATTTAAGAGAAGGCATTAAAGCATGTAAGGTCAAACTTTGGACAGATAACACTGGTTATTTGAGAAGAACTGCTGGGAAGGGGACCAGTTAAGAAGCTTCTGGGAGCTAGAGTGATGGCTCAGCAGTTAAGACCACTGATTGTTCTTGCAGAAGACCTGGTCTCGAATCCCAGCACCCACATGGCAGCTAAGAACCATACATATCCAGGTGCACTTACACACATGAAGACAATACGCTCATGCACATAAAATAAAAATACTAAATAAAATAAAATATTTTTAAAAATAAGTCAGGTGTGGTGACACATGCCTTTAGTCCCAGCACTTTGGAGGCAGAAGCAGGCAGATTTCTGTAAGTTCAAGGCCAGGCTGGTCTACATAGTGAGTTCCAGGCCAGCTGGACCTACAGGGAGACTCTGTCTCGAAAAGATCAAAAAAATAAAAACGTAAGTTTCTGGACTATTCCAAATGAGAGCTTCTGAGAAGTGGAGAAAAGTGGCTGCAGAAGCAGGAAAAATAAGTATTTAGGAGTAAAATTGGCAAGATGAAAATGGAGGGGACATGAGAGCGGGCACGGGGGACCCCAGAAGATGGATATCTGCACAGTGAGCAGCAGAAGGTAGCCACGAGCAGCCAGGAGCCATGAACAGAGATCATACCTCCACACCTGCCAAGCTCTGGAGTGCCCATCATGCACGCTACTTCCAGTCCCACAAAGCAAGCTCCTGATGACCCCATCTCATGGATGGAGTACATAGAGGCTTACTGAGATTCAAGAGCATGTTTAAGGTCACAAAACTAACAAGGGTCAGGGATGGAATACAAGAGTTGATGTCATGGAGCTGTCCGGGCTCGGGATCTGAGCAAGGAATGTCAAGGTCCTCTGAACCCGAGCACTGTGTCTGTCATCACCCAAGTCTAGTCTATAGAAGCACAAGTGTGTCCACAGAGCCTTCTTCATGGTTCCTGGTGCTGTACAGAGGCTCTGCTTCTAAGTAAACTTGACAAATACTGGGCTCCTTCAGTGATGGGGAGCTCACCATTTCCAATGCCACCGTAAGCCTGGACAAGTCTGACCTCAGAGGCCCTATCTTATTCTGAGATTGATCCATCATTTACCTTATGATCATGGATGACCTGCGAGGAGGACGGACTTCCTCCTGAGAAGTCTGATTCGGCTTCTCCGATGGGAGATCGCCAATTCAGTGCTGCGGAGGCCCTCGCTCCATGTACAGTAACAAGCAGGGGCAGAGTCCCAAAAGGACCAGAAAGTAATATAAGTGTGGCCTCTCACCTCAGCCTCTTTGAGCTTTCAGGTGACAGAGCTGGAGATGACAAAGGTCCTCAACCAGGACTGGTCTGTCCAGGCCCAGGCAGGGGGGACGTCAGTAAGCCACTCAGAGCAGGCTCAGGGCTGCCAGAGCTCCCATCCATGGCCCAAGAGAGTGAAGGACATAATCCCCCATGGCCCTCCCACCAGACCTGCCCCACCACGAATAGACAGAACAAAAGCCTCAATCCCACAGGCCATGGAACTCACGGGAGACAGTCCAGCTGAGAAGTATGTCTGTGCTGCAGGAACTGAGCCCTGACAGGTGCACAGGAGGCAAGCAGTCCCAGCCAGTGTCCCTGCTCCTTCCGTTCCCATCAGCAGGAACTACTGCTGTTCCACGTGGCCAAGGCAAGTGACATGGCAGAGAAGTGGAGGGCTAGGGCAGCTCCATGGGGCCTCTCGGCCATGACCATGATACCTGCCAGACCCCTCGGCACCATCACCAGTTCTGCATAACCAGACAGGGCCCACCTCTAAATTTCGGGTCAGCCTTTACATTACTCTTCTAAGGAGATGGTAGGGCTCACTTCTACTTTAAAGATGCAGAACCTGACTTAAAAATTCCAGCCTCCTGTGCAGGTGGGAAGAGCAGAGATCAGGCTGACCGCTCTGCACGTGACGAGCAACCTGGCTCACGCTTGTTTCCCCAGGCACCGAATTTCCAGTTCCTGATTCAAATACTCAGACCCACCGCCAGGAAAACTGGGCCATCCCACCATCTGTGGAGAAGGGTTCAGCAGGCTGTCTACCTCAGTTTTCCCTATAAAGAACACACACAGTGCTTGTGGGGAACCTGGGTGTGGCCTGTGCAGTCTGGACCAGTTCCCATTCCTCCACTCTAACCTGCGGTGGGTGGGAGTAAGCTACAAATGGCAGATATCCTGGGCTGAAGAGTCTCCCACAGTCGACAGCCACCAGGAACCACGGAATGTAACTTCATCTGGAAACAGGGTCTTTGTGAGGATATGCAAAGTTCCTTTGAGGTTGTTCTAGAGTATGGTGGCCCCAAATCCAAAGACTTGTATCCTTATAAGAAGAAGGCAAGGGCACGATGGGATGAACTCATAGATATGTAGAAAAGGCACAGGCTACGGCTAGGGCTCAGTCTACACGGTGCTCTCCTAGAATCCACACAGCCCTGGGATCAATGCATAGCACAATTGTCTGGACAATATGGGATCCTGTCTCAAAAACAAAACTCAAAGCAAATAGAAGAAGTGACGTCACAGAGGAGACATGGTCTGTGAAGACACAGGCAGAGAACACAACGAAGCGTCCATAAGGAACACCAGGGCACCCCAAGCTGGGAGAGGCAGGGAAGATCCTTCCCTGAGGCTTCGGGGAATGCAGCTCTGCAGACACACTAATTTCAGGCTTTCAGCTTCCAGAACGGTGAGCAAACTCACTGTTGCTTTAAGACCCCAAACTGTACTCTTCTAACACTACGGCCCCAGGGAAACTCGCACGGCCAAGAACAGTTCCAACTCAGGAGGGTGACAGGCTGAGGTCCTGGGCCCAGGAGCAGCCCCAGCTGCACACCCTGGCATCTTTCCTCTCCGGGGCCCTCTATCCGCTTCATCTAGCAGTATCCTCTGCCGTGACCCCCCACTTACAGGCTGACGGTGATTGCAAAAATGTAGTCCAGTGAGTCCTGGGGGAGTGGAGGAGGCTCCACGGGGCAGGGTGCGACACTGACCGGGGGCCTTGGCTGGGCACAGACGGGGCAGGGTGCGATACTGACTGGGGACCTTGGCTGGGCACAGACTGCCCTACTTTGCAGGCATGGGTCCCGGCCCCTCAGCATGGCGCCCCACAACCAGAGTCCAGCCCCTAGCACCGCGTTCATCTTTTTTAAACCCAACCTTGGGAAAGCTGGGGTAGGGGTGGGGGTAAGCACATTCTTCCTTCAAGTCACCAGGGTGGGGGCATGAGGTGGGGATAAATTACTGCGCAAGTCCAGCCGCACCGGGATGTAATAAAATGTGTTGCTAAGATACAAGCACCACAGAAGTTCATTAAAGGCTGCTTTAACCCAGGCTGCCAGGCTCTCCTTCCTTCCAAGGTGGCTTATTTGGTGCCGTCCCTTGTGTTTATAATTCGATCCACAGTACAAGAGGACATACTGCCCATTCACTCGGCAGAGCACATTAATAAAATAACTTCAGACACGATGCCCTGGGCTGCAGTATTGGGTAGGGTGCAGGGAAGGGAGCGAGTTGTTGCAGGTTTGTTTTACTTAAATATATTTTGGCTCTACTCTCTTGATTTCAATGGCCAATATCCTTGTAGAACCCCAACAGCTCTCTGGTGGTGCTGTGTTTCACTGTATTTGCCTTGGAATCTCATACTAGACAGGCAGAATCTTTAGACCTCAGACCCGGGACACATCACAGCCCCCTAGTGAGCATCTCAGACTCTCAAGTCCTAGTGGGTCAGCCCCCGGGGCTCTGTAAGTCACTGTGAGATGCTGCTCGGGGGACAAGCTGGGAGGAGGGACAGTCATGTTGAGGTTGTGACCTGGCATGGCGGGGCTATCACGGACAGCAAGCAAGCCCAGGAGAGGAGCCAGACCTTGTCCACAAGGTCAAGTGGCTGCCCACCCCAGCCGGGCCCAGGATGAGGTGGAGGCAGTCAGTCTTCAGGACTGCCCCTTTCAGCCAGGAGCACTTAGAGCCGCTTCACACATCCAGAGGGCAATGCTGAGTCTGCCACGGCCGAAGTCTCAGAATGAGGTGTCATGGGGGTTTCTGAACCCAGAGCCCTATTGCTGATGTCCACGAGGACTGCTTCTCCTCTCCCGGAGTAGAACGGTGGCTTTGCAGCAAAGATACCCCACAACTACCTCTATCCAGATGGCCTTTGCTGTCCACAGCTCCTCCAGTCTTCAAGTGAGTCCCGGATGGTGTCAACCCTGCCCCCAGAACTGTGTCCCAGGACTGCACCCGGCAGAACTGTGGCCCCAGAACTGCGCTCCCAGGATGGTGCCACCAGAACTGTAACCAGTGTGCTATGGCCAGGAGCAACTTTTAGGCGAGGATCATACAGTGGAGAAACACCTGACCCCACCTCTCAGACAAGGTCTCTCTCTGTCTCTGTCTCGTACTCACAGGACCTATCTTTATGCAGGCCATCTCCTCTGCCCAGAGAATGTGAGGGGAGGGGGCTGTCCACCGCACTCCTGCAGGCCTTGGCTTCAATGTCACTGCCTCGGTGACACTCTCTGACCACTCTAGTACATAAAGCATTCACGCATCCTATGTACCTTCTACACTCTGACCCCACTCTAAGCCAGAGCACCTGCTACCCCTAATCTCTGTTCATTTACCACGTTTGACTACTACCCACCTGCCCCTCTGAGGCTGGCAGCACCGCCTGCCCACCAGTGACCCAGCATCGACCCACACAGAGCCTACGTGGGCTGACTGTCACAGCGTGTCCAGGATCCATGGCTGCGGCAGAGTCCGGTCCCCAGTGCTGAACACCTAGGGCCACCTGAGTCCCAGACCCACTTTAAGAAATCAGACCACAGGGTTGGAGAATGGCTCAGCTCTGCTCATGCAGAGGATCCAGATTCAGTTCCAGCACACATGTGTCAGTTCACAGCTGCCTGTAACTCCTGTCCCAAGGGATCTGACATGCTTTTCTGGGCTCCTGCACATGTGTGGTATACAGAAATTGATGCAGACTCACACATACAACACATAGATAGATGATAGAAACATGGATGGATGGATGGATAGATAGATAGATAGATAGATAGATAGATAGATAGAATAGATAGAAAGGAGAAGAAACCAACCACAAGTGTCTCCTTGTACGCTCTTCAGGGAATCCCCATCTGCCATGGTGCTGGCAGATATAACAGCCTCAAGGATCCCGGTGGCCTCACATCATGATGACACCAGAGGCTGCTTTGTTGCTTTTCTTTTCAAGCCAGGACAAGCTCCCGGAGGACCTTCTTAGGGTAGTGGAAGGTGGTTTGGAGGGAACTCTTACCTGGCAGCCTTCCAGGCAGAGAGTGATGCAACTCTAGCCCTCGCCCTGGCGCACCTGTTACCAACCAAGCAGTGTGCCACACCCCGCTGTCACCCTGTCACTTGCTGAGCTACATGTACTTATGTTTGAGATCAGGGTCTCTGATAACATATTTTAGTGACGTCCTCAAGTTCATTTACATGTCCGGATCGGCTTTCTGCTGGAATGACGTGAGCAGACGGCATGCTTTCTTTTTCCCTTCCTACTCTCCTTGCCCACTGCTTTCCCAGAGCAGGCTGTCTCCCACAGCTTGTCCCAGGAATGGCCTGCTGACACCCCCAAGCAAGGTCACCCAGACCTCCCTGCTACACCTCCTGAGGGATCGGAGGACAGGGCTTACTTGTTCCCACCCTCTAGAACCTCTACTTAGGGGACTTACCTCCTCACAGGCCCTCGGCAGACCTCAGACCCCAAGCATAGACTCTGAAAGCAGAAAGGCATGTGGTGAGCTGGGTGACCAACAGGGACATAGAAGCCAAGGAAACCAACCTTCTCCTACAGGCCTGTAGCTGATCTGATTCAAGAAGTTTCACACACAGAATGCAGGGGCCCTGCCCAAGTTGCCCACTTCTTACATATGCAGACTTTAAATCAGCTGCCCTGAGCACCTAAGGACAGCTTTGAGAACCATGAGGCCATCACCCAGGGTCTTTTCTTGATAACCCTGCTGTCAGCACACAAGGGCATCCCATGCAGAAGCAGACAACTCTGCAGCTGCCCTCCAGGGCAGGCAGCTTCTAACAGAAAAAACACAGGACCCTCTTCCTTTGGGCAACTGCTGCGGTAGGTGGAAAACTGGATCTTCTGGCTAGTTCTAGTCCCTGGACACAATTCCCAGGCCTCAGTTTTCCCTATAAAAGATGGTGTGCCCTCCAACATCTCTTGGTTCTCACATCTGATACATCCACCGGGAAGCCTCTGGTCGAGTCTGGGAGGTACTGGGAGACACCGTCATCTACCAAATCTCAAGTCTAGACCCAACCCCAGCTCTGAAAACACAAGGGAACGAGGACCAAGAACGACTCAAGGTTTCCGTCTCAAAAGCCACAGCTGCTTCTATGTTCTCTGGGCTGGCTAGCTTTCTGTCCTTTGCGTTATGTTAACAAAGCAATAGTGGGAGCTAGAAAGATGCTTCAGCGGTTAAGAGCACTTCCTTACTGCCATTCCAAAGGACCAAAGTTCTGTTCCCAGCCCCACACCAGATGGCTCACAACTGCCTGTACCTCCAGGTCAGGGGATGTGATGCCCACTGGCCTCTGTGGGCACTTGCACACACATGTTGCACACAAACTCACGCAGGCTGATACATACACATACATACATATAAAAAATAAGAAATAAAGCACTGGCAACACAGCTCTTCCACTCAACTGTCCTAAGGGCACACTGAGAATCATGCCCAGCACACAGGACACGGGTCCTCCTCACCCATCCTGGGGACCTGCCCAAGATGCAATGCTGTCCTCATTTTGAGAACTGGACCCAACTAGATGGTTCTTCTGAATGGCAGTTTGTATCCTGGACAACAAAAAAAAGCCAAAAAAAAAAAAAACTTCCCCTGGACATATCACTTCCAACTGTGTCTTGACAAGACATGGGCCAAGCCAAGAAAAAAGGAAGTACAGCCCTTCCAAGAGCCACGGCAGCCTGCCATTGGCAGTCAGAAGGAACCAGAAGGAAGCTGCATCAGCATTTTCTTCCCACACTGGAGCCTGCTACTCCACAGTGAGTACCCCCAAGGAAAAAATTCTTAAGGAAGCACATTTGTTCCTTTAGAGAACAGAGGCTACTTCAAAATCAGAAGAGCTATTCCACCTTAAAACAGAATGGTATATTGTCAGCAATTATCATGAAAAGAAAATGCAGTCTCTGCACAGATGGGTTTGGCCAGAGCTACACAGACCAGCCGTGAGGACAGATGCAGTGTCTCTTCGCCCAGGGTTGGTCCATACGACTCTCACAGTCCTCCTGACCCAGTCAAATGCTCTCCAATCTGGAACAAGGCAGAACAAAGAGATTCTATCCAGGTCCCTTCAAAGTTCTAGAGCTTTTTACTTCCTGTGTGATTGGCCTCTGACCAGCAGGAGCTCGCACCCAGCGCATGAACTCCAGTGCTTTTCACACTCATGGTTAAAGCACCATCTTTCTGCCCATTCGACCAGCCCAGGGGCTGAGATAGGCAGTGTGAAGCCCACACACAGCATCTCCACTCACTGGCTGGATGACCTTCACATGCCACCCAATCCTTCTGCCTACTCCTAATAAAGCTGAAAAGACCACAACAGGCCTTCCTCAGACATGAGGAGGGACTGGAGACCAGAACAGGGCACAGAGGCATGGGATATAGCAGGCTGGGGCTCCTGACTGTGCAGTTAAAGAAGATGCTGAGGGGCTGAATGGACGGTTCAGTGATTAAGAGCATGGGCTGCTCTTGCAGAGGACCCGGAATTGGTTCCCAGAATCCACATGGCGGTTCACAACTATTTGTAACTCCAGTTCCAGGGGATCCAACGCCCTTTTCTGGCCTCTCTGAGCACTAGGCATTCATATGGTACACACACACACACACACATACAGGTAAGATACTTAAATCTCTTTTTAAAATGTTAAAGCTCAGAGCTTGCTGTATCATCTCATTTAATTTCCAGATGCCTCTTGTTATTTACTTATTTACTTTTCTTTTATGTGTGTTGTGTTGCCTGCATGTAAGTGTACCATATATTTGTAATGCCTGTGGAGGTCAGAAGAAGGCATTGGATCCCCTAAACTGGAATTATAGCTGGTTGTTAGTTGTCATGTGGGTTCTGGGAACTGAACCTGGGTCCTCTGCAAGAGCAGCCATTGCTCTTAACTGCTAAGCCATCTCTCCAGCCCCTCCTGTTGCATCTTTAAAATCACTATGTGAACAACACAGCCTGTGGTCTGACTGGCAACGTCCCATTTCCCTGCAGAGGTACCTACACCTTCAAAGCGGCAAATATTATCCAGGATGGAAGAGGCATCTGAGGATGGAGCTAGTTTACAATTCTGGTGGGCCCAGTTTGAAAAGCTGTACCACAAACCTCTTCATTACGGGGTCTCTTGGAGATGAGAGCCTTCTGAGTGGTCTCTGTGGAAGGGAAAGCCAGAAGGGCCAGCAGACATCCTATGAGGCCTCCTGAATCAGGTGACCAAAGACTGTTCTATGTCAAGAGCCTTCACTACTGAGGAAGGGACTCTAGGACCAGTAACAGGCTTCCATGTGGAGCACCAGCACACACAAATAAAGTGAGAAGGCCAAGGGCCCATGGTTCCATTCCTGAAGAGTCAAAGGAATCAGGAAAACTCACTCTGTCACAGGAAAAATCCACATAGCCAGGAGCTCTAATGAGGTGTTGTGGGATTACCAAAGTTATTACCAGACTCATCTCATTGAACAAATTCAGGCCTAATTGAAATCAAGTGCACAGTTCTGACAGCAGGTGCTTTGAGAGGCCAAAATATCATACTGAACTCAGAACCAGTTGAAAAGGATGCCACTGTCAGCAGTCATTGTCATCAGTCTTTCCCAGGGGCTGAGAGTGGGATAACACCTCCCTCAGAAAAGATTACCCCCAAATGGGGACAAGCAACAGTACATGTCCTGGACTCTCTGAGGAGGGCCTACCGGTAATTCCAGTTTTGTTCAGGAGGCTGAGGCCCAGGTCCAGTGAAGCCTCTCCAGGCCATAGCATCAGTTACTTGCAGTTTTCCTTGGCTTTGCAGCCTCCAGGCAACTTGGCCAACCACTGTTTGACTTCCTCCTGATGGCCTGGTGAAGGAGGCTTCGTCCCTGGCCATCTTACAGAGAGGAAATGAGCGCCAAGACACAGAATGGCTTACCCAATTGACTTGGCAGAGCAGGCACTGGAACATGAAGATCTGCCTGTGTGACACTGGCAGACAACTGGCTAGACAGGACACGGCACGGCTGACTAACAGGTGATTCCGTCCTCTGATACCTTGCTGTCTGACACTGGAAAGTCTCCCTTTTCTGCTCTGTTCAGAGATTTACCAGTCCAACCAACACAAGGCCACAGAACATGCCGACAGTCCGGTAGAAAGGTGCCCACTAGGGAGGAGATGTACCTGCCGGGCAAGCATGGGGCAGTCCGCCCAGTCCATCTCGGGCGCATGTGGGCACCTGCAGCGTCTCCAGCTTCACCTCCATGGAGCCATCCCTCAGAACCCACAGAAGCACCATGTCTCCTCTGCTGCTAGGGACCAAGAGTCTTGTGTCAATACCTCACTGGGCCTCAAAGGACAGGCAGACTGCCCGCCTGCCTACCTGCATGAGAATGTTTGTAAGCAGAGACCACACAGAAGTCCCTTATAAAATAAGACGTGATGGTAACTAATGTCACAGTGCCCTGGCACCTCCACATCCCGAGAAGCAAATGGGAGCCCTCGCAAGCCTATAGCATTCAAGGATGGTCCATGAAGCTGCCAAGGGTGAGATCCAAGTTTAGGAACAGTTAAGATGGGTGTATCCACTGTGTCAGAAAAACAGTTTACCCACATTATAGACACATGTGTGCACAGAACACAGTAGCTGAACACACTCCCGGGACTGGCATTGATGGGCTCCCCCAGAACAAGATGGGCGGTGAAAGGGAGAATATGAGCTTTAAGTCTTCAGGTTTCACTGCCACTTTCCCCATAAGCAATACTATTTTAAAGTAGGATTCTCAGCAGCAAGTGTGGCATAGTCCCCTGTAGTCCCAGCACCTGCAGCGGAGGAGCAGCGGCAGGAGAATTTAAGAGTCTGAGGCTGGTCGGGTTTACAGAGTAAGATCTTATCTCAAAAAATATAAAAAAGTGGGAATTCTCCCTTATTCTTAAAATGTTACTTTGGAGTATGAGAATCTCTAAGAGATTCAACACCCCTTGTGGTCTCTGAAGGCACGGCACTCACATCTCACACACACACACACACACACACACACACACACACACACAAATAAAAATAGCAGTAAATCTTTTAAAAAGACTCACGTTTTGAAAACTTCTTAGACTGATTTCACATCTGTTACAAGGCTTCAAACATAATAGTTATTAGTAAATATCAACATAAACATTTTTATTTATGATTTTCATGAGTATATTGCTTGCATGTATGTAAGTGCACCTGTGTCATGTGATGTCCTCAGAGGTCAGAAGACAGTGTCAGATCCCTGGAGTTAGAGACAGTTGTTGGCTGTCATGTGAGTGCTGGGAATTGAACTTGGGTCCTCTCTCTTCAGCCCAAAATAAACATTTATTACCATTATACACATTATGCACAGTCAAAATAAAAATGTAAGTAGCAAGTATAAAGTGTGTGTACGCTTTTTCTTTAAGCAGTTCCCCAGAGTTCCCCAGACACTTCCAAGGTATCTTCCACTAACATTAGCTTTAAGCAGCTCTGTGGGTCCTGCTGAGGCCCACCCTCCAAGCTGGATGGTGTACCAGCTACCCAGCTCTTGGCTCCCAAGTCATTCAAAAGTCGCTTTGACCATGCAAGAGCCTCCCACAAAGGCACCAAACCTCTAACCAGCTCATCTGAGCCAGAAGCTCTGCCTCGTCACACTCTTCTGGAATGTCTGGCCTACCACTGTATACCCCTCCTGCTCCTGTGGCCGGACAGCCTCGTCCGCAGCAGAAGCCCAAGGCATCAAGCACAGACTTCTATCCTATGTTGGACACCTCCCACACTGGTGTCACAAGCTTGACATCTCCCTCCTCCTCCCCAGAGTTTAACTGCCAGGAAGCCCACCAGGACCAACCCCTACCCTCCTCCCTGCAGGTTTTATCCAGGCCACTAGCTCCACCTACGTCCTAAAGACATATGGCCCAGGCAGCCTTCTCCAGGTTACCCAAGGTCTCCAGCCCAGAAATGATGTAGGAATTCCCACAGCACAGCCTTTCAACCCTCCCAGTTCCTTGAAATAAGCTGCTCGCTTCCCAACTGCTGCTGGGTTTGCAGGGAGAGATCTCATTCTTCGTCAGTCCACTCATTCAAATACCTAGTTTTAAAATCAGCTATTCTGAGTGCTCACTCCCGGCACCATCAGATCATGACTGCTAGTTCCCACCCTCTTCCTACACTGAGAACACAGGGGGATGGTCTGGGTCCCACTCACACAGCTAAGAGCCTAGCAAAGAAAACCAGCGAACTGACCTCGGAATAGTTGACACCCAGCGCTCCCCAGAGGCAGGTTAGCACAAGTTACTACAAAGCAACCAATGGGCCTGTGCCAAGTACACAGCGAGGTAGCCGCTCCCGCTCCCTCAAGCAGAGGATGAACAGCAGGGGGCACCCAAGATTCCATTCAGGAGCAACAGAAGCCACAGAAGGTTGTCAGGTCTGGGGTAAAGTGTCCCAACTTATGTAAGCCACTGGGATGAAGAGCACACTAGGAGGGACTGGAAAGATTCCAGCTAAAAGGAAGAAGCAGCTTATGGTTCATCAACAGGTAAATGGTTGAATAAAATGTACCATGTGGGTTATTTAAATGCCAGAGGAACGAAGAGGCAATACACCCACTATACACTTTGCAACGTGGAGACCCTTAACAGCCATGGAAAGGAGCCAAGCACAACAGGATACAGATACACACAGTTAGGGCTGCGTTCCTAGGGTCCAGAACAGACAACTCTCACACAGAAAGCAGGCTCAGGGCTTGGGGAGAAGACCAGAGAATAGCTTGTAGGTCATGGAAATGCTCTCAATGGATGTGAACCATGATCCAGGCCTGTAGTGAAGGATAAGCCACCAAACTTCCAATGGGTGATTGGGATGTACAAATTGTAACTCAATGACACAGAAACAGAAAGTCAGCCTTCCAGGAAAGGACAGCACTGAGCAGGTCCAGGGTGGAGGAGTGGAAGAGTAGGTCCTGGAGGAGGGCTCACGGAGAGGTGTGGGTCCCTGGGCTTAAGAAGCCTGCTGCCCAGCCCCACACACTTTTCTACAGCATAAAATGAAGAGCCTCTCTAACTGGCATTTCCCTTTAACCATCCTGATTCAAAAGGTCAGGTCCGGCATTCTTGGGAAGATTAAAATTCACCTTTTTGGAGGAGAGGGTTCAGAAAAGAGCATCCTTTGGGCTGACAGTCTTGGGGATGAGTGCACACAGATTCAGGCAATGAACTCACTGGTATCTGACCTGGCTGAAGATGTGATTCAGTGCCCCTGAGTACCCCATACATAAGCCCTTTCAAGAAGATAGATTTTTATTGCTGCGCTTGAAGACAGGCCCTTGAAATTCAGAGTTCATCAAATGGAGAGATCAGGCAGTACCCCAAACTCCAAGCTCATCTCCACGGTCTCTCTAACCCAGCCACACCAGCTCCAATTGCCATGCAGACAAAAGAGAGTTCGTTATCTTCAGACGACTCTGCTCATGCCAGTTTTCACGAAGGAATTGCATGAAGCCAGATCTGGGGAGGTTACCAGGAATAGCCTCTAAAAGCGGTGCTGAGAAGGGACGTGGCCTCAGTATTTATGATGTGTCCATTATTTACAGGAAGTGCTTGACAATTCAGATTAAAATGTTACTGCCTCTTGGTGTGTGCTACAAATTCTCAGAATAAAACCATCAGGGCAGCTAATGGAGGTTTCACACAGTAGGTCTTGTTTAAAAAAAATAAATAAAGTGGTCCCTCTTCCCCAAGATCCAAGATCAGCATCGAGGGGCAGCCACACTGAAGACAGCTGGTTGCTGTTCTGTGGGGCCACTGTCCCTCGCTCCCTGAGGGAAGAAAAAAATAGGAACTACACCTTCAAAGCACTAGGTCTAACACAGGAGCTTTCTGTTAAACCCCTAAAACCTAAGTGGTGGTGAGAAGAGAACTGGACATGGAATTTATCTCCCTACATCTGACCAACAAGCTGTCTACTGCAAGGAGGCTTTTCAACATGTTTCTACTTCTCAAAGGAGCTAGAAAAAAATCCGGTTGCAGAGGACATAAACAGAGGTGAGCAAGGAAAGACAGTACATCACGGTTGTATGCCTATCAGAGGGGGCAATGGGTCCATCCTTCATTTTACTGTCCAGTTCATCACCTGCAAGTGCACTTTTAATAGAAACTTAACCTTTATTTATATCTGATATTCCAAGGGGACAGCACAGAAAAACATCTCTCCAAGGAACTCTATAGTGGAATTCGACCTTTAATTTTTCCTTGAATTAACAACAAATGAAAAATCTGCCCCTGACTTACAAGTTTTGTCACCCCCGATACACCACACTTCATTTCCCCCTGGGCAAGTTCTGGGGTGTCCAAACTGAGCCTCTTCAGAGAACTGGCTCAGGCCAGAGTTATCTGGATGCTCCTTCATCACCTGCCCCCAGCCAAACTGTCAATCACCACTAAAGTCTCCAGAGGACAGCTGAGAAGGTTAAAATCAACCCGGCTGGTCGCAAAGGTGAGCTTGGGCCCAGGTTCCCAGCCGGCATGGGAGAGGCAATCCGCTCTACCAGCATGCTGAGCGTGGCCTCGGCCCCCTCCTCTCCCTCATTTCCGAGCGCTTGTTATATAAAGACCACAAAGAAGAAACGGAACACAACGCACTTGCAGTCACAAACACAAGTTCTGCTGGGCAGGCCAAACCCTGGCTGAGTACCAGATGTTATTTTGGGGCTTCTAAACGAGAAACAGTTTTAAAAGGCCAGAGAACAAAAGTTTTCTGGGCCCCTTTCTTTCTTTTTAAGCACTCACACAAAAAGATGGAGGTGCTGTTTGTTCACAGGCAACCTTCCAGAGTTCAAATTTAAAGGCAAAGGCATCCTGTGGTAGGTGGTCGCTCCTTTCCTCAGCCGCAACCTCCACCTCCAAAAGGGATTTTCAAAGATTCCTTTTCAGTCTCATCTAAATTCTGGTCTGCCGGATAAATACCCACTCTTTCGTGATCATCATAAAAATTTAAACAGCTTTGAAAACAGTTGCCACAACACGGAAGGAACGATCAGACCTAAGCTCGGAAGGCCCACTCGGAACAGTAAACTACTCCCTCCAAACGCCGGCATAAAGAGACATTGTTGCAGAGAGGCGATGGGTCCTGGCTTTTTTCTTTTAAATCTTCTACTAGGAGCCTGAGATGCAACAACTTCGCTTTTTACCCTCGGCTATCACACTGCTCCAGTTTTTAAGTATCTGATCTGATGCTACAGTGATTAAACATCTTTGTGCTCCGCGGAGAAGGGTCTTTCCAACCCCTCCCCCTCCAAAAATGGCATCGAAGCAATCAAAATGGTAATGCGGGGCCTGGGTCCCCTCCCCCCCGAACTCCCCGACTTCGCCGGGCACGCGCGCAGCCCCCCTCGGGCGGGAATGGAAGCTTCCACTCGTGGACGGGGGCGCGCAGCCGAGGGATGGGGGCACCTAGGCTCCGACTGAAAAGGGTTAAAGCCTCGGTCCTCAGCCTGCAGTCCAGCCGGGCGCCCCCGACCGGCCGCAGACGCGCCAGAACAGCCTCCCCTCCGCCGTCCCCTCCCGTGCGCCCCCTCCCACCGCTTTGCAACTTTAAAGACGGCGGGGATCACCGGCCCCCGAGCCAATGCGCCACTCGGGGCGGGGAAGGGGGACCGTAGGCACCGGGCCAGCCTCGACCACGGGTGTTGGAGAGGGGGGAAACCGGCGGGGGGCGCGGCAAGGCAGGAGCCGGCGGGGCGCCCCCGCAGCTACCCAAGTTTGGGGCGGGCGGCAGCATTCCGAAGGAAGCGCGATCGATGCCAGGGGGCGCAGGCGGGGCGGAGGGGGAGGGGAGGGACGCGCCCCCGCCCGCACTTGGCAGCCCCGAGCGTGCCATTGGCTGAGCAGCTCAAAGTTCTCGGCTGGGCGGCCGGGAGGGGGAGAGGGAGGGGGAGGAGGACGGGAGGGGGAGGGGCGCACGGCCGGCCGGGCTCGGCGGCGGCATCTGTTCGTGGTGCTGAACCCGGGAGCGCTGAGCTCAGCGCAACTAACTCACAATGGACAACTTTTCGTGGGCGAAGGGGCGGGGGGGGTCGACGGGCGCGCCCCCCGCCCCGGCAGCTTCTCGCAGGGCCCCCTGCTACCCTTTCAGGCCCAGACACCAAAGTTGGAGCAGAACCGGGGAGTCCCGGGGACGCCTTTCTTTTGTTCCCAGGGAGCTGGCGCCAGGTTCCGAGAATCAAAAGTGAAGCCGGCGGGGCGGAGAGGAGGGCGCGAGGCAGGGGAAGGGTTTCCAAACCGGGCCGGCTGCCGCTGGCAGAAATGGCTTCCAGGTAGTTTGGGGTGCAGGCCCGAATGGCAGCTCCCCGGAGCCCCCTCCCTCCGCAGCGTGGAGCCGGGGGCGCGCGGCTGGGGGATGCCCAGCTTCCAAAAAACATGTCCACGGCTCAAGATGGACGCCGGGCCGCCGGCGCCCGGGACGTGCGGCGAGGCTCTCTCCGCCACCGCCGGGGCCTCGCGCTCCCGCTCGACCGCCGCCACCGGCTCTTTCTTTCCAGAAACGGGTGGCGGCAACTTTGAGGGCCGGAACCGGGCCCCCGCGGGAGCGGGCACTTTTCAGGGTGCTGCCAAACTGCCCGGCGACGCCTCCCGGCCCGGGGCGGGGGACCGGCCTCCTTACTTGTTTGTCGCTGAGCGAGGCGAGCCGCGGCTGCTTGTCGTAGAGCTGCTTCTTGAGGTCGCCGTTCTGCGGAGACACGGGGGAGCGGGCTCAGCCCGGGGCCGCGCGCCCGGAGCCCCGGGGCCGCGGCGCCCGCCCGCCGCCCAACCCCCGCGGGCCGGGCGGGCCGCCGCGCGCCCCAAGTTTCCCGGGCCGCGTCCCGCTCGCGCAGCGGCCGGGCAGTGCCGCGCGGGGCCGCTTACCTGTGGCTGCCGCCTCATCGGGGCAGCTCCCGGGGCGGGGCGGGGGCCGAGGCCACCCGGCGGCGCGCCCCGAGCCGTGCAAGTTTGCAGGCCGGGGTTCGAGGGAGTGCGAGTGTGTGCCGGGGGAGGGGGGACGAACAAAGAGCCAAGTAAACACGGCGAGTCCGTGTCGAGCAAAGCTCATAAATATTCAAGTCGCGTCCTAATCTCCCCAACACACACACGCGCACGCCGCAGTAGCGCTCCGGCCGCCGCTCACCGAGCGACAATCGCCAAAACTACTTTTGCGAACAGCGCGGGTCGGTGCAGGGCTGGACCCGGCGTGGAGGGCCGAGGGGGCCAGTCCGTGCAGCCCGCTCCCCGAGCCGCTCTAGGAAGGACCCCCCTTTCCCGACGCTCGGCTCTTGCGGACCCGGCGGCCACCGGGAGGACGCCGAGCTCGGGTCCCGGCGCCGTGCACTCCGAACAGTGCGGCATCAGTGCAGGATCGCCCCGGAGCGAGGTGGGGAGGGGGCCCCGAGGGGCGGGTGCTGAGCGCACGTCCAGCTCCGGGACAGGCTCCAAGAGGGGCGCCTGCTCCCCACACTCCAGGCGGAGACCCCGCACCCAAGCGAGAGGACGCCAGGCTCCGGCCCCTCCAGCCTCCAGTCTCCCCGCGTCCCCCCCGCCCCCGGCCACCTTACCTGGTGGCGCGAGAGTTCAACGGCGAGCGCCTCGGACCGGCTCTGCAGCTCCATCGCGGCAACTTGGGCAGCACTTTGCGCTCACTTTGGCCCGGGCTCCCGGGAAGTTGCGCGTCCCGGCGGGGCCGGACCTGGCTGGGGCCTCGGGGGAACAGGGGACACGGGTCCCCTCCTGCACCGCCGATGGGGAGAGGGGCTGGGGGAGAAGGAGAAAGGCGACCGGGCGCCGAGCCCGGGGCCGCCCCCAACTCCTCCGGCTGCCCGCTAAGTTGCGTCGGGTCCCCAGGCTGCCGGCGCGGCCCGGAGCATGGCCCCCCCGGAGCCGGGAGCCCCGCGCAGCCCCCTGCGCGCGCCCCGCCGCCGCCCGCGCCGGCAGTTCGCCGGCAGGGACTATATTTCCTCCGGCGCGCGCCTGGATCTCGCTGGGGCCGCGGCAAAGTTGTGCCTCGGCACGATGCTAATTCGGCAGTGCCCGGATGGAGCGGGCCGGGGCGGCAGGGGGCGGCGCCGGGACCCGCATCCCGCCCCGCCCCGCCCCACCCGCGCGTGCGCACTGCCGCCCCGCCGGGCCAGGCTCGGGGAACAAAAGTGGCGGCGGAGCCGGAGTGCGAACTCTGGGCGCCCCGAGCCGGGTGCTCGCGGGGTCCCGCTCGGCCCTCCGCCGCGGTCCGGGCGCACTCCCTCTGCCGGCATGCGCAGCCCCACGCGGATGGGAGGAGAGACGCGGGTCCCGCCTCCCTCCCGGCTCTGGCGTCTTTGCTCCCGCACCCCCATCCCCTACCCCGCCTGGCCTCTCCGATTTCAGCTAAATTACCTTTTTCCTCTCGTCTTTGCGCCCAGCGCTGCGACTTGGGAGAATAATTAGTCCTGTCTCCAGAATCCCCGCCTGATGACCGCCGTGGTGTTGGAGCTGTGTGGAAATTGATCTCTTAACTGTGCCTTTAAGGATTTTATTTTTTACTCTCACAATTAAAGTCTCAACCGATGTTACTGGACTTTTTTTTTTTTTTTTCAGACAGTTGTTACAGATCGTAAACACTCCAGGTCAGTGTGGCATAGCTGCGGAGATAGCGTTTCAGAACTCTCGGCCCCAGTCGATATTCTGCTGCGGAGTTTACCGTCCTCATCAATTAATATCGGGCGCTTTGTGGCCTGTCGGGAGCACACTGTGGTGTTTGAAAGGTGCAGGGAGGAGGGAGGAGTGGGCGCCGGGCCTCAGAGTAAGTGTTTGAACCGATAGCTCTCATAACTTCCTGTTTACAAGGATTACAAAAAAAAAAAAAAAAGCCAGGCACACGGGTCAACAAATATCCCTTCAGCGATTGGCTGTACTCCACGCGTTGTTCAGGCCTGTATGGGACAGTCACTGCAGATGATGGAGATGAAACCAGTTCCTCCTACTTCTGGATTCAGCCCAATTCAGGACAATGTTTCTGCCTCTCCTTTTCAGCATTTGGGGGTGCTAGCGATTGAGCCCAGGGCCTTTGACATACTAGGAAGTCTCTAGCACCAAACGGCACACCCAGCCCCACTCAGTGCTTTTACCAGCTAGTGAAGTGGACAGTCCCAGAGACTGGTGTTTGGAAGGCTGGAGAAAACAGGTGCATGCCAAGAAGGTTCTGAGAGAGGTGGCTGGAGAGGGCTTGTCCAGAGGCTTTGTGCAGAGCCGGAACAGCTGCATGACTATTTGAGCTTAGCTTTTCCTTCTCGCGTATCTTAGTGCCGTCCACCTAAGTGACCCTCCTCTGGAATGCACTCTCCCCCACCTTCTACTTTCACAAATCTTCATCCCCAAGATTTACTTCAGATGCATTTCTGGGGACACTTCCCCATAATTTCTACAAGAAATCTTATCACTTCCTCTGCAGCATCACTGTCTCATGGACCCTCATGAAAACCCAGAACCGGGAGAGCTTGGCTAGTGCCTAGCAGCTCCTTAGAAAACGAACAAAACAGAGCCTGAAGTCTTGTGTGTGTGTGCGTGCGTGTGTGTGTGCGCGCGCGCGCACATGCGCGCATGCACGTGTCAATATATGTGTATATACACATGGAGGCCAGAAATAACCTTGGGTGTTGTTGTGATAAGTGCCAAGACCAGAAACAATTTGGGAAATGTCTTAGTTACTTTTCTGTTACCATGATAAAATACCATGATCAAGGCCCCTTATAGAAGGAAGAGTTTATTGGTTTTACATTCCGGAGGAGTAAGGGTCCATCATGGCCCGAGGCAGCTGGTACAAGAAACGTGAGCACCAACATCTTCAAACAGGCAGGAGAAGCAGAGAGAGACAGACTGGAAGTGGGCAAGCTACATACGCTCAAAGCCCCCACACCCCCACACCTCCACACCCCCTTCCTCTCACAAGGTCACACCTCCTAAAAGTTCCATGACCCTCCCCAAACAGTGTTCAAATACTTGGAGCCTATGGGAACATTCATTGAAACCACCACATGTCAGTCTGTCATCAAGAGAAGCTTGGAGGTAGAAACTGAAACAGAAACCAGGAAGGACTGCGTGGACTAGATCCCTCCAGGCTCATGTTCAGTTACCTTTCTTTCCTGGCTCAGGCCCACCTGCATAGGGATGGTACTGCTCGTAGTGGCCTGGAAATGCCTCACAGATGTGCCCACAGACCATCTGATGGAGGAATTTCTTCTACTGAGATTCATTCATGGTATGTCAAGTAGTCAACCAAGATTAGCCATGATGGTGTGCTCAGCTGAGTCCCCCTGAAGGTTGCCTGACTCCCTGCCTGCCTCTTCCTCAGCCATCCACTTTGGCTCATTTTGAGCCTGTTCTAGTTTGCTTTCAATTGCTGTGACAAAACACTCTGACCAGTGTTGGGAGCCCTTTGCCTGCTTTGAGCTATGCCCTAGTTTAGGGCTGAACAGAGGTCAGTCACGGAAGGGAAGTGCTGCGGGAGCAGGATGCTTTGATATGCAAGAATCTTGTGACTCCTGAATGGAAGTCTGCCTTGGGCCCAAGGCTGAGGACCTACTGTTAGTAGATGTAGGTGGCTTGAATAATTTCACATATGTAAATGCATGTTTGTTTTTGGTTGAACCCAACAGTTGTATTTTTCCTCATACAGTTGTGAAGGTATAATTACGCTGAGCAAAATAAAGTCGGGGCCTCAGTATTGACTGAGAGTCACCCCAAAACTATCTCTCTCTCTTTATTTCTCAATCCTCACTCCCCACTTCAGGTACGGTTCCATTTCTGCCAGCGGGCTCTGGAAGACCAGTACCAACTTGGGAAGGAAAGGGTGTATTTGGCTCACATGTCCCAGGTCACAGTTCATCACTGAGGGAACCCAAGGTACAAACTCAGGGCAGGAACCTGGAGGCAGGAGCTGAAGCACAGGCCATGGCTTGCTCCTCTGGCCCATGCTCAGCCTGCTTTCTTATATAACACAGAACAACTTGCCCAGGGGTGGCACTTCCCACAGTGGGCTGGGCTGGGCCCTCCCACA
The DNA here is from genome assembly GCA_035773235.1 of Eospalax fontanierii. Taxonomy (NCBI): domain Eukaryota; kingdom Metazoa; phylum Chordata; class Mammalia; order Rodentia; family Spalacidae; genus Eospalax; species Eospalax fontanierii. The sequence continues at coordinate 74,488,701 of CM069537.1, forward strand.
TCACTCAACAATCAAGAAAATACCCCACAGACATGACCATAGGCCAGTCCAATGGAGACAGTTCCCCAGTGGAGGTTCCCTCAACCCAGGTGTGTCAAGTTGACAACTAAAGCTCTCCAGCTATCCTTGGTCTAAACAGTAACCAGAGTCACGAGTGGGGCTGTCTGTGGCCTGGGATGCTGGTGCAACGGGACAGGTCCCACTAGGGTCAAGTCACAGAGCCAACCAGACAGTCTCTCTCCTCTGGGTCCTGTCCTGCCTCTGTTGCACAGTATACACGGGAGCCATCTGCCAAACATGGGCAGGCTCACCCTGCAGCCCAGCCACCCCTGAATACTGCCTTTCAGGCCTCCAGAACCTCTACTTGACATAACCTAAGCTAAGCAGCACCGAAGGCAGCCGCAGCCTCAGCTTCTCTCTCAGACATCCCTGCCTCTTTCAGGTCTCCTTTGTCATACGCATTCCTAGGGGGATGTATCTGGTTTTCACTAGGAGGTCCTATAGATCATGCCTATGTCTACACTGACAGACTGACTGGCTGGGGAAGCAGGATAGTCTCTGAATGGGGCCAGTAAGCTGAGTACAAATCCTGCTGGCCAGTCGTGCCTCTGGCCGTCCTCTGCTAAGCTCTGGATTCTGAGAGGATGTCCATGACAGCCAGGTCCGCATAGTATGTGGGGAAGGTGCCATGGAGACCCTCAAGGACTGGTACAGGGCCAAGGGAAGAAGCCAAACAAGGATGAGGGAGTGACATCACAACACATGCCACCCCAGGCTGTGCAGACCCTCAGCACAGCACACTCGGCAGCTCGCCATTCTCCCAAACATGATGACCGTCAGGTCCATCCACAGTACTACAAATGACATAATTCCTTCTTGTTTATGGCTGAATAAACTGCGTTTTGCCCAACACGTGTGCCACACTTTCTTTATCCTGTCACCCATGGATGGACATGACACCTAAGCTAATTCTAAAACCTGACCACTGTGAACAGTGACACAGCAAACACAGATGGGCAGGTGTCTCTGGAGTACCTAATTCCTTTAAGTACTCAGGACTGATCAAGCCGGATCACCGGCAGTTCTGTTTTTCATGTTTTGGGCGAATCTCCATGCCGGTTTCCATAGCGGAACAGAACAATTTTAAAAGGTAGAATCTAGAAACTAGAGAATCCGCCTCCAAATCCCCAAGGACATTTGGGAAACGCTCCAATGGGTAATGACAGATGAGTCACTCAGCCACTCATCAATACCTCAGATCTGTGGCCCTGCTGGGGAGCTGCTCCAAGGCCTTCCCGTGGCTGAAGGTGGCCTGTGTGTCCTCCTTCCTCTCCTCTTCTCCCTTTCTTCCTCTTCTTCCCTCCCTTCTCTCCTCCTCCTCCCCCCCCCCCCCCCCCCCCCCCCCCCCTCCTCCCCCCCCCTCCTCCTCCTTCAGGACAGGGTCTCATGTAGCCCAAGCTGGCCTGGAACTTGCTGTGTAGCAGAGAATGACCTTAAACTGCTGACCTCCACCTCCATCTCCTGAGAGCTGGGATTACAGTTATATTCCACTACACCCAGGTCATGTGGAATGAATCCAGGGCTTCATGCTAGATAAACACTCTACCAACTGAACTTTCTCCCTGCCCCTCCAGTGTCCTCTTCCAATACATTCATTCCGTGACCTGAAACTCAACTTCACATGGCGAGAGGAGACATGGAATTTCATGTGTGAAAATAAAATAACCAACATTTATACACTGCTGCCTATGAGCCAAATTTAACTGCCCATGAACGTGTTTAATCCTTACAGTCACCCCATTTTCAGATGGGCAAACTGAGGCTATGAGAGGCTCGATAGCCTCACAGTCACATCTGTACAGGCAGAGCCTGGATCAGCCCCATCCTTTGCAGTATACCTGAGCAGAGTTGTAGAACATCATAGTTCTATGGATGATGGGGCTAGACCACATCATGTTCTTTAATCCTCACTTCCTGTGGCAGGTTCTGTTGGGGTTCTTGTATTGATGATGGAACCAAGACCCAGAGATAGTACTAAGGGCCTTGTCATGTACCTGCTGGTCAGTGTGGCATGGACACTGGAGCTATGGCTGCTCTCGCTGCTACTCCATGTTGCTACAAGAAGGGAGAAAGGAGGTGTGCATGAGAGGAGGCTCTGAAAACCCACAGGAGCCTGCTGCTTCCACTTCCTGTCCATAAAGGTGACAGCACGAGGAACTTAGGTGGAGGATGAAGACCAGACCTGGAGAGGTGGCCGCCAGGCAGGGGACTAACACTTGGAGAGGTCATCTGAGGAAAGTACGGCACAGACTAGACAGAGTGACTGTGTTACACGATGGACAGCTTGTCATAATTCTGGAGGTGACAAAGTTATGCCCCATTTATAGATGGAGAAACTGAGGTCATTCAGCCTACGCATTGGGATATCACAAACTGAACTGAGATGAGTTACCCAAGCTCTTGCCTTCCTACGAGCAGAGGAAGGCGATGGGGGCTCTTTCCTACCCATCCTGGGGAGACAGCAGTAGACGGGAGTGGGTGGCAGACCAGTGTTGGGCAGGGATCTGGGTCTTTCTGCTGTGAGGTGTGACCACCACGGCCACAAGCAAACAACCTCCCCCAGGGTCCCAGCTTGCCAGCTGTGCCGGGGAAGGCGAAGACCGAAAGGGGAGCCTCCATCCATGCCGGGTAGCTGACCACCTTCAGAGACAGACGTCGGGGTTGGAGGCCTGGCAGGTGTTTCGGATCCCTTGCTTCATTTCAGGATTCTGCGCACAAAACAAAGTAAACCGATGAGGCTGAGGGAGAAAATAGCTGAGGAACAGGAGGAGAGGGGCAGCCCCCCACAACAGGAGCCACGAGACAGGAGACACCCACTCTCATGCGACCCAAGGGTACTCAGTCCCCAGACTTCTATCATTAGCAGAACCATCATAATCAGTACTTCCACATCCACGTCATCATACATTCCAAATCAGCCACTCATTTTTAAAAACGAGCCAATGTGTGGGTCAGATGTGGGATGTGCTTTAAAGGGAGAAAGACGTTTAATGGAGCGTGCTGGGTTAGTCCTCACCCTTATCATTGCACCTTGAGGCCTTGGAGACAGAAGAGTGGAACTTGTTTGGATTTGCCTTCCCGCACTTGGTTTTGTGTGTGTGTGTGTGTACTGCTGTGTGCATGTGCAAGTCAGAAGACATCTTCTTTCAGGAGTCAGTTCTCTCCTTCCACCATGTGGATCCCAGGGATAGAATCAGGTGCTCGAGATTGGCAGCAAGCATCTTTAGCCTCTGAGTCATCTTAATGGCCCTTGGTGATGTTTTAACTCCTGGCCCAGCAGGATTTCAGACCCTGAGCCCTTTCCCCAGGCAAACAGTGACAGTCATTTTCCATGGTCCACCCCTGAGCAGCTGCCAGTTCTTCCTTCCTGGAAGTGGCCATGGCACTCTGTGGAGATCACTGGGGAACCAGGGGGTTGTGATGAGGGTGTTTTATGGACTGTGAAGGGCCCGGTCCCCATGTGAGCAGGCAGGAAGGACAGAGGGGCTTGTGACAGGCTTCCCCTTGTCCTCTTCTCCGTTTATTTCCCTGTGTCCCTTCAAAATCACATTCTTCTACGCACAGTGGCATGTACTAGTAATTTCTACACATGGGAGGCTGAGGCGGGAGGACTTGTTGCCAAGTTCAAGGCCAGCCTTGAACTTCAAGATCCTGTCTCAAAACAAAACAAAATACAAGTCACATGCCCTCAGAGAACTTCAGAATGTGGCTTGGTTTGGAAATAGAGTCTTTGAAAAAGGAAAACTAATACGAACCCTTCTTGGCTCAGGGTGGGCACACAGGGACAATATCACATGATAGCAGCCATGGAGATCTGAGAGGGAGGCCTGACACAGAGCCCGAAACGTCACAGAGTACAGCCCTATCTACATCCTGGCTTTGGGCTTCTGGCCTCCTGAACAGTGAGACCTAGCTGTTCTTGCTGAGAGCTGCCCAGTTTGTGATAAAGAACTGTGTTCCCACAGCCCTAGGAAGCTAATGGCTCCTTTCTTCTGATTTGTGACACCTGCCACCTCTTGGAGCCACAGGATCAAAGTCCTCAGTCTCCTTCCTTGAAGGACAGTTTAAGATGGCCACACCCTGGCCAGGCCAGCCCTCACGCTCCAGCAGGCTGGGCTGTGCCCCCCCTCCGCTCACAACGGTGGGACATGCTACCTTCAAACTCGATAGTGCTTGTTCTTAAATCCTGTGTGTTTCTTAGGTGACGGCCTGTGTTTGTAGGCATAGAAAATGGAGTTCAGTTATTCATCCACAGGGTATCCCTGTAGCCCTAGCTGGCCTGGAACTCCCTATATAAACAAGGCTGGCCTCAAACTCACAGAGATCCGCCTGCCTCTGCCTCCTGAGTGCTAGGACTAAAGGCATGTGCCACCACTCCTGGCTTATTAAGACACTGTAAACATGAGAGGTCGATGGGTGCTGGGTGATGTGTCTACTGGAAGCCAACCAGCAAACACTGAGCCTGCTCCCTGAATGCAACCCGGGTCCAAGCCTGTGATCCTGCTCCTCATCCAAGCTGAGCTGCACTGACCAGGACACCCAGTCGGCACTGGGCGGAGGTGTCTGCTGAGGCCTGGGGACAGCACTGTAGACTGGGAGGCCAGAGTCAAGGATGGCACGCCAGTTTTTCCCCTTCCGGGTGTAAATGTCTTCCAGCCACCATGTGGTGGTCACTGATGAGAATGGTAGTTAAGGAGTTATGAGGTATTAATAATATTTATAATAATAAAATGAAGATGATTGTCATAATAATGAGGGTGCCATGAGCGATGGTAATTACAGTGCTTAGCTCTGATTTATCGGGGGGTTGAAGAAACGGCTCAGCTGTGTTCATCCAGGTGTGTGAATGCCTAGTGTTCTAGGTATGTCTCTGTTGCTGTGATTAAACATTGATCAAAAATAACTTGGGGAGAAAAGGGTTTGTTTGGGTGACACTTCCAGCTCACAGTCCGTAAGGGAGGGAAGTCAGGACAGGAGCTGAAGCAGAGACCAGGGAGGACGCTGCTTACCAATTCTTTCACTAACTCATTCTCAGCTAGATTTCGTTTTTAATATTTTATTTATTATTTTTATTTTATGTATATGAGTGTATTGCCTGCATGCATGTAAGTGTACCTGTGTCATGCAGTGCCCACAGAGGTCAGGAGAGGGCGTCAGAGTCCCCTGGAACTGGAGTTACAGTTCCAGCTGTCATGTGGGTCCTCTGCAAGAACAGCCAGCACCCAAACACTGAACCATCTCTCCAGCCCTCAGCTAGCTTTTTCATACAGCCCAGATGCACATGCATCTGTGGAGTAATGCCCCCACAGCAGGCTGGGGTCTCCTACATCAATCACCAATTAAGACAGTCTCTTACAGACCTGGCTGCAGACCAGACTGACGGAGGCCAACTCTCCAGCTGAGGTTCCCTCTTCCAGAACACTCTAGGTTGTGCTGAGTTAACAAAAACTCACCAGGGCGCTAAGTGTGTGAGGTAAGCATAAGTTGGGAGTCCAAATCACACGCCTGAGACCAGGTTATGGAATAGATTCCAAACACCCCTCCCCAAAAACATGTTCCTGGGGTAGCTTCTGACTATTAACACTCCTAAAAATGCAACAAACAAGATGCTCTGGGCCTCCCGCACAGAGGGCAGCAACATGGAGGAGACTCAGGACACCGCGAGACTTCAGGACAGTCAGAAGACCCTATCCTCCCTGTGGCTACCTGGTCCCCAGAACAGCGCCCCTAGCCAGGGCTGCAGACACTGTGACCGGCGCTACTGGGCCAGTGCGTGTCATCACAAAGGAACGTAAAGCCTGGAGCATGTCATCTGGAGCACTGGTCTGTTCCCCACTCGAGGGAAGCACAGTCAGGCCTCCGTTGTGTGTCATTTAACAATGGGACAAGTTCTGAGAAATGCTATCAAATGGTTTCACTGTAGTGTGAGTACCACAAAGACACACTCATACACATGCAGGCAGTACAGGTGTGTCACTCCACCAGGGCTCTCCATGTCATCTCAGTATGTGGTAAACATAAGATAGACAAGACTGCGGCTAGCACATCGGGGTGGGCTGGCTATAGTCAGAGCTTCTGTTGAGTTAAGTGGAGGCAGACTAAAGTAGCGATCAGAGGACAGTGCAGTAAACACCGAGGAGGGAAGGACTTACTATCATCCAGCGCCGTGCTGGACTTCCAAACAACCAGTAGTGTGGTAGATGATACAGTGACTGACACATCAGTAATGCTTCATAGGACAGCATTGCAATGACAGCTATGATGTCACTAGCTGGTGGGAATTTCTCAGCTCCCACCACAATCTTAAGGGATCTTTAACTGCTTTGGGCAAATCCATCCTTGACTAAAACATCATTTTGCAGCATGCAGCTGCTTGTGTACCTCTATGTTCAGAGAGGGACTCAACTTGGTGCTAAGGAAACTTGTTAAAGACGGGAAAGTCATGTAAACTGGTAGCTTGTTGTGATACTTCTCATCTGAAGTGTGCACTAGGAAAGATTCAGAGGCTGAAACTGACAGGTGCCTTCCTATGAGAGGACGGTAGGGAATAGCCACTGCCCACTGCCTTGCAAAGGTGGATGGTGACATCAGAACAAGAGGCAGGAACTGATGTTTGAACATGAGCAGCTCCTCATTACTGGGAGATTGATCCACTTCCCCATTAGTCTCCCCTGAAGCCACCAAGAACTTAGGGCTGCAGGGTTGATCTCCATCGATTCTGGAAGCAGCGAGCAGTGTGGGGGAGCAACCCCTGGTCCTCGCTCCAAGATCCCCTTGCACATCATAGGAAAAAGAGGCATTGCACAAGGAGCTGTGGTGTACAGGATAGGCCCAGGGACAGGCTCTCCTAGGAGACAGACCCAGGGGATAGGCCCAGAAACAGATCCAGGAGACAGGCTCAGGGGACAGGCTCAGGGACAGGCTCAGGAGACAGACCCAGGGGACAGGCTCAGGGGACAGGCCCAGGAACTATCCTCGTCACCTTAAACAGTACATGCCCCCACTTGGACCACCAGGCCCACAGATCCAGCCTCATACCTGCCCTCGTCGTGCTTTTCTCACTGTCCCTCTGCTCCTTGGCCATGTGCCCCAAATGGGTCTAAGCATGGGTCTCGGTTCTGTGTACTCTGCCTCCTGGGGTGCCCTCTGGTCCTGTCTTCACTTTGGACAGTGATTTCCCAGCAACTAGCTTACCCTCTTTGGGCTCTGCAGTAGGTCTAGCTGCTCCTGTTTCCCAGTGCTGGCATCCGTGTGCATCTATGTCAGCCTGTCTGCCTGTCTGCCCAACACAGAAAGCTGCCTGGAATCAAAGGCAGTGTCCTGCCCACATCCGTGCCCCACGTCTCAGCTGGTGTGTGAGGATTCAGTCTGCACTTTGCTTGGCTGATCAGGGTTGAGGGGGTTAGAGAAGCCTGGGTGGGGTTTTTGCAATGCTCAGCACAGAGCTGGCGCTGGCCTTTATAAATAGTCTGAGGACAAAAATACAGTTGAGATCATGTGCAGATTGACTAGAAACTGTCTCTTTCTTTGTCAGGGTGACCAGATGCAACTGAACCAAGTCCCATTACTCGGCCACCCAGAAGAACCAGACAAACAGCAGAAACCGTCTACCTGCTGCCCCAGACATGCTCAAACCTCGACCCACCACCCTCTCTGGACTTTCTCTGCTCAGGGGTTCTACGGGGGTGTTTATAAATCACCTTGTGGGTGTGTTCTCGGCAAGAGTCTGTGGTATACAGTAGGCATCTAATAAGTGTTGGTCCTTGCTTGATGGTGATCAGAGTACTGGAAGAAACAGAGAGAAGAGAGCTTAGGAGCTGTGCTCAAGTATGTGTCACTAGCCCTTGCTCACACATCCCAAACCCCCAGACTCTCTGTGTCTGAGAGTATTTCCACTTCTAAGCCAAAAATAATTATCCAGCATGTCTAGAGTGAAAGAACCCTCTATCTGTCTGCTGTTCATATGTGTGAACACACATGCAGACACACACAGACATACAGAGATACACACACATAGAAACACGCATGCATGCACTGATTCTAGGCCAAATCATTTGGAGACTGCGATGGCTAATGTCAACTGTTATCTTGACTAGATTTAGAACCACTCTGTAAAAAGATTTAGAACCAAACAGCATCCTTCATTTCTGCTTCCTGACTGGAGGTAACACATGACACTGCCTCATGCCTCTGGCATGCCTCTCCTGCCATGATGAGGAGAACTGGGTCTCTCACAGAACCTGTAAAGCTCACTGCTTTGGTTAGACTGCCTGGCCAGCAAACCTGGGATCCAACTGTCTCTACTTCCTGGTTCTGTGATGGACTATCATCTATCACAAAACTTTTTGTATTATGAGATGAACATGAGACTTTAGGAGCCAGGCATGGAGTTTCGTGTGGGTTGTCAAGTTGACGAGGGGTGGACTTGTGGTGGTTAATTTGGTCAGCTTGGCCCAGCCTGAATAGGAGCAGCACTATCCTATGGGTCACAGACCAAATGAAAAGGAGAAAGGGGAAAGCCAGCTGCACCCTCACATCCATCTGTGTCTCCTGACTGCGGAAATGACATGCTGGGGTGTCAAGTTGACAAGGGGCGGAGGTTACATTCCACCCACAGTGCCTCTCCACCACGATGAACTGTGTCCCCTCTGACCATGAGCCAAAGAAACCCCTCCTCCCTACAATGATTTTTCCAGGTATTTGTCACAACGATGAGAAAAGTAATTACTACAGAGATAGACCCTGGTATTTCACCAAAGTAAGGCGAGACTTCCAAGGATGAGCTGCCATGGTGAAGAGAACTGGATCTCTCACAGAACCTGTAAAGCTCAGTGTTTTGGTTAGACCGCCTGGCCAGCAAGCCTGGGATCCAACTGTCTCCACTTCCTGGTGGAGCTAAAAGGATGGTTCAGAGAACTCAAAATATCCCAAGGCAAACAGTAGCAGAAGGATTTTAACCTCAGTCCCCTTTCTTTTCTTTAGATAGAGAGGGATGATCCTACCTCTGCTCCCAAGACAGACATGAGCAATCAATCACAGTTCTCTTCCTGGCTGAGCTTAAAACTTCTACAGAGGTTTCCAAGCAGTCACTTCAAAGGAGTCAACTTGGACCGTACCACCTTGCCTCACTGTGACAGCCAGAGAGCCTTTGGCACAACAGACTTCAGGGGAGACCCTTCAGGGCAGGCTGTGCAAATGGGCAGGAAGGCCAGTTCTGAGATGCCAACACCCCTCTCTAAAGGTTTCCCCCAGGACAGTAGCTTTCACACTGTTTGTACCTTACCGCATAGTAAGAAAGGGGTCAGCCACAGGAGCCACATACATATGGTTCCTATTCTGTCTTTTATACATTAGCCTCAATCTACATTTACTTCATGCCCTGCACATGAAGCCAGGGCCAGGAAGGCCACAGCTCATGATGATTAGCTGCTGATATCTCATGTTCCTGAGCATTTTCTTTCCAAACAGAGCATTTCTTCAAAGCTCTACCCTCAACGGTGGACAGGAAGGTACAGAATTGTCCAGTTCAACCAAGGAATATCTGGCTGCCATTTTTTTCTCTGCCACAACACAGTAAGTGAAACCAAGGGAGAATTAAGACTGGACAAGCCCTGTGCACTCTTGCATCCAGGGATTTGCTACCCTCCCATGAGCCCACAAGGCCTGAGGCCAAGGGCCAGTAGGATTGAGATGCCGCAAGTGATTATCAGCTTCAGCATCTAATTGAGAGCCTTTGATCCTACAGCTTCTTAATTGCAAAAATGAGCAAACCCAGGCCGAGAGAGAGAGAGAGAGAGAGAGAGAGAGAGAGAGAGAAAGCATCGATCAGTCAACACAGGAATCCAAAGCCACACTGCACCTCTCCATTTATCCCTGAGAAACTGAGGCCCAAGGAGATGGTCAACTAATATCACACAGTCAAAGGTCTGTGGCGCTGTAAACAGGTAGACAAGTGAATGTGGCCTCTAAAGACAGGCCTGCACCCTAACTCCCAGAGCCTATGGAAGGACTGTGTGTGGAAAGGCATCTCTCCTGATCAAGATAACTATCTGAAGATACAACAGCATCCTGGGTCCCTGGCTGGGCCTCAAGTCTAATGGCCAGGGCCGTCAGGGAAGCGGCCCCAATGAGCGGCGGGGAGGAGGGTGACTGAAGACAGAGGCGGAGGTGGCTGTGATGCAGCCACTAGCCACAGGGCACCAGGAGCCACCGGAAGCTGCAAGGGGCAGGAAGATGCCTCCCCAGAATCCCTCAGAACAAGTCAGACTGCACCTGGGGCTGAACCCCTGCTCTAGCTCCAAGTCCAGCCCTCTTCCCATTCTACCCATAGAAGAAAAGAAAGTTCCAGAAAGCTAGTTCTTCAGTCCACACTTACACATCTCCCAGATGGCAGTTGAGTTTGGGCCTCTGCAGTCACCCCCATAGCCTGGCGGAACCCCAAGCTGCTCAGCCTTGAACACTGGCCCCAGACCTCTCACAAGCATCCTTGATCTTGGGTGATGTTTACAGTGTTTTTCCTCCTTAGTCACAGATGTCTGTCACTCCAGCAAGTCACTTGGCATCTCCTCCCAGGTCTCCTTGACCCAGTAGGTTTGAAAAAGAAGAGAACACTATGATCTGCCAGGGAGGCCCGTTTCCCTTGGGAACCAGTGCTGTACCTGCCTCACCCTTCTCTCTGTTCAGTCCCCTGGAAGCCATCAGGCCCAGGTTCTGTCCAAGAGAGTGTTTTGAGAGTTCGACCCCTGGGGAGAGTAACCAATGTCGACCCCTGCTTCCAAGGTCCCAACAGCAAACCAAAGTGTGATTCCACCAAGACACATGGTGGAAAAACCAATGAGTTTGGTGGTCTTACTGACAGGGGCATGGGTGACCCCAAAGCAGCTGTGTTAGAAAGTCTTCAACAGAGTGGATGATGGCTTCCCCAGAGCCACATAGATGGAAGCCCCTTTCGTGATCCTGCCCCAGTCTATATATTGTAGTCCCTCCTGCAAACACAAGGCCATGCGCAATTAGGGTGGAACTGCATGCAAGTGTCTGGGAAGAGCAGCTGGAATCCCAGGGAGGGTCCCGAGACCCTCACCACCTCCTCCTTCTCTGAGTCAACCTACCTTCTGATGGCTTCTTGCAAGCAGTCACAGCTGATACGAATAAGATATGTCTTAGCTGGAGGGCCTGAGTCTGTAAGGAGGGCCTAATGCCTGAGGCGGGTCTCAGTCTGGGCCCCTCAGAACAGCCCAGGGGTCTCATGGTTATCTTCCTCCTGTGGCCCCAGGGAAGAAGGCAAAGCCAGGTCTGTGGTCTTTGTGTCTAGGTGAGGACGCTCCAACTGTGAACTGGATTTACAAAGATCCCAGCGTGAAGGGGGTAGCAAGAGCCACGCCCAACTTCTGCCCACTCAAGGTCATTCATACCTCCTGTGGGCCACACCTGAGGCAGGAGGGACAGCCCCTGAGCATGAGTATTCTTATTCCTGTGCCCACCTCGCTGGGTGACTCCAGAGATGTTCCATTCCTCCTCTGAGCTCCTTGTATGTAGAACCAGGGGTCCTCAGTCACCACAGGGAAGCTACACTAACCCACCCCGCTTCGTCCACAGACACCCCAGCCTCACCTCCCAGACCAAGCATGACACTGTTTCTCTGATAAAGGCAGCACTCCATTTTCAAGAGGCAGCTCTCCACTGGTAGCTGAGGGTGTCCTGTCACTCGCTGACAACATTTAGTTGACAAAGGATTGTGAGTGACATCCCATCAGCGGTGACAGCTCATCACTGGTACAGGGGAACACAAGGGTATGACAAGTCCTGTCCGTGATCCAGGAAGGTACAGACCCCGGTGCCCCCTGCGCAACCACAGTGACTGACGGCCAGACGGCCGGTTAGGGTAACAGTGATGCCACCTCACCTGGACGGAGGGATGTGTGTGGTCCTCACCTGGATGACGATGTGCCATGGTCCTCACCTGGATGGAGGGATGTGGTGTGGTCCTCACCTGGATGACGATGTGCCATGGTCCTCACCTGGATGGAGGGATGTGGTGTGGTCCTCACCTGGATGATGATATGCCATGGTCCTCACCTGGATGGAGGGATGTGGTGTGGTCCTTACCTGGATGATGATGTGCCATGGTCCTCACCTGGATGGAGGGATGTGGTGTGGTCCTCACCTGGATGATGATATGCCATGGTCCTCACCTGGATGGAGGGATGTGGTATGGTCCTCACCTGGCAATTTGATTCCTCTGGGGCTGAAACAGCATATTTTTGCCACCATGGCTGGGCCTAGCTACTGAGCAGCAGAGACCAAGTGTATGACATGGCCAAGGCCCGCCCTCAGGGACACTGTGATGCTCACAGGTGCATGGGTTCAGAGGTTCCCCAAGGGTCAGGCTACACTGGTCAACAGCCCAAAGTTCTGGCTGCAGGAGTGCAGGTCAAAGGTCAGGTGGACCAGCCAAAGCTCCGTTTCCATGTGTCTTTATCATCTGGCTTTCTCCTCGGTGCTTCCCACTGTCACAGGAGTACAGATGTTGAAGTGCTGGCCGGGGCCACTGGGAGCCTGGGTGGCCCTGGGTCTGTTCCTGCTTGTTCCTAGAAGCTGTCCATAGGGTTAGAGGACAGACACTCCACAGTGCAGGGGACATCAGAGGTGTTTGGGAAGTGCCAGCCACCCCAGCATGGCCAGAGGAGCGACCGCCTTGCTAACCCTAGGGAGTCCTGTGCCTGTCCATCAGACCTTTGATTTGCCTCCAGCCTTGAGGCTTTGTCCCCTACCTAAGGGAGGTGTAATCTGCTGTCATCTCTCTCTAGGTGTCTGCCAACGTCTCTGCAGGGCCACCGTGCCTGTCCCAATCGCTCACTTCTGCCTCTGCACCCTCCCTGAGCCCATCTCCAGCACACCACTCTTCTCCGAGTCAGGCCCCTCCCCCTTCTCCTCGCCCTCAGCAGCTTCTCCCGTGCACAGGCACACGCATGAGAGCCGTGCCCCCAGTCCTGTCCCCCTTGCAGGGGGCAGGGAAGGTGCGAGGCAGGCTGACTCTGTTTGGACATGTCCCCCTTACTTCTCCAGGGGAGGTCCTCACAAAGCTCAGGGGAGAAGTGTTTGCCGTATATACAGACGGGGTAGCGCCTAGGTTTCCTTTTTCAGTTGTGGAGTCTGAGATCATTCCTGATGCCGTCCCACCCCGTGCCCATCAATTCCTGCTCCCCTGTACAGTGGCTCCCGGGGTGAGCCTGGCCACCTGGATCATGGTTCTCATGCACGTCACAGCTTCGGCCCTCTCCTCCTTCTCCTCCTTCTCCTCTTTCTCCACTGGCAGTAATTCAAATGCACCCCTCTGGGCTCCATTGTCCTGTCCAGAGATCCAGACTTCTGTAGCTCTGTCCTCCTCTTCCCCTCCAGTTCGCCCCAGCTACCCTCCATCCCACAAGTCATCCTCATCTCTGGACTTTGGCCCCTCCCAGCCCCCCAGCTTGGCTAACTGCTGGTCCTTCTGCCTTCCATTATTCCAGGTCAGGTGTGTGCACCCATCTCCCGTCAGGGCGGGGCCTCTGCTGGTCAAGGGCCTCCGAAGGTGTTCCTGTTCCGTATCGCTCAGACCAACACCGTTTGTCCAGGTTTCACCTCCTTTGCTGTGATCTCCAAAGGCCACAGAGGAGAGGAGAGGTTTATCTGGCTTATATTTGCAGGTCACAGTCCATCGATGAGGGAAGTCAAGGCCGGAACCCGAAGGTAGGCCCACTTGCTATGCCACACGGTACCACCTCTAACCAAGAATCTCACCTGTCTGCCAGAAAAAAAAGTGTGACATGGACAACGGAGGATGCTGTCTGTTTTCATGGCTCATGCTCAGCCATCTTTCTCGTACAGCCCAGGACCACCTGGCTGGGAATGGTGCTGCCTGGGCTGGGTCTTCCTACATCAGTAAACATCAAGACGGTCCCCCGTAGACATGCCCCAAAGCCAGTCTGATCTAGACATTTCCTCAATTAATGTTCTCTTCCCAGATAATTCTAGGCTGTGTCACGTGGACAGTTAAAGCTTAGCCAGGACTCCACCTGTTGCAGAAATGTAACTATCATATGATTCTACTCATATGTGGAGCCATCGGAATCCTGGGAGGCAGATTCAGAGCCAATCTTGGGTCAAATCTGAGGAGCTGTGTGTTCTTAAGGAAGCCAGTCAACCTCTCTGTGTGCTCTCTCTCTCTCTCCCTCTCTCCTTCTCCCTCCCTCCCTCCCTTCCACTCTCGCTGCCTCCCTCCCTCCCCCTCTCTGTCTCTCTCTACACACACACACACACACACACACACACACTCCTTGTTGCAAAGGTTTTGCAGGGAAGCCTACATGCAACGTGACAGCACCGTCAGGAGCCTTCGGTGCTTACTAAATGGTCACTGCGATTACAGTCGAGTTCTAAGCTATCACAGGCCCATGGAAAGGGGGTGCATTTTAAAAGTTCAAAGCCATTTAAGATCGTCAGGTACTATTCAAGCTACTGGTATCTACTGGAGTGAACTGCTTCCCCTGAACAGGGTGATCGATAGCGATTATTAACTTGAGGAGGAAGTGCATTTCACAGACGGCTAAATCGGCTTAATTAACTACGATTTTCCTCTGTTCTCCTACAAAGAGCTTGTCCCAGGGTTTGCAGAGGTGAGCCCATTGCAAAGGCAAAGAAATAGCTTCTAGGATCCCCGCAGGTCAAGATAAAAGGGAAGCTACACACGGGAAGAGATGACCGAAGGCAAGACTACTTCAGGACCTAGCTGTACCGCAGCTCCCCTCGTCTCCCACCCTGAACCTCTGTCAGGCGTCCCCTCAGCACCGGGGAGTCTCAGATGCAGTCAAAGCCTCCTAGAAGCCACTTACATTGGCTCTTCTGTCGCCCGCTGGCTGGCACCCCTGAGACAGTGTCCATTCAGGTCCGCAGCCTGTGCTTCGGCTGCAAGGAGAGCTGCTGGACACAAGGTCCGTCCGCTGCGGGACACTGGTGCTGCTGGAGCCTCGTCCTTCTCCGAAGCGCTTGCTGCCGTGAGGGTTACACCTGTGCCCCCCCACCCCACTGAGATAGTTTTGTCGTCTTGACATACCTTAGAATGACCTGGGAGAGAGTCTTTATGAGGGAGGGACCAGATCAGGTTGATGATGGGCATGTCTGTGGGGAACGATCTTGATTGCGTCAGTTGTGGTTGGAAGACCTGAACATTCCCTGGGTTTGGATCCTCAACTGTGCTCAACTGTGCAATAGTGGAGAAGGAGAGCTGGGCACCAGCAAGCATGCACGATTCTCTCTGTTCTTGTCTGTGCATGTGCAAACCGGTTTTAAGTTCCTGATGGACTGTGACCTAGAATTGTGAGCTAAAATAAACCCTTCCTCTACTAAGCTGTATTTTATTTATTATTTTTATTTTATGTGTATGAGTGTATCACCTTCATGTACGTTAAGTGTACCATGTGTGTGCAATTCCTGCAGCGGCCAGAAGAGGGCATCATATCCCCTAGAACTAGAGTTATGGGCAGTTGTTAGTCGCTATGTGGGTGCTGGGAACCGAACCCAGGTTCTCTATAAGAGCAACCAGTGCTCTTGACCGCTGAGCCATCTCTGCAGTCCCTTGTCAAGGCGTTTTATCACAGCCACAGAAAGGACCAGGACATCTGTCATTGGCAATCCCCGTGCTTTCACTCAGCTGGGGAGGTTCCTGGCTCCAGAGATGGTGGGGGTTTGGGAGGAGAGCTATGTTCTTAACTGTTCCACTCTTGCCTGCTGTGTGGCTTTGGGAAAGCAACTTCTCTGTGCCTTCCTTTCTTCATCGTGAAGTGGGAACCACTGTGATGGGGTTCTGTCCTCATGGAGACTATGAAAAATGATGATTCCCAGCCTCTCAAAGCTGCTGATCCCCAAAGCCCTTCCTGCCCAGGAATGCACTGTGGAAAACAGAGGAGGGGCTTTAAGGACGGTTACTGAGGAGGATGCAAGGAGCAGGGAGAGTCCACACCGAATGCAGACAAGAAAGTAGAGTCATGTCCTCACAAACCCAAGTGTAGTGACGTTGACTCTTCCCTCTTGGAGGCTTGGCGTGAGTCTGAGGAACACAGGAACAGGACCTACCCAGGCCACAGGACCTGCCCCAGAGAACAGTGCTTCTCCCTGGCGCCTGCTGCCCCTCCATGGGGTTGGCAGGATCCAGGGCTCTTGGAGACTCTGTGACTTCTCCTTTCCTGGGCTCTGAGTGTAGCCTGTGGCTTTGGTGACAGGATGTAGGCATGAGGGGACAGGGGTGGGAGCCACAGAAGGAAGGCCTCATGAAAATACAGGGGTACAACAGTCCAGACTGGGACCTGCTGGCAAGCTGGCCCTTTTCTTGAGTGGGGTAAAGACGCTGCCAGGTTGTTCTAGGGTCTTGCCTTGCCTTGCCAGGGACTGTCCAAGTGTGTCCTGAGTATCCTCAGAACCATCTCCAGGGAATGATTGTCACCAGTCTTTTCCCACGGCAGAGGCTGAAGAATAGCGAGGTCAGCACTGGCTCTTGAGGCTCCCAGTGGCTGTGCTGGGTACTCTGTGAGGTCACCTGCAGGGTTGATACCTACCAGCTGGAGTGGAGGAGGGCTCAATTCATGGCTCTGGCAGTACTGGAATTGTAGGTGTGCTGGCTGTGCTTGGTTATCAACTTGACACGTTTGGGAAGAGGGAAACTCGGTTTCTCCATCAGATTGCCCTATGGGGCACATTTGTGGGGTATTTTCTCGATTGCTGGTAGATGTAGGAGGGCCATCACACTGTGGGCAGTGCCGTCCCTGGGCAGTGAGTTGGTCCTGGGTTGTATAAGAAAGGAGGCTGAGCACCGGCCAGAGGAGCCAATCGGTAAGCAGCGTTCCTCCATGGTCTGTGCTTCAGATCCTGCCTCGGCTGCCCTCAGTGATGGACTGTGACTGGCATGTGTAAGCCAAATAAACCCTTTTCTCCCCAAGTTCGTTTGACCAGAATGTTTTATCACAGTGATGGAAACATAACTAGAACATCTTTGCTGGCACCTGGTTAAACAGTGCTACGTGGCTGTACTGTAAGAAACAGCGGTGTCATAATAAAGGACAGTCGATGATCATGTTAGCAGCACACACGGGGGTCAGACATGCAGACCCTGTAGTTGGTACACACAAGCTTGCAATGCCAACATTTTCTAGAACCAATCTCATCTTGCTTAGAATCTGACGTTTCTAGCAGCAGTAAAAAAAAAAAAAAATTTAATTGCCAATTAAGCCAGTGTGGGCTCCTCCAATCAGAAGCTGTGCATCTTGTACTGCACGTAACTACTCTTCCATTCCAAACCCCAGTTTGCCTCAAGGCTGTCTCCTGGGTAAGCAGTTCCATCCTCCTCTCTTTCTCAGAAATGCTTTTGTTGCAAGCAAAGATGGGTTATCTAGGCTCCCTCCAAGGACAACTCACCCAGTTTTGTCCCCCAGAGCCAGGCTGTCACCTCCACCAAAGGCCTTTGCCTCACTGCTACCTGGACGGCATTCACTGACTCAGGCCTCTAGGACTCCAGTCCCAGAGCAGAACGTAGCCCTCCATCCAATCTCCACTTCTCAAGCTTCCCTCCACTGCCATGGACGATGTTCCCAGGTGGCTCTGGGCTTGTCTCTGGATGGTCAAACTTCCCTCCTCCTGTGGAGGAACTGGTCTCTGACCAGGCGGCACATCTCTGCATCCTGAGTCTCAGACCCAACCTTCTGGAACTCTAGGTGGCCAAGACCCCAGGCTCCCCACTAGATACCTCGATGTGGCATTAGGCAGACCCAGAGCTTGTTTGCTGGGTGGAGAGGTGGCCTTCCAGGCAACACTTGGGTAACCAGCATTTGTCTGTCTGTCCCCCTGTGCAGTTCTGGCTAGGGGAGGCACTCTTCAGGGTCCCTGGTAAAACCAGAAGTGTGTCCACAGTCTGGAACAGACCCTAAACACCTCCTGCCACATGGCACTTTGTACCTCCATGTGTCCAATCGCATTTTATCCTTCTCTCCCCTGACCACCCTCTCACAGCAGCGAACCCCAGGTGCCAGGCCCCTGACTGAAGCCCAGTGATGATCCACATGGAAAAGAAATGAAATTTGTGTTTCAGTAGCTCAGCAGTGGGTTTGATGAGCCAAAGCACCTAGGTGCAGAGAGCTCTACTGGCGGGCAGAGGAAGAGCTACCCTGGCTTTCTGGGAGCTTTCTTGGCACATCCAGGGCCTTAGCTGGTGGTGTGTGCCCCCACAGGGAAGCTGTACCCCTGGAGGCGTGGGCATGAAGCAACAGCAGGAAGTAGGTCATCAGGGAAAAGCCCACGGCTCACTCGGAGCATCTGTACCCCAGAGAACACTCTGCACGGGGCAGAGAAAAGTGCAGGCTGCAGGCAACACAGAGGGGGAGGGTCAAAGGCCCCTGGGTCCCAGGGCCCAGTCTCTTCCCTGGTGGGGAACCCTGCCTAGCTGATGGAGTCTCAGGGTGAGGACCAAGGGAAAGCGGGCTCCTCTTTGGGGAGCTGGTCTCCAAGTTCATAGTGAACTATGTAACAGGCCTCCCCTGCTTTGGGAGGGAAAGGTACTCCGAAAGGTGCCTGTGTGTTCAGGTGCAGAAGCCCAGGGCTCAGTTCCTGAGGAAGCTGCCAGTCCCCAGGGAAACTCAGGCAAAGAAATAAAAGGCAGAGACCAGGAAAGACACACAGTTGAATTTATCATTGTGGCATCCTGGAGGCTGGGGGAAGGCAGCATCTATAGGACTGAGTGATAAACCGTGGTTTTTATTCACCAAAGAAAAACAAGCCATCAGAACAGGCACCTGTGTGGCAACCCGTGTATGGTGCTTCAAAAGTAGGGGTGCTCTGCAGGGGACACGGATTCCCCAGCTTGGCGGCCTCTTTCCTCACATAAATGGGATCTGAAAATCCCTTTGAAAGAAGCCACACTTTTAAAGCTTCAGATGGTTTGGGGCTTCCTAGGCTTTTATAAAAGTTTTGTGCTGGGGATTGACCTCAGGACCTCATGCATGCTACCACCGAGTGCATATCCAGCCCTCCTTTACTATCTATTTGATGACAGAATCTCTCTCTGTTAAGTTGCCCAAGCTTATCCTGTAGCTGCCCCGTAGCCCAGGCTAGCCTTAAACCCCAGAAGATCTTCCTGCCTTGGTCTTCTGAATAGCTAAGATTTCAGGCCTGTGTCAGCAGGCCTGTGCCAGCAGGCCTGGCTCTAAGAGGAATTTGCCATGGAATGAAGGAGACTCCAGTGAGGGAGAGGGATGGTGGTGGAAGGGAAGGGATAAAGATAGATGACATGGCACTGTGAAAAATATCAGGGTGTTGAGGGGAGTGGTAGGTGTGTGGAATCTTCAGTATATCAGGAGCTCTGTACCCTAACCGGCAAGGGACCCCAACCCTCCGCCCAGTGTAGATAGCTGCTCCTTCACCGACAGGTGGACTTGGGGCTCCACCCCAGCATCCTTCCACAAGACCAACTGACAGTGGCAGAGGAGGAGGGACAGAGGATGCAGGCCTGAACCCCACACCTGGGATCCCAGCTCTAAGGCCTTCTGGGAGCCCAAACACATTTCATAACCATCCAGGCTTCGGTTTCCCTGTGTGCAGGACTCAGTGACAGCCGCTACCCCACAGGGCTGCTGGAAGGGGGTGGGGAGCCACTGCTTTTCTGCCTGAAATGATAGCCATCCCCGGAGAGAAGCCGCCTCGTTCTTCACCACTGTCACCCAAAGTCCATCCACCACGGGGAGGATTTCAGGACTTAAAGGAAGGAAGAGGGATGTTTTGGCAGTTAAGAGCTCTTGCTGCTCAGCCCCAAACACCCATGTCTTGTGGCCCACAACCACCTATTACCTCCAGCTCCAGGGGGTCGGACACCCTCTTCTGGACCCCCAAGGGCAGTGCACTCACATGTGCACACACCCACACACAGACGCAGATTCACATAAATGAAAATAAAAATAGACAAGAGGGAAGTGGGGTAGAGCAGCAGGGCCGAGCTGTCTGCCCCCCACCTGGGCGCCCCACCAGGCAGCCCTTCCTGGTATGGGGTACTCCTGAAATATTCTGCACAGACAAGAAAATATGAGTATCATGTCTCTCCTTAGGTTGTTTTGTTTTGCCTTGGGATTTTTTTTTTTAATGGAGCCTTGTTTTGTAGCTCAGGCTAGCCTTAAATATGTGATTTTGTGCCCTAACCTTTTGAGTGCCAGATGTCCCATTGTCCGGCTATTGGATCTGAAGTCTAGCTTCCCATATGCTGTCACCCCCAGGTTGCCCTTGGCTTCTGGGGTTCTCACCACAAACACATGCCTGGGATTTCAATGTCAGCTTAGAAGGGAACTTGTATATTAGGGTTTGATCACAGGATATACATCTCACCTTTGCCAAATGCCAGCCCAGTGACAGGAGTGCCACCTGTCGCCTGCCATGTTCCATTGGTGAGAAGCAAGTCATTAAGGCTGAACTGTCTGCCATCGCCCTGCGCCTTTCCACCCTCAGGTCTCTACCCTGAAGGCTTCTCCTTGCTCTAGACTGAGGCTCCGCCCCGCGTTCAGCCACCCCTCGGGAGAAAACTCTGACTGCTGTGGGGACAGCTGGATGGTCCCAGAATCTGAGCCTCCTGAGTGAGGATGGCCCCAGGGAGTCAGCAGGCCCCTGTTGGGCACGGCTCTGGCAGCAGCTCCTGGGGCAAGATGTTCCCACGCGGCAGTGCCAGAGTGGCCACCCTGGGTCCTTGGAGCCTCCGTGCATTAGCAGAGGGTGGATGGAGGTGCCAGGGTAACAGCCTGGGGTAACATGATGAGACTAAGGAAGGGTGTCCCGTGGACACGCTGCTCCTGTGCTGGGATCCCCAGTTACCACTCCAGAGTCACAGCTCTGGACCCACGGAGGGACGTCGGGGTGCAGAACCTGGGCACACCCTGGGTCTCTGTGTTCCAGTGGGGCAAAGTCAGTCATCTCCCACAGCCTCCACCTCCTCCCCCAAAGACAGCACAACACCTATGAGGCTCTTTCCCAGCTATGAAAATCCAGAGAAACCGTTCCCAGCCCAGCCTCATTCTGAGCAGAGCTGACCCAGAGGTGGCTTCTTTCTCCTCTCAGACACATGGAAGGGCTCCAGTGTGTGTGTGTGTGAGTGTGTGTGTGTGTGTGTGTGTGTGGTATGTGGTGTACATGTGTGTTGTGGGGGGGGCTTGTGCACAAGTGGCATGGACGTGGTCTGTCACCTTTCACATGGGGTGCATGTTGTGTATTGTATATATGTTTGTGTATGTTGTATACATTGTGTATGTGGTGTGGGGGACTTGTGCACAAATGTGTGTATTGTGTGTATACATGGTGATGCGTGAGGGGGACTTATACACAAGTGGTACATGTGTGTGGTGTGAGGGAGGCTTGTGCCAAATGTGTGTGTTGGATGTGTGTCAGGTGTGTATGGTGTGTGGTCTGTATATGGCATGTGTGCTGTGTGTGGCATATGGTATATGTTGTGTGGGTTGCATATGTGTATGTGGTATATGTGTGACATGTGTGTTATGTGTGGTATATGGTGTGTGATGTGTGTTGCATGTATTATATGTGTATGGTGTATAATGTGTTTTGTGTGTGTATGATATGTGGTATGTGTTTGTATGTTGTATATGGTATATGTGGTATGTATATAGTACACATCATGTGTACTATGTGTGTATCTATTGTGTGTATATGTGTGGGTTGTGTGATGTGTATGTGTGATGTATGTGTTGTACATGGTATATATGGTGTATGTGTATTGTGTATGGTATATATGGTGTGTCCATAGGTATCTATTGCATGTATGTGTGTGTTGTGTGATGTGTATGTATGGTGTATGTGTGTTGTATATGGTATTTGTGGTATGTACATAGGTATCTATTGTGTGTGTGTGTATGTCTGGTATATATGTGTGTGTTGTGTGTTGTGTATGTGTATTGTGTATGTGTGTTGTGTGATGTGGTATATGTATGTATGTGTGTGGTGTGTGTTATGTGTTTGGTGTGTGTGTGTGTTTGTGTGGTGTGTGTGTGTTTGGGGGGGCTTGGTGGCACAATCTTCCAGTGGGGAAATTCCAGGGCTAGGCTTCTGGTTTCGGGTCTGCCTGTAACAGCAGATTCCTCAGCCCACCTTCCCGCCCCACATATAGAAGCATTTTAAATACCATGCTTTGTGTTCTAAAGCCGCTGACTTGTTAAGCAGAAGACATGAATCACAGCCCAGGCTCTATGAATAGCGCCCCACTGCCAGCACAGAGTCCTCCCTCCTCATCTCACTGCCAGACCCCGTCACCTGTCATTGTCTGTGTTGGTCCCCCACCCACTTGACAGACCTGGGACTCCAGTCACTAAGAGCCTGGATGGCGGGTGTCTGCAGAGGAGTTGCAGGCCTCTCCACCCCCAGAGAGAGGCGCGCGGGTGACAGCGGGGCACACCGTGAGGGGCAGTGGGGTCCGCGTGCAATGCCTTCACCACGGGTGCCTGCGGCTTTGGCTCCTCATCTTTGTTTTGATTTTGTTTGTTTGTTTGTTTTCTTGTTTTTGTGAGACAGGCTCTCCTGGTAGCCCCAGCTGGCCTGGAAACTGACTATGAGGACCGGGCCTACCTCGATCTCACAGAAATCCACCTGACTCCGCCTCCCAAGTGCTGAGACCAACGGCATGCACCTCTAGGCCTGGGTTGTGTCTGTATGTATGTAAGTACATCCATGTCGTGCAGTGTCAGCCTCTGGCCTACACAAGCATGTGCACACACACGTGCGTACACACACAGCTGACACATAGGTGCACTCTCAACAATGAGTGTGTTTGCTTTAATTCAGAGAAGTAATTGCATCTGTGCCCCTGCACTGGCCTCTATGCTGTTGGCTCTGCCACACTGGAGTCCATGTCAACATGTCTGGCTTCTGCTTCCTTCTGTGTAGGCCACAGGTTGACATCGGGAGTGTGTGTGCATATGTATGTGTGTACATGCACATAGTCCAGTGGTGAACATTAGGTATCTTCCTCTATCATTATCTACATTGTTGTTGTTGTTATTATTATTATTATTATGTTTGATGCAAGGTCTCTTATTGAACCCAGAGTTTCCCAATTTGACTAGCCTTGCTGGCCAGTGAGGCCAGGGGTCCTTGCCTCTCTGCCCTCCCAGTGCTGGGGTTACAGGTGCACGCCACCACACCTGACTTTTACAGGTGTGCTAGGGATCGAACTCAGGTCCTCATGCTTGTGTGTCAAGCACTTTGCAGACAGAGCATCTCCCGGGCTTCAACTTCCAGGAGTTTTCTAATGGAAAAATGCTAGGTGCAATGGCTGTCTCCATCCGAGTCCAGCTCAGTGAAGTGAGTTTATTAGGATAATGTTCAAAAGCAAGAGTGAGGCATATTTACAGAGCCTGGGTGACTCTGGCCGGCGCATCACCACAAGGCTCACCGGGCATGGGACTCATGAAAGCTGCACCCAGAGCTCTCGGCTTGCTGAAGCACTTTCTCTCTGCTACAGAGTGCTCACAGAGAGGGTCCTGGCAAGGTCAGTGAGCTTCCTGCCTGTAGGCTTCTAGTGAGTTGCACTAGCCTCATCGTCCCGTAGGAGGAAATGTCTCCACCAGGAAAAACAGCAACAGGACCACTGCTCCCTGGTGATGATGCCAAGGTCAGGTGACCTTGTGTGGCCTATGGGGCTTGCGGGGACCTGCTCTCAGTCACTGTGTTAGACCTGAAGGACGGGGGTCCTTGTGTGCTTTTTTGTTGCTGTGATGAATGCCTATCAAATCCAAGGTGGGGGAGAAAAGGTTCAATCCTTCATCAGGGGCAGCCGGGACAGGCTCTGAAGCGGAGACCACCAGGAACACTGCTTACTGGTTTGCCCCCCACCTTTCTTATACAGCCCAGGCCCACCTGCCTAGAGATGGCACTGCCCACAGTGAACTGGGTCCTCCTACAGCAATCAGCAATCAACATCAATCAAGGAAACGCCTCACAGACACCACAGTCCCAAGCCTCATCAGTTTCAAGGGAAACCGGGTCTCCAGCAGCAGATAGGCTGCTGCTTCATTGCCCCGGGCCCATGTTTTCTGTCTTTCTTGGAAAGTTTGGGAGGTGGGCGGTGACATTTTCGTCTGCTATTTTCACGCATCTCTTTTAGTCACCGTGGGCAACTTGAAGGCAGCAAAAAGCCTTCCCATCACTGTGCTGGGTCTTCCCAGCTCTCCTACCTTCAGGAGAAAGTGACAAGTACCCATCCAGGGCCCTGGGAAGATGAAGCCATGAGAGCTCCTTCCAGACCAAAGAAACATAGTCTCCAGGAAGGAGCCAAGGCTGGAGTGACATCAACTTCTTTGAAGATCCATTATGGAGCCCTCCAAACCTGGAACATTGTTGATATACCCAGAGACCATACCACAAGATTCATGCCTGCAATTTAACAACAAAAAAAGATGTACTTCCTTCATTTTATGGGTATGTTTTACCTGCATGTCTGTGTGTGTACTGTGTGCGTGCAGTGTCTACGGAAGCTGGAAGAGGGCATCAAGTCCCTGGAGATACAGATGGTTGTGATCTACATGTGGGTACTGGGAACTGAACCCAGGTCCTTTAGAAGAGCCGTCAGTGCTCTGAACTGCTGAGCCATCTCTCCAGCCCCTTGGTGCCCTCAGGCTCCTTCCTACGGCATCCATATATTCGTAGGTTGGATCTAACCGCCCCTATTTCTCATATATGGCGGATGAAAAGCAACAAATCCCTGACATGTCTCCAGCACATCTGCTGTGGGAGAGAATAAAGTATCACATGCAGGGGTGGAGTGAAGCCAGACGTGCCTCCACCCCAGGCCTGGGTCTCCTCCACCCCGGGCCCGGGTCTCCAGGACGCTCTGCTCAGCCATCAGAGAGGGACTGGCATGGCGGGTGTAGTTTCCCACCCATTTCTCAGCCCTGAGCAAAACTGACGTTTCCACAAACAGTTTTCATTCCAGAGGCTTACAGACACCCCATCTTATTTCTCCCTGTTTTCTTCTTTGTTTGGAGGCGTAGTTTGGTCCTGTGAAGGAGTGCGGGACTCAGGTGCCCACTGTGAACCAGGTATGAGGAGTGCGTTATGGAAGGGCACTGGGTTTGTTGTTGATGTAACAAAGGGCACTGGTTCGCTAACACACGGAGCAAGAACTGTGCGGGTGAGGAGACAGTCCAGACCCAGGGATGAGATGAGAGGAAGGAGAGGTGCAGTCATGTCTCATGCTAGAGAATTTGGGGTAAGAAGCTGGATAGTGTCCAGGTAAGAAATTCAGAGAGGATTTTGGGTGAAGGCAAATGCTGAGGACTAGATGGGTCACGGAGTCGAGCAGCTTGGTGGGAAGAGAACTGCCATAGACTTGATGGTAATGGAAGAAAGTGAACCTGGAGCCATCAGGACTGTCAGGAGGATGGACTTTAGGGGCTCCAGACAGACAAGAAAATAGGGCACAGAGATGCTAGGGACAGGTAGATGGGCCACAACATACGAGGTAGACAAGAGAATGGGTTACAGAATACCACAGAACAAGAAGATGGACCCTAGAGACACTGGGTAGGAGAATAGGTTGCAGGGACACAGTGAGACAGGGACACTGTATAAGGAGGAGGCTCTCATAAGAAACTAGGACTAACTAGCTCACAGGTTTCAGCAGGTCAGTCAAGTGCGGTGTCCCCCTGTTCTTCTGAGAGGTAGCAGAAAGCTACTTGGGCTGCTCTTGGTCACCAGGCACAGGGTTGGGAGTGCGACAAAGTGCCAGCTTGGGGTCTTCTCACTCTGGTCGTGTTGAGTCCAACCAAGACGCCTTCCCTTGGTCTCAGCGTCCCTCCTCTGTGATCCCTCAACATCATGCTCAGGACATTCCCTACCAGGCAAGCTTTCTGTGACATCCTCTCCCCTCCTGTCCCATTGGACTTGAAACACTGGTTTACTGGACTCTAGGTGCACACCGTGCCTAAAGGGAGTTTAATGTGTTCTCATTCACATGAGCGGGTCTAAACAAATGTCATGTGCCCTCCTGCTGAGAAGGAGCTGCTTGACTGTTGTGGGCACAGTCAGAAGCGGGAGGAGCCTGGCCCCTGGAGCCCCCTTCTCTCTCTTCTCTCTCCATTTCCTTCTTCCCCTCAGTCATTCTCAGAGCTCCCCTTCACTCCCCTGGGACAACTCAGTCCATTCAAACTGTTAATAGGGACTGTAGTCAGTCTGAGGCAGAAGCCCAGCCCCTGACCTCGAGAATTCCTCTTCTCTACAGGAAAGGTACAGACCAAAGTAGTATTCACAGGACAAACCTAGAACTCAGAGCTGTGAACATTTCTGTGAAACCCGCAAGGAACAGGAGCACCCATCAGGGCACAGACCCCAATCTGATGAAACATACGCCCTTTGGGGTCCTCAGGCAGCAGAAAACCTCTGGTCTAGAGGCTCTGGTCCAGCTCTGCCAAGGATCAGTGCTACAACTTGGCCAGCTGTGCAGTGTCTCCAGCCTTGCTTCTGTTGGTGAACAACTGAGACAGTCATTCAGAATGGTTCTGGGAAACGCTGGTTCAGCTCCCCTGTGGGGGTCTGTGCAGTGTTTGTGCACAGTGTCAGGCCGCACAGGCTCTCAGTCTCTAATGGCACAAAGATTGTACCTGAGGCGGGCTGGAAGGCAGGCCCATCCACATGCAGAGCCCCATGGCTCAGGCGGTGGGGTGGAGGTGTGGGGGGTGGCTGTTGCTTGTTTCTTTGTCTTTGTTTTTATTATTTGGGACAAGGTCTTGCTGTGTAGCCCAGGCTGGCATGAAACTCAACTATGGAGTTCTGCCAACTCCGGTTGCCAGACTTAGAACCATGGCTCTCAAGTCTGGTCTCTGGTTCCCATTCTTCCTCCAACTCCTGCTCCCTGTGGAGAAGGGGGAGGAACTGATGGAATTGCACTCATTACTGTCCCATTGCTGTAGAAATACATACTTGCCGATGTATTTCCAGGAAATCTCTGTCAGGGCTTCTTTGGCTCACAGGTCCAGGGTGCAGTCCGTCGTGACTGGGAAGGCACGGCAGCAACTGGTCTCATTGTATCCACAGTCAGGAAGCAGAGAGAGCAATGAATTAACATGTCCAGCTCACTTTCTCTTTTTTATTTGATCTGGATACATGAGACATTTGTTGAGACTTTTGTGGACCAGCACACTGTCTACTTTTGGAAATATTCCTGTGTTTTCTTGAAAGATATGTGTACTCTATAACTAACTGATACAGAAAAACTGTGTAACAATTAAGTTAAATTTGTTCATCGTGTGATGGTTAATTATATATGTGTCAACTTTGGGCCACGGTTAGACATTTGGTCAAACATAATTCTGGGTATGACTGTAAGGGTTTTTAGATGGGATTAATGTTAAATTCATTGAGCATCAAGTGAAGCAGACTGCACTCCCTAAGGTGGGTGGGCCTTGTCTAAACAACTGAAGGCCTGAACAGAACGGAAGATTGACCTCCCCTAGGCAAGAGGGAATTCTACAGAAGATTCTTTTAGACTTGAGCTGCAGATGTCAGCTCTGTTGTGTGTCACAGGCTATCCAACCCACTCTGAACACCTTCATAACCACTGGAGCCAATTTCTTAAATTCTCCTAAGAGATATACACACAAAAACATACACAAGTTGTTTCTGTTTGGTTCTCTGAGGAACCTGAATATAAACTGCATCAGTGTCTTCCGAGGATGATGTCCTTCATGGTCATCTCTCACTTCATCACACAGAGGGCCACACTTCTAAAACGTGGGTCTTTAGAGATCCACACCACAGCGGCAGGAGTGTGCCCAGCCTCTGCTGGCTCTCCGCAGTCTTACCATTTCTTGGCTTGTGGCAGCCTTGCTCCAGGCTCTGCTGCTTCACCACAAGACTCCCCCCGCCCCCCGGGAGACCCGTGTTGACATGAATGAACACTCAGAGCAGTACATCTGCAAAGACCTTCCTCCACATAATGGTGCATGCACAGGTTCTGGATGAGCACGTGGACATACCTCTTTATCAGTCCACTGCAGCATCTCTGTCATTCCTAGCTGCGGGTCAGAGGTATGCTGACAATGGGGACGCTGACTCTCCATCTACCCAACACGTGTTTACTGAGCAGCTGCTCTGTGCAGTGGCCTAGGAGCACGAGACACATCTGTGGACAAGGTCATCCTAAGCACCTGAAATAGCAGTGGGAGGGTAGAGATGTGCTCAGGAGGCTGAAGCGGGGGAAACTCTCAAGGTAAAGTGAGGGGGTCACATATACCTTTGAAGCTATCCCTGGCGACAAGGATCAATGACAAGGTGGCGTCTGTCCGAAGGTGGACAGGCAATGTGGACAGATGTCCTTGCAGCAGCATTTTCTACAGAAGGTGGTGGTGGCCTCTGCACAAGGCTGTGGTTCTGACAACCTTCTGGGACAGCTCTTGTCGCGTCTGTCTCTCGCCCAGCAAGGAAAACGCGACCCCGGACTCTTCCAAATGCAGTTTAATCAGGAACCTTGAACAACCTTTTGGCTTCTTAACTTTCTAACTTCTTCTTCCCTTCTTCCCTCACTACTTCTCCTTCTCCTCCCGGGGAAAGCCCGCCACAGAGTTAAATTCCCTCCTGCCAGCCAACCCCAAACTACCACGTGGTGAAAGCAGATAGGCGCACACAGGCGGAAGCAGGGCCAGACCTCAGCCACAGCCAATTATGGAGCTGTTTGCTCCAGAGAGCGCCCACCTCGGGATGGTGGGAGGCGAGAGCAGGCGCCATCTTTAAGACGCAGTAATCCGCGGCTCTCTACAAGCTCTGTCACGTACACATGTGAGAGGTGCTGTCCTTCAGACCCTGCTGGCTTTCATTTTGATTCTGACAACTCTCCTAGCAGCACCAGACCTCCATCCTGTCCTTTCGTCCCTGTCTCCGTTGCTTTCTCTCTTCTGTCAGCATCAACGAGCCTGCCTTGTGTCAGTCCCAGGAAGGGGTGAGTGGGGTATGGCCAGTCTCAGGAAGTGCTTCCCACTGGACATGGCTCAGTGCGCTCTGTCTGAGGCCACGGTGTCCATGAGCTGAGGTGGAGTGCAGCTGCTGAGTCCACGCAAACTTAGTCCCTGTGAGGAGGGCCACTGTTGGGGTAGGATCTTCCAAGACTCTGGACTTGGTAAGTGCTCCCTGGTGCGGAGACTTCTGGAATGTTCGTTCGCATCCTTCGGATGAGTAGCAGGTGATCGACTTGGGCTTCTAATGGGTGCTGAAGGTTCTTCTTCTACCAACATGGGCTGCATTCCCAGCCCTTCTGCATGTGGTTCTCCTGGGGAGAGGCAGGACTGAAGCAAGGACCAACCACAGGTCAGTGGTGTGGCATCCTTTGTTTTCTGTGAGTGCTCTCCTCAGGTCCTCCCTCAGGGCAACTGTCTTCTAGAGAGGGGCGGAAGTGAGGGGTAGAAGACAGGTGGTGCCCCCAGGCTGGTGCTCCAGGCCTGCCTCCACCGAGGCAGCTACAATGGTTGGAGACAGAAAGCACTGGGAAGGGAGTCACAGGGCTGCACAGAGCTGGAGGCAAACCCTGCAGGACCCTGGACAGTCGGCTTCATTCCCTGAGCCCCAAGATCCACATTTGTGAAAATGAAGCTCGGGGTAGCGGAGGGTTTAAAGTCCCAGGACTCTGGCTTGGCACTGCAGGTAAGATACAGAATGCTTAGCTAAGTTTTAATCATAGGTAAACAACAAAGGGTTTAATCCGTGCGTCTCAAACATCCCATGGGATATATTGATGAAAAAGAAAATCTCTGTATCTGACATTCAAACTTAAACATTGCCCCTGCCACAGAACTATCTCAGATACCATTTCTCAGCATACCCATTCATCTTGTTTTTTGAGACAGGGTCTCTCACCAGCCCAGGGCTCACCAGGGCAGTTACACCGTCTAGCCAGCAAACCCCGGGAGTCCTCCTGTATCCACCTCCCCAGGGCTGAAATTGCAAGCAGGGGCCATTATGCTCAGGATTTTTTTTTCTTACTAAGCATCTTCCCAGCCTGCCCTGTGTCTCTTTTAATGAGGATACCAGTTGTATTGAATCGGGACCCCACATGACCTGCTGAAAAGTCCCATCTTCAAATACAGTCACACACAGGGCAGGGGAGCAGGGGTCAGAGTTTCAAAGTGTATGTATTTGGGGGATTCATTTTTATTTGTGGGTATGTGTGTCTGCATGTGTGCAGGTGTCTGAGGAAGCCAGAAGAGGGTGTCAGATTCCCCGGAGCTGACATTACAGGTGGTTGTGTGGTACCTGATGTGGATGCTAGAAACCAAATTCCAGGTCTCTGGAAGGGCAGCAAGTATTCTTAAATTCTGAGCCATTTCTCCAGCTTCTTCAACCTGCATTTTGAAGGAACACAATCCCATCAAAAACACTTAAAACAATAATAAATGTTGTCACAATTTTTATTTTATTATGTGTACTTACATACATGCAGACAAAACACTCATACACAAACCTGCAGAGGCCAGAAGAAGGTATTAGATTCCCTGGGATTGTTGTTACAGACAGTTGTTAGCTGCCATATGGGTACTGGGAACCTAACTCTGGTCCTCTGGAAGAGCAGCCAGTGCTCTTAACCACTGAGCCATCTCTCCAGCCCATACAATTTTGTAAAGAAAAGAAACAAACTGGACTTTGTGGCATACACCTGTAGTCCCAGCACTTGGAAAGCTGAAGCAGGAGGATTGCCTTGAGTTCCAGGCCAGCCAGGACTAAAAGCTCTCTCAAAAACAAACAAATGAACCCCAGAAAGTGTAGTAGCTGCTTCTCGAAAGTCTCCATCTAAACATTTATAGAAGGGGCTGAAGAGATGGCTCAGTGGATAAGAGCACTGGCCACTCCTGAAGAGGATCCAGGCTCAATTCTCAGCACCCACGTGATGCCTAAGAATTGTTCGTAACTTCAGTTCTAGGGGATCCAGCACCCTCTTCCAGCCTCCGAAGGCACTGCATGTGGTACATACACTTAGACACGGGCAAAACACTCATACACACTAAAATAAATAAATAAATAAATAATTAAGTTACATGAAGGGTTTTGACCTGTGAAGGAGTAATCAACGCATTTGTGGCGAGTGTCGTGTGCTCTCTGGATGTTGGACAACGGCCAACATCATCCCTTTTGCCATAACTGAATTAGCTCCATTAAAAGAAGTGTTTTTAAAAATTAATCATAGAATTCTATTTGTACCCAGGGCACTATAGTCTCATGGGCACCGAATTCTCGTGTGTTAATATAATCAGTGCTTATTCGATTCCGTGACACTAAGAACAAATAGCTGGTGTTCTCTTCAGCTCGCCACGCGGCCTCGTAGAGCTCTTTCCCTCTCTCCCAGGCCTTCCTATGTGTGTGCCCACTCGCTTCCGTGAAGAGACAGACCTCTTTTGTCTGCTCTGTTCATCTTGTAGAGAGCATGTGCCACCCTGACAACCCGCTACGGTGGCCCCACTGTGTCAGGGTGAAGTCACAACTTGTAGTAAAGGAGCCTCCCACAGAGCTAAAGTGACTACAAAGTTCCCAGCGGCCTGCTATGCAGCGGGAGCACTGACGGCCCACACTTCAACTCGGAAGAATGCCTTATTTGCCCCCGTCATGGGCACAGAAAGCAAGAAGACAGATGGTGCAACCAGACACCAGGTTCAGGATGGCACACGTCCACCAGAGAACACACACATACACACACACATGCACACACACGGCACATGGAAGAAGCTCACCATTGTCAACCACCCAGGCAACGAAAATTGAGACCACAGTGAGACAGAGACACTCCGCAGATATATGAAGATGTCTCACATAGAACAAAAAACCTGGGGTGGTAAGATGGCTCGGTGGGCAAGGGCTCTTACTGCCAAGTCTAGTGACCTGAGCTTGACCCCCAGGACCCAGGTAACGGGAAGGTGATTCCTGCAAGCTGTCCTCTGACCTCCACACTCACATCGTGGCACACATACACACAAATAAATAAACATAATTCTAAGTAATTTAAAATATAAGAAAAATGTGAGTTAACAGCAAGAACTGGAAGGTGAGGTAGGGCTAGCGGCCCACCATCGCCAGGACGGGTGGACTACCTCATATCAAAACTCTGCTCAGTTTCTTAGAAAGCTAACGTGATGACCAATTTCCTTTTTTATATTTAAGAGTATTTTGCCTACATGTGTGCATGTGTGCTACATATGTGCATGTGTGCTACATGTATGCAAAGCCCCAGGAGGCAAGAAGGTGGCATTGGGTCCCCTGAAACTGGACTTAACAGATGGTTGTGAGTGGCCTTGTAGGTTCTGGCTACCAAACCTGGGTCCTCTGTAGGAGAAGTCAGTGCTCTTAACCAGAGTCAGTTCTCTGGCTCCTGTCAGCTCTTAGTCTTGATTTTCAACTGGACTAGATTGAAAGACACCTAGGAGCTTAGCAAAGCTCACCTTTGTCAGGCTGTTTCTGACCCAACCCTGGTTTAATCCATCAATGAGTTCAAACTCTGAATGGCCCATTAGGAGGTGATGTAAATACGGATGCAGATGGTCGCTGGTGGGGGATGCCTGTCAAGCGCACACCTTATCCCTGGCCCCTTTCTGTTGCCCCTCTGCTTCCTGGCTGCTGCGAGGTGGACACTTCTGCTCTTCCACATCCCCACCTCCAGAACGTTCTGCTTCAGCTCACACCCAAGGCAACAGGGCATGGAAACCTCTGAAGCAGTGAGCCAAAATGAATCCTTTTACCTTTTAAGTTGTTCATCTTGTTGTCACAGCAACAAGAAGCCTGACTGACAGCTACATGTACCTTTACCCCAACCCATGCACATGCTGCCTGAAATCAGGAAAAGCACAGCTACTCACACACACACACATCCCCAGCCTAAAACAATAGCTTTAAAGACAACTTTATTGTGATATATTTTAAAGGTGCATATATTTAATATCTTCCATTAGATGAACTTGGTGTCAGTACAGTTTTTATGAAGAAAGAATTCCCTGAGGATGGATGTGTGACTAGGCTTGACACAGGCAGGTGAGGGATCTTTCCAGAAGTGGAGGGCAAGAGAGCCTACAGGGAACTCGATGCTCTGTTAGGATGGAAGTGATCAGTAGATAGGACGAATTCAGGACCCTGCACCAGATGCTGCTATGGACTGAATGTTCTTGTCACCCCTAAAATTCCTGTTGAGAGTGCAATCCCCAGTGTAAGGTACTTGGAGACAGGATCTGTACAGAAATCTTTAAGATTAAAGACCATAAATGTAGAGCACTAGCAGAATAGGATCAGTGTCTGTAAGAAACACAAGGAGCTTGTGGCTCTTTCTGCCCTGGGAGGATCTAGGGAGAAGGTGGCTGTCTGCAAGCCAAGGGGAGAGACCTTCCTGGAACCCGATCTTGTGACACCCTGACCCTGGGCTTCCACACTCCAGAACTGTGACAAGGGTCTGTTGTTTAACCCCCAGACTGTCTCTAGATTACGGAGGCGGCTTACTTGTTTTGCCCCTCCCCTTTTTCTCTCCCCACTCACATCTTCAGTCCACTGTCCTTGGCTCCCACCCAGACAGCTCCTCCTCCCTGAGCCTGCAGCAGCCAGACTCACCAATGACCTCCCTCTGCCAGAGCCGCCACTGTGTGGACACCCTCAAGTGCAAAATCACCGCAGCCACTCTCTAGCTTGACACCTGGTGGCTCTCCCCACACTCCCCGATCCAACCTGCTCCAGTCTTTCAAATTCTATAAACAACAACCCAGCCCCATATGGCTCAGGCCACAACCCCCCTGCACCCCCCCTGCCACGGCAACCTCCCCCTCCACATCCAATTCACATGCAGCTACTCAAGCCACCCAAAGCCACCACTGGAACCTTTGTTCCCATCCATACCCCCAGGTACCAGGTGTCCTGTTGGAGCCCAAGTCAGAGCAAATTCCTGCTTGCTCCCCACCCCACTGTCCGCATGCCTCTGCGGCACCTGCTGAGAGCCGAGCCCTTGCCACAGTGCCTGAGTGAGCTGGGAGTTGTAGGCTAGCCTGGATCTGTCAAAAATATGAGTTAACCTAACATTATCTGAGCACCCAGTGAGTGCTGGGCAGAACATAGAAGTGCTAGGGGCTCAAGCCTGGACCTGCCCAGAGCCATCAATTCAAATTGACCCCAACAGTTCAGGCACTCTGGATGTGGCACTCCTGACAGGTGTCTTTTGAAAACTGAATTCTGGCCCATGTTTGGAGAACAGCTGGTCTAGAGATTATAAAACCAGTTCACGTCTGAGTGCTGGCTTTATCCCCTCTTGGTACTGGATACTGCACCCAAAATTGCCTCTTCAAATCCCCATCCGGATGACAAGTAGTATAAAATATTAATCATTTTATTAAATTATTGTGTGTGTGTGTGTGTGCGTGGTGCACGCACACCTCCATGCCACATTGTGCAGGGAACCCACAGAGGACAGAAGTGGGTATCAGGTCCTCTAAAGCTGGAGTTACAGGCAGTTCTGCTAGCAACCGACCCGGGGTCCTCTGCAGGAGCAGCAAGTGCTCTCAACCTCTCAGCCACCTCTACAGTCCCCAAATGCAGACCATCCTATAAGAAGAAAGACCAGGGCTTCGGGTGTACCTTGCTCTGCGCTGTGCAGACAGTCAGAGAAAGAACCTCTCACAGTTGGAGGGGCACAAGGGACCGCGGCAGGGGTGCCCGACCTTTTGGCTTCTCTGGGCCTTACTGGATGAAAGATGGTCTTGAGCTACCAATTAAATCCAGGTATGTCCAACCATCAGGCCTGGAGAGAAGTCATTGGTTTATTTTACATTGCATTGTACCATGCATGACAAGCTGTCCAGGGCTACACGCAGCTTTCCGGCCATAGTTTGGGAGCGGACTCACCATGCTGCCTGA
Organism: Eospalax fontanierii; assembly: GCA_035773235.1. NCBI lineage: Eukaryota > Metazoa > Chordata > Mammalia > Rodentia > Spalacidae > Eospalax > Eospalax fontanierii. Next base: position 74,523,684 of record CM069537.1, read on the forward strand.
ATGCACTTCAGTTGGAAACAGATTCAACCAAAGATACTGGAGATTCTTGTGGACTGCAGGAGTTGGGAGTCACTAACTAGTCCCACCCTTTGATTTTACAGGGAGGGAAGAGGACTCCAAGAGGCCCAAACGACACGTGGATGGAGCTGGAATTCAAATGTAGTTTTTGCCGTACTCCTTCCAATGTTCTAAGATGTCAATATGCCAAGATCATTTCTGCTTTTACACAGGACAGCAGAAGCCTGCCTAATAAAGGCATTAGAAACACAAAGCTATCGCCAAGTTTGAGGGTCACGTGATAGGGCTGGTGAAAAGCCACCCCACCTGGCCTGAGCATCCTTCCCTAGCCCAGATGAGAAGGCTTCCTCCAGGATGCCAAAAACAAGCTGCTCTCCGGTGCCATCTAGTGACCGGAGGCATGTAGCTCAGGGCTTTGGGCATTGGGAGCAAAATGGCCTGAGCCAGCTCCAAAGGTTAGCAGCGGTGGGGGCAGGAGGGTGCGTTCTGGGATAAGAGGTTACACAGACAGATCACAGGGTTGTCATCAGGGAGGTGAAGCTTGGGGAAAGTAGAAATTTACAGGAAAACAGCCTCAAAAAAATAAATCTAAAATGGCCATGTCCTCCGGTGACTCCACTTTGGGTCACAATCAAAAGCATAGCTTAAGCCAGGACTTAGATGCAAGCACACCTACCCATAAGCACAGCAGTGCTAGCCACAACAGCCAAGAGGTGGAAGCCAGCCAGTGTCCTTCCCAGATCAGTGGATGGACTCTGGTCCAAACACACAGGCCCTCTATAAAGCCCTCTGTAAAGTACATAATGCTGGGGACCTGCTCCGTGGCAGAACACTGCCTAGCATGTGTGGAATCCCTGTACAAAGCAGTCAGATATGTAGAAACAGAAAGTGGCATTGGGGTTTGGCAGAGAGAAAGAACTGTGGGGCATTGGTGGTCCCTGGGTACAGGGTTCCCGTGGGAAGGTGAAAGCGCTCTGGAGATGGATGGGTAACAGCTGCACAGCAATTGAGCTCACTTATATCACTGAACTGTGTGCAAAAAATGGTTAAAACTGTGCATCCTACTGAGATTTAACAGTTCGCTGACGCAGCCTGGAGTCACCTGAGAAGGGTGTCTCAGTTAAGGGATTTCCCAGATCAGCTTGGCCTGTGGGCATGTCTGTGAAGTAGTTTCTTGATTGCCAACTGGTATAGGAGATCCCAGCTCACTGTGGGCCTGTGCTGCATAAGAAGGCTACCTGAGGGGCTGGAGAGATGGCTCAGTGGTTAAGAGCATTGACTGATCTTGCAGAGGACCCAGGTTCTATTCCCAGCACCCACATGGTGGCTAAGAACCGCCCTTAACTCCAGTCCCAAGGGAACTTGACACCCTCTTCTGACCTCTGCAGCATTACATGACACGGGTATACTTACATACATTCAGATGATACACTCATACACATGAAATAAAATATTTTTTTAAAAAGGAGCCGGGAGTAGGTGGCACACACCTCCAATCCCAGCACTCGGGGAGGTGGGCAGAGGCAGGCAGACCTCTATAGCTCAAGGTCAGCCTGGTCTACATGGGGAGTTCCAGGCCAGCTGGGGTTACAGGGAGACCCTGTCTCAAGAAAAAAAAAAAAAGTTAGCTGAATGTGAACCTGGGAGCAGGGCAGTGAGGGCCTTCCTCCTAGTCTCCTGCCTCGGGTTCCTGTCTTGAGTTCTTGCCCTGACTTCCCTCAGTTCTAGATTGCGGGGTGGACCTGTAAGTCAAATGAAGCCCTTTCCTCCTCAAGGTACTTTTGGTCACAGTGTTCTCCTCAGCCAAACAAGGCAAGTTAGAGCAAGCTCAAGCATCTCTGAGCCCTACGGGTTGCTACGCATCCCTTCTATACATCTAGTCTACCCCAGCTGGTCTATCTGGACCAAGTTTGTGATGCCCTCCAAGAAGTCTGAACAATAGCCCCAGCTAGATGACCCAGGACCTGGCCTGGCTTTGGTCCTTCTAGCCCCTCAGCTCCCACTTCAGGTTCTGGGACACCATCCCTTGTCCAGATTCCAGAGTTCCCAGTCTGACCCACAACGCACGCTCCTAGCCAGACCGTTTTCCCTTGGCAGCAAGCCTCTGTCTTGCCCCTTCCAAACAGGTATCACCAGGCTTCAAGTACTCCACCAGAACCTGGGGTGAGGCCACGATGCTTCTGTTAAGCAGATGAGAACCAAAGAAGGCCTTGCCACCGAAAGAAAGCATTTCACAACCTGCCTGGAAAGTTGTGGTCAAGTGATGAGTGTGAACTGAGCTCTTGCTGTGTACGCATAGGGGACAATATGACTCTTGGCTTCAAGACACTAAAAAGCTTATCGATAGAGTTGGTAGCTAAGATTCCTCACAGGGATACAAGTTCAAAACCAGTTGCTATGATTTCTGGAGAGGCCCCTGTCTGCTGGCACAAGGCTCGACTCCTGAGGCCTGTGACCAGATCCTTGCTTTGTTTCTAACTAGGCTGGTAGACAGGGTGAGTTACTTATCGTCTCCTGCCTCAGTTTCCTCATTTACATTACGGGGCTGATATTGACTGGCTTCCTCTATTGCACTATAGTGGTTAACAAGAAAGCACTCTGAACAGGGTTTCAGAGTGGGTAGTGCATGCCCTGCAGCCTGTGCTCAGTGGTATTGACATCATCAGTAACATTGTCAATGAAAACCATTGTCACTGACACCAGTAAAGGAATGAGGAGGAGTGTGGCCCACCAAGAAGCACTCTCAGGGTGTTACCTGGCTGAGAACCGGATGGCCGTCTGTGCAGCATGCACTGACCTGGCCCTTCCACTGTTCTTTAGTGCGTTGCAAAGGGTTTGTGGAGAAAGAGGGAGCTGGATGTCAGCCAAACAGAAGGCTGTCGTGGGAGATGCAGAAGAGGATGCGGTGATATTTACAAGCCCATTAAGCGCTGAAGTGGTTAAGGACGGAGTTCCAGTAAGCTGCGTGTCAATTCATCCTGCTGGGCATTATGGAAGACGCAGCCTCCTCGGCTCACCCCCACTCCCTCCCTCCCCGAGCTCTGGATGGACTGTGGAGCACTATTATGAGCTACCAGGTGAAAAAATAATTTCCTTTATAAAGCGGTGTGTGTGATTTCGCTACTGACAGCAATAGCAATGGAGAATCATTTCAGTCAGCTGAGTGCATAATCTGTGTGTGCTAAACTTCTCTAAGCATGGATTTACACAATGGAGGGAAGTAGCCCCCTGGGACCCACTCAGCTCTGTGGAGTAAATGCAGAGCACTTTATAAATGGGCTGAGTGTGGCGCAGAGCCATCACCCAGGCCCCACCATATCAATCGGGAAGACCTGGAATTCAAAAACCACCTTCACTTGTCCTTGGATAAGGCAGGTGGTTGCAGCTGCAGACCCAACCATCAAAGACATTGCTCGTCCTGCTGGCTTGTCCCCAGTCAGTGAAAGGATAAAGAGAGGGTGGCCAGTCCTAGAGACACACACCCTGTCTTGTCCACCATCATACTAACAGGATTAACGAATTCAGGGGGCAGGGCGGCTATCCCAAGGCCTGTAGTTTGTCGACACAGCCACAGAATTGTGCTCTTTAAGAAAAGTGTCAGGGTTACAGTGGTTGAGCTGTTAGAGATGGTATTTTAGGGCCCACCTGGCTCCTTGCCCCATCTCCCTCTTCCTGTGTGAGAGTCTCCAGGGCCAGCAGCAAAGAGCTTCACTCAGCTTCAGAGGCTGACTTGGCTGGTTTTGAGGCAGACACCTCACTGGAGCCTCACACTGGTGTTAGTCAGGATCACTGAGACATCATCACATCGACTGTCACTGGGTTACAAAGCAGTGCAGACAGCTTGGGCAAGCCAAGTGTAAAGACCTAGGCTGACCATTAGAGTGGCTGGCTTCTACACCAGGCTAGCAGTGACTCTCCCCAGATTTTCTGCAGTGAGGTGAGCATGTGAGAGATAATGATACTGGATCTTGCTCCCCAAACTGTGTCTAAGTTCTAAAAGACTCAGGTCCAGGGTCAAGTCATTCCTGTCAGGATGGGAACATCACCGCACCCAGAAATTTTATTTATTTTACTTTTTGTTTTTGCATTCATTAACTTTTTTTGCATGCATGTTGAGGTCAAAGGACAACTTGTGGGAGCTGGTTTTCTCCTTCCACCATGTAGGATTCTAGGATCAAACTCAGCTCATCAGGCTTGGTAGCAAGCACTAGCCTTCAGGCCTTTTATTTAAAGGTGCAGTGGGGGAGTGGGAACCGGGAAAAGCTCAGTCAGAAAAGAGCTTGTATTGCAAGTGTAAGGACATGAGTTTGACCCCAGGAATCCATGTCATCTTGTTTGTTTGTTTGTTTTAAAAAAGCTGGGTGTGGAAGTTGGAGAGCTGGCTCAGTGGTTAAGAGCACTGGCTAATTATACAGAGGACTCAGGTTGGGGTCCCAGCACCCACACAGCAGCTCACAATCATTCATAACTCGAGTTCCAAGGGGATATGGCGCCCTCTTCCGACCTCTGTGGGCACTGCACAACACAGGTGCACTTACACACATGCAGGCAGTACACTCACATACATAAAAGAAAAATTAAAAAAAATATTTAAAAAAAAAAAACAGGTGTGGTGGTGAGCACTTTTAACCCCAGAACTGAGGAGGAGGAGACAGGCAGATCCCTGGGGCTCTCTAGCCAGTCAATCTGACCTCTGTGGTGAGACCCAGGTTAACTAAGAGACTTGGTCTCAAAACAAAGGTGGATGGCACCTGTGGAGTGATTCCTGAGGCTGCTCTCTGATCTCTACGTGGCCCTGCATATGCATGTGTGCGTGTGCCCCAGACATACTTACCTCTCACACAAACATGCACATGCAAAAAAAAAAATTGCAGGTAAAAGGGTACAGTTGGGAGTCAGAGAAAAGAGTTGGGGTGAAAGTCACTTGCTGACCGAGCATCTCCATACTCACAGCTCTCAACTGCAGGCAGAAGCTGACCCTGCTTCCCGCCCTTCACACCTGCTTTATCTGATTCCTTCCAATTAGCCACCGATCCACTTGCGTACTCTGTGCAACTCTGCTTGGGTGTCCCTATTTCTCCCAAGTCCAGATGGGCTCAGGCGCAGCTGGGTCATCTGTGTGACTGCCTAGGGAGCGTTTGTCTGAGGATGGAGCCAGCAGGTGAAACTAAATGAAGAGATGGAGAGGGGGCTTAGACCGGGGTTGACTCTTGAGCCTTGATCTCAGCCTGGCTGCCCATGGCAAGATTGCTTACTCACCGTCTCTCACTTCCTGAGCCAGCGGAGCAGGCAGTCCACCCTGCCTGCTGATGGAAGCTCACAGGGCTGCGCTACCCTGGCACTGCTCAGAAACACAAGGAGTCACCAGCAGAGTCAGCCAGCAGGTGGTCTGCAAGCCCCGTACCAGCCACAGATGTTCCGTCCACCACATGAGGCTGGGTATTCTAGTCAACACTTTAAAATCGGGATTCATCTAAAACTTTCAATTTTCTGTTTCCATTGGAACAGTGCAGAAGACTGGTGACAGGATGTCTATGTCTCTCACAGCAGCTGTGCCCTCGGGCAGGTGTCAGTCCCCTTCCCGTCTCTCTCCCCACTGATGCTGCATGTCAGTCGGCACCTGTGACAGCCTGTCCCGTGCTGGTTAGCTTGATGTCTCAGTCCATCATCCACTGCTCTAACAGACAACACACTAGGCAGTTTATGGAGAAGAACATCCGCAGTGACAGCACCTGCACACTCACAAGGACTCTGGTCTTCCTCCTGCTCTCATCTAGGATTCTGTATATCCCGTTATGAAGTGGGCGGCCCTGGAGAGGGGATGACCTTGCTGAGATTCTCTGAAGATGCAGACCCTGGAGGCTGCTGACGACTCTCCGTTAACTCTGAACTTGAACTTAAAATGTAACCACTGGTATGGCACAAAGTATAGTGGGGTCCTGGGACAATTGCTCGCCATCCACCAATCGAATTCTGATGGCACCTCCATGCTTTGAGGGCATGGGCTGCTTCTGTCTCAGCCTCTTTTCAGTTGAAACATCAGCACCCTCAGCCAGGCCCTGGGACAGCGGCTTCCCTCCTGACAAGCAGAAAGAACAAGGCAGGCCTTGGCACCTTTCCCTTCAAAGGCCATCAGCCACTCCACTGGCCACAGCTCACCTCTACCAGCCCTGGGGAACTAAACCACAACACACCTTGCTGTCTTCAGAAGTGATTAGAGCAAACCTGCTCCCCGGGGAAGGTGAGGAGGAGGGGGAAAGACAGACTAAATACCTCAGGCTCTTCCCTGAAGATGTAATTAGTCTATCTTGCAATAGCTCATTTTTAACTCTCATAATTTTCAGCAGCAGGTTAAGCTGCTGTCAGTGAGGTAATGGGATTAATTAGTATGCAAGCTCATCAAGTAATAAGAAACAGGAGGAAATCGGGTCGGGAATGGAAAGTATATACCTCATTCTAAGCCACTTCCCACCCCAGGGTGATGGTCTGGTGGTGGGGCTTGGGGGAAAGTCACCCCGCTGTCCTCTAAGACCAGGGGACAGCAAGACACAGGAGCACACACATACATCGCAGGGTAGTGCGGGCTCAGCCTCCGGTCTCACAGTCACCAGGGGCACCAGGAGTCTGTTCCCCACCCTCTGAACCTGAGACTTACTATTCAGAGAGCACCCTGTCCTGTCTGGAGCCAGCTTTGAGCTGTTTCTTTCCATTGCAGCTAAACTCATTTGGCTGTTTAACTTCTACCTATTATTTAAAAGGTCGGAGGACAACTTGGGGGAGTAAGTTCTTTCCTTCTACCATGTGAGTCCTGAGGACTGAACTCAGAACTCAGGACATTAGACTTAGTAGCAAGCATCTTTACCTGCTGAGCCATCTTGTCAGCCCTCTGATCTTGGTGAGAATATAAATTTCAGGGTGGAAGCTGTAGCCACCTCCACCCCCAGTCCAGAACTGAGTCCTTATACAATGGTACTTAAGAATCTCTGGTGCTTTAACTAAGAGGCATATTGCCTTCCTGCAGAAGGAACACTTGCCAGTCCACTGAGTGGGAACCTGCGCACTAAGTTTCAGATCAGATCAGGGCTACGGGAGGAAGCAACTCCTCAGGAAGGAGGACCACTTCAGGACCACTGAGGTGCTGGAACTCCTCACTAGCTCAACAAGAGTGACGGGGTAACAAAGAACGGTCTTGAATGTCTGACACTTCCCTGACCCTTTTTGATACAATGAAAGCTCAGTAAAGAAATTGGTTTGAGCTTGGGAAGAAGTGCCTTGGGGGACAGTTTATTCATGTGTCCATATACTGGGCCCTTATTATTAACAAAATATGGAGCTAGACCCTGTGTGGAAGCAATGGGACTGTAGGACTGGAACGTGGGAAGGCGGACAGAGAGGCAGATGAATAAAAGGTCAGTTCACTGTGGCTCCTTCTGCCTCGGACTTTCTGCCAGGACAGTGTAGACCCTGGAAAACCCTCCAGAACCTGGTTCAGTGTCTAAATGAGTTGTGTTTATGCACAGCATTGGATACAGATACTTGCTTATGGTATCTGGATACATTATATCCAGTGATTGGCAGCTCTGCAAGCAGATGATGCTGAGCTGATCATGTAAAAGAGCTGTGATCAGGAAAAGGGACACTGCAGTAAGTGACCACACTGGCTGTGGGGGCTTGTTTCTTTCCCAGTGGGAGATAGTTAAGGATTTGGTACCCATGAAACAGAGTGGGTGCTAGAATATAGACTACCCCAGAGACAGCTCAGAGAGGCCCCGGAAGCCGACCACAGCCCAAACACTGCCCAGACTCTTACCAGCCAGTGACCTGGGCAAACTGCTACACCTCGCACACCAGCTTCCTTAACCTTTTAGGGCTGTTTTAAGGGTTGAATGGAGACCACTTTGTTGTATTTTTTGGAGACAGAATCTCCTTTGCTGCCCAAACTGGCCGAGAACTCGTCAGCCCAGGTCTCCTGAGCACCGGGACAGGCCCACATCAGTACATCTGGCTCACAGTTGATTTTGCAATCCTTCATAAACCCGAAGAAAAGGAGGCGACTGTGAGTATTCTCACCTTTCCCTGGGAAGGAGCAGTCTCTTTTGCCTAGGGAAAGGTAAGAGCAGCTGTGAGGATGGGGAAAGGAGGCTCCAGCCCAGGAGAACAACCTCCTGTCCCCAGTACCTCTCCCCCACCTCCAGACTGTGACTGGCCCACTCAGCAGGCTGGGTCTATATTCAAAGGCAGCAGGAGGAGTTGGAATTTTTTGCAGAAAGCTGGAGCTCTAGGTGAATTAACTGGGAAAGCAAGGTGGATCTGGTGAAAGTGTGTGTAGAGGAAAACACACTTTAAATAAAACCCAAACTCCGCTGGAGGAGAGGAGCAGGGAGTGGGGGAGGGAGAGGAGGAACAGAGGGAAGAGGAAAAAGGAAGAGGAGGAGGAGGAGGAGGAGGAGGAGGACGAAAAGGAGGAGGAAGAGGAGGAAGAGGAGGTAGAAGAGGAGGAGGAGGATGAAGAGGACGAGGATGAAAAGGAGGAGGAGGAGGAGGAGGAGGAAACTGGAGAATACCAGGAGGGAGAAGAAGAGAAGGAAGAGGAAGGAGGAACAAGAAGGATGGAGGAAGGACGAGGAGGAAAAGTCACATACTCTTCATCTGGTGCTGTAGTCCCAGCTGAAGGCCAAGGCAGAGTTGCTTCAACCCGGAAGTTGAAGGCTGGCCTGGGCAGCATACGGAAACTTCACAGCAAAAGCACAAAGAAATGCGGGGCTGTGGCCACATGTGTTTCTTTTTCAGTTAAAGGCTTTGCTACACATCTAATGTGCAATGACTAAATGCCTTCTTTAAAATGCGATGTTAAGACAGAAAAATAAGCAAAAAAAAAAAAAAAAAAAGGAAAAAGAAAAACAAACAAAAAAATGGAGGCTGGAGAGGTGGCTCTGGGGGTTAAGTGCGCTGGTTGCTCTGGCAGAGAACGCAGGTTTGGTTCTCAGCCCCCTCATGGCAGCTCACCACTATAACTCCAGTTCCAGGGGATCTGACGCCCTCTTCTGACTCTCATGGGCATTGCACGACACAGGTGCACTTACATACATACATTTGAAATGTGATATTGAGACTCTAAAAGACAAAATACATTTATGATAAGCAAATGAAATTTCTAAAGACAAGATAAACTAGTTTCAAAATATCTTCAAGTGAATTTGTTCAAGTGTGTAATGTACTATAAACTAATTAACTAATTTTTAAATGTTATTTATTATTTTTATTTTATGCATATGAGCGTATTGCCTGCATGGATGTAAGTGTACCTGTGTCTACCAATGCCCATGGAGGTCAGAAGAGGGCGTCGGATTCCCCTGGAACTGTAACTATAGGCTGTTGTTAGCTGCCATGTGGGCCTGGGAACTGCACTCGGTTCCTCTGCACGAGCAGCCAGCGCTCTTAACCAAAAAGCCATCTCTCCAGCCCCTAATTAAATAATTTTTGAAATTTTAATTTTCAAATAAAACCCCTCAAGGATGGAAAAATACTAAAGAATGTATAAAATAAGAAAGACATAAGAAGACAAAAATCAGGACTGGGAGAGGGATCAGTATGTAAAATGTCTGCTGTGCAAGCACGAACACTGAGTTCAGACCCCTAGCACCCACGTAAAAGCTGGACATGGCAGTATATGTCCATGAGCCCAGTGCTGGGAGAGCAAAGGCCGACAGATCCCAGACACTTACTCCCCAGCCGGTCTAGACTAGATGGCAAGCTCCAGGTCACGGAAAGACAATAAGTCAAAGAAGGATAAAAAAAGACATCAAACACCAATCTCTGACTCCACAAGAGAACACATGGGCAAGCATATCCTACACACATATGTACACACATGCACACCACACACACGTATACATACAGAGGGCAAACACTGTACAACTGCATACATATAGGCAGTGGGCAAATTTATAAAGCCAGAAACCATACCAGAGGCTGCCAGGACGGGGTGGGAGGAGGGATGGCAGGCTGTGGTCTAATAGGCACACAATTTATGCTTGAAATAATCAGAAAGTTCTGTAAATGGATAGTGGTGAAGGCAGCACAACACTGTGAATGCCCTTAGTAACACTCAGTTCTAGGCTTAGACTTAAAGTCTTTAAATATGACATTGGGGCAGGTTGCCAGCTCATTCCACGACACTAGTGTCACCCTGACATCAAATCCTGACAAGGACATTACAAAGAAAGAAAATCTAACTAGAAGCTCTTCTGGATTCAGTGCAAAAGTCCTCAACAAAATATTAGCATTCAGAATCCAGAAACATATAAAGAGGATTATACACCGTGACCAAATGGATTTATCCCAGGAATTCTAGTAGGATTTTTATCCCAGGAATGGAAATTTAGCTTAGCATCTAAAAACCAATCTTAATATGCCACATTAATAGGATAAAGGATAAACCCACAAGCCATCTCAGTAGACACAGAAAAGGTGCTTGACAACTTTAAAAACTGTTCATGAAAGCATTCAGCAAACCGGGAATGGAGAGGACTTCCCTCAACTGGAGAAGGGCTATCTGTGAAAAGCCGGTTATGCTGAAGTTAACGGAAGGCTTTCAGCCTTCCCACATGGTCAGGAACAAGCAAGGGGCATCTGTCTTAGCCACTTCTGCTCAGCATATGACCAGAGGACTCAGCAGTGAGAGAACAGAAAGACACGCAAGGCATCCAGGCTGCACAGATGACTGTACTCTATGTACAAAAACTCTGAGACTCACAGAAAAACAATCGCAGGAAACAGATTCGGCAAAGTTACAGGACATAAAACCAGTATCAAGTTCAACTGCACTTCTACATCAGCAGTGAAAATATGAAACCAGAATGAAGGAGAAATAGGTTCAGTAAGGGCAAAATACTAAAACAAAACAATAACAAAAATCCCCAAACACTAAGAATGAGGGAGGGGAGGAGTTATACTGAAAACTACAAAATATTGTCCATAAAAATTAAGGACCTAAATAATGCAAAGATACCCATGTTGAAAAATGACAATCTAGAAACTCATTTCCAGATCCAACACAATCTCTACCAAAATTACAGCTGTTTGGTTTTTTTTTTTTTTTGAGAAATTTGACAAACTGTTCCTAAAATTTATATGCAAATAGGAAGTAAACCAAAAGGATTTTAAAAAGAACAAACTTGGGGCGCTGAAGAGCTGGTTCAGCGGTTAAGAGCATGTATTGTTCTTGCCGAGGATCCACGTTCCTTTCCTAGCACCAGCTCACAACCTGAGTCACTTCTCCTGCCCCAAATGGTAAGCTTTTAATGTACACTAACATGATTAGTCATATAAGACACTCATGTGTAGATGGGTATAATAAAACCAGGAATTTTGCTCGTTAAGTCTGCACTCCATGACACAGTCTTCCTGTCTTCAGAACAGCTGGCATACCTTAGTTTGGGCAGAACTTCTGAACAAACCTACCTCCAGAACCCAGGAAAGGCCAGTGGGTGTATTTTGATGAGTGGCATTCTGAGAAGCCCAGAAGGGCTTGGTTATTCTGTGGAAGTGTTTCCCGGTGGTAGAACAGAGTACTGCTCTCAGAAGCAACATGGTGCAGCAACGCATGGTGCAGCAACGCATGGTGCAGCGACATGAGCGTGCTATATCTGGCTTCTGTCACCATTCAGCTCAGTGGCACGATGGCCTCCTAACTCCTGCCCCTTCGTCACTCTTCTTGGGCCTGTTCAAGCACTGCAGAGTCTGGCCTATGGCTGACCCACGCAGCAGAAGTAAGAGTGCTCCCTGATCCCAGAGAGAAAAGAAATTAGGTTGCTCAAGATTTACTCTAGGATGCTAAGACCCTGATGCATTCATGACTTGCAGGAGTAATCCAAGAGTTTGGAGTCTCCACCAAAGCTACTACTTGGGGGACAGACACTGGTGCTGGTAAATGTTTTAACAACTGGCTCTCTGAGGAAGAAGACTCGATTTATAATGTTTGCCAATTACCATGGTGTCACCACTCCCACAGCCTATTCAAGCTAGCTGCTTGATGTAACCGAGTGCAAAGTGGAGAAGGGACAAGCACAGGCACTCTACCATGCCAGCAGACAGACAGTCTTGGGGAACACAGGACTGGGATGCTTAATCTCATGAGCAGAATCAAATTAACCACATCTTGCCCTACTCGAAGGAATGCCAAGTGAACTAGAGGAATGGCAATTATAGAAAACAAAGAGGAGACAAGTCTGGGTACTGTCCTGGAAAAGGGTGCTCAGCCAGGACTCAAGCTGCCCATCACAGAGTCCCAACCCCTGTATCCTGGTGGCTGACTAAACTGAAAACAAGAACTCTATCCTTACAATTGCATTTTCTGCTTATCAGGCAACTGTTTGATTAGATCTTGATGTCTCTTGAAGCATCATTTGTCTGTCCAGAGGGGGGACTAGCAGTTTGCTGTGTGGTCTGCCTCTCACTCATGGTAAACTGATAACCTGGCATTCTAAAACACATTCACACTCGCCGTCTTTCATCAACGTGATGCTTTGGCGGCGGCAAGCTCCAGTGTTTCCCCAGCACCTTGAGACTGCCACAGGCTCTGGGCAGCTCCTCCTCCTGCCTCAAGGCCCTGTGCACAGATCACCTGATGACTTGAGGAAGGAGGGACGATGCCTGGGTCAGTCCTCAGTGCCTCCAAATGCCTGTTTTTAGTATACTATTCAGCTTTTTTGACTGTTCTGAAAATGTTGGTCCAATAAAAAGTACTCATCAGAGGGCTGGACTCCCCCTGAAACTATCCTTTCTCCATATCTGATATTTATTTACATGCCAAGGTCTAGTTCAATCAAGGACACCTCCTTTATTCCATTTATGTAAGAGGAATTGCTTCAAAAACAACCTTGCTACTTGCATTCCTCCACTGCCCAGGGAAGGAGGAGAGAGCCATCACGATGTATGGGGACTTCTTCCAGCCTGGGGCTGATTTCTATGAAACCCCACAAAAGGCCCAGCAAGGAGAGCTGTCCTCAGTCATGTCCAGGCATGGCTGGACCTCTACCCTCCCCACATTTGCGGGTTGGAACTAGACAGCTGTGTCAGTGTTGCCACCTGCCGTAGGTTACGGCGCCTCCCCAGAGGCAGGGGGCACATTAATTAGCTTCATGCTGTGCTTCAAAGTTGGCTCCAGGTTGTCTTCAACATGCAGACACCAGAGGGGGCAGAAGGGCCAACAGCTGGTACTGAAGACCAGCCAAGGCACAGGTTTAGAAAAGACCATCACTGGATCGGTGGAAGGTAAGAGTTTCGGCACCCTGACCATCATCATCCTTGCCATGGGCTCTAATGGTGATGTCATTGTGAAGACAACATGGTGGGTGAGGACATTTACAAGGTCTTAGACTGGAACATAAAGATGTGACAGCATCGTAAAGGGTGCTGCTGGGTATAAGAACCATTTTTTAGACATCTTGGCACAAGTTGGTAACCAGGCATCTTTTTCTTGAATTCTTGGGTCCTGAAAATGGTCATGCCCAGTAATACGGAGACGAAAAGGCGTTAGGACTCATACTCATTCATCTTGGTCGTTTTATCTTATGCTTTCTGACTTGGAGGATTTTCTTTCTCTCTTGAGAGAAAGTCTCATACATTCTAAGCTGGCCTCAAATGTGCCTTGAGGGTGACCTTGAACTTCTGATCCACCTGCTTCCACTTTCCAAGGGCTGGGATTACAAGTGTGCAGCAGCACCATGCCTTACTTACGCAATGTTGGCGACCAATCCTAGAACTTCACTTAATAGGCAAGTGCACTCTACCAACACAGCCGCATTGCCATCCAGCTCTGACGCCCTTCTGCCATCTTTTACAGCTCAGTGAGCACAGGTGCAAAGTCCAGGAAGCATTATGTCCTCTCCAAAATGTTTCTGGTTTTAATTTTTTATGTACATATTTTTATTTTATGTATATGACTGTTTTGCCTGTTTGTATGTAAGTGCACCTGTGATGTGCAATGTCTGTGGAGGCCAGAAGAGGGCATTGAATCCCCTGGAACTGGAGTTAAGGAGGGCTGTTAGTCATTATGAGAGTGCTAAGAACCAAACCCAGGTCCTCTGCAAAAGCAGCAAGTGCTCTTAACTGCTGAGTCATTATCTCTCTAGCTGTCCCCTGCCACTGCCCCACTTGTTTTGTTTTTGAGACAGGGTCTCCCTGTAGCCCCAGTTGGCCTGGAACTCACTATATAGACCAGGCTGGCCTTGAACTCATAGAGATCCACCTACCTCTGCCTCCCAAGTGCTGGGATTAAATGTGTGCACCACCGTGCCTGGTTACTTCCAAACTTAAAAAAAAAAGACTTTTTAAATTTTATGTAAATGAGTGTTTTGCGCGTGTTCATGTATGTGCACCACATGCACACAGTGTCTGTGGAGATCTGAAGAGGGCATTGAATCCCTGAGAATTGGAGTGACAGACAGTTGTTAGCACTGTGTGGGTGTTGGAAATGGAACTGGGTCCTCTGAAAGAACAGCCACTGCTCCTACTGCAGAGCCAGCTCTCCAGCCCCTCCTCTCCACATTCTTGATTCCCTAAACCACCCTGAGGTCTGAGATTTGGGGACCCCTGGGTTCCCTCACCTTCCACACACTGCACATAGAAGAAAGCCTTTCTTTACCCAAACACACGTCCTTGCTGTGGGAAGAAGAAGCTGAGTCAAAGTCGTGCTTTTCAGAAGGGAGATGCAGGGAAACCCCGGCAGCTCCTGGGACACCTTCATGCCACAGCTTCCCTGATGCTGGCAGACCGGGCACAGAAAGCACGGCTAAGAACAAGCAGGCACGAGGGTAACTGAGCTCACCGCTGCTGCCGCCCTTCACTGACTTCATCCTCCAGCTGCTTTGAGTTTTTAAAGTGCATTCATGTGTGTCACACCATGACATACCCCTGGTGTCAAAGGACAATTGTTCTTTCCTTCCACCATGTGGGTTCCAGGTATGGAACTGAGGTTCCCTTTACCCACTGAGCCATCTCACTCGGCCACCTCCCCAAACCTTATTTTTTTTGAGACAGGGTCTCTCACTGATTTAACTAGACTGCTATCCAGAGAGCTCAGGAATCCAGCTGTATCCATCAGTAATAAGGGCACAGACACACCAAGCTTTTATGTGGATGTTGAGAACACAAACTCAGCTCCTCATGCTTTGGGGACAAGCACTCTACTGACTGAGCCACCTCCCCAGCTTCCTAAGATGCTTAAAAAACTTTTACAGGAGCTTTTCTTTGTCAATTGTGTGTATGTATATATATATATATATAAAATATATATATAGTACATGCTGATCACCCCTTACCCCCTAATTATACCACCACACCAGCGCGCTTCCCTTGGCCTTTCTACAAGTTCCTTCCCATTTTCATGCGGTTTCCATGACCCAGAGTTTAACCAGCATCTCCTGCATGAGTATGGGATTGGAACTATCCCTTGGAGCCTGGTGGACTCCTCAGTGGTGTTGCATAGATAAGCAGTTTTCTCTCTCTGCTGCAAGGGATAGGCTTCCAAATGTGATTGACAGCCAACTAACCAATGACTTAAGGTGGGAGGTCTAGTGGAAATGCGTGGAAGCATGGGAAGGAGAGAGGCATGTGTGGCGCCCGGGCGCCATTCTTGCACGCGTGTTCCAGAGGTGGGGGGGGCACGACACTTATGATCAAAATGCAGTCTCCGCCATACAACATCTCCGCCTCTCTCTCTCTCCCCCCCCCCCCCCCAGGGATGAAGCCTTTGTAAGTAACCTGGAATAAATTGATTTCTCTAAAAAAGCATTCCCTGTCTACTCAGTCGGTTTTCTCTAAAAAAGCATTCCCTGTCCACTCAGTCGGTTCAAGCCTGGGGGTGGGGTGGGGCTGAATGCCGGGCCTCACCATGGAAGAATTCATGATACAGTGGGTACACAACCCAAGGCAGTGACTGCTCTTTCTCTAGAATCCATCAGAAGCCATTAATTCAACAGGAGAGACAGGCCCGTGAGTCCCGCCCCAATCCATGCCTGACTGACTACCGACAGGGCTACTGCTGGAGCCAGAGCTGCTCCCGGGTCCTGGCTGCACTGGCTGTGCCACACTCAGAAGACAGCAGTCCACAGCCCTCTGCTTCCCAGCTCTTACTTTCTTTCTGCCTGCTCTTCCACAGTGATCTCTGAGCCTTAGGGGCCGTTACAAATGTTCTGTTTAGGGTTGAGCACTCAGTCGTCACAGTCTTAGCACCTTGAGCAAACAGGTGTCTGCACTCACCACTGTCCACTGCAAAGAGAGCCTTCTCTGACTCAGACTGGGATAGCATTGGTCTATGGGTATAAACAAATGTAGAAGGCAGCTTGGCTCCATCACAATTGAGCTAAATAATGGTAGCAAGTTCACCTTAAGGCCTAAGATCTTCTCAGTTACAGGTTTTTGACTGAGTTTACAAAACCAGGTATGAAGTGCTTCTTGTGGAATAGGCCTCAACCCCAATCAGAGAGGAGCTGGCTACCCATTAGAGCCATACAATTGCACCAGTGGGAACATCTTGTCTGGCAGTTGGCATTATAGCTCCCAGGGTTCACAGCTGGGTAACGCCACAAATGCCTTTCTCCCCCAGTAGCCTGTACAGCACCCTCTGGCACTATGAAAGCTAGCTAGCAGAGTAAGATGCTTTTATCTAAGCAAAATTAATATCCAGATAGGGCTTTCCGAACTGGTAAAAAAACCGTTTTGTAAATAACTTCCCAGCATCCCCGCTCTGCTCCTCCTTGACCACACTTCCCAGCATCCCCGTTCTGCTCCGCCTTGGCCACACTACCCAGCAAGCTGCCAAGTAGTAACATGTGCTACATGCTCTGTTAGAACACTCCACAGTGAGTTTTATTTCCTTTGCCAAAAATATCATTTGGCCTCCATGTTTTCACCAAACAAATTCATGAATGCTTCAAAGTTCAGCCTACATATTCACTGGTTTCTTCACAGCTTAGGGGCTTTTGTGACCATTTAGACACAGATTATAGTAGCTTGAACAAGGTGATAGCAGAGGTGATGAGAAATTGGTACTACTGTATTAGTATTGTATTTTATTTATTAGTATTTTATTAGTATTAATATTAGTATTGTATTGTATTAGTATTGTATTGTATTTATATTGCATTGCATTGCATTAGTGTTGTATCAGTATTGTATTGTATCCTACCGTATTGTAGAGTGTTAGAGAAAACCAGGTGGCTAAAATATCAGGCACTCACTGGGAGAGCCGGAGAACTCACTTTTTAATTATGCTAGCAAACCCAGACAAGCTAATGCTCTGAGGTTCTGGCCCTGATTACAGAAATCCATAAGCTTTTGGGGAGCTTTTTATGCAATTTCTTAATGGGTAGGTTTAGAATATAGCCTATATGACTTTCAACACAAATACTTTCACACATGTCTACACGGATGTAAGCCATTACAAGAAATTCCTGTTGTGGACAGTCATCGTGCTTTTACAGAAGTAGATATTGTGGGCAGGGTTTAAGACAGACTTACCTGTGCAGCTTACTGCTTTCACCAATGCAATGTCAATAGACATTACATGATGGAGAAAGACACAAACATCCTTTCAGTATACGTACAAACATATTCTTCTTCATTATTTTAAAAAAGTTTTAAATTAAATTTTTTGTGTGTTTTGACTGCATTTAAGTGCACCTTACATGCAATGCCAGAAGATGCCAGAAGAGGGCGTTGCGTTGGATTCCCTGGAACTGGAGTTAGGGATGGTCATTAACTGCCATGTGGGTCCTGGGATTTGAACTTGGGTCCTCTGGAAGAGCAGCCATCAGCCAGGCCCACAGCATGTTTTTAACAAAATAGGACATAAACGTTCATGTAATTACAGACCTCACTTCTGTGGCTGGTCATGTGGCCATAGGTCGTGTGTAATTACAGTTCTCATGCCTGTGGTTTATCACGTGGCTGTAGGTGGTATGTGTACCCATCCCATGTTCCCCTTCGGCGGTCTTGTTCTTTCTGGAGGGGTGAACACAGCTTCATTCCTGAATGTCTGGGCCGCTCAGCATCCTGCCTAGATTGAACTATGGCAGCTTCCTGTCGCCCTTCCTCACAGGACGTGGTCACGGCAAGAGACACCTGAGGATCTGCTGCACTCCACAAAATTCTTCCTTGCTGCCATCATGGAGAAGCTGGGGGCAGAGGTGGGGCAGATCAAGGCCAAGAAGAAGTGGGGGTCGCCCTGGTCTCCTGTCCTCAACGAGGTGTGCCTGCAACCACAGAGCGCTGCAGAGACTGACCTGCCACCACGCAGAGGGGAGATGGATGAAGAAAATTCATCTCCGAGAGCGAAAGGAAACATACTACGATGGTCACACCGCCAGACGACCGGTCGTGAGACAAACCTCCAGGTGAAGCCGCGAGGAACGTCCAGAGCAGGCGGAGAAGACCCATTCTGAATACAGGCAGCACCAAGCCAGCAGCCGGGTTCCGGAACAATACAAAGCGGAGAGCAAACGGAGGGTATGAGCACGTGTTAACTAGGAGAGTACTGAGTACTGAGCACATGCTAACCAGGAGAGTACTGAGCACATGCTAACCAGAGGACAGTACTGGACACCTGCTAACCAAGAGTACTGAGTACATGCTAACCAGGAGAGTACCTAGTACATACTAACCAGGAGAGTCCTGAGTACATGTTAACCAGGAGAGCACTGAGCCCGTGTTAATGAATAAAAAGCTATTGTAGTTTATTTGATTCTCAGAGAAAACTGAAAGCAAATACTACTACGGTAAGAGGTTGGAGAACATTCCTCATCAAAGTACGAAAGTTCTAAGCATGCTTTTAGCCTCATATCATGATCTCAAAGCACAAGTCACAAGTTTACCAGATTAGATGGAAGAACAGACAAACCCAAATAAGAACACACTGTTCTCCAGGTGCGTAATTAACATTTACAAAACGGATCACGTACTAAAAGTGTGTGTTTTGCCTGCAAAACAAATCCAAAGGCTTCCTACGATAAAAATCAATTTCTTGAACTCAATTTAATAAAAACAGAAATCAATAACAAAAAGTAAGTCTAAAATGTTCATATGATTCAAAATTAAGAAAATAAACAATAGAACTCATGGTTCAAAGAATTCAAAAATTATGATTTAGGCTACAACTGAGCAACAGGTTTGTGGTGCTGGGAATTGAAATGAAGAAGATCCTTTAACATCACCCACCTGAAGACCTCTCCCCATCTCAGTCCTCTACAATTTCATGACAAGCCCCACACACATGTAAAAACTGAAATCTAGGATCCACATATAAGAAAAAATACAGTATTTGTCTTTCTGAGCCTGGGTGATTTCACTTAATAATTTCAAGTTCTATCCATTTTCCTGAAAATGTCATGATTTACTTACGAGATTTCTATTTTAAAATTTATTTTATATATGAGTGTTTACCTGCATATATGTAAGTATGCTGTGTCATGCAATGCCCTCAGAGGCCAGAGAAGTGTGGATCCCCTAGAACTGAAGTGAAGGTCATGTGTTGGGAACTGAACCTAGGTCCTCTGTAAGAGCAGCCAGCGCTCTTAACCTCTGAGCCGTCTCTCCAACCACCATTATGAATTTCTTCACCCATCTATCTACTAATGGACATCTAGCCTGGTTCTATAGGGAATGAAGTCCTGCTAAGCACTAAGCAAACAGAGCCACTAAATAACAAAGATGGGGCACTTCCTGCTTGGTCCAGCAGAAAAACTATTTTTTAAGTCCAACAAGCTCCCTTCAACTGACCTGCTTGGAGTCGCATAGCCCTGAACATAGCTCAGCTTGGGGCTGTGACCTAGGCACTGGCTTATTTAAATTGACCGATCAAAACTGGGCGAGGGGAAATTGCTAAAACACTGGGAAGGTCTAAGCTCTCCAGGGAGCTTTGGCATCTCAGTTTCTGGGTCTGCTCTCCATCTGTGGAGAACTTTATCTTTCTGGATGAATGTATGCACCCGTGACTCTTTGTGTTTGGATGTGATTCTTTTGAAATATTTTATGATTTTTATGTGTATGAGTGCTATGCCTGCATATAAGTGCACCACCTAGGTGCAGTGGCTGTGGAGGCCAGAGGGGGTGTCTGATCCCCTGGAACTGGAGTTACAGATGGTTGTGATCTGCCATGTGGGTGCTCTGTAGGACTATCAAGTGCACTTGAATCACTGAACTTTCTCTTCGGCCACATCTTTCCTTTTGTCTTGAACCCTCGACACAGGTTTCTACAGCGGCTATACCAAGTTTACAGGCTCACCCAGCAAACAAGATTCCCTCTCCCTACAGTCACCAGCATTTTTTTTTTTTTTTTTTAAGGCAGTCTCACAGTGTTAACCCTGGCTGGCCTGGAACTCGATATGCAAATTAGGTTGGCCTCAAACTTGCAGAGCTCTACCTGCCTCTGCCTCTTAAGCGCTGGGATTAAAGGTGTGTGTGCCTTGCCTCCCTCTTCCTTGATTAGCCATTCTGAGTGGGGTGAGGATTTCCATCTACATTTACATTTCTAATATAATTTACATTTCATCCATAGCTAAGGATTTTGAACACTCAAATATTTATCATATTTATCGACCTCTTATGTTCCTTCTTTTGAGAACTATGGCAAGTTTTTTAGCCTATCTGCTGATTGGAAGATTTAGGGGTTGGGTGTTTTAATGTTTGCAGTTCTTTGTATAATAGATGTTACCCCCTCTGAAGTGCGGCAGGCAGGCGCTCTCCCATGCTGGAGGCTGTCTCTTGACTCTATTTGTTTCCTTCACTGTGCAACCTTTTATTTTATTTTTTAAAAATGTTTAATAGTTTTTATGTGTTTGAGTGTGTTGCCTGCATGTATGGAAGTGCACTGGTCATGAAATGCCTGCAAAGTCAGAAGAGGGTGTCATATTTCTAATGAGTACGCAGGGGTTTTAAAATACAGCAGCGTGTCCTCTGGGGACAGAAAACGTTTGATGTTTTTCTTCTCATAATTGTATCCCTTTCCTTTCCAGTCTTCTTGCTCTAAGACGTCAAGAACGACACCAAGGAGTGAAGAGAGTACCTACTCATCTCATTCCGGAGTTTGGAGGAAATCATTCTTGAATTTAGTGTGGTGTTATCTGTTTGTCGCATACAGATTTTATGTTCCTGTTATTCCAATCTCTTAGGAATTTTTATCATAAAGGGATGTAGAGCTTAGTCAAATGCCTTGTCTGCATCTATTGAGATGACCATGTGGTTTCTGCCCTTAAGTCTACTTACGGGCTATATTACATTGATTTCTGTATGTTAATTGCATCCCTCTGACAAAACCAACTGGACCATGATGCATGATCTTTGTCATTTTTTTATTATCAGTCTGTGTGGTGTGTTGTGTGTGTTGGGGGTCTGAGAAGTAGCCGTCCTTAAAATTTTGGCAGAATTCAGCTGACTCCATCTGGTGCTGGGCTTCTCTTTGTGGGAGACTTAGTGATTCCTCCAATTTCAGTGCCTGCTATGGGTCTGCTTAAGTTGTATCTCTTTGTGTAGGCATATTAGGCAGGTTCTCTAGATGAACAGAACCCTTTTAGGTGGATGGAGAGAACCATCTCCCGCAAGCTGTCCTCTGACCTCCCCATGAGCACTGTGACACACGTGCACCTACAGACACAAATAAATGTCATTTAAAAACATATTTAAAAGAAACTGGAGCATGGTGTTAGTGAAGAGGGAGGGCAGGCGCAGCAATGGGGCGGACACGCCAGCGGGAAGGGAAGGCAGGAACACTGCTTTGCGCGGCTGTCTTTGTATCTGGCAGCCCGTGGGAAGGTGCATCTCTGTTAATATGGTCTGGAAATGCTGTCTCAGACCCTCAGGAGCTATGGCTCTTAGTTCATTCCAGATCCCATCAAGATGACAGTCAAGATTAGCTATCACAGTACATTAAATGTGTCTAGGAATCTATCCATTTCCTTTAAAGTTTCTGACTTTTTGGAATAGGTCAGATTTCGTTGGGGTTGAAGATAATTACCTTTTCCTCTGTCATTTTATGCATTGGGGCTCTCTCTCTCTCTTAGTTTGGCTAGAGCTTTGTCAACCTTCTTTATCTTTTCAAAGAACCACTCTGCTGATTCCGTGTATTGTTCGTTACACTACCTCTTCATTGCAGTTTGGTTTGGCCTCTTTCTGTGTTTCTGTACCACGTTTGTATGGGTGCCTGCAGAGATCAGAAGGTGCTGGACTCCCTGGAGCTGGAATCACAGTGAGCCATTTTATTGAAGTGGTGCATTATGAGAGAAAAACCACCTCTCTGAATCCTCTAAAGAGGAAGCCCAATGTGTTCTGAGTAGTTCTGATTTCTCCCAGAACTGTCCCCTCATCGCCAATAAAGGGCCTTCTCTTACGTTTATCCAACAGCACTTCAGTAAGTATTCAGGGAGGGAAAGAGGAACTCTATCTCCAAGAATCTTTAATCAGAGTTCATAAAGAAAGTAATTTTCTGATCCTATTTACCCAGAACAGCATACAAACCACAAGCAGATGTTATCAGCTTTGCCCACATGCTGTTTTGTGGTGTAGGTCTAACTGGTACATGTCTCACACACACGTTACTCTGAATCACAATAGGAAAAGTGGCATAGGACTAAAATCATGAGTTCAGCTAGCTTGTAAAGGTTAACTACATCAAAAATCCAAAGCACTGATTACACTGTTTTTTCAAAGGTTAAATTTAAATAAGCTCAGTGTACAGTAAAGACAGACGGAATGCAAGGTCTAAATGATCTCAAAGCATGATTACCCTGCTCCAAGAAAAGTCATTCCCACAATTCATTTCTTGGGAATTGAACTTGGGTCCTCTGGAAGAGCAGCAAGCACTCTTAGTCACTGAGTCATCCCTCTAGCCTGGCTGGGCAATGTGGGCACTTAGAGCTATAAACATTCCCTTTAAAATGACCAAAGCTGTAGCCCAGAGTTTCTGGAAGGCTACCATTTCATTTTACTCTGGGGCTTTTTTATCTATGTGTGTGGGGAGGTGTGGGGGTGTCTGTATGCCACATGCATGTGGGTGTCCACAGATGCCAGGTGTCTGATCCTCTGAGGCTGGTATTACAGGCAGTTATGAGCTGCCTGACTGGACACTGGGAATCAAACTCATGTCTTTCGGAAGAGCAAGCAGAAATTGCTCCTAACTTTTGAGCCATTTCTCCAACCACTGGGTATTTTTAGTTTCATCCCTGATTACTTCAGTGACCCATTGTGTATTTAAAAACATACTGTTGGGCTGGGGAGATGGCTCAGCACTTGCCACAACCTGAGTTCAATCCCCAGAACCCACATAAAAGTGAGAGAATCAACTACACAAAAAGTTGTTTTCTGACCTCTGCGTGCACACATCTGTCTCTCGAACACAAATAATAAATCATGGAATAGGGATTTTTTTTAAGTTTTATTTTAGTTTTATGGGTGAGGGCTACGCCTGCATGTGTTTAAGCACACCCATGTTGTATAAGGCCTGCAGAAGTCACAAGAGGCTGTCAGATCCTCTGAAATTGGAATTACAGATGGCTGTTAGCTGCCACCTAAGTGCTGGGATTTGAATGGGGTCCTCTGCAAGAACAGCCAGTGCTCCTAACCACTGAGCCATGTCTCCAGCTCTGTGAATTTGTTTCCATGTATGGTTGAACTGGAGATGTAGCTCAGTTGGTAGACTGCTTGCCTAGAGTGTTCTCCATGCATATTATCTTTCGGCATAACTGTGACAGGTTTAGCACAGACAGCACGAAAGAGGGTGTCTCTAAAAATGCCAACCAAACAGGCCCCATTTGCCTCCAACAAGTACCAACAGCTCTCTTTCACAGCACACATCCGTGAAGCACATAATTTCCTGCAGTAGTTGGTAGGTGAATTCGCAACACAGTTCAACATATTCCTGATAGCACCTACTTTCATGGCAAGCCACAGACCAAATCCTGTATCGGTGAGGCTTTTTCACTCCAGCACAGGCTGCACCCTAGCAAACAGCTTCTGTAGCCAGTTGTTTCTTGTGTACCTTATCACCCAGGAACTGTAAAACGTCTGCTTCATGCAGGCTATGGTAGAGGTTTTCTCACTTCCTCTCCTTTGCCTGGAGAGCTAGATGGACCAGGCATTAGAGAGCAGGCGGAAGTATATCAGCAGATCAGCACCTGCCGACACAATGACTGTGGTGGTTATTAGCAAGAGAGGGTTGCATCACCACTAACTTGTCTTTTGTTTGTTCTGTGATGCTGGTGTCTGATCCTATGGCATCACGAAAGCTAGGCAGATACTCTTACCACTGAGTGATACTCCCAACCCCAAACTCATTTTTAATTAGGCAGTGTCCAGATATTTACTGAACATGAATATGAAAAGGACCCACTTATCAACCATAAAAACACTTGACTTTCAGGATTAAACAAACTGAAAAGAGATTTTTAGAAATACTTATTCTTTGATAATTTTATGCACATACACATGTACCTGACTCTCCCTATCACCCCCAGCATCCTTTTGAGTTAAAAAAAATATTTTATTTATTATTTTTTACGTGTATAAGTGTATTGCCTGCATTTAAGTTGTACCTGTGCCGTACAAAGCCCTCGGAGGTCAAAGGGTGTCAGATCTCCTGAACTGGAGTTACAGACGGTGGTTACTTACCATGTAGGTGCTGGGACTCGAACCTGGGGCTTCTGCGAGAGCAGACAGTGCTCTTAGCCATCGCCAAAGTTTTTTAAAGATAGATTTCAGGGAAAAAACAAAACAAAACAAAACTGCCTAACACTTTTGGAGAACTATTTTATAAAATGGGGCACAAACATCTCACTCAGTTCAGAAGAGGTAGATGTAGATGTCCACAATCTTCTGAGTTACACCCAGTACAAAGTTTCAGTAAGAACTGCAAGTCATCTACAGCACTGTTACTCACAAAACTTTTAATAAATTTTCATTAGAGGCATCAATTACCTCATGCTACAATGTGTAACTCAGAAGTGTGTTGCATCACTTAATCTTACAAGATAAATAATGGATTACTAGAGGAATTAAAATAGTTATTTTTAACTAAATCACATTTCAAGTCTACCACAATCTAAGCTATGTCCCTTGCACAGTAACAACCGAGGGTTCATACAGCAAGTTGAGGATTATACTTTGAAGTTAAAGTCAAAAATCACCAATTTGTGAAAAGGCACTAAAGACAGCTCGGAAAGAATGAGTTTCACACAGAAAGGCAAAATCTGAAGTGCAAGCTATTAGGAACCCAGAAACTGATGTTTCTCTCAATGAAGAAAAAGACTGTTCACTTGTTAAATAGCTGTCTGTTTCACAAGGCTGGTGCAAGGAAATAAAGGGAAAATCAGTGAAGACAAATTCCAGAGAAAGTGGAGAATCAGTAGATCTGAAAGGAATACCGGAATAGGTGAAGACAAGGACAGGCAGGCCCTTTGTGAGGCAGGAAGTGAGGCTGGAGTAGGTGAAGACAAGGACAGGCAGGCCCTTGTCTGTGGGGCAGGAGGTGAGGCTGGAGGCCCAGAGGTGGGACATGTAGGAGAGAGGGTAGAAAGGTCTAAGCGATAAGAGGTCAGAAAGTCATCATGAAGACAGGGAACTGGAAGAGACAGAAGGCCCAGCTGTGACTCTGCCATTAGAAAACAGAGTTCAACAGTGTGCATGCATTTAATGTTAAAGTATTTGTGGAGGGGATATTAGGTGGAAGTGAAACTTGGGCCTCTGGCCATAGCTCTGCCATTGAACAAGTTGCTGGTGCATTATCATCATGGAGAATTCATCGTCTAAGTTTTCTTTGTATCAGACAAAGCAAGGATACTGAAGAGCATCTACTGAAGCTGGATTTCTTTTCATTGTCCATGGTAACACATACTGTACTCTCAGTACGCAGGAGGCTGAAGTAGGAGGACTCTAAGTGCCAGGCCAGCCTAGGCTGTCTCAAAAACAAAACTTTTGGGGCCAACATTTGCAGCGGTTTGCATGTAGCTGGTCCCACTAAAGGTTCACGTGCTGGAAGCCTGGTCCTCAGTGTGCTAAAGAGATAGATCTTTAAAAGGTGGGTCTAGTGTGAAAGTCCCCAGGCTATGGTTGGCTGCCTTCTTTCTCATGAGACTGATAAATAGTTCCCACGGAGGGATGTTACAAGAAGAAACAAGCCCAGCCTCACTCTGCTTCCTCTCTGGTCAGATTCTTCCCTCTTCCATAGACTCCCACCATTATGATGCCATCCATCACACCTTCACTAACACCAAGCAGATGGCTACACCATGCTCTCAAAAACCCTGAACTGTAAGAAAAACAAGCATTTCCTTCTTTAAAGTTACCTAGCCTAGCCAGGAACTTGCAACCCTGTCAGTCTCCAGACTATCACCAGACAGATTTCACGGAAATGACTGCTTTAAACTAGCTCTATCCTGGAAGACAGGCAGACAAGTTTCACACTGACATCTGCCTCCAGTGAATTTGGCCACTTTCATTTAGTGAGGCTTCTGTCTCTCAGAGTGCTGTGGTTACAAGTGTGGGCCACCACTTCTAGTATATTTATGCCTTGTTTTGTAGTACTTCCTGGGCATTGAACTTAGAGCTTCACATGTGTTAGGCAAGTGCTTTACCAATAAGCACTTTTTTTGTATGGGGGGGGCGGTAAGGTTTTATTTCCCAGGTTGAACTTGAACTTGCTCTGTAACACAGGCAGATTTTGAGTTTTTGACTCTCTTGCATTAACCTTCCAAGTATGTATTTTTGAGAGGTCTCCATGTATTCCCCAGATTGGTTGTGAATGACCCTCTTGCCTCAGTTGTCCAGCAACTAACATGACTTGGAAGTCACTGTGACCTTACAGGTTCCAGTCACTTAAATGATCTCTGGAGTATTAATTTATCAAATACAGTGTTAATGACATACAAAAAATTCTGTACAAGCCAAACAGAACTTTTCTGCAGGGTGTGGTGGCACTTGAGTTTAGTCCCAGCACTCAGGAGGCAGGCAGATCTATGTGAATTGGAGGTCAAAGGCCAGCTTGGTCTGCAGAGCCAGTTCCAAGCCAGTCAGAGCTACATAGTAAGACCCTGTCTCATAAAACAAAATCAGGGGCTGGAGGGCTGGTTCAGCAGTGAAGAGCATTGGCTGCTCTTGCAGAAGACCTGGGTTCTGTTCCCAGCACCCGGCTAGTAGCTAACAACCTCCAATAACACCTGTTCCAGGGGATCCGACGCCCTTCTTGACCTCCTCGGGCATTGCACGACACAGGTGCACTTACACATATGCAGACAACACACTGACAAATACAATAAAAATAGTAAGATATTTTAAAAATAAATATTAAAAAACAAAAACAGAAGTTTTTCCTGTATATACTTGATGGGCGATTAGATTCACCCAGACACAGGTCCTGTGCATAAAGAACGGGGTGCAATGCCCACGCTGTCTTCGAGGTAAGCAGTCTCTTCAACCCTTAGCAAGCATCGTAGTATAAGATCAAGATCCAGCGTACAAATCTGGGACTACACTGCTGAGAAGCTAAGAACCGAGTCCTGACCCAGGAACCCAGGACCCAAGCGTCCGTGCCGCACTGACCCCGCAGGAACCCCGGCAGCTCCCGGTGCGCGAACCGCCCCCAACGCGACCCGCGGCGGGCCACGTGATCAACGTGCGAGAGGCGCGCCAGCGGCGCGAATCGCGCGGGCTCCGCCGGTGTGTGTATGCGCAGGCGCGAGATGTGCGCCCCCCCCCCCAACGCCCTCCGCCCAGGAGGCGTGCGCATGCGCTGCGTGACGCCCGCCGGCCCGCCGGAGGGGGCGCTGTGGCCCACCGCGCCGCCGCGCCTGCGCAATAGCGCGACGCGGGCGTTTCTTTCCTCCCCTTTTTTTTTTCGAATTGGTTGCGAGGGCTAGATTGGAGTTACAAAATGGCAGCTCGGAGCGCGCTCTTGCCCGTCTTGTAGCGGATTCGGGTGAATGGATGTCTCTTCCCCTCAGTGCGGGACACAGGGAAAAGAGGACTCGCGGGCATGCGGTTGAGCCTGGGAGTCTGCTGATCACGTCTAGCACGCACCGGAAGTGTCCGCCGGCCCTGCTCGCCGCCGCGCCCACAACCCAGCCTGCGAGAGCCTCGGGGGAGGCCGGGAGGTGAGGGGCCGCCGGGAGCTGAGGGGCGGCGGGGAGGCCGGGAGCTGAGGGAGGCCGGGCCGGGGACCGCGGCGGCCGCTGACCTGAGCCCGGGGCCCGCAGGGGTAGCCGGGGCCGCCCTCTCCGCCTCCCCGGGTTTCGGTCTCCGCGGTCGTCCGGAGACAGTTTAGAGATTGGATGTCGGGGCGCCCGGCCCAGGAGGGTGCGCAGACCCGCGTCCACCCGGTGCGCCTCACGCCCCGAATCCGTTTCCTGGTCTGTCTCCTTCGGGTTCGCGCCACGGCCGGCGTCTGGAAAGCCTGTCGAAGCCGGTTGGCATTCTGCCTGTGAACGGTGGTCAGGCCTTGTTCTGAGCTTCCCGGAGACACTCCTCCATCTCCTTTCAGGATAAATACTTTGTTTAGAACAGGGTCTTACTGTATGTCTGTGCATATCCTGTGCTAGCCTCGGACCTGGAATGACCTTAGGCTGGCATCACGCTGTCCTCCTGCCTCAGCCTCCCAAGTGTCTTCGCCCCCACGGCCGAAATAGCCTTTAAAAGTCTGGCTTATAATTGTTTTTCCACACTACAGCTTTTAACCTTTAGAGTTAAAAATAGTATAACACTTTTAACAAAGCTTGTGTCTTTAGTATTTACAAAGTCCTTCCCCTGTTCCAGCACCATTCTAAACTAGGCTTTTTATTTCGTTGAAGTTTCATGGCACTTCCTCTCGCCCAGGATCTCCCAGTTTGTACGGGAGGCCAACAATAATATCTTGTATTTTTTCGAATACCTATGCCTCACACCACTGATTCAGCAGGTTTAGGGCATTTGGAGTACTCAGCCCTCTGGCTATCCGATTGGACAAGTATATTAGAAAGTGGAAGCACCTCCACTAACATAGTATGTTCTGTTATGTCAGTTACACCAGTTGCGGGTATGAGTTGGGTGTTAAAGTTGTGCTCAATACCAGTTTCATTTCCCACCCCTCCACTCTTGCCTGTAATTTTAAACATAAGCCCTCTGGTGGGGAAATTTCCAGATGACTCTGGGCAGACCGACTCTGTGAACAGTTTGATAAAAGATTGTAGCTATTTCTGATCACGAGAAAGATTAATAGAAAACTTTGCAAGTGTTTGGTGGAGGAATTAGGAAGATTCCCAGTTAACGGTATTTATTAAATTTCATGCTTTGGATTTTAGAATCTTCAACTTAAAAATCACTCATTCTATAATCAGGAAAAAAGTACCTGTAAGAGAAATGCCAGAGACATTTGCACAGCAGATCTTGGAGGACTGGAATGCTGTCACTCCATCTGTTCTGTAGATGCTAATCTTACTCTGGAGAGCATTAGGTGGTAGATGTGTTTGTGTCTTGGTGGCTTTGATGATCTAGGATTGCTGTGCCTAGCATAAATGGAGAAAGGGATCAGGAAGGCATCTGGGCAGATTTTGGCAGCACTGACAGGAGCCTAAGACTAATCAATGAGTTCTGGACAAAGTAGGTAGTGGGGAAGTGGGAAGGTTTTCTAATCTGTTCTCCTGTGAGGTATGGAAGAAGCCAAAGCACTCCTAGCAGTGCCCTCTGCTGGATCTAGTTTGGGTTTTTCCTTTTGTTTGTTGCTGTTTTACAGCGAAGCATTTGCTATTAGAATCAATAACTTAAAATTCTTAAGGGATGAACAAAAGCACCTTCTTTGGGTGGTAATTGAATAATACACTTCAGAGACACCATTGCCAGCCTCCCAACTCCTCCCTTGCCCCACTACCATAGTTAGAAGAGGTATGCAGTGTATGTATTTTTGAAGCATTTTACATTCTCAGAATGTTAGCAATCCATATTAATATTTTGAACGTATAAATAATGCCATAGCTTTTCACAGTGTATAATTCAGGGCAATTAAATGTTAATAGAAAACTCTTGTTGTAAAAGTATTTCCAGTACCTTATTAAAATTCTTGAGAATGAACATCTTTAAGAGAATTTAAAATATTTTAAATATTAAAAATGTTTGTGACAAGAATATTTGCATAGAATAAGTTGGCTTGATTGTATATACAATATAGCACTTAAAGATTTTAGAGTTATCGAAGTCCGTAGATGTTTCGTTACAATCTTTCCAAATAGAGTTTGTTTATTCACAAAAATTCCTGTGAACATTCCTCAGGGATCTTCCCCTACCTCTTCAGATAACCTGTAACAGATACATGCCCCTAGAGCCTAACCATCCACTTGATGTTCTCACTGAAGCTGTTTTCACTGACATCAGGATTGAGTTTACCAGATTTTATGCTGGACTATATTTTGTTTTTGTTCTGGGTATTTGTTTTTTTGTTTTGAGATAGGGTCTCCCTGTAACCCCAGCTCACCTGGGACTTGCTGTGTAGATTAGGTACAACTCCTGGAGCTCTGCCTGCTTCCGCCTCCCCAGTGAGTGCACGGCTTAAGGTGTCGACATGCCTGACCTGGAAGCTACTTTGTAAGAGCTATCTTGTAGAGAACTTAACATTTTACTCTTGTTTTCTGCAATCTAGGTTCCAAAAAATGGCTAAAAGAATTGCTGAGAAGGAGCTGACAGATCGGAACTGGGATCAAGAAGATGAAGCAGAAGAGGTGAGAAGCAGCTTCGCTAAGAACGATTCCTTAATGGCTACATTTAAATCAGGTTGGGATTCCTGTAAAGGACTGTGGTGGAATTAGAAACCTTTACAGATGTGCCTTCCTACTGTGTCTGCTCCTTCTTTATAGCAGCACCTTCAGAATGCCACATTCCGCAGCACTCTAAACCCTTGGGTTCGAGTGTTATGTTTGTGATGAGTGAGGGACAAGTTAAAAGTGATCTAGTCGTGGAACTAGCAGAGTGCCAGCACTTGGTACACTGGTACACCTCAGTCTGCTGTCTCCATAAGCCTAGGTCTGAGAGGGTGAGGCCACCCCTGCCCTGGTGCTTCTCTGAAGCTCCATTGTCTGTTCTTCTGGTGGCAGATAGGAGGCTCTAGCAGTTGCACTGATTGGAAGAGCATTTACACTGATTGGTGCAGCTCCTTGCCACCAAAATTAGAATCACCTTCTGTAGTGAATCTTCGCATTTCTAGTGCCTTTTCAGCAGGATATACTCTAGGTCAGTTTATAAAGGAAGTCTCTAGCTAGCTTAGCTAAGTTTATGATGCAGTGCTAGGTAAAAGGAAAGAAAGAATCAGGGAATCAAAAAGGACTTTAAAGTTATTCTTAGGCTGGTACCTTCCTTCTTTTGGGTTACTAATATTTAGGAATTACATAATTATTTAGGAAAACCCAAATCACAGGTGTGTTAATGTTTTTACAGGACCTTTAATTGACTTGGTTTTTCACTAAGTCTTTGGTTATGGATTGTTTTCCCTAGATCTTAAGTACAATTTGGGGATATAATAAGATCTAGACTACCACATAATGATTTGCTTTGATATTCCAATGTTGAGGAGTAAAATAACTCCAAACTGTATGGAAAGATTGTTTGTGTTCAGTTAATTACCATTTATTGGGATAAATGTAACCAAATGATCCCTTATGGATATGAGAGTCCTTTAATATTAAAATGATCTGAAGTAACTGTAAATGAATGTTGTTTAGTTTTGTTTTTGAGGCAAGGTCTCACTTTGTAATCCAGGCTGGCCTTGAACTGTCAGTCCTGCTACCTCAACCTCCTGAGTGTTGAGATTATAGGTGTGAGCCACCATGTCTATCTGGATAAGAATTGTGTACAGGGAATGTTTAGCTTTAGCCCTACAGGGTGAAACAAGAGACAAAGTACAACAGGAGGTCTTCAGCAGTAGCTGGAAGAGCAGTAGTTGACAAAGGTCATTTGAGGCCTAGGTATCTCTGGTCTTTGGGACAGTGAGCAGATTAAGCAGTACTGCTCTTCAAAACAAGCTATGGCTGAGGTGTAGTGTGGAGCTCATATTATCATGTGCAAGATCCTGTTCCTCAAAAGAAAAAATGTGTGTGCTCTGCAAAGAAATTTTCTTTTGAAAACTGTGGTAAGATTCATACACTTGGTTTTAGAACAGGCTCCATGGTCAACCATTCATGAATGTTAAAGGACTTTTAGCTCCTGCGTGATAGCTTGGATTTCTTAGTGACAGGGGCAATTGTTATTATGAACCTTACTTTCTTAGAATCTATGTCCAAAATATTTGAGGAGCTGGCCATGAATATTTTTTATAATATTTTAATTTTTATTTCATGTGTATGAGTATATTGCCTGCACATGTAAATGCACCCCTGTTGTGCAGTGCCCCAAATCAGAAGAGGGTGTCGGGTTCCCCCTGGCACTGGAGTTGGGGTGGTTGTTAGCTGCCATGTGGGTGCTGGGAATTGAACCCTGGTCCTCTGCAAGAGCAACCAGTGCTCTTAACCCCTGTGCCACCTCTGCAGCCCCTGGCCATAAACATTTTTGTACCAAAGTTTCAGTGGTCTTAAGTCTTTTCAGAAGTTGTTCTTTTATTTCTGTCTCTGGGTTGGGATTTGAGGCCTGGATCTATAGTTGCAAGAGTCATAATTTGCCTGGCTAGCATTGGAATCTATAGATAATAGATGTAAGCTGTATCTAAATATGTTAATTTTTATCATTTTTAAATCATCAAATACAAAGCAACTTTGTCTGTTTGAGCTGTTGTGTTCACCATTAATCTTTTTTTGGTGTTACTTTGTGCTGTTTAATTTGTACATTCTTGCAGGCGGGAACATTTTCAGTGGCCAGTGAAGAAGTCTTGAAGAATAGAGCCATAAAGAAAGCAAAGCGTAGAAATGTTGGATTTGAAGTGAGTGCTGCCTTACAGCTTCTATGTTAATACTGACTTGATTTCTGAGTAGCAGTGCATTTACAGCAGCAAATGCTTTTAAAAACTTTAAGATACTTCATGTATATATAAGTACGTGCATTCATGCAGTGCCTACAGCGATTAGAAGTAGGTGTCAGATCCCCTGGAGCTGGGAGATGGTAAGGTTGGTTGTTAGCCACCATGTAGGTCCTAGGAGCTGTAGCTGGGTCCTCTACAAGAGCAGCCAGTGCCCTTAACCACCAAGCCATCTCTGCAGCCCCTTAAAAAAAAAACTTCTAAACATTTATTTTGTGTATATTTATTGGTGGGGGGACACTTTCGTGCTATGGCACATGTGTGGAAGTTGGGACAACTTGTGGACTTCAGTTTCTCTGTTGGCTGTGTGAGTCCCTGGGATTGAATTTAGGTGGTCAGGCTTGGCAGCAAGTTTCGTAACCTGTGATCCATTTCACCACACTGCAAATGGTTTTTCAAGTGCTTGCTTCTTGTTGTAAATCATGGGAACTAGAAGAAAATAGTAGATACGAGGCCTGTGACGTAAAGGGAGCTTATGCAGTTAATGAATATTTAATGAGTATTTTATTTGATAAGTAAGGCACATACTGGCTAGTTGAGTAGACTGACAGTGTGAACAGGGAAATAGAAAGTGTAGCTGTCCAAGAGTGGTGTGCGGGGAGAGGGGCGGGGACGTGAGCTTTCAGTCCTACTGGCTTCCAAGGGTGGGTAGGGAGAGTCTTCACTCCCCTGAAGTATTTCATGTGTCAGAATTCTTAGGGTAGGTTAGTATATTCTGTGTTTGATTCCTGTGCTCAGAGAGTTAAATGAGCTGAAGTCATGTGATCAGTATCGAATCATCCCTGCACATTCACCAGCTCTTCGCCTGTAGTCCTCTTCCCTCACACAGTTCTAGACCTGTAGACACGGTCTTGATAGAAGCTGTGGTCAGACAGAAGGTGCTTTGAAATAAACCTGTGTGGCCACTTCAGAATAAACCTACCTACATACCCTGCAGTGTTCCATACTTTCCTTTTAAAGTCAAGACTGAAGGGTCAGGCCTGGAGAGATAACTGAGCAGTTGAGAGTACTGGCTGCTCTTACAGAAGACCCAGGTTCAGTTCTCAGCACCCATGTGGCAGCTAACTACTGTCTATAACTCCAGTTCCAGGGGATCCAGCACTCTCTTCCGGTCTCCGTGGACATTGCACACATATGGTTCACTTACATATATGTAAGTAAAATGATCAGATACATACAATTTTTTTAAAAGCCAAAAACTGAAAGAGCTAGACAGATGGCTCAGTAGTTTAGAGCACTCTGCTCTTTTAGATGACCCAAATTCAGTGCTTACAACTGCCTGTAAGTCTAGCTCCAGGGAATCTGATGCCGTCTACTGACCTCTGTGGGCACCAACACTCAATGTACACAAACCCACAAAGACACATATACACATAATTTAAATTAAAAAAAAAAACTTTAATCAAGAGTGAACTACATAGGGCCAGTGAGATGGCTCAGCCGGTAAAGGCACTTGCCACCAAGCCTTAGGACCTGAGTTCAATCCCAGTAGCCCAAATGGTGGAGGGAGAGAACCATCTCTTACAAGTTGGTCTTGCAAGCTGTCCTCGGACCACATACTCACCATGACATGCACACACATACATACATGCACAAACAAATTTAAAAAGTAACTGTAAAACTAGGCAAGTGCCCACTATTAGTTCCAGTACCTGGGAAGTAGAGGCAGAAGATGAAGACCATTTTGGCTACATAGCAGGGCTAGCCTGAGATACATGAGGCCCTGTCTCCAAAAAAAAGCAAACTATGGCAGATATGGAGCTCACACCTGTAAAAACAGCACTTGGGAGGCAAAAGCTGAAAGATGAGTTCAAGGTCATCTATGGCTACATGATGAGTTTGATACTAACCTGGGCTACATGAAACCTTTTATCAAAAAAATGACCACATCCCTTTTTCAAATAAAGATTATAGATAAGTTCATTTTTATCCTTTGAAAAATGATGAAAAAGAATTCATGACGACAGAAATAGTAACTGGGCATAGTGGCACATGTCTGTAGACCCAGTTACTTTGAAGACTGAGGAAAAAGCGTTGTTTGAGCACAGGAGTTCAAGACCAGCCCGAGCAGCATATTGAGACCCTGTCTTAAACCTATGAGTATTTATCACATTGTCCAAAGTTGATTTTGTAGTTTTTATCGTATACAAATTGAACAAAAGCACCTTGCAAGCACTCTTTATCAGTGAGCTTTTTCAGCAGCCTCTGTGTTTTACTTCAGTATTGTAACAGTATTTAATCTAAGTTCCTCAGCTGGGTTTGATCTCCCATTTGTAGCCCAGGCAGGTCTTGAACTTGGAATCCTTCTGCTCTGACGTTTGGAGTACTGGGCTTATAGGCCTGCACCACCAAGACCCTCTACCTTACATACTAAAGCAGGGTCTTACTTGAATCCAGGGCTTGTTGATTTTGCTGGTCTAGCCAGCCAGCTTGCTCTGCCGATCTCTGCCTTTCATGCCCTGGATTCACAGGCAGGCTACCACAACTGCCTACATGAATGCTGAGGTTCTGAACTCAGCCTTCAGTGCTGACCTGGTGAGTCCTTTATCTGCTCTGCCATCTCACTGGTCTCCATCTTATTTTTTTTGAGACAGTCTTTCACCAAAGCTGTAGCTCACCATTGGTTGGCCAGCCAGTGAGCTCCTTGAGGTCCTGTTCTCTTCCTCCTAGCACTGGGATATAGGTGCTTGCTGTTTTACCCAGCTTCTCACATGGTGCATGGCCTGCCCCATTGTCTGAGCGTGGGACTATATAAAGAAAAGGAAGAATGAAATGGGTAAATGGGGGTTCTGATGAGGCAGTTTTTAAAAAAATCACTCAGAGCATCTCATAAAATGATGGTATGTGTTAATAGAAAAATGATTTAAATTACAAAAGTAGAATCGTTTTGCTAAGATTGTATATACCATGTAATGCAAGACAGAGAAACAGTCCTAAACAGACTCTGAGATGGTTCTGTGAATGTTTGCGTTTGCTTCTCTACTACTATGATAAATATCATGACCAAAACCAACTTGGGGAGAAAAGGGTTTATTTAACTTAGAACTCCCAGGTCACAGTCCAGCACTGAGGGAAGTTGGGGCAGGAACTTGGAGGCAAGAGCCAAAGCAGAACCATGGAGGAACACTGCTTACTGGCTGGCTCCTCTGGCCTTGTTCAGCCTGCTTTCTTACAAACCCTAGACCACCCTCCCACATCACTGAACAGTCTAGAAAATGCCTCACAGGCCAATCCCATAGAAACGTTTCTTCAGTTGAAGTTCCTTCTTTCCAGGTGTG
Source organism: Eospalax fontanierii (assembly GCA_035773235.1). Taxonomy (NCBI): domain Eukaryota; kingdom Metazoa; phylum Chordata; class Mammalia; order Rodentia; family Spalacidae; genus Eospalax; species Eospalax fontanierii. Next base: position 74,559,990 of record CM069537.1, read on the forward strand.
TCAGGTTGATAGCTGAATTTATCTAGCACAGCGGTTGCTCGTTTCAGTGTAGTAACTAATGTTAAAATGCACATTTATGCTGCTTTAGAGTAGTGCTGAGTGTGAAACCTCATGTTACATGGAGAACAGTGTTACTAGGGAAGGTGGACAGGAGACAGGCTCCAGTGAAAGGGTGATGTTATTTTAGTATTGATTTGAGATTGGTGACTAGATGGTGGATGTGAAGCTTAGTAGTGTTTAGGAAGAGACAACTTAAATGATTCTGTTTGGAAGTGTGTCATTTGAAAGTCCTGTGGCACCATCTGTAGAGGACACAGTACTGGGGGGGAATTAGCATGGGTGATAGTGGATGCAAATCTGGGAATCCCGGTCTCCCCTTCCCCATCCCTCCGTAGGTTGAAACTGTGGTGATAGATGAGAGGCATATGGTGTGGCTCATGGCAAGGACTGAGAAGCACAGCTCAGAAGGAAGAGAAGGCAAAACAGGCTGTCTCTAGGAAGGGCAGGTAATCCACCAGTTCAATAAATGAAGGCCAGTAAGGAAATCACACTTGCGGATCTTAGCCTGTGGGGCTGCATGTGGCCTGGGAGAGCTATAAATGCAGCCCAGCAAAACTGTAAACTTACTTAAAACATTGGTTTTGTACAGTGCTTTTTGTTTTTGTTTTTAAGACAGGATCTCAACTATGTAGCTCTGGCTGGCCTGGAACTCTATGTAGACTAGGCTGGCTTCAAACTCAAAAAGATCTGCACGCCTGGCTGCTTTTTTTAACTTTCTGTAACTTTATTGTGCACTTCTAGCATGAGGTTTGTAGATGACAACACTGTCATGTTGCAGTGCTAAAAGGTTAGGCAGACCTGGGTCTGCACTTTGATCTAAAACTTAGCTGAAAATGGGGTGGAGAGTCTGGAACCCTTGCACTGGTAAGGTAATTAAATACAAAACAGTTGAGTTGTTATGGCCACATGAGTTGTAGCCATAACCTTTAACATCAAAATTTCATCAGAGTGGGCTGGAGAGATGGCTCAGCGTTTAAGAGCCCTGACTGCTCTTACAGAGGACCCAGGTTCCTGACACCCACATGGCGACTTAACAATCCATGATTCCAATTCCAAGGGATCCAACGCTGCCTTCTGACCTCGGGCATTGCATGACAAGGGTGCATCTACCTACATTCAAGCAATATACTCACACACAGAAAAATATTTTAAAATTTTATCAGAGCTAAAACAACTGGAAATACCACGCAGCTTTTAAGTCCAATGCACAAAGGCCCTGAAGATCTTTCAGTCTTGTAAGTCATTTGGTGTACCTTTTTTATTGTTTTGTTTTGAGACAAGTGTCCCTGTAACCCCAGCTGACCTGGAACTCCTTGTGTAGACCAGACTGACCTCGATCTCACAGAGTCCTCCTGCCTCTGCCTCCTGAGTGCTGGGATTAAAGGTGTGTGCCACATGTGTGCAGGTACCTTCAGAGGCTAGAAGAGGATGTCAGATCCCCTGGTGCTGGAGTCACAGGCAGTTCTGAGCCACCAGATGTGGAGTCTGGGAACTGAGCTTGGGTCCTCTGGAAGAAGAGCAAGTGCTCTTAACCGCTGAGCAGCCCTTCAGCCCCTAGTTCAGATTTTGGATAATGAGAAGTAAGATTCCTGGGGAAGTAGCTCAGTTGGCAGAGTGCAGAACTAGCACACAGGAAGCCTTTGATTTGATCCATAGTACTGTGTGAACTGGAGTAGTGGCACATGGCTGGTAATCCTAGCACTCGGGAGGTAGTGGCAAGAGGTTCAAAGTTCAGGGTCTTGGGCTGCATAGCAGGTCGGGGGCCAGTCTAAGAGATGCCCTGTCCGTCAGTAAAGGAATCAGAACAGCCTGAATACTTTGAGCCGAGCTGCAGCTGTCAGTTGCTCATTTAGAGATGGAAAGTGTATTTGGCTGCAGTGTGCTCTGCTTTGTCTTCCAGTCCGATGGTGGAGGAGCCTTTAAAGGTTTTAAAGGTCTGGTTGTGCCTTCTGGAGGAGGAGGGTTTTCTGGATTTGATGGTGGCCCTGGAGGGAAACCTCTGGAAGGACTGACAAATGGGAACAGCACAGCCAGTGCCACACCCTTCACCAGTGCAAAGGCCGCAATGGAGCCCAAGGCATCCTTCGGTGAGTAGTGCCCTCTGCCCCCAGCTGTTGCTGTCTGAGCACTGGGTGCTCTGCATACATGGGGTTCTGTCTGTATGGGGCCTTTTGTTTTGTTTTTGACAGGCTCTTGCTGTGTAGCCCAAGCTGGCCTTGAACTCAGTCCTCCTCTTTCAGTCTTCTGAGTGCTGAGATTACAGGTGTGTGCAACCAGGTTCAGCTTGTAAAGATGTTTTTAACCCTGAGTCCTGGGATGTGTACGCAAAAATAGTAATAATAAAAAGGCTGGAACTTGAGGAGACAGCTGGTTGTTCATAGAGCAAGTAGATCAGCAGAACACAGACTTTGAGCTAAAACAGACCTGAGTTCTGTTCTTAGCTTTGCTGTTTATCAGCTATGTGGCCTAAGCATGAAGTTCCTTAGCCCCTGAGCCCTCAAAATTGACTACAAAAGGGTACTGACCCTCAGAATCGACTGAAAAGTCAAAGGCAAAAAGACAGCATTTTTGTAGACTCTAAAAGGTTTGATTAAGTTAGTCAAGAGCCCTTGGGATTCACATACAGAACAAGATTTTGAATTGAAGTCCTAGAAATTATCCTAACTGACTGGATTGTATCTTACTAATTCTGAAAGTATGCTGTTTGGTGCTTGGTTATTTTGAGATAGTGTCTCATTTAACTTTGTTACAGGAGCTCAGTCTGGCTTCTTAACAAGCTATGTAGCAGAGGACGGCCTTGAACTTCTCTGATCCTCCTGCCTCTTCCACCTTTTAGGATTGTAGGCATAGAACATCTCACTTCTCCTATTTGGTCTTTACTGAGTAAGTAGAATGTATTAAGTACTTTTGACAGCCATATGCTTGATAACAAGTTCTGAGTATTATTCTGTAAATACCACCTTATTAAACTGTGACAAGAAATAGGTTACAATAAAAGCAAAACAAAGATAGTAGTCTGTAACTGGATGTAGTATGGCAGCACATACCTGAAGAAGATGAGTCAGGGAGGTGATGCATCCCAGGCCAGCCAGAGTTACCTAGCAAGACTGGGGAGATTACTCAGTGGTGGAGAGCTTATATTTCTCTTGCAGAAGACCTGAGTTCAGTTCCCAGCAATAATAATAGTAAATCGTTTTTAAAAGAAAAAAACAAACTGTAGATGGTTTAATCAGATGCACTTCCAAATTGTTCCAACTTTAATTTCTTCCAGGCGCTTTTACTGCAAATGGCCCTACTACCATGGTCGATAAAAAGATTTTAAGCCCCAGTTCTAATGGCAGCAGTCAGCAGCCCTCCTCTGGCCTTGCTTCCAGCAGAGCCTGCTCTGGGAATGCCTATCACAAGCAGTTGGCTGGCCTGAACTGCTCTGTTCGGGATTGGATAGTGAAGCACGTGAACACAAACCCCCTCTGTGATCTGACGCCTATCTTTAAAGACTATGAGAAGTACTTGGCAACAATTGAGAAGCAGCTGGAGAGCGACGGCGCTGAGACAGGAGCGAGCAAGGTGCCCGGTGAAATGCAGCCACCCTCCCTTTTTGGTTCAGCGAAAGTTCAGCAAGAGTCAACCTTTCTGTTTCATGGCAACAAAACTGAGGACATATCTGAAAAGGTGGAGTTCATGTCTGAAAAGAAAGTGGACCCAGTCCAAGGAGCAACAAGTGCCTCATTTAATTTTGGCAAGAAAATTGATGGCTCTGTTTTGGGCTCGTTAAGCTCTGGTTCTCTGACTGGATTTTCATTCTCCACTGGCAACTCTAGTTTATTTGGTAAAGATACCACTGAGAGTAAGCCTGTTTCTTCATTTTCTGCTAAAACATTGGAGAGTCCAGCAGAAGGCAGCAGTAATGAGGGCAAAGGTAAATACAGAGCTGCCGCTCTCGGTTTATATCCGTGGATGTGTCATGAGAAAAGCACAGGCTTGTGATGAAAGCGGATCTCCTTTCCTTTGTGGCTCCTCTCTGTGTTACCGTAGTCGCTTAGTCTTTACCTGAGAAGTAAAATGACCTGATGTTGTAGGGATGTCACAAAGATTAAAAGTACTGGATGGAGCTGGAGGTGCTCTGTGGTAGAGCAGTTGCCTGCTATGCATGGGGCCCAGACCACAGACTCTGAGTATACATTAGATATGTGTCTAGGTATGTAATTACGATACAGAAAAAGATGTACAAAGTGATGGCTAGGAAATGTCTAGCACAGAAACTTAGAAAAGTTTCGGGCACCTGACTTTCATATGAGAAAAGCAAATTAAAACTTTTTTTTTTTTTGGTCTTTTTGAGATGGTCTTCCTGTAGCAACTGGCCTAGAACTTGCTATGTAGACCAGGCAGTCCAGTCTTATAGAAATCAACTTCTTCCTCTCGAGTGGTGAAAGGTATGCACCACTGTACCTGGCTAAAAACATTTTTTGAAAATTGAATTTTACTGGAAAAGTTCAACACAATGTCCATTGAAATGGATTGTATTTAGGACATTGGGTTGTAAATGAAATGAGATGACCCTGCAGTGATGTTGGAGCCAGATCAGGTACAGAGGACAGGTCACAGGCACCAGAATGAACTCAGAGTCACTAACCCTCATAAAGAAAAATGCAAGTGAATCAGAGTCACTGTTCTGGAGCCTGTTGGACATGGCTAGGTTTGTTAGCTGTTGGCAGTGGACACAGTTGCATGCTCTGAAAGTTCTACAGATACCTCATGAGAGTAGAGCACGCAAGCCCATCAGGTTTTTCTACCAAAGTGCTCTCTCTGATACCTTAGGCCCTGTTCCATCTGATAGAACCTTCTGAAGTGGGTAGACTTAGTGTCTGCACTGTCCAGTGTGGTAGCCTCTATCCACTCTAGGGCAATTGCATACTTGCATTGTGTCTAGTCACATTGAGGGAGCATTTTCTAATTTTTAATATTTGTCTTGTTTTATGTTAAATGCCCCTGTGTAAGGAATAGCTACCATTCGATAAAACACTCATATAAGAGAGTTTTGGTCTTTTTGACCAAGATGGCAACAAAATAAAACTAGACAATTATGTCAAGTCTACAAACTTCTAGTCATCAAAGGAGCAGCCAAAAAACCCCACAGAACAGAAGAAAACATTAGAAGCCAGACGTCTGACACAAAGGGTTATATCCAAAATATAGGGAACTTGGGGCTGGACAGGTGACTTAGCAGTTAAGAACACTTGCTGCTCTTACAGAGAACCTGAATTCAGTTCCCAGCACCCGCATTGGGCAGCCTACAACCACCTGTAACTCGAAATCTAGGGGATTCCAATACCCTCTTCTGGCCTCTCAGCACACATTTGCACATATGTTTACATAAACACATGTGTAAATAATAAAGGTTTTTTTAATCATATATATGTGGCATTTAATACAAGAAAGTAGTCTCAGTAAAAACAGTAGGAGGAGTGACATGACAACTTGGCTATAAGACTTTTTTCATGGCCATAAGGAAGAAAGCTGCAGTGTTCCCACAGATGTAGGTCCATCCTCCTTTCCAGAAAGTCACTGGTGTCTGAGTGACAGTTCTGTGCTGCCTGAGCCTCAGATAAAACCAAAGCCAAGGCTTCAGTGGCAGCCCCTCTGACCCTTTGGGTTTTGGAGTAGACCCTGACACCTCATGGCTGGTACAGGTGAATCTGAGTTAATGTGTGCATCCCAAGCAAAGAACTGCGCTTGTCTGTTTGCCACTGCAATACTGTGCTGTTCTGTCTGAGCCAGGCCCTGCTGTTCCATCTGGCCCTCATAAGTAAAACCCAAGCCCCCAGGGCAGAGGCTTCAGTAAGTGGCTCCCTTTTATTTCACCTCTGCATTTGTTTGACCTCGAAAGTCTCCTTAGGCTAAGGCAGATGCAGGGATGGTGTGCTGTTGTATCATGTCCCAGTCCTACAGGCTTCCTCCTAGCAGCAGCTGTGGTAATCTTGGGCAGACCTGATAAGGCCACAGGGAATGCTTCCCTTCCCTGGAGAATCTTAACTCCAGTTACAACTAAATAATAAAAATTTTAAGCTTCTCAGGAGATCCTAGTGCCTGCCTTAATTCAGATCTTGTGATCTAAGTTCTTTGAGCTCCCAAACCCATTTCCTAAAACAATTAACTTTTTTAATTTTTTTGAGAGTAAGTCTCTCTGTAGCCCCAGCTGGCCTGGAACTCCTAGAGATCCTCTGCCTCCCAAGTGCTGAGATTAAAGGTGTGATCCTTTCACTTAATGTTTAAGCAGTGTCTTTTGTCTTCTCTGTGACTGAGGCAGTAGTTCCCTTGCTGCCCAACCCAGTGAGCCAGGTCCTTCTAGTGCCAGACCCTTGGGCCCTGCACAGTTCAGACAACACTTATATGAACTGTACTTTGGAACAGTGTCCCTGACACACCTGCCCTGCAAAAACTTATTTTTGCCCTGTGGTCATGGCTGATGCTAGTTTTCCCCTGGTTTGATATGGCTGTGTCCACAGGAATAGTGGGAAGGATATTGTTAGAGGGGTTTAGTTCTGTAGTGTGCTACTAGAATTTCATGCTATTTTCTTATAAATGTCAAGTATGGATGGTTTTTATTTTAGAGCTTTTTACAAATTAAAATGTTTCATTAGAAATGATTGATTTAGGAGACAGGTGAAGTGGCTCAGCAGGGATGGGTGTTTGTTGCCAAATGTGAGATCTTGAATTTGATTTCCCGGAACCCACATGGTAGAAGGAGAAACCCAGCTTCCACAGATGGATCTCCAACCTCCACACGGCGTGAGCTCATACATACCAATTTTAAATTGCCTTTTTTGCGGGGGGCAAGATAGTTCAAATTCCAGCTGGCACCTCTTTCCCCTAGAAAAAGTAAAGTGTCCACTTATTCCAGGTTATGTTTGGGATTGGGAACAGCAAGCTTTTGCTGACCTGATCAGAGCCTCACTGAACTGTTTTTGTGCAAGGTGGAGATGAAGAGGAAAACGATGAGCCTCCCGCAGTGATTGTCACCGAAGTGAAGGAGGAAGATGCTTTCTACTCCAAAAAGTGAGTGTGTCAGCAGGGCAGTCCAGGGTTGAGAGGGCCTGTGGGATAGCCTGTTCTCATCCTGCCTTGGGATCAGGCCAAGGAGGCTCTGAACTGGATCGGGGATAAATGTTTGACCTGTTTAATTTCAGAATAAACCAATTCTAAAAATTTCCTGCTGGACACATCTTAGCTCCCCTGTGACTTTAGTTTTTGTCTCCCTTTAAAGTGCTTTTACTTTAAGCTTAGGCTTTGCTTCTGCTGTAAACCTGGAGGCATCTGTGGTCCCTCTATGGAGATGCAGTTGGTCTTTCTGGAGTTGCCCTTCAGGCACAGCTGTGGCCTGCTTACGAGGCATGACATCTCTGTCCTCTGGTATAGGAGCTACTGCTTGTAATGAGCTGCCCCTTCTGAAGAAATTGGGAAAGAATCTAAATCTCTTCTTGTAAATTAAAAGAGATTTGTTTTGTGCAAAGATGTTTCCTAGAAAACTTTGTTGTGTTTCAGAAGCTTTGCAGTGTGAGCCTAGTTTCCTGTGACAAGTATCACATACTGTGCAATACTTGTTATTTTCAATAACTTTATAGGGATCTAATAATTTTGCTTATTTTTAATATTTACAGAATATTTTTATATGTGTGAGTGTATTGCCTGCCTATATGTTAGTGCACTCATACAGTTTCCTTGGAGATCAGAAGAGGGCAGCAGTTCCTCTGCAAATGGTTTCAAATGGTTGTTAACCAACATGTGGGTGCTGAGAACAGAACCCAGGTCCCCTCTGTAAGAGCAGCCAGTGCTCTTAACTGCTGAGTCATTTCTCCAGCCCTCTTATGTTTAATTTTAATTACATACGTGACACATAGGAATGATCCTGACTTTACAACTGTTTGTTGGGTTTCTTTCCCCTTAATCAGAATAAGATAAATGAGTGGACATTAGTTTTGTCTTAATTACCAAAGAGGTTGTGTCTGACATGGGCAGCCTGGAAACATTGCATCCCTTTAGATTTAGTCTGGCCCTCTGCAGGTCCATCTCAGCATCCTGGGAGGATTGAAAATTGAAGGATCCCTGAAGATAAATTTGAAAAAATGAGGGGAGGTGAAGTGGGAGAGATGCAGGACTCAGCTGTGTCTGTGTCCATCCTTAAAAGGCCAGATGTGCTCTGTAGTTCAGACCCAGGGGCAGATCAGGTAGACAGAATGGGAAGTTAGGAGTTGGCCAAAATCTTGACTGACATGGGAAAAAATGGTCTCACTGCTAAGCTCTTGCCTAACATGTCCCAAGATCCTGGATGCCATGCCCAGCACTATAATAAAAAAAAGTTTTGGGAGGTGTGGATTCTAGAATATCCAACAACATTTTCTTGTGCTAATTTTTACCCAGAACCCATTAGTCTGGATAGGTAAATAATTTAAGGTTTGCTCTCAAGTAGTGAAGATTTACACAAGTATAAACAGTGATTGTTAGCAGACTGTGACTTGTTGAATGCCTGCTCAAATCTGTTGTTTTCCTCCACAGGTGTAAACTGTTTTACAAGAAAGACAATGAATTCAAGGAGAAGGGTGTGGGCACCCTGCATTTAAAGCCCACAGCAAATCAGAAGACACAGCTCTTGGTGCGGGCAGACACCAATTTAGGTGGGTGCAGTGTGATCTTGCGGTAGAAAGCTTTGTTCTGCTCACTGCAGTTCCTCAGAATTCACAATTCAGATTTTCGTAATGGAAAAGATCATTAGGCCAAATCATCTTGTATTTATTGATTATAGATTTATTTTTTTAATATCAGGAAAATTTTGTATAAAAGTGTAGACAAGTTGTTTAACACTCCAGTGAAAAAGCAACTAAAAAGGGTTTTCATTCCCTTTATGTTAGAAGTGTGCCTGAGAGACTGTAGGCAGGGGGTGGTTTGATAGACACCAAGATGTAACCCTTTAAAGGAGTCCTTTTTGTTTGTTTTTTCTATTTTGGTGTGGCTGTGGTGGATATATATATTAATGTGGGTAGGTGTGGGTGGGTAGTGGCCCAAGGCTGTTATCAACTGTCTTTCCTAATTGTTCAATGCTTCTGCTGGCCATTGAGTTTCAGGGATCTGTTTGTGCTGCCCCTCATCCCAGTCCTAGCGTTACTGGAACATGTGTTCCATCCAGCTTTTTACGTGGGTTCTGAGAATCTGAACTTAACTCCCATGCTTGTATAGTGGGCACTTTACCAAGTGAACTCTTTCCATGGCCTTGAGGAATCAATCTTTTTTTATCAAGGAGGAAATCACTGAATTGCTGTCCCCTCTGCCCTACTTTAGCAGACCCTTACAGCAGTCCACAGAAAGAGTGGCGGGCCTAGTGTGTGATTAGTAGGAATGCGGGTTCCACCAAGCCCCACAGAAAGAAGCTCCCGGAGATGTTTGCCTTCCTATGGCGAACTTAGGACAGTATCACCCTGATGTCACTGCTGCCCAGTGTGCTGGCCAGAGAGACATTTGTTGTTTGTTTGCTGACCATTCATTTTTTCATGCTGGGTTCAGGCGGTACCAGCCAGTCAGTGTAAGCATAGTTGGAAATGGATAGATGTTCTGGGCAGGACCCTGCATTTGAGATGCAGAGTGAAGGTGGGATACTTGGCCAGGGGATGTGTAGGGAAGGCACCGTCTGTTGGACACATCTGACAGAGACCCAGGCCTGTTTTTGTAACATTTCGATGGCTCCTAGTTTTAGGTCCAGCAGTGTGATAACTACTCGCTATAAGAAAAGGATTCCTTGCAGGGTATGGTGGTACACGCCTTTTAGGCCCCAGCACTTGGGAGGTGGGGGAAGGAAGATATCTTTCTGAGTTAGAGGCCAACCTGGTCTACATAGTGAGTTCCAGGCCAGCTGAGGCTACAAGTAGACTGTCTCAAAAAGACCAAAAAATAAAATTATGGTATGAAAATCACAAAAATTCAATTAAAAAAATTTCAAAGAAAAGAGTCCCTTTAAATGGCCACATCTGTTGGTACTTATCCACTAAAGTTACTGTAGCTTTTTAGTCACACTAACAGCAGAAGGAAAAGGAAGCCCTTGTGGCTGGAGCCGTCAGCACATCTCAAAGTTGCTTCTGCATTAACTCTTGAGCCATTTGTTTTGTCATATGATCTTGAGAAAGCTTTTCCCTTTTTAACTGCAGGCAACATATTGCTGAATGTTCTGATTCCACCCAACATGCCATGCACCCGAACAGGGAAAAACAACGTACTTATCGTCTGTGTTCCCAACCCGCCGCTCGCTGAGAAGAATGCCAGCGTCCCGGCTACCATGCTAATCCGGGTGAAAACGAGTGAGGATGCGGATGAATTGCACAAAATCTTACAGGAGAAGAAGGGTGCCTGAACCCTGAGGTTGACTTGAGGAATGTCGCCACGCTGCTGCTCCCTTCACCCCTACCTTAGTCAGTTTTCTCCTCTTCTTACTTTGACATTCTAAGAACTTCTAGATAACTTAAAACTTTTGTGAGGAAGATTAAGGCCAATAAAACCTTTCCATGTAAATGTGAGAAGCTGTTCTCCCTTCTTGAGAACTGTCCAATATGCAGAATACATCGGAATGAAAAGCTTGGCAAGATTTTTTTTTATAATGTTGATTGAGTAAATTAACCTAAATGATTTCTTAATGGACTGCAGTCAGGGTACCAGTTAGCTTTTCCAAAGGCTCTCCAGTCCACCTCGGGGCTGCGGGTCCTCTGCCTGCCCAGGAGGCTTCCAATGGCTGCATTCCAGCAGAGCCCCAAAAGAAAGAAGCTTGGCTGTGCTGCTCTGTGGGCTTGTCTCGTCTGTGACTAGCGCTCTTACAGATGACCGTGCCGCCACACTGTGACAGATGCTGTCCTTCACTGTGTTTTCAGGCTGGACCGTGGGTACTGTCTCCTGTCCGTGTTGTTCCTCAGTCTGTTCTTTGCAGGTACTGGCCTTTGACCCTGGGAGCTGCTCCACTGTCATTCAGGATCTGCCTTCTCATGCTCAGGTGGAGGAGTAGCTGGTGGAGGAGTTGTGGGTTTTATATTTGATTTTGTAGTTTTTATTCATGAGGTGCTGTCTGAGCCCCTGAAGACCACATGGAAGGGGTTTCCAGGAACAATGGATTTTAAAAGCACAAATTTGGTAGCATATCATTCCTATACCGCAAACGATGACCCTTATTTTTTTTAAAAAAGTGAAACCATACAAAAGGGGACATATGCTCATGATGAGCCTATGGACAAAGCCTACTAAATGATCCAGAGCAGCCTGGCCGTACCAGAGCCGTGTGAACATGCTAGGAAGCAGGGAGTGAAGAGATGGAAGTGGGTCAGTTTTGCCTGTAACATCAGACAGCAGTATATCAGATGTTTGTATCAGAAAATTCCATTTTCTTAGGGATAAGGTACTGAGTATGTCATTTGGAAGAGAGCTGTGGTTGGTTCCTCACTGGGCTGGCCATGCCATTTCCCAGTACAGTCATGATGGCTTACATCTGTAGTCCCAGCAATGGACAAGCACTGAGAGGTCAGAGCAAACTGGGCTGCAAAGTAAGGTGCACCCAGCCCCGCCTTGCCACCCACAGGGAAAGGATGTTTCTGTCTAAATTTCCCTTTAATGTCTAAATTTCCTCATGAAACCATTCAGTACTGGTACCAGATGATCTTGTTGAAGGCTCAGGGTCAGCACCCAAGGGCTCACACTTCTATATGCTTATAGTTGACTTTCTGTTCTGACTAGGGAAACAGTTACAAACTGATAGCACAATCACTTTCTCAAAACTGCAGTCTTGAGGGGAAGGGCAGGAGTCTTATAATGAAAGCTGGTTAATTCTTTAAGTTCTTGAGAGGTGGGGTGATAGGGCCGGGGTTTGTCCAAGATACTCAGAGCGCTCTCTGCTGAACTGCCCTCGGATTCCAGTGGGTGGATTTGGGTGCAAGCGCCGCCATGGAATGTCCAGCCCCACTGCGCTGTGCAGCCTGAGGAGGAGCCGTGCCTTTACTCCAGCATTGGGAACGTTCATGATTTACAGTGTGCTAGCAGCTGCCTCTGCTAATGCTGGTCCTGCCCTGTTCGCATCAGGTCTGTCCAACTTTCCAAAAACGAATTGAGGGGAACAAATTTCAGAGTCCAGTTAAGCCACATGTGCTAACTACTGTCGTAAACTTGGGAACTTCGAGGAGCACAGTGGTGTTCATGACCTGAGCATCTATCTCCCTGTGCTGTAGATATTTACCAAAAAACGAAGATAAAATGACTGGGTTGCTTTCTGACCTCTGCCCATGCAATTTTAATTCTAGATTGGTAGGTGTGTGTGGCTTTCTGTTTTCCTAACATTCCCAGCAAATTCTTGCTGCTTAGACCATCGCTTTTGGAAGTGAAAATTGCAGGGGAGTGTGCTAAGTGACCACAGCCCAGATGTGGCATTCTTAAGCGCCTTGTATGCTTTAGGAACTCGTTACTCTCCATTTGATCACAGGGAAGAACTACATACGTATGTGTGCGTTCCTCTGTCAAGTTTGACACCCCGTGTTACTAGAGGGGGCCCCTGGAGGGCCTGCCTGCTTCCCACCTTGGTGTTAGCAGCTGGTTCTGACCCATGGGTTTAGCTTCATTTGTGTTTTAACAGTGTTAGAAATCAGCCGTTAGTGTGTTCAGTGTGAACTGAGATTTTTACCTGTACTCTCCTTGAGCTACCACGAAGTGTATGCCCCTTTAGCTCCGCCTGCACCTTGACACCTGCTGCCAGCCTGACGGCTCCTTCAGGTTGCAAAAACTGAAATGCTGCGCTGTCTTCCTCCCACAGCCACGCACTGGCTCCCAGAGGCCCAGTCTCGACTGTTCATGGACTCATTCTCTTGACAGCTTCAATTCTAAATCCTATTTTTACATGCTGCATGCCAAAAACAATAATACTTGTTCTGGGGTAGAGGAAACTGGAGTTTAAAGGTTTTCCCTGGCACTTTCTCAGTACATTTTGCAAGGTAAGGAGCCTGTTCTTACTCATGCGTTCTTTCTGTTAATATTCTGAAGGCTGTGCAGACCACATGCTCACTCAGACCAGGTCTCTTCATCCTGGGAATTAAGTGAATGACCTGTTAACTGTAGGTGACCAGGAGCCTGGGGAGACAGATACTCAGCTCAGCGCTCTGCACAAGGTCCTGTGTGTTCAGCACTCAGACAGAGTGTAAGGGAGATATAAAACTTAGCAATCAGATGGAATAATTTTTCGTTTAAAGAGGAGATTGTTCTATAAAAACTAAAGTACTTGAATTGTCAGGTGATATAATCTCAGTTTGTACTGGTTTTTGAATGATCTCATCAAGGGAATGTAACAATCTGTGAAATGGGAATAAATGGGAAGTCTAAAGATCCAGCATTTGATGTGTTGTTTTTGCTCCTCTGATGCACTTGGCACTGATGTAAGGCATCTTGGGAAAATCACACGTGAGTGGCATGCAGGAACTGGGGAGGCCATCAGACTTCTTCAGTGGGATGAGCCACTTGAAAACATTCACGTTGAGGGCTTGACTGGACTGCCCAGCCACAGTGGCGATTACAGAGCCTTAACTGGCTGGAGTGCTGAGCCTCTCGCTGGGCACACTACACATACTGGGCAGTCCAAGGCTGGGGCTAGGGAAGTTAACTTTCTCTTGGAAAAGAAAGTAAATGTAGGATTTGTGTTCAGGCCCATCTCAGTCAGAAACACCTCTTAAGGATATTATTTAAAGCTTAAGATCAAAAGTGATCAAGAAAAATAGATTGTTTTGTATATGTAATAGAAAATTTGAGTAACAGAAAAATCGCTTAAGATGCCTTAAATTCTAGTCTGTTCAAATTACCATGTTTTGGAGTGGTGTGCAGGTTCTAGAAGTTCTCATCATCTGACTCAGGGTGTTTCCTGGTTTAAAATTGTGAAGAAAGGCTGTCCCACAAATGTTCTTCCTGAACTGTGACAGAAGGTGTCCCCAGAGAGCAAGATTGTGCCTGAGCCATTAGAGGGCCTGATGGTGGTCACCAGTGCTGGAAGCACCTAGGAACTTTCTAGAACTTTGGACCCTGAACTAGAACCTCAGGTTGAGGCCGTCATGCTGTCTTAGACTAGGGTATAGTTCACCTAACAGTTCACCCTTCAAACTATCTGGTATAGTTACAAACATCATCATTAATTTTAAAGAATCTCTTCACCACTGTTCATCTACCACTGACACAGCCTGAAAGGTGCTCCTTCTAGCACATTCTAGGGGGATACAGCAGAGGCCAGCAGCTTTCCCAGGACAGTGCCAGCCTCCATATACCCTGAATCACTTCGGTCACTGGATCAAGGGAGTGTAGTTTACTTGCCCCTTGAAGGACCTGTTTAGATGACAAGGTGGGGCAATGGCTTGCTCAGGGCCAGATTCAGATATCTTGTACCCTTGAACATTCATGTGTATGTGCCCATTAAATCACTGGGTGTAGTTGGCTTCTGGAATTGACTTAAGTCTTTTGAGAAAAATAGTTTATTCAAAATATAATCAAAGTTCACTAGAAACCGTGATTGTTTCAAACTGAGCAACCTAATTGTTTTATTAAAGTCAGATTCCAAAATGAAAGTGCTATCTACATAGAGAAAAATCCTGTTAGCCTGCTGGCTTACATGAGGCTGTCAGAAAACAGTCCAAACCCACACCCCAAACCAGCGTTCCCCGTGAGTTTTCCAGCTTCGTGTGGTTTTAACAAGCACAGAGCTTGACGTGTCTCCAGTGAACACGGATCTGTACACTGAGCTGCTGATTCGGGACAGCATTTTACATTTACCTCTAGTACATTTGGGAAGGTTTTCCCTTCCAGTGAGCATTTCTTCCAGGCTAGGGCGTGGTAGTAATTCCTAAAAGATCTGAGACCACAAAACTGCCTTTGGAAGCAGGTGAGCCAGGTACGTTGGCATGGTGGGCAGCCTCCTGGGTAGAGACAGCCCGCATACCCTCTACAACATTTCAGGGACTCTGAAAGAACTGCCAGGGCATCCGAGCTTGATGTGGATACCCAGGAGGTGTGGCTTACCTGCCAAGCTTCCTCCTTCCCACCGTTTTGTAGCTGGCCATCGAGGTGCCAGGTCAGAACCCCCCTTGGTCTGCTGTTCTAGGGCAGCGACTCCTTCCTCTGTTCCTTCTCAGACCCCGTCTGCTCATCAGCTTTAGTCTGTAGCTCTGTGGTGTCTTAGGCCTTTTGTCCTTGTGACATAAACTTTTGACCTGTTTTTAAAGCCCCGTATGTGACAGGCGTATGGAACAGTTTCTACATGCAGTCACCCTGTTGATAATAATCATGGGCTCTGGAAGAATCGGCCAGAAAATGAGCATGCTCAGCCCATGTAGTGAGTGGCAGAGATGCCAGGCAACAGGGAAGGCCCGGCCCCTGAACCTTCCAGAAAGCCAGGTAGCTTGCTTTTTGGCTTCTGTGCCAGCCATCTCACCGAGGTGGAGTTTCTACAGGTTCTTTTGGAAACACTTGGGAGACTTCTCAGAAGTACGCACTCAAGGGTGCACACTACACATGGGAGCCGTCAGCCGACCCTGCGAGGGATCTTGTGATCAGCTCTAGGAATGTTGTGCCTCTGGACAAACTAGTCACTGTCCCCCTCACAGAGTCCTCCTCACTGACCAGCAGCCAAGAGCCAGAGCACAGGGTGATTTCCATCAGCCCCAACACACACCGTGTCAAAATAGTAGCTTGTAAAGCTCCTTGGTCTATCCTTAAGCTGGGTCCAGTATCTGTGACTGACTGAAATGTGTATTATAGAAGAAACAACTAGATACAGATTGGGGGAAAACAGAAGAAAAATCATTTCTACCTCTTCTTTGTCTCAAACATAAATTAACAGCCTCCTGGAAGTCTGCTGTGAGACTTCTGTTGGATGGGATGGTTCATCAGCTAGCTGTGGCTGTTTAGGGAAATATCACTCAATTAGTGTGCTAATAAACTCAATGTAAGCCAGCTTGGTGTCTTTATTGAAATGTATTTTGTAGACATCACAGGCCTTGAAGTAGGAAATAGAAACGAAGCTCAACATATTCTTGGAGATTTGATTACAATAGAATGCGTTTGAAAACCTTAAGGTTAATTTCTTCTAAATTTCTTGACCTCTTATACAATCCATGGACTGAAGTCCAAAGAAGGGGAGGAAGGGCTGGGAGCCGCTTGGCTAATGGAGTGCTTGCCTGGCACACACAAGACCCTGGCTTCCATCTCCCAGCACAGCCTAAAGGCAGGGGTTCTGGTGCAGGCCCGTCATCCTAGCACTTAGGTGACAGCTGGATCAGGAATTCAGGGTCATCCTCTGCCACGCAGCAAGCTTGAGGCCAGCCTGGGCTACATGAGACCCTGTTGCATAAAAAACAAAAACAAAAACAAAAACAGTGGGAGGACTCAAGGCCTGGAGTTGCGTTGGGAACTCACCACTTCTGGGGATCCACCTGCTATAGAACACTGAGCCCCGCCCCAGGCCTGTGGCCACCTAGGCTGTGGCCATTTGTCCCTGGGCAAAGGGCTGGAGGCTTTCTTTCCCCACTGAGGTTCAGTAAAGGCCCTGTGGGGGGCCACTTCTGTTTCCCAGAGGGCCAGGACAGTACTCCAGCCAACTCCCTTGAAGGGCTGGTGCTGACCCCTCAAAACACTGCTCTGTCCAAGCTCTCTCGCACCTTGTCTCCCACCTCCAGCCTAACAGGCCTACCCAGGTGATGCTCGGTTGGCGACCTTCCAGGCCCATCGGAGCAGTAGTCCACAGCGCCTGGGCTTTTGTATCTCCAAGAGTCCTTGTCGTTTAGGGTGTGATATTTATTTTTCAGGGTGACTATGTCCAGAGGAGGCAGACGAGAGTAAGCCTGGATAGAGAAAGGTCATGTGATATTACTGTATGGATTTATTTCGAGACATGGTGTCACTGTGAAGCCTGGACTGGCCTCACCAGACCAGCCTGCCTGTCTTGCCTGGCCAGGGCTGGGACTAGAGGTGTGCACCGTCATACCTGGTCTGCCTCTTCTTTCAAAGTCTACTAGTAACTCATTTGTTAAAACAGCAAAAAGAGATCCCAGTTTGATTCTAGCTGGATGTTTTTAAAGGTGGAAAAACTCACATTAAGAACACGCAGAAAACAAATCCATGCCTGCATTTTCTCTTTTCTTCAGGACAGACACCGAGCTCTCAGAGCCGATTTGCTCACGGTCCCTAAAACGAGTTTGAGTGTGACCAAACCCCTTAGGGAGCGCAGCCGGGGTGGGCACAGACACCCTGATCACCTAGTACTACTAGTGTTTCAAATAATAATCTTCTTTTGGGAAAAATGCGGCCGGGCTGCTTTTGCGTAGGTGCCTGGGACTCCAGTGGGACCTTGGGAAGCAAGATGGGGCACTCCCCAGACAAAGAAGTACTGGCATGTCCTCCAAAAAGAACATCTTTCTCTTTAATGTGTTAAAGATTGACATCTAAGGAAGACTGCACTTGAACTCCGATTTCCACCCAAGACACGTGTCCATGCCTTGGCCATCTCATGTTGGACATGGGACAGGCATATTCCCAGAAAAAATTAAAGATGGCTTTGCTTCTGTCAGTTACTTGTTACTCTAAAACTTTTGGACAAAATCTTGCTATGTAGTCTGGCTAGCCTGGAACTCTCAATCCCCTCCCTGCCTTGGCCTCCTGATGCCGGAACTGAAGACGTTTGTCAGCATGCCTACCTCTCCCACGTCAGGTTCTGAAAGAACGTATATCAGTGACAGCTTCCAACCTAGGCCTCTAAACAAGTTTTGAATTCAGCATCAAAAGTATGAAAGATTTACAGACCGAGAAAGGGGGATGTGCCAAATGCCTGGCTATGTGTGAGGCGTAGTAGTGCGGTCCAGACAATAGACTGGAGCTCAGGACCCAGCTTGCCCCGCTCAGGGTTCACTCAGCCTCTGGGGTGGGGTTCTCAACCCTGCAAAGGGAGTGTTGGAAATGGACCTGAACATATCAATACGCGCTGTGTGCCAGACAGAGCCAAGCCCTGAGGTACCTATGCCACTACCTCTGCGTCTCCTTACAGCCCGGGAGGCACGTGAACACACTCTTGAAACTGGTCCTCACAGCTGCCCTGAGGCTTGAGTCCAGCCAGGACTGCCTCATCCTTCCATGGAAGACATACCAGGCTGTATCTCTCCCAAGGTCCCAGGTATTGTTTTCAGACCCCAGAATGACCAACTTCCTAAAGCAGCAGGTGTGCTGTGGTCACCCTGGACACAAACTTAGGGGCAGCGTTCACACCCCTGCGAAGAAATGGTATCCTGGACCACTGGGCATCACCCATGGGTCCAAAGTCTACTCGACATTCTGAGGCAGGGCCTGGCTCTCCTTCACTGAGACAGGGATCAGAGTAGAATGCCAACCAGTGCTCTGGACTGAGCCAGGTGCTGCTAGAGAAAGCAGGTCCCAAACACACCCTCTACTCAGCCCTTTGGAAAAAGCTATTTCAGAGCAGGCAGGAGAGGCCAGCCTCCTGTCACCTAATGCCCTACCCTAAGATGCACCCCGAGCTATGCAGAATGAATGTTGACCCAGCCATGCACTGGAACCCTGGAGACTTCAGTGAGGTAGATGGTATCAGCCCCGTTTCACAGGTGGGCAAACTGAGGCAGAATGAAATGCAATAGCTCGCTTTTAATAACAACATACAAAATCTAGAGAAAGCCCCAAAGTAGTCCCCACTCCCAGAGCCCATGTAATGGAGCCAGACAGTAGTCACGTTCCTGCTCTGCAGCCCACAAGCTGACACTAATCACACAGCCCAGTCCTCCAGGGTCCGGGACACCAAGCTCCAAACAGCAACAAAATAGGCCCAGTTTCCAGTTTATTCCAGTTGGGTAGGGGAGGCCTCAGCTTGCAAGAGCACACTGCCACGGTGAGGCCTGGGCTGCCACCTGCACCTACCCAGTGCACGGCCTGCTCACAACAGCAAAGTCGGCTCTGCCACCCAGGAAGCTGGGCCGAGAGTCGGGCAGCACGCTGACCAGAGCCCACAGGGCGGAGGAGACAGTGCCTGCCTCGCTCAGGAGCTCTGGCCTGAGGAGAGCTCCGCCTAGAACCTTCCAGGGAAGAGGCCAACCCTGGTCCCCATCAGACACCGTCAGCATACATGCCCTCCCCACCTTCCTTCAGAACCAGTCCTATGGGTCCCTCCAGCCGAGACCGATGCGGGGCGTCTCGGGGTGGGAGGTTTGAGTGTTAGCGGTGTTCTTTGGCTGGAAGCAAAGGCCATTCTGGGGGGGGTCGGGGGCCTATCTGCTTAGCTTGAGGCTGAGGCCCGTTCTGGAGCTGGGCGTGGGACGAGGTATTCCCAGCCCAGGAAAAGCCTCCAAAAGATTCAGGATCCCGTCTTCTGGCGGGAACCCACTGTGTCGAGTGGGATAACCAGGGCAGTTAGGTTGGGGCTGACTTGGGCACTGAAGTTCATCAGTGCAGCATTACAAAATCTTCAACTGGTTTTGTGAAATAAGTGAGGCCACTTGGCCTGGCGCAGAGCCCCAGCAGTTGGGTTCTGCCTGCTGGTCGGAGGGGAGCCCAGGTCTGCACATCTGGGGCACATCCTGGAAGCTGGCGGCCCCTTATGCTCTCTGGGGCCTCTCGGTGTCTCTGGCCTTCTTTGGGAGCAGACGGCTCTCCAGAAGAAGGACAAGGGGCCAGGTGGGGGCTCAGGGCAGGAGCAGAACCAGCAAGGAGGACGACGAGGCACTTCAGTTTGGGCTGGTGTTCATGGAGTCGGCCCTGGCCCCAGGAGTCGAGCGGCCCTGCCTGGTAGCAGCTCCGGGGCTGGCTTGTCACAGAAGACCCAGGTGGGGTGACAGGTAGGCACTTGACAGCGCTCCCGAGGCCGGGCAGGGCCGGGCTCCACGCAGGCTCCGCACACACTACGTCATCAGGATGGGTTTCTGCCGCACCTCCAGGATGTCTAAGGCGGCAGGAGAGAAGCAGGTGGGCTGGCAGCACTCGGCCACCGCCCCTGTCAGGGGGGAGCCATTGTTGCCTCACATGCACTTCCACTTGGGCATCAACAGCCTGCAGAGGCCTGTGACCTCCCTGCCCTCCCAGACTAGCAATGGGCAGGCACGGCTGAGGGAGGCAGGGGTCCCCACAGAGGCAGCGACTCAAGAGCTCAGCCCGGGCGGGGCTTCTGGCCAGGACCACAAACAGAGCCACAGGCACAGGCATTGCAACCACTCAACAGGGGCCAGTGAGGAAGGGTTTCAGGGACACATGCTGAGAGAAGCCGCTAGCTCTGGAAACCACAGCCCACTGGAAAAGTCTGGAACCAAGAGGCCCTGAAAAGTTGTGCCTCCCCCAGACACTACTACCTGTCAAGATCCGATGCAGTGGCAAGGTGACGTAAGTCAGGTGTGCATAGAGAAGGAAGTTTCCGTCCACTCTGTTCAGCTTCAGCCAGGACCCGACCAGGGACCGTCCTGTGCCTGACAGGGACCGGGACCGCAGGTTGGTGGCATTATGCAGGTCAGCTGGAGAGGAGAGGGTCAGGTCAAGGCCCCAGAGTGGGACCTAGGGGGATGCAACAGAATGGTGCCCCCTCCAGGCCACACTGTGCTCGCAGACGCTCCCCACCGAAGCCCATACACCCCAGAGCCCAGCCTCTAGACCTTTAATCCTCTGGTGTGCTTCTACCTGGGCCTGGCCCGGAACACAGTCACTCAGTGCCTTCCTGAATGAAGTCACCTTCACCTAATCTGCACAACACACACATAGGACTGACGTGGTACCAACTCATCCTGAGGACAGTGAGGGATGCTCAGAGTCCCCCAAAACCTCCCAGTCTGGGTCTGAGGATCATGCCTGTCCCCTGAGCCCCACTTTCCACAAAGGCAGGCAGGGTTTCCTCACCGGTCTCCAGTTTCCCTAGCCCGGGAGGCCGAGAAGTCCCATACCACAGCTGCACGGCTCTCTAGCAGTGGTGCTGACCACTGGGAAGTGGGTGGGCCAAGCAGGGACCTCTGGGCAGACACCAGAAAGTAACTGGCATGAGTCAGGGTGACTCTGAGTGGAGAGTAAGAGACAGAGGGGAGAGACAAGCCAGAGTAGCCTTGAGGCTCACCCTGAGATGGAGGGTCCTAGAATCAGGGAGGTCGGCCCAGGGAGCCTAGATAAGGAGACAGGGCTGAGGGATGGGTCACCTCCACTGTCGTCCTCACGGAAGAACTCCTCACTGTCATTGGCAGAGTGTGACTTCTTCATCTCGGCGATCCGGTTCCGTGGCACCTTCCTCTTGAGGGACGGGGAAAAGAAGGCAGGCCTGTTGTTCCGCTCTGGGGTGGGCGGAGTGCTGAAGGAGGTCACCTGGGAACAAGGAGCCCAAGTCATGAAAGCAGCAGGAACAGACCCTGCCGTGGCCCCCGAAGCCACTCACGTCATCCACGCCCATACACAGCCCAAGCTGCTGGCCCTGGTCTGAGCGTCCACTGTCCCGGCTGAGGGGATGCAGGGTGCCGGAGACTAGCCGAGCGCCCAGCGGCCAGCACTGCCTGAGGGGAGGCAGGCCGCACCCAAACCAGAGGGGCCCTCTTCCACATCTTGACATCAATGCGTAGCTGGGCATTGACCTGTTGAGCCCTTAGCCACACACCAACCACACCCATCACAGAGGCTCGGGATGAGCAGCAAAGGAGCCGCCTGGACAGCCACTCAGCAGCAGGGCAGCAAGCTGGGGCTGCGCCCAGGCTACCCCAATGCCGTCTGGCTCACGGATCTCTGTCCCTCTCAGTTCCTAAGTTCCTAGGCAAAGCGACTCTCTTCCCATCGCCTCTCCTTCCTTCCAAGTACATTTAGTCTCAATCACCAGCATTTCCCACACTCACTCGGGGTGAGGTGGGCACAGACAGGCACAAGACACAGGTCCCTGCCCTCAAGGAGCGCACAGTCTGCTGGGGGAGACACACTTGGAAAGTGACAACCACAGACTGCATGCTGGCCACTGAGATGGAGAAAGGGGAGACAGGACATAAAGCACAGTGAAGAAGGGATAAACAGCCTGGGCAATCAGGGCAGGCTTCCTGGAGGTGCCGCGTGCGTGAGCTGGGTCTTGAAGGACGAGTAGGAGTTCGCCAGGTGAAGAAGGGGGGGAAGGGCGTTCCAGACAGAGGGAACTTGGCCCATCTCCTCCCTCTTCCCCATGCAAACAAGAATCGGAGCAGCAGGCTGAGCTGGGACCGAAACTTCGGGAGCCCCATCGGCCTCCTCGTCATCCACCAAAGTTCCGGCGGCTGCTGGGCTCCAGACGGTCCTCCCTCAAGCCAGGGAAGGTTTTAAGAGATAAAAAACAAACACCAGAAACCACAATACACACAGTCTGCATTTGTCATGCACTGGTTACAAGTGACTCCTGAGGACGAGCGGACGAGTGACTATGGGCAGCCAGGCAGCAGGCTTGGGGCCTGTAGTGAGCACTGTATGACCACACAGCCCCTCCTCTGGATCCCAGAGACCCTCCACTACAGCGGGCCAGGGGCCTCTTACGCCTCTGCGTCACTCCTGCTAGTCAGACGGGGGGTGGAGGCTTGGGCGGGCCACTTAGCAACACTCAGCCTTGTCCACAGATCCTTCTGTGCACAGATCCTTCTGCACACCTGGCACACACACACATCTTTTCAGGATCCCATGAGCCATGTAAAACAGCAGAACAGGCCCTCACCCAAGAGTTCAGAACCTGTCACTTCCATTTCCAGGACAAGAGGGACCCCTGCCTGAAACCCTCAACAGTCCATGAAAAAATACATTTCTTTTTGTTGATGCTATCTGGCTTATAAAACACACTGACTGAGAAGACGCCAAAGGAAAGAAAAACGGGGCACCCAAGGGGATGCAAGTGAGTTGGTGCTGGGCTCCTGATCATTACTTCCAGGACGTCAGCTGCAGAGAGAAACCACGTGGCAATTTGGGGGCACTTTGTGGGGCCAAGCCTCGAACAAGGAGCCTCCAGACCTTGGGAAGTAGGTTCTCACTCTATTTCTGAATAAGAGAACAGACACTCAGAGAAGAAGAGACTTCTCCAAAGCCTCATGAGCAGCAGAGCCTGGGCTAAGGCACAGGACCACATCTACTGCTCTGCGCAGCCTCTAGACTGTGATCAGTGGGCAGAGCCCTTTTCCTATCTGGCCTAGGGCCTGTAACACAGGCACTGACCTTGGCTCTCCACCTGGGGACACAGAGAGCTCTTGACCAGCAAGGTTTGAGGCCTAGCGCTGAGCCCTCAGAGCACGTGGCATGGGCAGGAGCCTGGGTTTCTGGGTCTGTGAGTGGGAATGCTTAGGCCTGGCTGTCGGACTATTTATTGCTAACCGACAACCCCTCTAAACAAATGGCCAAGCCCAGAGAGGAGCTGGGTGACCCCTCTGTGCTGGCTGGCTATCCTTGTGGGACCCACTATAGGAGGACTTGTATGGCCAAAGCTGCTTGGCAGGACTACACAAGCAGGCCCCAGGGCCAGGCCTGCCTTCCTAGTCAGTTCCTCAGCCCAACAGCAACAGCAGTTTAGAGAAGCAGACCAAGCTCTGGCCAGGGTGGGCCTGCTGGGTGACCTCATACAAGGCCCTTCCTCTCTCTGAGACTCCTCGTCAGCAATGGTAGGCTTGTGGTCAGGTAATGATCTCCCTCAGCCAGGGGCTGTGGAGCGAGGGTGTGTGTGAAAAGTAAATCCTTGGGGCAAGAGGCCCCTCCCCTGCCACGTCGTCCTTACCCGCTCGTACATGGGTGAAGCCGGGCTCGAGTCCTCTTCGGTCCCACAGGGGGATGTGTCCCCAGTGGATACACGGCTGACTGCCATCTCAGCATGGCCCTTGCCCTGAGGCCCCTTCATGCGTACAAATTCCATGTTGTTGTATTTGTAGAAACCAAATGACATCTTCTGGGCCATGCGAGCAGCCACACTCACCTGTGGTGGGTGAGACGCAGCTTCAGTCAGTGCTGTGAGGCTGGCTCCCAGGCCCTCCCCTTGGGACACAGTAGCCAGTGTGACCGTCTCAAAGGCTATCTTTGAGGGGCTCTGGGCCACAGGGAACCCAGGCAAGCACAGAAGACAGTCCGGTGCAGCACATGCTCTGGATCGCTGGCCGAGGCTGTTCCCCACACACCACACCGCTGGGGTGTTAACCTCAAGCTGTGGCACTAGCCATACCAGAGTGGCCTGTCCTTCTGGACTCCTTTCTCCACTGAATTAGTCAGGGGCTACTTGAGGCAGCGGGAGTCACCACACCAGTGGTTGTCACCTCACAGGGAACCTCAGGGGAGAAGTCCCCATCTGCATCTAAGATGGACACAGGTGGTCCGGGGAAAGGAACACAAGGCAGACTGTGGCCCCAGGAGGTGCCCTGGTGGAGGAGCAACCTTAGCACAGGGTGGGCATTGTGTGCCCGTGCAGGACAGGGGCCTGCCGCACCACCCTGGGCAGCCCTGCACTCACGCGGTTGTCATACACCTTCTTCAGTGCCTCGTAGCGGATGGAGCCCTGGAAGATGACTCCCTGGAACATGTTGGTTTTGTCACTGGCCACCAGCTCGACGCAGACCATCTCTCCTTCCCCCACAGTCATGTCACTGAACACCTGAAGTGGGGGACGTGGAGACAGGGACACCAGATGTCAGCGCCACCTCTAAACCACGACCCGGCCTGGCAAACGGAGATTTAAACACCATTCTGAGCCTGGCATGGCCCAACCTGTAATCCCAGTACCACCAAGTGGGAGGCTGAGGCAGGAGGATGGAGGGTTTGAAGTCAGAGTGGGCTACATGTGAGAACCTGTCTCCAGAAAGAAATAGAGAGGGGGAGACAGACAGGAAGAGGAAGAGGAGGGTAAGGAGAGGGAGAAGGAGAGATGGAAGGGTGTGGGAGGAAGAGAAAGGAAAAAAAGACCTCATTTTGCAGAGGACCCTGGGAAGAGCTCAGCCTACCTGTCAGCGGCCACCCAGCTCCCCCACCCGCCTTCAATCCTTCAGCTAGGAACAAGCTCGCCGCGGGGCAGGACTATGCCGCAGCAAGGACTCACACAGGAGGACGACCTCCCTCCTACCAGCCAGCCGCTTGAAGAACCGTCATCTGTCTACTTTGTGCTGAGTTAAAACTACCAGGACTAGGAGGGCACTTGGGGACCTCCTTTCTGCCAGCCCTGTCTAGCCCACCTTGCCCTGACCATGGCCCCATGTGAGCCTACACCACCTGTCTAGGAGAACAGCAGTGGGACTTGAGTGGAAACAACCGACCTGAGCCATGGCTCCAGGGGCCACCACCCAGCGTTGACAAGTAGACTTGGCAGTAAACTGCTGAGCCGAGTGAGCCCGAGAAGTGCCAGGGAGCCTCACGTATTTCCACTGGGACCCTGGCCATCTCTGTACCCAAGGACCTGCACCCCAAAGGTCTCAACAGAGGAGTCAAGCAGAGAGTGGGATGGCCAGCCTTCCTGCCCATCCTCTTGGCATCTGTACTTCTCTGAGTGTTAAGTGTTTTTCAGGCCCATTTTCCCACCTTTAAAACAAAGGCTTGGTCACAGAACCGAAGGCCCGCCCTCTCTGATTCCCTTGAAGCTCGGAGCAGCATGGGCAGAGAAGGTCGTTCACAGAGCAGTAGCAAATAATGGTTCCTCCAGCCAGACAGCATTTACTCTGAGCATCTATGGTTTCTCCCAGTCAGCAATCCTCAGGCTGTCAACCCTCACACCTGGGTAGGACACCTGGCTCTGCTCACTTTACAGATGACGAAACTGAGACTTAGAGCAAGGAGAACTTGTACCAGATCCAACACTGGGAAGATGGGGAGCCACACTGGTTAGTGTCCAGACGCTTCCCTACTCCGGCCACCCAGGCTCCTGGGACTCTTCCAGGGCCTCTGCCTCAAGTCTCCCGAGAGGGGAAGCAGAGTGGCGGCGGGAAGCGCCCACCTCCTCGAAGCTGTCAATCATGAAGAAGATGTCGGGGTAGCTCATCCTGGACTCTTCTCCTTTGCTGTCCATGGGGTGTCTGCTTGGGGACGCGAACACTTGCTGAAAGGAAGCAGACAGAAGGGCTGAGATGCCTGCCTGGAAGGAGCCAGAGCCACCACAGGTACAGCATGTGGCCGCACCACCAAGTCAGTCCAAAGGCAGAGACGCATCCTGGGGGAGCTGGGTGTCGACAGGACTGGATACTAGAGTCAACCACTTGCCTCAGGGGTGGAAAAGTGAAGAGGAGGAGGAGGAGAAAAGGAAGGTTAGGGAGGAGGAGGAGAGGGGCAGGGGACAAGTCCCAGAACAGGCAGCAGGTGACCAGAGGGTTGCCATGGGGGGTCCTGCATTGGGGCTCACCTGGGACTTCTTTCTGTGGATGTGGATGTCGCCCCCATCTGCACGGGTGCACACTGCACAGGTCACCATGTAGTCCAGCTGGAAGAGAGCGCAGGTCAGGGTACATGGGGGCCCCTGTCCCTCAGACCCATGGGTGTTCTGGGTCACGCCACCCTATACCTTCTGCAGGATGAGATTCAGGCAGACGCTCTCCTCCCAGTCAACGTCGGGGTCTCCCAGGCCCGGCAGCTTCTTGGAATCCCGTCGGTACACCTCCACGCCCACCTCGGGCTCAGCCTCAGCTGGCTGCAGTACAGGACAGAGTGAGACTCTGGAGCCCACTGCGGCCTTCTATTCCCTGACAGCTGCACTGGGCAGATGGTAACAAAGACAAGACACCCATCCCTACCCTAGCCCTAACACACTCCTACCCTGAGCCCCAGTTTCCTCATCTGTGTAACAGACCAACAACTTCCTCTCACAGTTGTGATGCTTAAAAGAGCGTGCATTTCCCAAGTGCCACTAAGGACAGCGGTGTCCACTGGGCTCACAGTGGGTAGCAGGGTTTGGGCTCTGTTTCACAGATTATCAAGCTTTTGTCTGCAAGGAAGGCACGGTGAATACCATTGAAACAGGCTGAAGATCACACACCAGACAACCGTCAGAGCCCAGAGCAGCTGCCTGCCCCCTCCAGGGAGGAGAGCAATTGGAGGTGGACTCTGATGCAGCCTGTCCAGGTGGGGGCAGGGGCTGACGCCTGGATTCTAGCTAGACCCCGGAGGGCTTCTACGAGCTCCTGCAGGGGCACAGGCTTGTATACAGAGGTGGAGCGGGGATCTGTGCAGAGGTGCCACGGGGCGATATGGGTGTGCCATGTGGGGGAGGAGGGTCTGGATAGGACAGGAGGAGCATGACTCCTGTTTCCCATGCCCTGTGAGGTTGCAGGCATCACCTGAGCTGAGTTGGTGATGTAAGCTCCAAGCTGGTGCTTCCCTCACCCCGTGCTCCCCTGTGACTGACGCGCCTTCTTGGCACTCCCCTTGGGTCTCACGCCGCTGCCCTTTCTGTTCTCTCAGTACTTAACACTCGGAACCACCTCGCTTACTGTCCCCCAGGAATACCCAGTCCCACAGGCTGGCATGGGCTCTGCACATGGCGGAGGTTCAGCAAACATCTGCTGGCTCAGTGCGGGGCAGGAAACCCACCGCACAAGTGCACAGCTGTGGTGGGTGAGCACCGCAGCACGTGAACAACAACTCCCTGTGTGTCCAAGAACAGGCCAGAGCTGCTTGGACACCCTCCCTCAGAAAGGCAGGTGGGTGGTGTGATGCCCAACAATGGCATGCAGCAACCAGACTGTCATCACAGCCACCTGTGCCGATAGTAAGTGTCACCGAGAGGAAGCAGCAGCTAGAGCACAAACTGTGAGCTCCGAATGTGTGGGTCCGGGACAGGCACGACCTACTCAGGTGCTCGGTCTCTGGAGCTGGAAACTAGTGACCCCCACTCTCACAGACAAAAGACCACCAACCTGTACACACTGGCATGTAGGTTGCAATCAAGAAAAACTACCACAAGAGAAACATAGGCTCAGGAGCCACACTGCACACCAGGAGGCAATGGGACCCAGCACTTTGGTGTTCTGAGTAGATTTGGGGTCATCTGCATCTTCTGAGGGCATCAATGAGGTACCAGCACAGCTGGAAAAACAATCAGATGCCCACATCCCTCCCTGCCAAAGAGAAAATGGGTCACTGAAATGGGCTGTTCTGTCCAGGATGGCCCGAGATGTCAGCGCAGAGGATTCTGACATGCTGCGGAAGATCAACAGGATTCCAGAGCTGTTCCTGGAGCAGGGTGCGGGAATTCCGGCACCCCGAGCCCACCCACACTGCAGTTCTGGCTCTGCCAATCCACCCTCCTCAGCTAGGCAGGGATCCAGGCTTGTTGTCATGACAACCAGGACCAGCAGATTGGAGAGGCGGAAAGGGGTGGGAGGCAGTGCAGCGCTTGCCTGCCGCAGAACCCTTGTAATGCACGGCGGGAGCCCCCACCTCTGCAGCCCTGGGCTGGGCTTGTGTCCTGGTGGGTTGGGGCTCTGTACTCCAGTCTGCCCCCTGCAGGCTACCATACACGCTGTGGACTGCTAGCCTGGGAAAATGTCCAGCCTGGGTAGGCTACACAACCCTGACTGACCTCAAGACTGGCCTCCAAACCCCGGACCAGACATCACCCAGTCAGTCCTCCCTGGGACCCATGCAGAGGAGGCAGGACTGATCATGCCTCAGGCCAAGGAGACATCTCAGGCGGGGGTTCCTATTTCCCCCAAGGCCTGAGTGGTAGGTAGTTTTTCTTGATTGCAACCTACATGCCAGTGTGTACAGGTTCGTGGTCTTTTGTCTGTGAGAGTGGGGGTCACTAGTTTCCAGCTCCAGAGACCGAGCACCTGAGTAGGTCGTGCCTGTCCCGAACCCACACATTCGGAGCTCACTGCCTCTCTGGTTGGTCTCATGCCATTGGGTTTGGTTACAGTTTACTCCCTTCCCCCTGAAAAAAGTACTCTAAGGTCAGGGCACGATGTCACAAACTAAACCACCCAGTGCTGGGGACAGGGCCATTTGCACAAGGCTCACTGTTATTCGGTGCGCACTGTTAGATTCAAGCTTCCTACACTGGCTTCAACACCCCCCAAAATCTTCAGCCCCAGGGATCTTCCTGTTCCAAACTCCTCCCTCTTGGGTTGATGGCTGCTCCACAAAGGAGGAGGTGCCTTTCACTTCTTTTCCACCCAAGAGCCACAATCTGCCCTACCTCCTCCTCTCCACCTGGTCCTCCAGGGCATACATACGCCTGTCACGGGCAAACACACACCCATGCTCCCTGCCCCCTGCCGACTTCTCCTGGAAGAGGCTGGGTTCACAGCCCTGTCTCCCTGAAGACTTCAACACCCTGAGGTAAACCTTGAGTGAAAGCACAGCCCATACCTATGCTGTGCTGGGGCTAGAGAGGGGATGCCCACAATGGAGGTCACCTGCATGCAGAGGCTCCCTGACACCCATCTCTTCAAGGACATCTATGGTCACCTCAACCTCAAACAGCCCAGCTTTATAGGTGTTCAGGGGGAGGGCTCTACCGTTACCAACTATCTGTTCCCAAGTCCCAGAGAGATGCCTGCATCCAGGGCACAGCCATAAGGAAAATTAGAGGGGAGAAAATTGATTCTGTACACTAGAAAGGAAGGGTAGGGAAGGGGGGACTGAGGAGCCAGGGCTGGCCTCCCGATCCAGAAGGTTCTGGCTTCAGTGTTGCTACACACCAACACCTGCCAGACAATCAGGTCTTGGCTTCAGGTCCTCCACAGGCTGTCCCTGCTCTGCCCACCTGCCACTGGGGCTGATCTGAGAGGCCTCTGTGCTTTGAGCTCCTCTCCAGTCCACAGCCACACCCACTTCTCCAGACTCTAACCTCCTCCTCTCTGGTCAGTGGCTTACAGTCTCCTGCTAGCCCCTCCCACAACCAGTCTGGCAAGATAGCCCCCCAAAGCCTCTTTTGCAGGAGGCACACAGTTTCCTGCGTATCCACTCACAGGAAGCTCATCTTGTATGTACCCAGGCTTGTGACAGGGAAAGGGCTCTCAGCACTCAGTGTGAGCCACAGTTGAGAAACCACAAGTCATAGGACACTGGGCTTAGAGCCAGGTAGGCCACAAGTCCCATACCTGGCTCCACAGCCTGGCCACTTTTTGTCTTAAATGCAAAGAAACCATTCCCATGTTTAGCATGTGGGCCCACTTAAACATTTCACAAACCACTAAACCTGGAGAAGAGAAGGAAATGTGCAGAATTTGGTCTCATGAACACACTTACATTTAGAGCGTGAAATTCTTTGGTGGGTAGATTCCACTCTGAGCCCCGTGTTTCCTTCTCTGTCCATTCCACCCACTCCCAGGTGCGGGAAGTTCATACAGAGAGCAAGGACATGGCTGAGTGCTTTCCCAGTCACAGGAAAATAACCTGTTATCACCATCACCACCAGCCAGCCATTGCCCTGACCACCCAGGACAGAGTCCTGGACTTGGAGCTCAAAACCCTGCACTACAATCCACTCACTCGGTGAGAGGCTGACTTTGTTGTCTGGACCCCGAGTCTCAGTTTCCTCAAAGCTACATAGCCAACAATCATGCCTCCCCCTGCAGAGACCTGGGCACAGCCCACAAGCAGGCAGTGCAGGTAACTGTCTCCCAGATCCCTTGAATATAGTGGGTGCTCAGTATGGTTTCCCCTCCGACACACACGGAAGCTGCAGGGATGCCCCCGACCCCGCAGTCCAGAGGCAGACCCTGCGGGATGCTCTGGGTACAGCTATGAGGCGGGGTGGAGAGGGTCACCCACCTTCCTCCCGTCAATGCTGCTCTCACCACCTGTGTAGGCCCGCTTCCGCCGCACGTAGAATAGCATGTCGTCCTGCCGGGGGGCCAGCTTCTCCATGAAGTAGGTGGAGAACATCCATGTCCAAAAGACGATGCGGTCATCCTTGAAGCACCCTGCAGGAGGAGGCCAGAGGAGTGAAAAAGGACCCTCCTGGCCCTGGCTCTGACCTTGGCCAAACCCAGGCTTCCCCACTTGCATTTCTGGTCAGAAATCTGTCAGGGCTAGGATGCTCTGCCTTCTCCCTTAGGACCCCACCCCCGCCCATGGGCACCAGAGAAGCTAAGGATGCCTCCCCAGAGGCCTAGCACTCCACCCAGCGGCAGCCCAAGAGCTGCCGGCCCGACTAGCACACTCCTGCCCGTGAATGAATCAGCAGCTTGGGAGAGGAAGGCGCTGGCGGGCTGGCTAAGCTGTGAGCAGAAAGGCTTTGCTGGGGAGATCTTCCAGCACTACTGCAGACATCCCAGCCCTCCCCGCTCAGGCTGCGCAATCCCACTGAGAATCTGACTTAAAGGGACAGCCAGCCCATTTCGGCGGCGGGCAGAACCCCCAGGAGAATGCCAGACCGATATCCATTTTGATTCTTTCTGATTTTTTATTACAAATGATATTTTTGTATGGTAAATGTGTGACCGTTTCCTGTTGTAGAAGAAAAGAACCCACAGGCTTTGGAAGGAAAGATCTGTGTTTCTACCTCAACCCTATCAACTTTATCACATATCAGAGGACATGCAGTTCAGTCTCTGAGTCACAGGCTCAGAGAATCTTCAGGGTAACTGGCACCCCAGTTGGAACCGTTAGTGCTTAGTAAAGGCAGGCTTCCTTTTTTAAAATTTTTTTTAGAAATTATTTTTATTTTATATGTATGAGTGTATTGCCTGTATGTATGTAAGTGCACCCATGTTGTGCAGTGGCCCCAGAGGTCAGAAGAGGGTGTTGGATCACACCTGGAACTGGAGTTATGGATGGATGCCTGTGGGTGCTGGGAATCAAACCCAGGTCCTCTGAAAGAGTAGTCAGTGCTCCTAACTGCTGAGCCATCTCTTCAGCCCCTGGGTTTCCTTTCTTTAGATGGCTCAAAGAGTTATCACAGGTGTTACTCACATGTTAAATTTCTTGTGGGTTTTCTTCTTTTCCCACTGCCCCTCGCCCACTGAGACCTAGCTCCTTGCTTCTGACGTTTAGACCTAAGAAGTGTAAGTGTGACCATGCCCTCCACTGTCCTCAGGGGTCCTTCATGGCCAGAGCAGGGGCTGATGGCAAGCAGAAGGCCCCAGCCACACCACAGAACCAACACACAAAGCCAGCCTTGCCCAGAGTCCTCTGACTTCTGCCAGCAGGGTGTGGCCCACCTGCTTCTGCCTAGCCTGAGCACTTGCCCAGCATGAGCAAGGTCATGGATTCCATCCCCCAGGACCAGGAAGCAAAGACCTGGCAGAGGTTTCTAGGTGCCCAGGCAATTAACAAACAACAAAGTCACAATAGTGACGTCAGCTACAAATCAGGCAAAGAATTCTGAATGGGTTGTAAAGCCTCAGTCACTCTATTTTTACTGACCCATTTCACAGAAAAATTCATCAAGAAGCTAAAGAACCCATCCAAGTTCCCAGAGCTGGAAATGATCTGCCAGATGTTCACTCTCGGGCCTTGGAAAAATCTGTGTTCAGGAATTTGTTGAAAAGAAGGAACCAGTTACAAATGTCCAGTGGGCAGGCAGCTGGCAAGATGAGGGGAGCAGGAGACTGGGGAGGCAACTGGAGGAGGCCTCCATGCAGGGCAGAGGCAGGGCAGGGTCAGATCCCCAGTCCAAGCCAGAAACACTCAGCACCTAGAGAACTAGCTCTGCTGTTAGAGCAATCCCACTCTGAGAGCCAGAGTTCGGCTCTCCACATCCAGGTCAGGCAGCTCATAACCACCTGTAACTCCAGCTCTGGCGCAGTCTGATGCCCTCTGCTGGCTTCTGCGGGCACTTGTACACTTGTGGCATATACATACGGGAGCAAACCTTGTTTCTGTAATTCCTACTAAGTGAGCTGTGCTTCTAGCACTCGGGGATAGAAGGGGGACAATCAGGAGCTGGGGTTCATCCTTGGCTACAGAGTGAGTTCAAAGTCAGGATGGACTACATAAGACCCTGCATAAGACCCTGCCTCAAAATTAAAGAAACAAAAAAAGACCACTCAACAGGCCATTTCTGCATTGAGCTTTAAGCATCCAAGTAACCAAAGCAAGCTGCCTGCTGGTGTGGCGTAATGAGAGGACAGTTTGAAAGGCACAGGGTTCCCGGAACCCACATGGCAAGGAGCACATCCTGGAGAGCAACAAACCACGCGTGTGTGGTGGCTCCTGACTATCTGGGCTCCTACAGTGTGTCCCAACAGCAGTGTAGCTGTCAAGATGTTCAATGGCGGCACCTGTAGCTACCAGCCCCTCTGAAGTAAGGACCATCTCCACTAACCAACTGCCAGCCTCCACTTCCACTCCAGTGGCCATGCTGAACCATCGCTGGAGGAAATTTCCTTAAAAGGTATTTTCTAGGACTGGAGAGGTGGCGCAGCATTAAGAGCACTGGTTGCTCTGTTCTGAGCACTACGTGGTAGCTTACAACCACCTGTAACTCTAGTTCTGGGGATTGAATACCCTCTTCTGGTTTCTATGGGCTTCTACGTGCACATGGTACACACATTCTTCACACACACACTGTCACACACACACACACACACACATCTTTAAAAACAAAAAGGTATTTTCCTAAGCTGGATGTCATGGCACTGGGTGTCATTCCAGCACTCAGGAGGACTGAGGGCAGGAGACTTGCAAGTTGAAGGCCAGCCTTTTGGACTACAGTTTTTTTTGGACTACAAAAAAAAAAAAAAGAAAAAACCCTTTCCCGTTCCTCTCTTAAGGCCTTCCTGTCCAATTGGAAACAAAATCCCAAGTCTTGCCCAGCATTCTACAGAGGCACCCTGGCCTCCTGGCCACACTGACCCTGCCCTGTGACACTGGCCCTGGGGCCTGTGCATGGCTCCTCCTCCACCTCCAGTTTTTCCAGTGGATGCCAGCACAGATGACTCTTTCCCACTCCAGTTTGTTTCAGATGTCATCTCCTTGGAGGGCCTTTCCTGCCCCACATCAAGCGTGCCCCTCGGGCCACCTTGACATCACCCTGTTTTACTGTCCCCAGAACCTTACCCCTAGCTGGTGTGATACATGCACACCACTGTGTGCCCATGGAGGAAGGATCTGGTCTGAACTGTCATTAGGTATCAGTGCCAGGATCAAGCAGGCCTTCAAGAAATACAGATAGAATAAAGAGGCTGCCCCAGCCTCCAGCAAGGATGGGCTTGCGTCACCCAGTCATTGTCCTCTTTCTGCCTCAAGGAAAGATGGACAAGTTTCCAAAGAGGCCCCAATTCTTACTCAAGACCAGGATTGAACTGGGCTGGCCCAGTTCTCAAAGACTAAGTGAGAAGCTGCCCTGAGCTGCACAAGGCTGGAGGCTTCTCAGGAGATCAGGCAGGAAGGGCTGATCCTCACTCTACCTCCAACCTCCTAACTTCCCCGACCACCTGCAGAGTCCGAGCACCAAGCACAGGTGAGTCTGAAGAGCCCAGAAAGTTCTGAGAGAAATGGCTGGCCATCGGCTGTGGAATACCTTGCTGACAAACTCAGGCTCTCAGGCTGGAGTAGAGCAGTCCAAGTGGGAAAACCCCCCAGTCTACCAGGAAACACAAAAGGAATTACCCGGACATCACCCAAGTGTAACAGCCCTGGCAGGAGGGAGAAGATGCTGTAGAGAGAAGCACACCCTCCCTTAGCTACCAGATCACTAAAACGCACTTCTAGGAACTGGAATTCCCATGGGAATCTAAGGCCGGCCACAGCGGGAACCTGTTTGGGGTAAAGATGTCACAGGAGAAGCTGGAGCCACACAGAGATCACCAGCAGTCCACACTTTGAGAACGGTGCTTAATTACACCTCTTGTCCTCTGCTTAAACCTAAGCCTCCTGTCAGGACCAAGAAGATGGTCTTGGGGTGACTCGACCTCTCTGTTTGTTCCTCTTCCCAATGTGACCGTATTGAATAAATCTCCTTTTTCTGCTTTGCACTCATCTACTTTAAAACGCTAATTACTTATTTAGTCTATGTGTGCACATGGTGCAGCACACTATGGTGTGTGTGGAGGTCAAAGGACAATACTTGGGAATCAGTTCTCTCCTCACACCATGTGGGTTCTGGGGATCAAACTCAGGCCATCAGACTTTGGCAGCAAGCACATTTATCTGTGAGCTGTCTTGATACCCAACCTCTCTCTTTAATTGGTCACTGGGGACTTGTGGCTGAACCTAGCTGGATGGGTCTGCTAGAACCCAGGCTTTGACCCTAACAGCTCTGGGACTACCAGAAGCCTGAAGCACCCATGGGACAGAGGACCCAGGGCATCTCCACTTCCAGGACACACAGACTTGAAAGCTAGAAGAATCACAAAAGAAAGAGCCAAGAGCTGCCCTTGGAAAAACATCACAGCCACTTCATGCCGCAGACAAGGCTGCTGCCCAGAGGGCAGCCTTAGAGACTGAGAATCACAGAATGATGTCCAGGTCTCCACCAGGGAAACAGGTGAGATGCCAATCAGAGTCGGTGATCCGCCACAACCTTACTGATTCACAGGAATGTGGGCAGATAACAATCTCACTAACACCAGAGAACTCACAAGACAAGCTGTCACTTGTTTGTTTAAGAGTCTCAGGCAGCCTAGGTTAGCCTGGAAGGTGCTATATATCCCAGAATGACCTTGAACTCCAGATCCTCCTGCCTCCTCCTAGGAGCTAGATCACAGGCATGTATGACATTTAGATTTTTATTTATGTATATGAGTGTTCTGCCCTCATGTATGTAAGTGCATCCATGTCATGCGATACCTGCTGAGATCAGAAGAAGGCATCAAATTCCCTGAAACTGGAGTTTCAGATGGTTATTAGCTGCCATGTGCTGGGAACCAACCCTGCTCCCTCCCAAGAGCAGCCAGTGCTCCCATAAACTGTTACTGCTTTCTTTCCTCTTTTTTTTTTTTTTTTTTTTTTTCTCTTTTTGAGACAGAGTCTCCCTGTAGCCCCAGCTGGGGTCTGGGACTTGCTATGTAGACCAGGCTAGTCTTGAACTCACCTGCTTCTGCTGGGATCAAAGGGGTGAGCCACCACGCCCAGCTGTAAACTGTTATTTTAACAGGTCAAATTTGTTCTTTAAAAAAGGACCCTAGGGGCTGAAGAGATGGCTTAGCAGTTAAGAGAGAGCACTGGCTGCTCTTGCAGAGGGCTGGGGTTCAATTCCCAGCACCCACATGGAGGCTAACAACTTAACTCCAGTTCCAGGAAATCTGATGCCTTCTTCTGACATCCACGGGCACTGCATGACACAGGTGCACTTACACACATGCAATGCACTCATACACATAAAATAAAAAATAAAAATTATTTTTAAAATACCCTTAGGTCAGGTGTGATGGCTCACAAATTGAATCCCAGCTCTTGGGAGGATGAAATAGGAAGATTCTTACGGATTTGAGGGCCGAGCTACAGAGTGAGAACCCATC
This sequence comes from Eospalax fontanierii, assembly GCA_035773235.1. NCBI lineage: Eukaryota > Metazoa > Chordata > Mammalia > Rodentia > Spalacidae > Eospalax > Eospalax fontanierii. Next base: position 74,596,421 of record CM069537.1, read on the forward strand.
TCAAATATCTACAAACACATGTTAAGAAATGTCAGATTCTGGGGCTGGACAGATGGCTCAGCAGTTAAGAGCACTGGCTGCTCTTGCAGAGGCCCCAGTTTGGTTCCAAGGACCCACTTGGAGGCTAACAATCATTTGTAACTCTACTTCCAGGGGATTCAATGCCTCCTGCTCTCCGCAGGCACTGCATGCACATGGCACATTTACACATGCATAACAAAGCAAATAACAACAATCAGAAGAGGAGAAGGGAGGAGGAACAGGAAGAGAAGGAGTGGGACGAGGAGGGGGAGGAAGATTCTGCAATCATTGGCATTCAATCCTAGGGAGCTTAGGGCATGCACATGAAACCAAATATACATTGATTTTATTTGTTGTTTACTTATTTGCAGTTCTGGGGACCAAACTCAGGGCCTTACAGGTGCTAAGCAAGTGCTCTAAGCTACATGCTTAGCCCCATCAACATTATAAAGGTTGTGACAAACATTCGTGGACATACAGAAACATGTGTCATAGGATCCTAGTGAAAAAGCAAAACTTTAGTTGCAGTCACACTAAGTACACGATGTAAACCACAGGGAAACACTGGACACACACATCAATCTGAATAGCAGGAAGAGCTGAGTTTAACAGGCTGGTCCTCCAGCCTTCCTTCTGGTCTCCCTCCCTCCCTCCCACTTAACCTTTTCAACTAACTTTTGGCCACAAACCTATGGCTTAATGTTGCAGGCCTGCAGAGCATGAATTGAGGAAGGAGAGGACCCCTCTCTTGACGGAGGAAAGGCAGACAGACAGATGTGCTCCACACCCACAAGCTGGACAGTGCCACCACATGGGTCCAGGTCCCAACTGCCCCCTACCCAGTCTGTTCCTGCAAACTGCCATCTTCCCAGACACAGCAAGGACTGGGAGCCATGACCAAGGTCCCTATTGTCACTCTCTGCAGTATTGTGAAACACTGGGGACTCTGGGTGCTGCTGCTTTGCATGATGAAGTCACTGGATCACAGCGACCCAGCACCCTTTGGTCCCACAGTACAGTAACTGGGTAGACACACAAGGGCACCTGGACCCTTGAGTAGCCAGGGAAATCACTACTGTTTCTCGATTCTCTCCTTCCTCCCCAGGCCTGCCCAGCAAGAACTCCCTTGGTCACAAACCCTGGGAGATGACAATCCAGCGAGAGCTTCCTGGGCTCCAGAGCCTTCTATTCCTGTCTCCCTGCCACTGAGCTGGCAGGCACTATGCGTTTCCCAGCCCTGGCTCCAATGGACAGACAGGATAGCAGATGCAGCCTGAAGCTGAGTCACTCACGAGGCAGCACCATGGACAGATCTGGCTGCTGGGCTGCGCACTCCCATGCTGGGATCCTGAGGGGCTGTAATGGGTCATTTCTCCCAACTCATGATCCTTGTGTTTTATAAATTATACACTAACACCGAATTAGCCGACCTGTCACTCCTGGGGAACCACAAGGGCAGGCTACCGAGTGTCTGGTCATTTAATGCACAAACAGCATTCATGCCCAGACACAGAACACAGCTCTGTGAGTCTGACCTTTTCAGAGATCTATGCGAGATGCTGTGGATAGAGGGACTCTCTCGGACAGCTCTGCTTCTTCCTGTCTTTATTTACAGTCTGAGGAAAAAAACACAAGGCCAGAACTGACTGTCACCTCATCCACTCCCAGCTGGGAACCCACTTGTCAGGTGACAGCTTGCACCAGTCTGCCATTAACCATGAAAGGCTGTGAGCAGTGGTGTGGGACAGCAAGTGAGCACTCACCACACAGAATCCGCAAACAATAAGGTCCAGGACTGACCCTGTCAACTCCAAATGGGGCCATGGATCAGCTGCACACACCTGTAATGCCAGCACTCAGAAAGGCTGAGGCATCAGAATCACTACAAGTTTGAGGCCAGCCTGGGCTAACATGGAAAGTTTCAGGCTAGCCAGTGCTACAGAGTGAGACCTTGTCTTAAAAATAAATAAATAAATAAATAAATAAATAAATGAAAACCAGGGCTGTTGAGAAGGTTCAGTGAGTAAAGGCACTTACCACTAACCTGAGGTGATCCCAGGAACCCTGACAGTGGAAGAAGAAAACTGACTCCTACAAGCTATCCTGACTTCACATGCAAGCCATCACATGTATGTCCACATGAATACACACACAAAAAAAAATGTAAAAATTTGCTGTAAATTCACAAAAACCCTAAACCCCCACATCACAGCAGCCCAAACCACCCACTGTCCTACAGTGCTTTACATATAAACTCAGGCTGCTGGAGACCCCATCCCACTGCATGGGGGAGGTCAACCTGAGGAGAGAAAATGCACGGGAGTGCAGAGATGCAGGTCCCCTGAAGCCCTTAGTGCATGTATTACAACACTCTACGGCTTGAGTTTCCAACCCTTCCACAACGGTAAGCCAATACATTCCCTTCGCTAGAGCTTCTGGGACACAGGTCCTGGCTAGCCTTAACTGCCAACACAGCCTAGAGCCGTCAGAGAAAGGAGTGTCAATTGAGGTTTTGTAGATCAGAGTGGCCTACGGGCACATCTGAGAGAGAGTGTCTTCATTGCTGATGGCTGCAGGAGGGCCTAGCCCACGGTGGGTGGCACAATTCCCAGGCAGGTGGTCCTAGGATGTGCAAGGAAAGTCACTTGAGAACCTCACACATTTTGAATCTTGTACCCTGAGTAAGCTGATTACTGAAAACATAACCAAAAAGCTGGCCATGGTGCCCACCTATGATCCCAATATCAGAGCCTGGGGCAGAAGGATGAAAATTTGAGACTAGCCTTGGCTTCAGAGTGAGATCCTGCCTCAAAAAATGAATGAATCAAAACAGGGGCTCAAAGGTGGCTCAGTCAGTGAATGTAAATTTAGCTTGAATTTCTCTCTGAATTTTTGCTATTGGTTCATGCAGCGGCAAGTCCTGATCTCTGACCAATAAGAGGGAAGGAAGGCAGGCAGACGGGGAAAGATGGCGGCCAGTGGAGGCATAGAGAAGGCTCTCACCCATAATGTGACTCATCCCTGGCACATGGACAAAGGAAAGTGCCCTGGCCCCATGCAGGGAGCCAGAGACCCTGATGGCTGCCTTCTTGACACAGCTGGCAGAGCATAATTACATTCGCACGAGGACTTTGTAAGTCACCTCAAATAAATCCCTCTAATCAGAGGACTATTCTCCGTTTTATTCTGCTGGACTGGTGCCAGAGGGGGGACCAAACCCTGCCCACCAAGGCACTGGATGAATTTGTCACAACACAGTAATTCAGAAAGTGCTTGCCACACAAACGAAGACCTGAGCTCAGTCTCCCAGAACCCACATAAGATAAGCTGGGCATAATAGTCTTACATAAGCTCTGGGCAAGTGGAGAGAGGCAGATCCCTGGGGCTTGTGGGCCAGTCAGTACTGGGAGGCAGAGGCAGGGGGATCTCTGAGAGTGAAAGGCCAGCCTGGTCAACATAGTGAGTTCCAGGCCAGCCAGGGCTACAGGGAGACCCTGTCTCAAAAGAAAAAGAAAAGAAAATGGAAACAATGGATATGAACTTCCGGCCTCCATATGGACCCCCCACACAAAGGAATCCACACGAACCCCATACACACAAAGGAATCCACATGAACCCCCCCACACACAAAGGGATCCTCATGAACCTAGAAGCACACAAAGGAATCCACGTGAACCCCTCCCCCACACAAAGGAATCCACATGAACCCCCCACATACACAAAGGAATCCACACGAATCCCCACACACACAAAGGAATCCACACCAACCCCACACACACAAAGGAACCCACACGAACCCCCCCACACACAAAGGAATCCACACAACCCCCCACACACAAAGGAATCCACACGAACCCCCCCCACACACAAAGGAATCCACATGAATCCCCACACACAAAGGAATCCACATGAACCCCCACACACAAAGGAATCCACACGAACCCCCCCCACACACAAAGGAATCCACACAAACCTAGAAGCACACAAAGGAATCCACATGAACCCCCCCACACACAAAGGAATCCACACAACCCCCCACACACAAAGGAATCCACACGAACCCCCCCCACACACAAAGGAATCCACATGAATCCCCACACACAAAGGAATCCACACGAACCCCCCACACACAAAGGAATCCACATGAACCCCCACACACAAAGGAATCCACACGAACCCCCCCACACACAAAGGAATCCACACAAACCTAGAAGCACACAAAGGAATCCACATGAACACCCCCACACACAAAGGAATCCACACGAACCTAGAAGCACACAAACGAATCCACATGAAACTAACCCCCCCGGCCACACAAAGGAATCCATGTGGACCTACACATACACACACACACACACAAATCCATGTGAACCTACATACACACACACACACACACACACACACACAGAAATCCACATGAACCTACACACACACAAAGGAATCCACATGGACCCCACACACACAGAGGAATCCATATGGACGTACACAGACACACAGGAATCCACATGAACCTAAAAACATACAAAGGAATTCACATGGACCTACAAACACACAGAGGAATCCACGTGGATACACACAACAGAATTCATGTGGACCTACACACACACACACACACACACACACACACACACAAAGGAATCCACATAGACCCACACACACAGGAACCAACATGTACCTACACACACATATACACACACACACACAAAAGGGGGAAAAAGGAACTTTTTAGGGACTATAGTTATTAAAGCCAGAGTTTAATAAAACTCAATTCCAGGAAAAATGCTCATGCTGAGGAAGAGAGCTGAACACAAAATTGTACTTATATAAACACTTATGAGGACACTAGGCTTGTTGAAAAGCACCACAGATATCCACAGTGGCTCCTTCCCGTTTTCCAAAACTCTTGCAAGTTTACAAATACTACAGCATCCTGTGAGTCAGGCGCCAGGAGCACCACGCTAAACTTCCTTCTCCATCTCACAACTCCACCAGCAGGGTTTGTTCTACAATTAGGGATGCCAGTAGCAGGGAGAGCCTGCGGGGTGGGGAGCAAAGCTGGTCCCAGCTGAATTGTGAACCCAGCACCCACCCCTGATGGGTGTGGAGCATCCACAAGCGCCCACGATGGAGGCCACTGGCAGATGGTGCTCAGCACTAGGCAGGAGTCAAGAGCAGAAAGGCCAACATCCTGGCCTAGCTACCAGCAGCTCCCCAGTGAGAGGAGGTTCTGCTGGGGCCCAGTATAAACTATGAACTACAAAGGAAAAGAGAAGTGACTGAGCAGCAGTCATGTCCTGGGGAAGTGGGGGCCTTGAGGGGCAGGGAAAGGCCCAGTGGCAAGGACTTAAGCAGGTATTGAAGCTGGAGTGGCCCAACCTCACAGGCAGTCTAGCATCTGGGAGAGTGGCTGGTGTTTATTCTTCCAGGATAAACCTGTGAAGAGTCTGGCAGGAGTGTGTGTGGCTGGGGGAGGGGGGACACTGAGACTGTCTCTGCTGGCCTGTCCATGCTAGTACCCGGCCTGGGCCCAAACATGGGCACCTGATGAGAGTGCACTTGGTCAACAGTGCTAGGTTCTAGATACCACCCAATAGTGGGGGACAGGAGGTCAACTCTCCTTGGGGAAAGTCCAAAAGTAGCCTTTGGTCCTCTGGGCAAGATGAATAGGCCTCTGTGGCCTCAATAGGCCTTTCATCAACATGTGCCTCAGAGTTAAGGCCCTCCTTTCCTGGGGCACAAAGCACAAAGAAGCTGATCAAGGAGGTCAGGCTGTCTGCTGAGGCCTGGGATGAAGAACTGGTCCATCGGGTCCCCATGTGAGCAATCCCAAGGGAAGCATGGCATGTGGGGTGTGGGTGTGCTCTAGTTGTCTGACTCAGGAAGAGTCATGGTCAGACTGCCCCAGGAGTCTGCCCTGCTGTCTCCAAAAGCAACAAACAGCCTCGCCCCACTACCCTGACCACATAACTCCTTGGCTACACCTCCTCAGCGGCAAGCTCTGTCCTCATTTCCTGGGTTTACCCACACCACACTCTGACTCCAGGCCACCTGTGACCCAATGGGTCTTTCTTAATGTGTCAAGGACTTCCTGTACCCCAAGACCCGGTCCTTTCTACCCATGAGTACCTGCTCTAGGCTGCTTTCCTCATTTGATCTTTAGTCACTTGATGGGAAACTGAGGCTCAAGGCTAAGTAAAATGTTACTGCTTTGTGGCACCATCAGATTGCCACCCGTGTCGGCCTGCAAGGCCAGGCCCTCAGCTTTTTGCTACAGTCTGTTAGTCTTCAAGGGACCCTGCATCTGGCTAGATGGGTCACGGTAGGTAGCCAGTGAACGTGATGTAAAGCACATGAATGCAGGAGGCAGCTCAGACATCAAGGCTGCCTTAACACACCCACCTCAAGCCACCGTCAGGCAGACCTGCTCAAGTGGGGTACACAATGTTCAATCTTAGAACCCTGTGATCTCCCAGATTAATCCACTTCACAGTTAGGAAATGGACCCTGAGGTCTAGGCTGCCCAGCAAGGTCATGGTAGATGCGGTACCCAGTTCTGCACAGGACACAGTGTGAGGCCCTGGGCCAGGCCCCTTTCAGGGAGTGCAGGGGCTTCTGGGGCAGCCTGCAGGATCCCAGTGCTCACAAAGCTGTCTTTTATCTCTCTCTGCAGCAGCAGTACTCACAAAACCACCCACATGATCCCGTGACCAGCATGTTGAGGCCCTGCCATGTCACCACCCACCGCCTGCCCCTGGACCACTGTCATGCTTCCTGGCAAATCCTGCAAGCCGACAGATCTCTGGGCTCACCACCACCACGGTGGTCTTATCTGACTTCCTAAGAAAACTGACTCTGATCTCTACTTGTTCTCCTGAGACGTTTCCCTGGCCCAGTGAGAAGCTGTGATCCAGTAACCCCGGTGCCTCCCCCACCTGGGCTGGAGGTCTCTTTTCCATGGACTGCCTGCCTCTATCTGCCACTCACGTGCTACAGGGTATGAGGTGAGTCACAGAACCTCAGGTGCCCAGGGCACACCCTCCCCAGTGCTGACCAGTCTGGAAGCCAGGACCCAGGCTGGGAACTCAGGCTAGCATACCCATTCGCTCCTATCTCCACCCCACTCAACTGCCAGGCTCTGAGCCAGTACCCAGACACCCCAGGCTGACCCATGCAGCTGTGCACTGATCGTGTCCATACTAGGTCCCACTTGCTACAGGCTCTGCAGGCCCACGTGCACTAAGTGCATCCCACATGCTCAGCTCAAAAGCCACACAAAACAGGACCCCAAGAGCCGCCCAGCCTGGGGTCTTCCCTACCTTCAAGTTACCTAGCAACTCCTTCTGGGGGTACAACAAACCCAATCACACCTTTCCAGGACCTAGTCCTGCGTGCAGGCTCCTCAGAGCTGAAGTTCAGTCCCTCACTCACTCCTAGCTCTCCGCTAAGCAACTTCCTCCAGGAAAGGCCCTCTCAGTCCCACCCTCTCTCAGATCCGTCCTCTGCTCTCACTTCTATCATCCACCCTCTGAAGACCAGGGGCTGGGTGCTTCCTCATGCACCAAGCCAGGATAGCATCACCCAAGAAAGGCATCGATGTGTCTGAGCGTCAGTGCTGACAGGCCACACTGCTCAAGCCCAGCAACATCAGATCCCTCCGCAGTGCTACTGTGGGACCCGAGAAACTGCTCAAGCCGTGAGTCTCGCCGGCTCCATGAGCCGACCAGGGTGCCCACCCTGTCCAGAGCTACACTCAGTGAGATGAAGGAACACAGGACACACTGCGAGGGGAAGGGGTCAGGGAACAGGTCTGGGAAAACCTAGCTGCCTGGGCTCAGGATTCTCCAGGATGTGCACACCCCTGCCACAGCCCCTGGATGAAAATGACCTGAGCTGAGCCCCACAGCCTCAGCATCAAGAAGCTCCAGCTGGGGCTGGTTCATCCCACCAGGTTCCCTGCAGGGAGAGAACTCCCCAGAGATGCAGGGGGGGGATGTAGGGGTGATGGAGCACTCAGGAATCCCAGTCCCAACCCCCACAGGCAGGCAAGATTGAGATCTCCTGAATCAGCAGCAGTCAAAGCAGGCCAAGTGGGCACACCTGCAAGGGGCTGGGGGACAGGACGTGACACTGCTGCTGGCACAGCTCTCCAGGGCGGGAGGGCAGCGGCTTGGTTCTGTGTCGTGGAGCAGGGTGGAAGGTGCCCCTCCCATCTGTCTTTCCTTATTTCTGTTGTCCTGGAACCCAAGCACCCATAGCTCCAAGCAATGGCCAGGCAGGCCAACTATGCTTCCCACAGGTGGTGTGGTTTTTAGCAGCCGTTAAGACCACGGACTTGGAACAGGTGTCCCAGAACTCAAGTTGGCAGCCCTGACACACTCCCATTTGCATAAAAGGAAACCAAAAATGGAGGGGAAGGGCCACCTCCAGTCTCCAAGCGCCACCTTGCTGATGCCAAGGCTTTAGGTCTGCCCTGTTCCCCGTCATGCAGTCAGCAGTAGCCAGTCCCACTCTGCCCAGAGAGCTGCAGTGACTTCCCTGAATCAGCTCAGCAAAGTATCCCTCTCTCCTCCTTTCCCATCATGATTCTGCCAGCTCCCAAAGACCTGACCCCTTCCCACAAAATGCAGACCTTCAGCATTCCACCACCCAGTGCACCACAGTCCCTCCCTATGCGCCTCCCACGGCCGGCCAGAGTTCAGAAATCATTCACCGAGCTGACAGGAGGCACAGGAGGGAGCACAGGTTGGCGGTAGAGTTGGGGGAGGAGCCTGTTCACAGGCCTGGTGGCAGGAATCTTGCCCTCCAGAACAGAGGCATAGTTCCATCAGAGGCAGGAAAAGACCACACGAGGCCTGGAGCTGACAGCTGAGGCTGGCCAACAGATAGGTAGGGCCAGCATGGCAATCCTGAGCAGAAGGAAGATCAGGGTGAAGGAACTCCACGGGCCCCTGAGTTCCTTAGAGGAGCCTGGATCCCAGGGTCTCAGGCCTTCTGCTTTGTACTCATCAAGAGGTCATTAAAGATGTGACCAAGAGAGGTTTCAACAAAAGTGGTTGCTGTGGGCAGGGCCGAAGGGGACAGATGATGGTTCAGCAACACCACAGAAGCCGGAGTGGCTGGGTGAAGATGAGGTAGGGAGCCCACTCTAGGCTGTGGTCTAGGGTGTTGTGTGAACATCTCAGGAGGAAGAGAAAACCAAAGTCGACCCCTCCGTATAGACCCCAATGACAAACCAAAGGAGGACCCCACTAAGCCCCCCTTGGAAAACCAGTAAGTTTACTGTAGTCACTTATAGAGCATGGGTGAGGGGTTACTTACAGGAGTATGAGTACCCCCACAAAAGCTACAACATCAGAATCTCACTGCAGCACGGAAGATGACTTCCCCATAGTAGCACAGATTGGAATCCCCCGTCCTGTTAATCTCCCAGTCTATATGCTCTGGTACATCCCAAGCCCAGAGGCCATGTGCAGTTAGAGAATTACAGATAACTGGAGGGAGGTATAGGGGAGTGGCTGGAATCTCAGGTGAGGGAGGGCTCAGTGACCTTCCCCACTCCCTCATTCTACAAGGGAGTATCAACAGTCAACAAGGCCAATCTGTAAGCAGTGACAGCTGTTATGCACTGTACAGAGAAGGGCAGCAGGTATGGGCTAAGGACTGTCTTGGGCAGACTGAGCTGGAGGAACCAGGGGGCATATTCACATGGGGATGAGTGTCCAAAGAGCAGATGGTGATGGAGCTCAGACATGCTCTTCAAAATTTGGCACTTTGATATCTGAGATGGAAGAAACAGGGCAGTTGCCCTCCCCACACAACCCAAGAAGGATTCAAAGCAGGTCATGAGACCTCACTTAGGAATGCTTCCCTAAGCACAAACGAAAGGAACACCCTTGCTTGTGAAGATGAGGGGACATACACGGGCCTCACTAAGCCCTCCAGTTTATTGAGCCTGGGCCATACTCCATACACGAGTCTCAATAACCCTTCCAGTTTCTTGACCGTAGATCATAATCTACACAATCACACTTCTCTGGGACTGCTTATTTGACACAGGGTCTCATTATGTAGCCCAGGCTGGCCTCACACATATGGTAAGCCTCCTGCCTCAGCCTCTAAAGTGCTGAGATTATAGGTATGGGCCACCATACCAGGCAACTATCTGCTTCTCCATCAGACCTCACATGAAACACAGTCAGCTTTACTCCTCATCTTTAGGAAGGCTCCTGTGTCCCCTAACACACGTAGTGAACCTGTACTCCCGTGTTCCTAACACACGTAGTGAACCTGTATGCTTTTCTCTTGTCAATCTGCTTCTGTTACTGGGATCTTAGCCATATTCCTCAAGTAAGAGAAAGGACTGTTCATTGTCTATGTCAGCAGTGGGGCCCAACTGTCCAGGGGCTTGTCAGGACAGGCCCCACAATGGTATGAAAGGAAACTGTGGCAGAAAAGACCACCCCTTCCTACCTGCTCAGCCCCTCTCTCCCCAGTGAGCTCAAAGCTATGAGAGACAGGGTCTGTCGTGGTTCAGCTCTGAATCTCTGGGGGAAACCAGGACCTTTACGACCCAGGCAACAGTAATGACCACACGTATAAATGCACTGGAGGCCGGGGAGTGTAGCTCAGTAGGCAGAGTACTTGCCTAGCATGCATGAAGCTCTGAGTTCCATCCCTAGCACCACACCTGGTAGGTCACACCTGTAATCCCAGCACTCGGGAGGCGGGGAGGATCAGATGTTTAAAGAAGTCATCCTCAGCTACACAGTGAGTTTGAGGTGAGCCTGCACTACACAAAACTGTAAAAACAACAAAAGTTATGAGCTAGATAGGCAGGAGCTCAGAGGGTGAGACTCTCCCAGGCTCAGAGGCTGCTGCAAAGGTACCTATGAAGTCATATTTCAGAAAGAACTAGATGACCCATACCCAGCCCAAGGCCACCTGGCTCACAGCTGACCTAGCAGCACTGAGTCTCTGTGCCCTCAAAGGCTAGAACAGCAGCCCTGCACTCTGCAGTGAGGACAGAGAGGAGAGCCCTTGGTAAAGGTTGGGCTTTTACTTTAACTCCAAACATAAGTAATACAAGCTGTCAAGAGAAGACAGCTTTGTCTTCTAAAGGCATTGTCCCAAGTGTAGAAAGTCTTTTCTACATTCAAAGCCCATCCAAAACACGCAGGAGCTACAGCAGACAGTAATGGACTGCCACCCACAAAACAGATGAAAATGACGCCCTCCTTTTACCATCACTTTCCAAGCATACACTGGGCATTTGGCAGCAGCATAAAAATACCATTTTAAAGCCTCAAGGCCATGTATGGTGGCTCACACCTGTAATCCCTGTCCTGGGGAGGCTGAGGCAAGAGTACTGCCATGAAATCAAGGGCAAGACCCTGCCTCAAATACCCTAATAAATCAACCCTTAAGCCAGCTGGGTGTTTGCCTCCTATCTTGTCAGATTAAGATGATTTACGCTGCAGAGATGACTCAGAAGTCAAGTGCTTGCTGCACAAGCATGAAAACCTCAGTTTGAACAGGTATGATAGTACAGAACTCAGGAGGCAGAGGTAGGTAGGTCTCTGTGAGATTGAGGCCAGTCTACATAGCAAGTTCCAGGCCAGTTGGGCTACAGGAAGACCCTATCTCAAAAACAAAACAAAACAAAACAAAAACCTAAGTTTGATCCCTAGCACCCACGTAAAAGCTGAGCGTGGTAACAGTCTGTCATCCCAGTGTTGGGGAAGAAGACCCGCAGAGCTTGCCAGTCAGCCACCTACAAATGGGCTAGCTCAAGGTTCATTGAGAGGATCTGTCTCAGAAAATAAGGTGAAGAAGCCAGGCATGGTAACATATGCTTGTAGTCCCAGCACGCTGCAGGCAGAGGCAGGTGGTCTCTGTGAGTTGGAGGCAAACCTGGTCTACATAGTGAGGTCTAGGCCAGCACGGGCTATATAGTGCGATCCTGCTTTAAAAAAAAAAAAAAATCAAAAAAGAAGAAAAAGGAAGTAAGGCAGAGAGCAATTGAGGAAGACATGCTGACTCTGGCCTTCACACACACGCACAAACACACACCCACACAACTGCAGAATGCACACACATGCATACAGAAAGAGGATTGAGAAGGAGCGGGAGGCTCCAAAGTGAGCAGATTATGCTTCTCCAATCTCAGGTTGTGCTAAGGGCCCTTTACTGGCTAGGTGTGCCTACATCTGGAAACCCAAACAAGCCCCAAATTACAAACCCGATGTCTGCATATCCCAGGGACAGTCAGAGGACTCATCCAGCTGAGACATCCCTGCACCATTCCTCAGCCAAGTGAGTCCTCGAGATCCCTTGGTGGCTAGCCCCTCATATTGCCTGTGTGAAATAAGGAAACTCCAACTGCCCAATGGGGCTTCAGGAGGAAGTAGCTAAGGCTCTGGTGGTCAAGTATGAATCAGTCAGGACTCCCTGGCAGCCTCCCCTACTTGCCCCAGCCAAGTACAAGGCTGGACCGGTGGCTCTCTTGAGATCTTCCACCTGCATGCCCGATCCCCCAGGATGGGCAGTGACATGACCCAGAGGACATTCTGCTGTCTGAGCCAAAACCAGGCACTAGGAAGCATGCTGCTGGGGTGCCTCCCACCAACCTCTCTCCAACTCTGGTGACACAAGAATCCCGAATGAAAACTCTAGAAAGCCTGTCCTTCAGAATGATGCTAGCCAGGGACAGGGCTTCTAAGCAGGGTGACCCAATGTCTTCTCATTTGGTGGGGCTGGGTCATTCTGGGAGCAACCTTTATCTCCCTGTGTGCAGAGGGAGACGAGGATCAGGGAGCATGCCACTCTGGGGATGCTATTTACTTGCGACACATCCTTGCTGGGATGTTAAACATAAACCAATGTTCATATTGCTAGAATCAGCAAACAAGTCAGGTAGGTCCAAGAGTGGACAAGAGGGAGTGAGGACCAGTCACCATGCCAAAAAGAGGGACGGCAGCGGCAACGAAGGTGGCACAGGTAGACCCCTCCCCCTGCTGAGCCTCAGTGGAAAGTGGTTCAGGGGCCACCAACCCCAAGTGTCACCCCGGCTCACACAGGGACCAGGCTAACAGCAGGACTCCAGGCCCTGTGGGATAGACTCATGCCTAGGTGGGAAGGAGTAAGTAGGTATACTGGGTCAGAAATTCTCAGAGAGGCTGGGATGCAGCTCGGTGGTGGGATGTGTGCTTAATACACACAATGCCCCAGTTTCTATCCCCAACACCACACACACACACCAGGTTCCCAATGGTGGGACCGTGCAAAGGTGCTCTGACATGGTGACCTGGGAGCCCAGTAAGGTGTGGTAATAGGTGGGTATGCTAACGCAAGCAGACGGGTCAGGAAGCTGAGGTTCAAACGAATCCTGTGAGTACCACCAACCACCCAGTGCCCCAACCCAGGGCAAGCAGTTATCAGCTCAAAAGCCCACCCATGTTTTTGGCACAGAGGCTGGTGGGGAAGGATGATCCAGCTAGGGAACCACAGGTGTGGGTCCAGAGGTAGGAACATCTGGAAGGTTTGGAGAGGTCACATCTTGTCAGAACATGCCTGAGGAGTCTTCAAAGGCATGCTTACCCTCTGGATCCACGCTTGGAGTGTCTACCTCATGGGGGACCAGCCCTGGCGGCTGTTCTCCAGTCAGGCCCTCAGGGAGGTGCAGGACACGTCAGCCTCCACCCCTCTGGCAGTGCTTGGATATTGGGCCAAGAATTCTATCCCTAGAAAGCAAAGTGGAGCCAAACCAAGACTACAGAAACCCCACTCGGCACTCTGGGCCTCCAATTTTTTTATTAGTTTTTCTATAAAATACCGAATCTCTTCCTAGCTCCCAGGGAGTTACAGGGATGAAAGGAGGCAGAGTTTACCAGGGTGCGGCACAAGAGGGGTAACCTGGAACAGGAGGCGCAGCAGATGATGTACGCTGCAGCTGCAGAACTCGCAGAGATGCAGCTCCCAAACGTCACCATCCTTGCTGGGGAACCAGGGGGCCTGAATTCTGTTTCCAGAAGCAGGAGCAAGACTGAGACCCCAGGGAGAGAATGCTGGGGCAAGAAGACAAACTAAAGGATTACAGATCAGCAGGGTGCCTGGTGCGAAGCCTCCTCCCATTTCAGCTCCTTGCACACACCAGCTATAACCTACAACAGCCCACCTTTCTGCTCTGTACGGATAGTTTAACAAGCATCCCTGTGAACTGGGTAAGCCTTTGTCTCCAGTCCTTGGAGGTCAGACTCTTGACAGTGGCATCCCAAGTCATGAGGCAAAGACAAAAACCTGTTTGTGTAGAAAGAGGTTTGCTTGCCCCAAGTTGTTATAGTGAAACACTGGATCCAAGCTACATTACCAATAAGATGAAACCAATTACGCAAATTATGGCACAGCCATTCAACTGTTGTGTAGTCATTTAAATAAGTTAGCAGAGGCTGGAGAGATGGCTCAGCGATTAAGAGCACTGGCTGTTCTTGCAGAGGACCTGGGTTCAATTCCCAGCACCTACATGGCAGCTAACAGCTGTCCTAAGACCAGTTCCAGGGAATCTGACACCATCTTCTGACCTCCATGAGCACTGCATGACATGGGTGCACTTTCATGACATGGGTGCACTTACACACATGCAGGCAACACACTCATACACATAATGGAGTTTGAACAACATGGAAAATGTTCCAGGAATGGTATATGAAAAATATGAATAAGAAATACAAAATTTAAGAGCTTTGAAAAGGCTGGAGGGCCAGGCTGTGAGGTCAATATTGTATCCTGAGTAAGGGGAACTCTGAAATGGTTTTCCTTGCTCCCATTTTCCAGGTTCCACAGAATACTATATATTACATATATAATATACATATATATTAATTTTTGAGACAGTGTCTCATAAGTAGTCCAGGCTTCCTGAAACTCGCTGTATAGACTAGGATAACCTCAAACTTACTGCAATCCTCCCTGCCTCCCCTTCCTAAGTGCTAGGATTACAGTTGTGTACCACAATGCCTAGAAAATTAGCTTTTTTAACAGCCCAGATTTTGTTAGGTAACTTGGAGGGTGTCTTTTAACAAATGTCCTGCTTGAGTCTTCTCTTCAGTGGCTTAGTTGACACTCATGAGCCTGCCCAGCTCAGGGAGTGAGGCAGGGAATCCCCAGGTCAGAAGACTGAGAGCTAGAGCAGGGAACATGACTCAGCCATGCCACAGAGCAGGGTCTCCACCTCAGGAGAGCCCCCCAGTGGCTCCAGCTCTAGGCACCAGCAGAGGCTGGAACTCACAGGCCTTAAAATAGGCCCAGGAACCAAAAATGGTCCTGCTACCACTCCAAACGGCCACACTTCTTCCCACTGTGCTGGCTCTCAACCAGCCCTAACTGCCGTAGAGTTGGAGGGTCACTATCAGCCCAAGAAGACCATTCCCAGTGACCGCAGGGCAAACTGAACCTCAGAGCAGGAGTAGAGCATCGCTTTGAGGGCTCCCCTCACTCTCTGGCTCTCTCCCAGTCTCGGGAGTGCTTTCTTAGTAACTGTCTCTATTTCCAGTTCTTAAAAAACAAAACCTGGAATTCTACGTGCAGACGCTGAGCCAGACACTCTTAGGTTGCCAGCTGCAGCAGCAGCAACCTCGCTGACTCCCCCAGGGCTGAGCTGAGCCGTGCTGCCATGGCTCACTCCCTACCTGCCACTTCTTTGCAATGTCCCCAGAATCCGTCTCCTATTGTGTGGACAGGACACAGTGGTGGCGCTTGGACACGACCCCACAGTCTCCCTTCCCAGCCACGCTTGCTATGCAATCCCAGGCCACCACATTCTGCTGGGCAGAATGGGAAAAAGATCAGCTAGGGGCACACAGGCTTGTTGCAGCTCAGAAGGTGGTGTCGGGGCCTCTCACACAGTGGGTGCAGTAGAACAGGGCTCACTGAGAAGCAGTCTCCCTTCCTTTCCTTTCTCTCCCCGACCCTCTCCACATTTCCACATCGCCCCTCACTGGCCTCAGTTGAAATTGCTCAGGCAACCGTGCATTGTGACCTCGAGAGAGTTAAGCTTCTCTGAAACTCAGCTTCCTCATCTGCAACATGGGCTGATGGTAGAGCCTCCCTCCCTAGGGCCAGGGCTATAGCAAACATTACAGGTTCGAGGCAGCTGGGCCACGGGACACAGTGTGCAGAGATCTACACACCGACATCCACCAGGCTCAGAGTCATACCTGCAAAACTCCCAGAGGCCAATCATGGAAAGTACCAAATTGGCCATTCAACCCAAACCATGCTCCAGCCTCACCTCCCACAGCTCCCTCCAGGCCTCTGCTCCTCCATACTAAGTCCCACCCAGCCACAGCCACTTCCAAAGGCCAATGCCATTCACAAACCCTTCTCCTGGGTAGCACACTGACTGTAGCTACCCGCAGCCATCCCTGCTTACCTCAACCACGCAGCTATGTGCCCTAAGCTGGCAGGGCTGCTGGCATACGGAGGACAGGTCTGGGTGGGCCTCCATTCTACATCCTGCCACTGTCTACCCTTGCCATTGAGAGCACAATACTGCCCCTCCAAAACTGCATTCACACAATGTAATGAGACCTAGCTCAGGAATATCTCAAGGATAAACTGAAAGAATGGCCATAAAACACTCCTTTAAAAATTTTTCAAAATAAACTTTACATGTATGAGTTTTCTGCTTGCATGTATGTGGTGTATCACATGCATGTTATATCCTCAGAGGCTAGAAGAAGGCATTGAATGCCGTGAAACAGGAGTTACAGGTAGTTATTAGCTGCCATAAGGGTGCTGAGAACTGAATCTGGGTCCTGTGCAAGATCAGTCAGTGCTCTTATCCACTGAGCATTCTATCTCTCCAGTCCCCCAAATACTCCTTTTGACCTGTAGCACTGTGCACAGGGGAGGACCCCTCCACCATCTAACAGGTGCTGAGCCAAGACAGGGCCGAAGTCAAGCAGTGGGATGCAGGCCCCAGCCCCTCAGAATTCACAACTGCTGGTGAAGCACATTGCCTCCTTGAAGTGGGGCCTGCCTGTGCTGCCATCCAGGATCCTGAGAAACCCCAGACCTAGAAGCAGCAGGCTTCAGTCGCCTCTCTAGATGACTGCATTGCATGCCTAGGCACTAAACCGCCTGACCCACTCCAGCTCAGGAAGAACAGAGCTCTTCAGAAACTACAGAACCATAAGCAGTTTCTTGTGGAAGCAATATCAAAATCCTGCATGGGGTGACCAGTCTTGACTGCTTCCAGCAGAGTTAATTATGTAACCCAGCAATACCTGTGCATCTGGCTTCCCTCCCTGAGAGATGGTGCCCTCTCATAAAGGAGAGACCAGCCTCAACCAGGGGAACATAACAAGTATGCCAAAAATGCTCCTGTCGCAGAGCCACCACAGAAGAGAGTCAAAATTAGGTGTACAACTACAAGATGCCTTTCATCACAAGAGCAAAGTGACCATCCTTATGTGGGAAGGGCCCATCTCATAAACAGTGACTCAGACATGACAGCCCTTGTCCAAAGGCTCCTTCAGAACACCCTGTTGGGGGTGGGGGGCGGGTGACACAACAGCTCAGAGGATGCAGCACAGACTGGAGTAACCTAAGCTTTAATTAAGCACCTAAACTTATTCATAATGGGCTGGGGTGCCACTCAGTAATAAAGCATGTGCTTTAGCATGCACGAGGCTCTAGGTTCAACTCCCAGCACCAAAAAATAAATATTTATCCTATGCTGGGGGGGGAGGGGGAAGCCTCCCATCAGACCTGTAACTGTTAATACTGATCTAGAATCACTTAAGAAATGAGCTTCTGGGCATGTTGAGAAGGCATTTCTCAATTGGGTTAATGTAGATGGAAAGACCCATCCTGACTGTACGCAGCACTTTTCCCTAGGCTAAGGTCCCAGACTGAATAAAAAGAAGTGAAGGCCAGGCATGGTGGCAAATGCTTTTAATCCAGCACTTGGGACGTGGACGCAGGGAGATCTCTGTGAGATCGAGTCCAGCCAGGGCTACAAAGTCAGACCCTATCTCAACAACAACAAAAAAAGAAAGTGAGATGCAAACATTCCTCACTCCCTGCTTTCTGACTGTGGATGCAGTGTGACCAGCGGCCACAAGCTCCTGCCGCCATGCCTTCTGGAACTGCCAGCCGGAATAAACCCTTCTTTCCTGAACTTGCTTTTGTCTGGAATTTTGTTGCAACATGAAAATTAACTAATATCAGGCCCCAACCCTACTTGGGGAGTTAAGTCCTTATTAAGCTCACCCTCCCTCTCTGAACATCAGATTTCTCATGTGGAAAATGCTGAAGGGCAGGCCCCTTTTAAGAAGCAAGGTTCCACCTGCCTTGGCCATCCATGCCATTTGCTTGCCAACTGGGTCCTTTCATTTGTTCCCTACGTGCTTGCTGGACACCTGCTCTTCACGTGCCCTGTGTTAGGCACTGAGACAGGACTGAGCAATGTCTTCATGGCACTCACTCGCTAACTGGAGGGACAGCCATACAGCTTGCTACAATGCTACAGTCCTCCCAATCATCTAAGCGATCATCCAAGACAGAAGGAACAGGACTGCATGATTGGTTGTGGAGAAAGAGCTCCAGGCAACAAACTTGTGAGCCTCAAAGGAGGACTTGCAGAAAAAGCAGAGGCGGTTTCTCACCCAGCACACATAAGAGCCCAGGGCTTCAGAGCACTATAGGGACCGAGTCCAGACACCAGGTAAACAGGGAGAGCCCAGTACGTGAGGGAGGAATGGAGGTTGGGGGAGAAGTGACAACAAGGTAATTACAGCAGACCAGATTGGGGATATGGGGAGACTCAGACTAGCCAGGGGTCACCCACTTCCTCACTGGCTGCCTGGACAAATTTCACAGGTGATGGAGATCATATTCCCACTTGGCAATGATGATACTGTGTCACGATTAAACCGGCAGAGCATGCACACAGCACCTAGCATGCAGTAAGTGTCCAGGAAAGGCTAAGTGCTGGGCTTAATGCTCTTGGGGAATGGCCCTGCAGACTGTGTAGGAGTGGAGACTAATAGGAGAGTTGATGCTCTCAGGTCAAGACCATCAGAGGACAGTAAGGGTGTGTACACAAGACTAGGGAGGGGCTGCCTGGAGCTGTTGGGTTCGAAGGGCTGAGGGGCTTACAGCAGATGGTCCCTCAGACCCCTCCCAGTTAAGACATACTGTGCCAGGTGACAGCTGGGCACACAGTAGGTGCTCAATGCACATTTGCTGAATCTATGAATAAGGATACTCCAATTTTGCTCCAAACTATTGCCTGAACACCTTTTCAGAGAGGAAACCACTGAAACCCATGTTCTTATCCATCCCCACCTCAGAAGACATCCTTGGATGACCACACCTGCCTGACAGGAGAGTGCCACTCAGGGCAGGTTGGGTTGGACCTTGCTGAAGGAGAAGGCCTGGTATTAAGCCTGTCTCCTTCAAAAGAAGGATTCAGATTCATTTCCTCTTCCCAGGCTCCAGGGCGTGGCCTTCAAAGGGACCGTGAGTGCCTGGCACTGGGAGGTACCTGCTATCCCTGTGGCCTTCGGGAGGTGTATTTCCACTTTGGGGGACTGGTTGACTCTAGAAAGCTGTCACCCACCTCAGAAACAAGAGACTAGGGGATTAGGGTGAGGGGATACTGACAACACAGAATGAAGTCATTCCTTGCATGATAAAGGGAGGGGTCTTTCCATGGAGAAAATGACAAACTCAAGACTACAGGGAAGGGGGTTCCTGCCGCGTGGGTCTGGGCAGATGCATCAGTGAAGCATTACCTCATATCCAAGCAGGGAGACCCCACCCACACCTGCAGTCCCAGGCCCTTTCAAACAATGAGGCGCTCCCACCCAGCAAATAGATGACTCCGTAGACCTGAATCGCACGGAGAGAGGCATCAAGCCCTGCTTCCTACGCCAAGTCGGTGGGTTCAGGGGGCAGAGGCCCAACAGGTCCCTGGTGCAGCTAATGAGGACGAGGGCGTTGAGTGCTGAAAGACAAAGGCTACAGCAAGCAAGAGCCTGGACCCTTCATGTGGCCAGGGCACTGTCGTCCCAGTCGGACGAAGGACTCCCTTAAATCTCCCATCCACACTTCCTGCAGCAGCAACGGGGCCGCCAGGTCTTCCTGGAGAAGGAAGGGCGACTTGACTGGCAGAACCACGAAGAGGAAGGGGAGATGGGACAGACAGCCGGACGCGCAGAGGGAGACACCGCACGACCCGGGAGGACCAGGCTCAGGGCTCCAGAGTGGCAAACTGCGGGACGGACACCGGGACACGGAAGCCAGGCGCAGGGCCGCGGGGACGCACGGAGGACAGGGCGCACCGAGAGACACACGGAGAAGGGCGCGCGGGGACCGACACGCAGGAACCGACACACACGGAGCGGGGCACGCACGGAGCCCGGCGCGCCGGGACCGACACGCACGGACCCACGCACTCGCAGGCGTGCCCCGCCGCCCTGCCACTCACCGAGGCCGCAGACCTCGCGGCGCAGGCTGAGCCGGCCGCGCTCCTCCGCTATGGCGCGCAGCATGTGCTGCAGTGAGCGCTCCTCGGCCTCCGCGCCGTCCCCAGGCTCCCTGGAGGCGGCGGGCAGCGCGGGCGGCCCGGCCCGGAGCCCCGCGGGCGCGGACGCCGAGGCACTGGCCCGGCCCGGCGGCCGCGCGGAGGCCATGCCGGGCCCCGGCTCATCGCCCGCGCCGCGTCCGCGGGGGCCCCCGGCACGCCCCGCCGCCCGCGCCCCGCCGCCGCCCGCCGCGAGCACCAGTGAAGCCACAATCCGCCTTTGTGCGCGTCTCCGCCGCCGCCGCCGCCTCTGCCGCCGCCCGAGAGCACAGCGAGCGTTGCGAACCTCCGCGCGGACGCCTGCGCGCGTCCCCGCCGCCGCGCAGGCCCCTCCCCCGCACAAGTCCCGCCTCCTGCGCGCAAGGCCCCGCCCCCGCCCTGCCAAGGCTCCGCCCCAACCCTCCAAACCCTCCCCGTCCCTGTCAGGCCCCGTCCCGGACCATCTAGGCCCCGCCTGTGCTTCTTAGGCCCCGCCTCTTGGCACAAGTTCCCGCCTATATCCCTGAGGCCCCGCCCCTGACGCAAAGCCAGGTCCCCGGCCTGTCACGCCGTCTGCAAGGTCCCACCCTCCACCTTCCAAGGCCCCACCCACGCTCCTAGGCCCCGCCTCCTGGCACAGACCAGCCTGCAAGGCCCCGCCCTAGGTCGCCAAACCCCGTGCCGGCTCGGAGCCACTCTGGTCCGCCAGGCCCCGCCCCCAACTCCGGCTTCTGGAGCTGGGAGTCGCTCCAGGTACCGCCCATGGCCACGCCCGCTTCCTGCCGGCCCACCCCGCTTCCGCCAAACTCGGGCACCCACGGGCCGGACCCCCGCAAGGCGGTCGCGCGAGGCTTCCGCCATGCCCCGATGCTTCGTCCTAACCTTCTTGCTCTCTGTTCTTCCCAGGCGGCCAGTCCCTGACGGTGAGGTGGGCCCCAGCCTCCCCCACCAGCCCCCCTACCTCCCCCCAGCCTCCTCCTATAACCCTTCTGGACCCCCAGCCTCTCCCTCCACTCCCTCAGCATCCTCCTCCAGCCCTCCTGTCCCCCCCCCCCCCAGCCTCATCCTCTAACGCTTCTGGGCCACCAGCCTCTCCCCCGACTCCTCTAGCCTCCCCCTCCAGCCCTCCTGTCCCCCCCAGCCTCCTCCTCTAACCCTTCTGGACCCCCAGCCTCTTCCACTCCCTCAGCCTCCTCCTCCAGCCCTCCCCAGCCTCCCCCCCCCCAGGGCCCCCGGGATTCTGCCCTGTGTCACCACCCCATGCCCCATGCGTTCCCTCCCGCCACACCAGGCCCGGGGTGGTTTCTCCCCGAACCTTCCTTCTGCTGGAAGCTTGCCTGGCAGAGCTTGGTAAGAGGCTGTCTCCTTACACAAGGCCACAGTGTCGAAGCCCCTCCACCCTCACTCTGACTTCTGCACCCGGCACAGTGCGGACTCAGTTTCCTCCCACGTGCAGAGTGAAGGCACTTGGTCTTCTTAGCTCCAGTGTTGACTACATATGTCGAGGCCAGGGATGGATGGTCCATGTGATCCCCATGAAGACCAAGGTGCAGCGGGGCTGTGTGCTTAGAGGAAGGCCCAAGGGGCGGCCGTCTCCTCGCCTCACCCTGTGGCCCTTTCCCAGGACAGGGGAGGTGACCTTGGGGAGGTGATGCCTGTGAGAAGTGTTAAGTCTTTTCCTTCAGACCCTACCGAACATCGCACAAGGAATTCTAATGTTCTGGTGACCCCTCACACCCTACAACAACTCTTGATTTGTGACAGGGATTCTGATCTGATAGTCTTAACAAGCGCCCTATATAAAATTTTGATGAAAGAGGGAAAATTGCCGTGGTGCATTCTAGGAATTGGTGCCCTTTGAGCAGGGAGGGGGTTGGACGAACCCTCCCCTCCCTTTGACCTTCCTCTTTCCTCCTCTTGCGGGCATTCTTAGTCCATTAGGAAAGACTGTGAGGTCGGAGCCCAGCAAATGGAGAAACAGACACGGTATTATTGGGTGTTTCTCCATCTCCCTGTTGTCAGTCGTGCCCCCGTCTGATCAGAAGCAAGGGTTTGCCTTGTCCAGACCCTTTAATTGGAGTAGTGGTTGTCTCTTCCTTTGCCACCCTGAACATATTTCTAATTGCTGCTGGCCTCTGGCAACCCCATCTCCAGTGTCAGCCCCTGCAGTCCCACTTAGCGTGGTCTCAGCCTTCACCTGCACGGAAGTCTTCCCGCCTGCTATCCCAGTGTCCTCCTCAGAGACCTGTTGCTGAAGCATCGCCTTGTGTCCCTCTCCCCTTTCTCTGCCCAGCACCCTTAACCTCTCCTGACGTAGCTGCAGTAAGTGTGGGCCCCAGGGTGGGGGTGCCTGCACCCACATGATGTCACAGCGGGCAGGTCCGTGAGGCTTCACCTGGAACCAAATCTCCATCTCCTTCATCTTGGGCTTTGCCATCCTTTGATTGGTAAGAAAACAAACGTCTGTTGTTTAAGCCACCAGTCCAGGGTATTTTGTCCTGGCAGCCGGAAGTGACTACATCGCTGTTAGTTTTGCACAGCTGTGTTCCCAGTACCTAGGGTGTTAGATGCCCAGTAAATAAATGTGGGCTGTGTTATGGAAAATGGAAGGGAGAGGCCTGCCAGAGATTGCCTCGGGAGGCATGGGACATGTGGAATGGGAACCCCTGGCACAGGAAATGGGTACCGTGGGGCAGGACCTCAGAGCCAGACAGGAGTGACTTGTACAAAGATGTGTATCAAGGGAATTCACGGGCAGAACTTTTCCACCAGGCCTGTGTGCGCATCTGTATAATTCATGGTGGGAGGGGAGTAGACCCCCAGCTGTGAGTCTGGAAAGCTGTGGTTTGGCTGGGGGGACATGAGGAAAGGAGGGACATCAGACAGCATGCAGGGGTTTCCGAGGCTGGCAATGGTGTCTTCCTGTGTGTCCCCAAACTCCACGTCAGTGCTTGTCCCACCACCATGCTTTTGCCAGAAATCTCTGATGCTCCAACACTATAATCGCTCACCTCCCCTGGGAAGCCTTCTGAGTGGCTTGACCAATGCACTGTGTCACTAGCCACTACAAAACCCACACAGTTACCTCTGTAGATTCCAGGCTATAGGACCAGCATCGAATCAATCCATCCCGATTTCCCTGGCATCCCAGGGCAGGCGCCAGAAAATATTTGTTGAATGAATATCTGAACATTGTTTGGCCTTCTCCTTTCTCATCAAGAATGCTCTAGGGTTGCCCACACACGGAACCCTCTGATGTCAGCACGTGTGGAATGCTAGTTGGCATCTAGCAGAGGGAGCCGCAGCACTCCCCCTACTCCAAGGCACTGTTTTCATTCTGGGTGCTGACCACATGGTACACATTCAGCTGTACGTGGGTGTGGTCAGTTCCTATACATTGAAGTGGGAGAACAAGCTGCTCTTTTGTGGTGCATACTTGGAAGGCCAGCACTCGAGATAGGAGGACTGTGAGCAGGCGAGAGATGGTTCAGTGGGTTACTGTGCAATCCACCAAGCCTGACCACCTGAGTTCCACCCCTAGGACCCACATGGTGGAAGGACAGAACCAGCTCTCACTAGTTGCCCTCCGACCTACATGGCATACATGCTGCCCCCGTGCACACAAAATAAAATGTAAAAAAATAAAAGGATACATGGATCGTGAGTTCGGGGCTGGCCTAGACCAGTGAGAAAAATAAAAGCCCCTTGCTGGCTGTCAGTTACACCTGACAGTGGAGGAATGGTCAGGAAAATGCCTTGTTGGTTCAGTGGGTCCCAACTGGACTCCTGACTTACAGAACTATAAGATAATAAATGTCTTAGTTGTATTTAATATTAATTTGTTGTGGCAGAAAAACAGTCTACTAAGCAAACCTGAGTTATAAATAAATAACCTGAATTCAACTTTGTTTGACCTGCTTGTTGTTCCTCTCTCCGTTCGTGTCCCCTTACAGAGCCACTGAGGGGAACCAGGCTCAGTGCAGCACAGCTTTCCCTGAAGTTTTGCAAATGCTGGAAGAACGAGGCAAAGTTTAGCAAAAGGAAAAACTGGGTGCGTTTAAGAGCACTGGCTGTCTTGCAGAGGACCAGGGGTCAGTTCCCAGCACCCACATGTTGGCTAACAACCATCTGTTTTTCCAGTCCCAGGGGATCCAGTGCCCTCTTCTGACCTCTTCAGGCATTGCACATGACCTGGGTACACTTACATGCAGGCAGTACACTCATACACATAAAATAAAATTATAATTTTTTTTTAAAGAAAAACAAGCACAGTCACTCAGTTTGGTGGTTGGTGGCCAGTTTGTGTTTCTTCCTGGTGCTTGCCTGGCAGCCTTTCTGACATGTTACTAGGGTAAGGTCCGTGGTTCTACCTGTTTGAGGATAATCTAATCCAACAGCAATTCAGAGCACATGCCCCTGGACCGGTCCCTCCTTTTTAGAGGGTCAAGGGGCCCAGAGACTGGTTAGTGAAGATGTCATTTCACTTGGGAGCTCCTGGCCACCCATCTCTCTCCTCTAGGACTCAGTTTACTGTCTATATAATGGAGATCAGATGATCTCCAGTTACTCCTGACCTTATCATGTGTGAGTCTATGATTGGGCCCTCTAGTCACCAAGGAAAAAAGGCAATCAACTAGTTCCTAGGGTAGGTGTGTTATAACCAGCCCACTAAGGGACAGGTTCGAGGGCCCTTCCATTCTAACCCTAATCACCTGCTAAAATGCTTTCTGGGGTTGTGGTACGCTGCTAAGCCTGGCTCAGATGTTTTTGTGACTCAGGACTCTCCTTTATTTGCTCAGAATATATTCCTAACTCTTCTTCCTTCTCCCCGCCCTCCTCCTCCTACCCTTCCTCTTGAGACAGTATCTCATTATGTAGCCCAGGCTGGCTTCGAACTCTTGATCCTCCTGTCTCAATATCCAAAACAAGTGCTGGGATTACAGTTCTATACCACCACACCAGGCCCCTCAGCCTCTTTTATCTGGGAAATTAAATCCAGCCATTCCCAGGTCTAGATTTCAGGGATCCCCTCCCCCATCTCCTGCTCCACAGGTAGAACAACAAGGCCCCTTTTCCAACATCCCAAGACAAAGGGTGTTCTCTGTGTGTGTGTGTGTGTGGTGTTTCTAAGTGTTCTCTGTGTGTGTATGTGTGTGTGGTGTTTGTAAGTGTTTTCTGTGTGTGTATGTGTGTGTGGTGTTTGTAAGTGTGTGCATGTGTGTGTGCGTGTATGTGGTGTTTGTAAGTGTGTGCATGTGTGTGTACATGTGGAGGGGAGAGGTTGATATCATGTCTTTATTGCTCTCCAACTTATCTTTTGAACTTCTATGTTTTTATTTTTAATTACGTGTGTCTGTCTGTCTTTCTGCCTGTGGGTTTGTGCACATGAGTACAGGTGGTCTTGGAAGACAGAGGGCCTTGGGTCCCCTCCGGATCTGGAGTTATAGGCAACTGTGAGTTGTCTGATATGGGTGCAAACCAAACCCCAGTCCTCTGCAAGGACGGGGCTTGCTCCTGAGTGACTGAGCCATTTCCCCAGTTCGCACCTTCATTGCTGCTGAAAGTCCTCCCACTAGCACTCCACTTTTCTATTAATAGATCTGTGCTAAAATCCCTGCAGGAGTCAACCTTAAAGTTAAAATCAGGCATGAAGCAATGGTAAGAAGCAGGGTTCACGGATTTTGAAAGAAGTGCCTAATGGGATTGAGGTCATGATGATGCAGGGTAATTTTTTTTTTTACTAGAAGTTTGAACCCAGGATCACAAATATGTTGGCACGTTCATTCTCCCTGAGCTATATCTTCAGCTGCCCATCCCCTTTAAAAAAAAAAAAAAAAATCTTGCTAAGTTGCCTAAGCTGCCCTTGAACTTGGGACCCTCCTGCCCTCTTATGGACTGGAGACATGCACAAGCAGGCTATTTCTGGAGTACATGCTCTGTGTGTCTGGAGCACAGGCGTGTGTAGGGGTGTAGACAGGTGTGACCCCTGAGCCCAGAAGGCAAATTGCAGAACCACAGAGATAGAGGCTCAGGCCTGTCCATGCTGCTCTTCCTGAAAGCGCGCGTCTTCCTGCTGCTGGGGCTCAGAACAGAGGCCCCCGAAGGGCGGCATTTTGCCATGCTGAGGGGGCATAGTATCAGAAACCCTCTCTCTCTGCTGACCAGCCTTCTGCTATTCCATTCCATCCCACAGGCACTGATGTTTCTTTCTGCTGGAATATCAGACTGTCCGGGAGAGTGCCATCTGCCTCCCATCCCCTCCCTGAAACCTCCTGTCTTGCAGTGGAGAGAAGACCAGAATGTGAGCACTTCTGCAGGGACTTTGTCACAAGAATCTTCTGGGACTCATTCCAGTTCCGAAGAGAATCATTGACAAGGTGGATTAGTTCTTTCCTCATTACTGCAAGAAAATACCTGAGAAAAGTGACTTAAGTTCAAGGGTACAGTCCACCATGGCGGAAAGCTTGGGGGCAGGAGCCAGAGGCCGTCGGGAAGCAGATGGATGTTGGGGCTCAGCTCTCTCTTTAGGCAGCCCCTGGGATGGTGCTGCCCGCGTTCAGGACGGAACCTCCTACATCAGTAAACCCAGTCTGGAAACTCCCTCACAAGTGCCTATGTTTTCCTTCCAGGGGATTTGGAGTCTGTCAAGTTAACAGTCAGTACTGACCACCATCCAAGATGGCTTCGATCTGGAGCCCACCCACCAGGAGCTGGTGCACAGTGGGCTCTGTGAATACATGCTGAGTCAGAGAATAGCAAGTGAGCCAGGGCAGGGTGAGGCCAGAGCCACCGTCCTAGAACTATGAAACCCCCTGCTGGCTGTAGGGAAGTCGGTGATGGTAGGGGTGGTCTCCAGGGGGACAGGCCACTTGAGCAGATATGGGGAAGCACTACACATGGGGGTGTCCAATGCCATAGTCCAGGGTCCCCTCAAGGGCACCCGGCTCTCCCTTAGCATCCCCAAGAGCAGCTGGAACTCATTCTGTGGCCAGTGCCAGACCTTTCTGTGGCCTGGCCAGACAGAATCCATCTGCCAAGTTCACCCAGCAGAGATGGGACCCAGTTTCACGGGTCAGATTCTGACAGAGTGACTTATCCACTGTTTCTGTAGGCTAATTAAATTCAGGGCTTAAACCCAGCCCTTCTCACCCTCCACACATGCAGCCGAACCTGAAGGGCCTCTGAGCCTGTGCACACAGAGGCCAGAGGCCTCATGAAGGAGGGCTTCACTATCAACACCAAGGACTGCTTTGATGACTGGGAGGGACCCAGGCTGAGGGAGTGGCCAGCAAGAGCCTTGGGCAAGCCAGGCTTCCCTCTCCAGCCCGCCTCTACACTGCCCTTCTGTCCACCTGAGACAGCAACCCAGCCATGGTCACAGAACCCAGGTTGGACTCCACCAGAGAGGAATCCCTGAGGGTGACCTCTCCTACTGATCTCTGACTCTCAAACCCACCCAGCAGGGCACTGCCAGGGCAGCGGCCTTCCTCCCAGAGAAGGAGGTGGCAACTTCAGGGCAGGACAGAGGCAGGAGCCACCCAGCTAGCAGCCAGCAAGGTCTGCAGACTGGAGGTCTGCATGGAAGGACAGGTGAGGCTGGGGCCAGCATTGATGAGCTTCTCTGTGGATCACTTAACCACAGGGTCACAGTCTGGGAAAAGTGACATTAGCTATTGGGCATCCTGGAGTGTGCAGACGCATCCTAGATGACACAGTCAGCCAATCCATATGGCCGTCACGTCACGAGGCAGACATCTCGAGGTAGACGTGAAGCATAAGGTGCTGTTAGCACGACACAGCAATTCCTTTATTGTTTTGCTTCGATGTAACCCAGGCTGGCTCCAGACTTACCATGTATTGGAAGATGCCTCCACCTCCCAGGGTGGTTAAAGGCATATAAATACCAAGTCTGGTTTGTGTGGTACTAGGGATTGAACTGAGGGCCTCACGAGTGCTTGGCAAGCACTCTACCAGCAGAGCTAGATCCCCAGTCCTCGTGTTTTGCTTTGTTGAGACAGAGTCTCGCTATGCAGTTCAGGCTAACGTGGCACTTTTACATAGCCCAAGATAATCCTGAACTTCAAATCTTCCTGCCCTGGTCTCTGGAGTGCTGGAAATACAGATATTTGATGCTATGCTTGGGAACTTTGTATTTATTTACTCTTAATTTTTTAATCAATTTATTTATATTTTATGTGTATGTGTTTTGCCTACATGTATGTCAGTACATCATGTGCATGTCTGGTACCTGCAGAGGTCACAAGAGGGTATGGAATGGGACCCCCTAGAACTGGAGTTAAGGACATATGGTTGTGAGCTGCCGGGTGGGTGCTGGGAACTTAACCCGGGTCCTCCGCAAGAGCAGCCAGTGTTCTTAACCACTGAGCCATTTCTCCAGCCTCTGCATTTTTTAAAGTGATGTCTTTCTTACTATTTATTTAATTTATTTGTGGTACTAGATTGAGTCCAGAGTGTCACGAATACTGGGTAAGTGCTGTACTACTAGGGATGTCGAAGAGAGCCTTGAACTTATGACCCTCCTGCCTCAGCTGCTGCAGTGCTGTGGTTATAGGCACCAACCATCAAATTCAGGAACTATTTATCTTTTTATTTTTATTTTTTTATGTGGTTGAGTGTTTTGCCTGCATGTGTGTAAGTGCACCCATGTCGTGCAGTGCTCGAGGAGGTCAGAAGAGACATCAGATCATCTGGAACTGGAGTGCTGGGAATTGAACCTGGGTTCTCTGCAAGAGCAACCAGTGCTCCTAACTGCTGAGCCATCTCTCCAGCCCCTTATCTGTTTTTGAGATAGGGTCTCAAGACCCAAGCTGACTTTGAACTGGACACATAAATAAGAACGACTTTGAACCCCTGATCTTAGCTTGCCCAGTATGCATAAAGCCCTGGGTTCGATCTCCAGCAACACATAAACCACAAATGGTGGTACATGTCTGCCATCCCAACAACCCAGGAGATGGAAGAAGGAAGATCAAAATACATGAGAGTTAGGGCTGGAGAGATGGCTCAGCTGTTAAAGAGTACTTCCTGTGCAATCATGAGGACCAGAGTTCAGATCCTAGCACCCACATACCAATATGCCTCAAAGTAACAGAGATGTCTAGGTGGAGGGCATCTGATGCCCCATTCTGGCCTTCCCATGGGTATCCAGGCCCGTGCACACGTGTACATGCACACACACAAATCCTTTTTAAAAAATACATGAAACCCTGCCAATTTTTTTTTAATTTTCTGAAAGACTTTCACCCCTCTATGGCAAGAACTGATTTGAGGTGGATCTCTGAAATGAATCACAGGGACTCAGTGGTTAAGAGCACTGGCTGCCCTTGCGGAGAACCTGGGTTCAGTTCCCAGCACCCAAACAGCGGCTCACAGCGAACTGTAACTCTAGATAGAGGGGAATCCAATGACTTCTTCTGACCTCTGCAGACATTATGTGACATGGGTGCACTGACGTATGTACAGGCAACATACTCATACACATAAAATAAAAATAATAAATAAAATATTTAAAATTAGTACAAAATAAAATGAATCATGAACCTAAATAAAAAATTTTAAACTATGAACCCACTAGGATAAAGCCTGAAAACTTTTGATGATCTTGAGTTAGCTGTTTGTGGTGACGCACCACACACCTTTAGGAGGCAGAGGCAGTCGGATCTCTGTGAGAATGAGGCCAGCCTGGTCTACACAGTGAGTTCCGGACGGGGCTACAAGGAGACCCTATCTCAAAAAAGAAATAAATAAAAATTAATTTCTAAAATAGCACACTGAAACACAAACTATAGGAACAATTGGTAAATTGGACATTATCCAAATTTAAAGATTTTACCATTTGGAAAACATAACCAACAAAGAATCTGCTTCTAGAATAGTTTCTTTGCCTTTAAAGAAAACTCCCCTCTTCCCCAAGGAACTTTTAAAAAGGACATTCTTTCCTAACTTCTCCCCGTGAGAGTTTAACAAGTGGATACCTGTTTATGAGTTATGTATATTGTGTTTTATACATTAAAAGAGTACAATTTTTTACTCTCTTAGAACCAATTATTATCCTTTGGGCAATATTGTTCCCTTGGAAAACATGACCAGGACCAGGGTGATGGCTTAGCTGCTAAAGCACCTGCCATCCAAACCAGATGACCTGAGCTCAGCTGGATGTGGTGGCCCACATCACAAGTTCCAGCACTCTGATGGTGAGATGGTAGGAGGGAAGGATCAGCTGGAGGCTCCCAGGCCAGCTCAGCCTTCAGTACTGTACAGAAACAAGAGTCCCAGCCTCAACAGGGTGGAAGAAGTGAACCAACTTTCAGAAGTTGTCCTCGGGGTTGGAGAGATGACGGAGCAGCTAAGAGTACTGACCAAGGACCTGGGATCAAGTCCTTGTGCCCCCATGGCATCTAACAACATCCATAACTCCAATTCCAGAGAATCTGACACCTTCTTCTGACCTCTGTGGGCATTGCATGACATGGATGCACTTGCACACATGCAGGCAATACATTCATACACGTTTACCTTCACACTTGTATGCCTAAACAAATACATACACAATAAGGCCTAGAGAGATGCCTCAGGGTTAAGAACAATTCTTGATCTTCAAAGGATGTGGGTTTGGTTCCCAGCACCCACATGGTGGCTCACAATTGTCTGTAACTCCAGTTCCAGGGTCCAATTCCTCTGGCCTCCTCCAGTACTGCACACACAATATACTTACATATATGCAGACAAAACATTCATACACATAAAATAAAAATAAATCTTTAAGCAAACAAACATGCATACACAATAAATAAAGATCAAAGAAGTGGAAAAATACCTAGAGTCTAGAACTCACTTATGAACAAAAGACAAATGCTGTTGCTCTGGGGCATAGCTCAGTAGTAGAGGGCACGATGCAGCTGAGACCCTGGGTTCCGTCCCCAGCACCACCCATAAAAAGATTCTTTTGTGGGAACAGAAGTGATGCTCGGCAGTTAAGAGCACACACTGCTCTTGCAGAGGACCCAAGTTCAGTTTACCACATCAGGCAGCCCACAACCTCCTATCATTCCAGCTCTGGGGGCTCTAGCATCCTCTTCTGGATGCCTTGGGCACCCCACATATTCACATAATTAAAAACATAAATCTGTAAGAAGGGGCTGTGGCGGAGATGTGATCCCTGTGCAAATGCCCCAAGGACCTCCCTCCTCAGGTGGCTTTACTTTACAGTGGCCTTTCAGGATTTGACCATATTAATGGGTCAGTGAACTGGAGAGTTCAGAACCCTCATGATCAGTCACCTCCCCAAACCTCACCTGTGAACCCGCTGTCCTGGGAGCCAAACGTCCAACATCCCTGCCTTCGGAGGGGGGCACAGGGCAGAAGTGGAATTCTCACCCACGGCAGGCGGGATGCACATACCCTCTACTTTGGGTAACCACAGCTTCCTTTTCTTTTCTCTTTTTAAAGGTATTTTTAAAATGTGTATGAGTGTTTTGCATGCATGTATGAGTGTGTGTATGTGTGTGACCATGTGCATGTGAGCATGTGTTATGTGTGTAACTGTATGTATGAGTATGCATGAGCATGTGTATGTACGAGTGTGCATGTACATGTATGTATGAGTGTATATTGTGTGAACGTGTGTATTGTGTGTGTGAGCATGTGTGTGACTGTATGTATGAGTGTATGTGTGTGTGGGTGTGCACAGTGCTACACCAGGACTTGTCACTGCAGCTTTAACACTGGGCTGAGTGGTTTTTATCAACTCGACACAAACTTTAACACATCTGGGAAGAAGGAATATCAGTTAAGGAACTGTTTCCATCAGACTGGCCTGTGGACATGTCTGTGGGGTGTTTTCTTATTGCGATTGGTATAGCGAGGCCCAGGCATGTGGGCCTGCGCTTATAAAAAGGTAGCTGATGGCTGAGTGTGGTGGTGCACACCTTTAATCCCAGCACTCAAGAGGCAGAGGCAGGTGGATCTCTATGAGTTCAAGGCTGGCCTGGTCTACACAGTTGAGTTCCAGGCCAGCTGGGGCTACAGGGAGACCCTGTCTCAAAAACAACAACAAAAAAAAGAAAGGCAGCTGAGCGAGCCAGGGGGAAAAAGCTGGTAGGCAGTGCTCCTCCATGCAGTGCTCCTCCATGGGTTCTGCTTGAGTTCCTGCCCTGACTTTCTCAAAGATGGGCTGTGAGCTATAAGCTGAACTAAGCCCGTTCCTTCCTAAGTTGCTTTTGGTCAGGATGCTTATCACAGCAACGGACAACAAGCAAAGTGGAGCACGAGAAACAACTCAAGAAAAAAAAGGTCCTGTTAACAGGCGAATGGGTCAATCATAGTGCAATCCTCCACCACAAGAGGGAACGAACTCTTAATGTCACATATGGAAATGGATGAATCTCAGAACAGTTACATGGAGTGAAAGGAGCCAGACCAAGTGAAAGCACGCTGTGCACTTCTATTTAAATGACATTCCAGAGAGTGCAGTCTACTCCGGAGCGACAGAAGTATCCCTGGTTAGCAGGGTGGGAGTGGTGCAGAGCAAAGTAAGGGGGTGAAGAGTCCCAAAATGACCAGCTTGATGGCTCAAGCCTGCAATCCCAGCACGCAGAGGCTGAGGCAGGAGGAGTTTGCAATGAGTTTGAGGACAGCATGGGCTACAGAGTGAGACCCTGTCTCAAACCAACCAACCAACCAGCCTGGAGTGGTAGCACACAACCTTTAATCCCAGCACTGGGGAGGCAGAGACAGGCGGATTTCTGTGAGACTGAGGCCAGCCTGATCTACATAGAAAGTTCCAGGCCAGCCAAGGCTACGGAGAGACCTTGTCTCAAAAAGATCAAAATCCAAAATAAAACAAAACAACACACACACACACACACAGACACACACACACATACATACACACACGCGCACACACAGACACACACACATGCACACACAGAGAGAGACACACACAGAGACACACACTCGTAGGGAGAGATTGCAAAGGGATAAAAGCTTTGGCAGTGATGGAAATGGCCGGATGTGTGCGGTCATGGGTTCATAGGCTATAAATCAAATTGTGTGTTTTATTTATGTCAATTATACATCAGAAATATAAACGATGTAAAAATGTAAGTGGGTTGCCAACCTCAAAAATGAGGCTGTCCCTTGTCCATTCAGACAGCTATAACAAAATATCACAGACTGGGGGGCTTATAAATTATATAAATTTTAGGGGTTGTGGTGGCTTGAATGAGACATGTCCCCACAGCTCAGGCATTTGAATGCCTGGTCTCTGGTTACTGGCACTTTGGGGATGGTGTGGTGCCTCTAGGTGGTGGAGCTTTGCTGGAGGAGGCACGGCACTGGGAGTGGGCTTTGAGAGTTTGTGGTCTCAGCCTCACTTCCAGTTTGTTCATTATGCTTCGTGTTTGTGGTTGAAAACGTGAGCTCTGAGCCTCCTGCTCCCGCCACCTGCTGCCACCCCCGCCCCCCTTACAGACTCCCGCCTGGGACTGTTGGCCAAAATAATCTCTTCCTTTCATAGGTTGCTTTTGGTCATGGACGATTAGTTCACAGCAACAGAAAGCAAAGTAGACAGGGGCTAGTTCGAGGGCTCGGTGGATAAAGGCGCTCTCGGCCAAGGCTGATGGTCTGAGTCTGGTCCTGGGCACCCACATCTTAGAAGGAGAGGACTAACTCCCACAAGTTGTCCTTTGACACCGTTCATGTACAGTGGTGTATGTGCATGTGTGTGTGCAGCTGTGCAGAGGCCCAAGGAGAGCAGCAGTTGTCCTGTTCACTCTCCACCTTATTCCCTTGACACAGGCTCTCTCATGGAAACTGAAGCTGGGCTGGGTGGCCAGAAAGCCCCAGGGATCCCCTGTGTCCTGCATACAGCCCTAACTCTGGAGTTGACTGAGTCATCTCACTAGTCCTTGTTTTTAAAGATTTAGATTTATTATTTAAAATTGTGTCTGTGTGTGTCTCTGTCTGTGTCTGTATCTGTGTGTGGAGACCAGTGCTGTCAGATCCCCTGGAGCTGGGGTTATAGGCCATTGTGAGCTACCCAACATGGGTGCTGAGAACCAAACACAGGACTTCTGCAAAAGCAATGTGTGCTCTTAACAGCTGAGCCATCTCTTCGGCTCCATAACCTCACTTTTAAAAAAAGCATAACTTTTAATCCTAGAGGATTTACGAGGCAGAGGCAGGCAGATCTCTGTAAGATCAAGGCCACCCTGGTCCACATTGTGAGTTCCAGACAGGCTGTGACTAGTGAGACCCTGTCCAAAAAAAATGTACTTTTACTTTGAATTTTGACTTTGTCAGAGGAGGACGGGCTGGTTTGCTAAGTGCAGTGACAAGGGAAGAGGGTGGGGCCCAGGTTACCGACAGCTCCACGTTGGTGCCTGGCCATAGAGCCAGCAGATGTGACGCGAGCAGGCAGTGGATTTTGAGCAGAGGTGAGACAGACAAGTCCCTCCAGATCCTCATCAGGAAGTTGGCCCTAGTAATAACAACATAGCCCCCACTTGGTTGCAGCAGAGGTTGACGGGAAGAGGCTAAGGAGACCTTCAAGCCAAGAGCACTCCCAAACAGTCGCACTATATTGTTCATGGTAGCACACAGCATAAGCATCCCTGTTTAGTGGCAGGTGACAGAGTGTGACAGGGTGTGTGTGTTTAGTGTCTCGCAGGGTGACAGGGAGAGGAGCTGAGGAGGAACTGTTCAAGGAATCCTTCTGATATGAACGGGGTTGTTCAGGCAGTGACATGGAGCCAGAACCAGGCAGGTGAGGAGTCTCGCGTGAGCTGGGCTTTCCTCTGCACCACACTTCCTGGGGGTGGGACATGGGGACGTGGTCCCACCATCTCTGAAGCCTAGTGCTTCAGTCAGGCCCGGCACTGGTAATGATTTGCAAATCTGACCTATGTAGTTAGTGTCCACCATGGCCTTCCTTGTTTCCTGCCTCAGTTTCCCCAACTCTCAGGGAGAAATGTGCCTGAGGGTTTCCAGGGCTGTAACAGCCGCTGTGATGACTCTCCTCTGCCTCTTCCTCCTTTGAGCTACTGCTGACAGCTCTGGACACTTGGCCCTGCTCTGTACTCCTGTGGTGCAGCCAGGTCCCCTTTGGTGACCTTGTGGGGCCTCAGCATTTTAGCCCTGGGAGACCCTTTCTCCATTATGAAATAATAAGTTAAACCAAATTAAAATCATGTTTGTGTCGTTTGTGCATTTTTGTGAATGCATGTGTGTGTATGTTTGTGTGTAGTATATATGTGTGATGCATATGTGTGTATGTGTTGGGAATGCATGCTTGTGTGGTATGATGCATATGTGTTGTGTATGCAAGTGTGGTATATGTGTGTGGGTATAGTGTATATTATATATGCATGGATGCATGTGTGTGATATACGTATATTTGGTGTATGTGTATGTGGCATATGATATACGTGTGTATGCTATGCATGTGCGTGCCCGTGTGTGGTATATGTCTGCGCACCTGTGTGCTGGTGCACTCGTGTATTCCCATGTAGAGGCCAGAGGTTGATTTAGGGTGTTTTCTATTGCCCGCCTCATTTTTTGAGGCAGGGTCTCTCGCTGAACCTGGGAAGGACAGGCTGGATGGAGAAGCCCAGGCACATCTCTGCCTCTCAGCACTAGGGTTCCAGACACACAACACCACGCCAGCCATAAATAGCTCTTCAAGCTTGTGCAGTAAAGCTCTTCAACCATTGGGCTGTCTCTTCAGCCCCACATTAAAATTATTTTAAGGCTGAGTCAATATAAAGAAAACTGTACCAAGATTATGTGTTAGGAGTCCAGCAAGATGTCTCAGTAGCAAAGGTGCTTGGCAAACGAGCTTGGTAACCTGAGTTCCATCCCTGAAACCTATGTAAAAGTGAGAGAGAGCCAGCTCCAGTGTCCTCTGACCTCCATGCAAGTGCTGTGACACACACAATTGAAAAAAATATTAAAGTATATGGTAAGCTGGTGCCGTGCCTGGCACTTGGGCAGTGGAGGCAAGAAGAATTTCGTGTCATCTTCGGCTACAACGGGGAGCTAGAACCAGCCTGAGCTACATAAGACCCTGTTTCAAAAAACTGGAGAACAGGGGCTGGAAAGTGGCTCAGCGGTTAAAGCCCTGGCTGCTCCTGTGGAGGACCTGAGTTTGGTTCTCAGCATGCACACTGTGGCTAACATCCATCACTAACACCAGATCCGGGCGATGTGATGCCCTCTTCTGCCTCGTTGGGCACTGCACGCGTATAAGTGCCCTTACATACACACAGGCAAAGCACTCATACACATAAAGAAATAAAATTTAAAAGCTAGAAGACAATATGTTTGTGACAGTTAACTGTCAATTGACAGAACCTAAAATCCCCTGGGCTGTGGCCCGCTGGGTGTGCCTGCTGGAGGGAGGGAACAGTGTCTCGATTACTGGGTTAACTGATGTGGGAAAACTCAGGACCTTGAACTGTGAGCTAAAAGAAGCCATTCCTTCCTAAGTTTCTCCTGTCTGGTATTTATCACAGCAACGGGAAAGAAACGTAAAACAGTGACAAAGGAGCGTCTATCTGACAAAGCCCCCCTCTCTGGTCCCTGGGGTGCACCTTGGGGTACAGACGCGCCTTCTCCTTCTCCGCACTACCCGTGGTTGTCGCCAGGGGGCACGTGGCACCAGCGCTGGGGACCCGGGGATGTTCGGAGCAGGGCTGAGTCCCGCCCAGGCCTGGGGTTTCCCCGCCTCCCGCGCCCGCCTCTCACCTCCGGGGCAGTGGACAGTGAGTCCCTGAGTCTGTGTCACTCAGCGTCCCGAGTGAACGCCTTCCAGAATGGTCCTCTGGATACCTCTGAGGGCCGGAGCTTGCACATCTGGTCCCTGGAGGCATTCTTGCTCCTTCAGGGCCCCTGAGGGCTGACTGTCCTGCCCGCATTGCCCCGGGAAGGAGTTCTCCAGGTCTGCTCTGAAAAAGACCTTGTGCCTGCGGGCCGCAGGCCGTAGCCTCACCTGGGCGCTTGTTGGGAGCGCCTTCTCCTTCTCAGACTTGAAAATTATTTACTTGCAAAGGATATACTGGATGGTTTCCTGTCATCCCTGAAATAATCTCAGTGGGCTGTGTTTGGTAGTGCGAGAATACTGCCCCATGTAATTCATACCAAGACAGGAGTGGGACAGCCTGGGTTCAAATCCTAGCTCCACCTCTCTGTAGCTGTTCATCCTGGGTAAGCTGCAGAACTTCTGTGTGCCTTAAGTGGGTTAGTGGTGTCAGGGCTAACCTCAGGATTCCCCAGGGTTCAGGCCTCACTGTAAGTGGGAACAGCTGGTACTTTCTGCTCCTGTGTCCCTGACAGCACCTAAGGGGTATGGAGAACCTGCCTTCCTACCCTAGAGAGTTCATTTTCTTACAGGAGGTGCAGGAAGTCCAAGTGACCACTGAGTAACAGGATGACCAAATGAGCTTGTCTGGGGGAGGGGGCAATGGCTGGGGATCCAGATTCTGGTTCATCACTCCCATCATCCAGTGACTGCTCTATTCTGAGCCATGGCCAGTTCCCCTAGGATGCCCTCCATATTTTCTACCCAAACTGTGAAAGGGTTTTGTGTGTGTGTGTGTGACAGAGAGAGAGAGAGAGAGAGAGAGAGAGAGAGAGAGAGAGAGAGAGAGAGAGAGAGCACGCATGTGAGTGCAGGTGCCTGTGGGGACCAGAGGTATCTGTCCCCCTTGGAGCTGGAGTTTCGTGCAGTTGTGAGCCTCTGGGTGAGGGTGTTAAGGCCTCTGCATGAACAGTATTGCTCTTAGCTGCTGCAGAGCCACCTTTCCAGTCCCCAAACTCTGAAAGTTCGAGTCACCACAGATTCATGAGTTGAAGTCTTAACCCAGGTGTGGCTGTGATGGATGGTGGGACTCAAGGGAAGGTCATTAGCACCAGTGAAGGTCGTGAGAGTGAGGTGCTCAGAGTGGCAGAGATGACTGGAAACCCTCACTTTTGAGTGTCCCCACCCCTCCTAAGCTTATGTGGACAGGGCAGGGAGGTCCCGCTAAGCTGGCTTCACAATCGTGTAGTCCCAGCTGGGAGAAGCTGAAGCAGGACGATAGACGCTTGAAGGCCAGCCTGGCCTACAGAGTGAGTTCAAGGTCAGCCTGGGCACCTTAGTGAGACTGTGGCAGATGAAAAAGTAGTGAGAGACGGAAGATGTGGCCTAGGGTGCAACGCTTCCCTAGTGTGTGAAAGCTGCATCTGGAGCCTCGTGTCATTTCCTGACAGCACAAGCCCCACACACATGTAGCCCTTTCTCTGCATTCCCCTGCTCTGAGGCAGGTGTCTGTGTGCACGTGCTCACGTGTGTGTGTGCATGTGTGTGTGCACGCGTGTGTGCGTGTACGTGTGAGTGCGTGTGTATGCGTGTGTGTGCACATGTGCGCGTGCGTGCACATGTGCCCGTGTGTGTGTCTGTGTGTGCATGTGTGTGTGTGTGTGTGTGTTGATGTGGAGACGGGAGAAGGGCTCTTGTTTAGCCTTGCCCACTTCTTTCTCAGGCGACGTATTTTGTGGTGGCTTGGTTTTCCCATGGCTAGGACCATGGTCCTACTTTACTGTTGACTTGTGTGTCCTGCTCTGTGTCTCCAGCAGAGCTTTCCCGTTTCTTTCCAGCCTCACACCTTCAGCCACATGCTTGGAACTCAGTGCTTGTAAGCTACACACTGTTAGCAAGAGCCTTCATCATCCCCCTCATTACCCCTCCAGCACCCCGTCATCCCCACCTCAACCTGACCTTCCTTGAGACCCTCCTCTGTGTTCTCCCAGCCTCCTTGCTCCCTCTTTCGAGGTCACGTTGTGACGACACTTCTTGGAAGCAGTCTGGGGCTGGTGAGACTGCTCAGCAGGTAAAGGCACTTGCTGTCAAGCCTGATTAACTGAGCTGGATACCTGGGACTCACATGGTAGAAGGAGAGGAAGTTTGTGGTCTAACTGGGTATGGTGATGCACACTTTTAATCCCAGCACTCAGGAGGCAGAGGCAGGTGAATCTCTGTGAGATTAAGGCCAGCCTTGTCTATATAGTAAGTTTCAGGCCAGCTGGGACTATAAGGAGACCCTGTCTCAAAAAACAAAAACAAAACCGAACAAAAAATCAAACAAACAAGCAAAGAAGGTTCCTGGTCTTCCCCTATGTTCTTGCTCTGTGCCTTCCAAGCCTGGACCCTCGGTCCTCTCCCCAGTCCTACGTGTCTCTGGTTACCCTGATCTGCTTGGTACATGGCCATGAGG
This sequence comes from Eospalax fontanierii, assembly GCA_035773235.1. Classification (NCBI taxonomy): domain Eukaryota; kingdom Metazoa; phylum Chordata; class Mammalia; order Rodentia; family Spalacidae; genus Eospalax; species Eospalax fontanierii. The sequence continues at coordinate 74,636,279 of CM069537.1, forward strand.
ACCACAGTGGCCAAGGAAGCCATGCAGCCCAGAGCTAACATGCACGACGTCTTGTTCTCTCTCCTGGTGCCAGGACACCGGACACTTGGGTCCTCAACTGTACACTCCCCATGAGAAGACCCAGAATTGAAAGTGGCCCCGAGCTAGAGAAAGAGCCAGTACACTGACGACTCAGGCCAAAAGCACAGGTCACAGTCATGAAGCAGGGGTTATAAAGCCACAGGAACGAAGCTCCTCACCCTGGCCAGCGCACTCTCCGTCGCCAGTGTCTTGGACACTGCAGGACGTTGTTTGGTGTCCCTGACCTTTACTTCTTGGTGCCCCAGCTTTGCCATCTCCTCCGGGTGGCAGTCACCTGGGCTTGGACACCGGCTCCAGAGCTTCTCGAACTGTTTCCACTCCTGACTCCTCTTCACCCAAAAAGGTGTGATGTGGCCTCTTTGCCTGTGCTCTTGTTTCATCATGTGGGTCCTGGGGGTCTAACTCAGGCCATTGGGTGGTAACAAGAGCCTTTATCTGCTGAGCTGTCGCGACTGCCCCCAGGCAGAGACAGGCATATAAAGTAGGCATAAAAACAGAACATTTACTGATAATAAATTGGAAATAAACTTGCTTTAAAACAATTCTTTGTCATGCATATATAATTTTACCACTTTAAAAAGACTAAATCAGGGCCTGTGAGATGACTCAGTGGGTGAAGGGGTCTGTCACCAAACCTGATGTGAATTCAATCCCTGAGACTCATGTGTTGGAAGGAGAAAACTAACTCCTGGGGGTTGTCCTCTGACCTTCACACGTGCACTGTGACACACGCACACACAGACACATGCACAGACTCACAGATAAAGAAACGAATACTCTCTCAGAATTGCACACTAATGAGATGGATGTGCTCAGTTATTTTTACATAAAGAATTAAATCTTGGGGCTGGAGATGTAGCTCAGTTGAGGAGAACTTTCCTAGCATGCACAAATGCCGGGTTCATCAGCAGGTAGGGCATTGGAGAAGCCGGTCCAGCTGGCCTCCTCCAGGGCTGAGCAGGATGGTGAGTGTTGACGGCCCAGACCCTCTCCACTCTGGAGAACACCACACCAAGCCGGGAGACTTGTTGAAGCAGGATCTCACTTTATTGCATCAGGCACAGTCTTACCTAGGGTGGAGGTAAGGGGTTGGGCTAAAAACATGGAAAGTGAAGGACCAATCATTTTTCACCACGTAGGCTGTAGCCAGGTAGTGGCCATTTTGTTATGCCTTGCTGAGTCACTCCTATGCAGAAGTGGAGTGTCAGAGACAGGCTGCAAAACTCGAGTGAGGCTCAGAAAGCTGCACTAGGCCACACGTCTGGACCCATGAGGCCCAATATCTCCCCCTTCTATTTTAAAATAAACAGCAGACGCACGTGACGCCTGTCTTAGGTTGTCCCCTACTTGGAGATCTTACCCATCATTGGGTGTCACGCAGCATGCTTATTATAGCAGAGGCACATGACCCCTGTCTTGGGTTGTCTCCTACTTGGAGATCTTACCCGTCATTGAGTGTCTGTCATGCATCATGCTTATGATGGATCCACTCCATGACCTGTCTTAGGTGGCCTCAGTTCATCTGAGATCTTACCCGTCATTGGCCAAATGGAGGGCAGGAGAGGGCCGTTCATTAGAGAATAGCCAATTATTCTGAGTAGCAAGCCTCCGGTAATGGACCTCGACCTGGTTTAATTGCCTTAAGACGTTGGTGAATAAATTGTGTTAATTTGTTAAAAATACAAGGTCCTTCAGTCAGGAGGAAAAGGAGAACAAGGAGGGGGTTAAGCAGGGGGAACAGGAAAGATAAAATATCATTAAAACTAGCCCATAAAAGTTATCTTGAAGTTCTCGCCACCTTCTCCTCAAGATCATCCTGGATCACGAAAACAGCACTTTTCTTGTGAAAGCAAACAGATGCCTCCCTTTTCGGCAGTTATCAAATCAGGACCTAGTCCTCAGGTGTGAGACACTCCCTGGAAGGGTGATTATCATTATCCTCTGATAGAGACAGGTGTTTTAAATCTCTTGCAGGCACCCAAATGGTTCTCGTTTAATTGAGATTTAAGTGTTTGGTTATATCTTTCAATAATTGCCTGACCTCGAGGATTATTCGGGATGCCTATGGCATATGAAATTTCCCAATTTTGGAGGAAATTGGTGAAGGCTTTGCTTACAAAGCACGGGCCATTGTCTGTTTTTACCTGGTCCAGCAGTCCGAGGATGGCAAAACATTGAAGCATGTGACTAACAGCATGTTTTGCCTTTTCCCCAGCATGTGCTGATGCCCAACAGGTGTGGGAGAAGGTATCACCTGAAAGGAAAATGTATTTGAGTTTCCCAAAGGGGGAGTAGTGGGTAACATCTATTTGCCACAGGTTGTTGGGACAGAGTCCCCTGGAATTAGTTTCAGATGTTTGCAGAGAGGGTATTTGGAGGAAGGGCTGGCAAGATTTACAGGTTCTAACTATTTTCTTGAGGTCTTTATCCGAAATATGTGGAAATTCATTTTTAAGCCTCTCCAACTAACATGGGTTAATGAGCTGAACTGTGCGGCTCAGTGACAGTGTTGCATTGACACTCGGAGGCCAAGTTATCAGCCAGTTTATTTCCCTCAGACAGGAGTCCTGGCAGGTTTTGGTGTCCTCTAAGATGTTGAAGGAAGATGGAATTAACTCTACGTTTAAGTAAAGTCCGGGCTTGGATCATCAATGGAGTGATGGGATTGGAGTCAAGTTTAATATAGGACTCAACTAGGCCGGGTAGAAGGTTAACCACGTAAAGGCTGTCAGAGAACAGATTAAAAGGTTCTTTAATCTTGTCTAGAGCAAGGACGACAGCAAATAATTCTTTAAACTCAGCCAAACCTTCAATTTTTTGAGTAATGGTCTGAATGGGAACTGGTTGTTGACCTGCGTTAAAGGGAGGATATACCACCATGGAGGCCCCCATACGTCCTCCATCTGTGAAAATGGTAAGGAAATCGGGATGGGGTTGGGACAAAAAGAGCTTAGGGGGACGCCACTCCAGGCGAGGGAAGGAGCTCATCCACTTGTGGGGGCCGTAATGGCAATCGATTTTTCCCAGAAATCCTTCAAGGGCCATGGCCACCCGAGAATTAGTTCTCTGAAGCCAAATGAAATCAGGGATTTTAAAGGGGTCGATAAGAGAATGAGGCTTCATGCCAAATATCCTAATAGAGGTATCTCAGTCCTTAATGATGCAATCAGCAATTTGATTAGTCATGGAATAGATCCGGGGCTTCCGCCCACTGAGAGGGGGATCCAATGGACGGGCTCACCTTCTTGAGCCAGCAGTGCATAAGGTCTCCCCAGGGAAGATATATAGAAAAATTGGTAGGCTGGAATCACATCTTTTTAATGATGTACTATCAATGGCTTGTTGGACTTGGGGTAATATCTGTCTGTGGTGGGAAGATAAAATAATAGGGGAAGACAAATCAGGGCCTTTTAAAAGGTCAAACAATGGAGACAACTGTTCAGTGGAAACAGGGATCCACGGCCTCATCCAATTAATTTCTCCCAAAACCTTTTGAAGTTGTGGTAGGGTATAGGAGTCCTGGATGTTAATGGGGTTTAGCTGGGGAAGCAGAGTCCAAGGACAAGATGGAACCCAAAATTTTAAAAAGAGGGACTGTTTGAATTTTTTCAGGAGCCACCCTAAAATTATGGGCTTGGAGAATATCCAGGCACTTTTTGTGAGGTTCTTTAGACTAGTGGGGCTGGAACTGCCTAGAATAATGTCACCCATTAGATACAAAAAATAGCATTTGGCATATTTTGTAAGGAGGAAAAGAGGTGAGACATAAAATATTGGCAAATAGGAGGGCTATTAGCCATTCCCTGGGGTAGGACAGTCCACTCAAACCTTTTATCTGGTCCCTGGAAGTTTAGTGAGTGCAATGAAAAGGCAAACTTTTCCATGTCCTGAGGGTGTAATGGTATGGAGAAGAAGCAATCCCTAATGTCAATAGTGACAAGATGATAGGAATTGGGAATAGCGGGGATCCCAGGGAGTCCCCTGTGTGGAGTTCCAAATGGGATCATCCTCTCATTGATCTTCCTCAGGTCATGTAAAAGTCTCCAGGAGCCATTAGCCTTTTTTATTACAAAAACAGGGGAGTTCCAGGGACTAGTGGACGGTCTAACATGTCCAAGAGAAAGTTGTTGTTGCACTAATATTTCTAGGTGTTGTAACTTGGAGGTAGGGAGTGCCAACTGCTCAATCCAGATAGGCTCCCTGGGCAGCCACAGGATTTGAGGTGTGGGAATATGGCGAGCAGTGGCCCTCAGGATTGGGGGTGAATTTGAGCTAGGCCTCTTCGGGTCCTCTCAAAATGGGGGTCATCCTGATAATTGGGGTGTGCCTCTCACCCTTGCTGGAAATGTTGTTCGAACTCCCCATTGTCTAGAAGGTCCTGATAAAAAGCCTATGGTCAGTGGTTATATAGGCTTCAGTTTCTCCCAAAATATCGTGGCCCAATAGGTTGGCAGTTAGACCAGCCACCACCAGGGGGCGCACCTCCCTGCAGTTACCATCTGGGTCCATTCATGTCAGCCAGTGGGCCGTCTCCTATGATGTAGATTGGCTGCCCACACCTAACAAGGGGGGCCTGGGATCAAGCACCAAGAAGGAGGCACCTCTTCCCGTCTGACTACCGTACGATCCGGCCCTGTGTCAATAAGGAATCAGAAGTTTCTGTCCCCCATGGTGAGGGACATTTTGGGTCTCAGTCCACGGACTAAGGGGACAGTCCAGTGTGTTTGTATTGTCCTCTTCCCCTTATTTAACGGGGCTGGGGGTGGCCCTGAGGGGAGTTTAAGGACTCTCCTTATATGTTAAACTTGGACTTACAATCTCTGGCCCAATGAAACCCTTCTTGCACCGAGGGCATGGGGTGGAGGTGTATTGCTAGGCACAGGTGGGGCTCTGTTTAGAAGGTTGGGGCATTCCCTCTTAAAGTGCCCTTCTCTGCCACAACTGAAACATGTTCGTCCCTTGCCTACCGAGACCTGTTGGAGGGCATTTACTAGGGTAGTCATCTCCTCCTGTCTATCCAGTTGTAGGGCAGCCATCATGGCTCAGGTTTGGTGGGACAAGGACCCTACATCCCTAGAGGCTACTATCCATCTTTCCATCCCTTGATTGCGCATTCCAGCACAGGCCAATTTGTGGTCATTGGTCATACCATCCCAAACCAGGGAGCAAACGAGCCTGTTGCGGAGAGCTCCTGCAGGGAACTTTCTTTTAAGGCTCTTCTCCACCCGATCAATGAATGAGGGAAGGTCCTCAGTGGCGTTTTGAGTGATCCCCGAGACAGGGGATTCAGTAGGTCCCTCCTCTAGCTTCCAGCAGGCAGCTAGGCCTAAGGCGCGCACCTGATCTGAATATGGTGCAGGAATGGCTGCCTGCTGTAAGCCTGTGGAGAATTGGTCTGCCAAGCCTGTAAGCATACCGTAAGTGATAGGAATAGGAGGCTGGGCGTTCTGATTATGCTCACCCTGAGCTCGACACTCCTCCTGATAATAGGCTATTTTAGGAACATGGGACCAGGAAGGACTGCCTTAGCCAGTTCCCTTCAGTCGCGGGCAGTGCAGGACTGGTGAACTAGCCCTTCAAAGATGGTCTCTGCCCAGGGGGAATTGGCGCCATCTTCTGCTACCGTCTTTCTAAGATCTTTTAGCTCCTGGGCCTCCCAGGGATACCAGGCCGCTGGGCAGTTGCCACCAGGGGCCACGTTGATGGGAAAAAGGTTAGCAGGGTTCCCGAGGAGGGGCTACCTCCCCACCATAAGGTGGGGGGTGCCGAGGGAGCCTGGAAGGGATTAATGTCCGGCCTGGTGGAGGGAGGTTTTGGGGCTAGGGGTGGTACCGATCCATCTCCTGGCCACCAGGCACTCTCAAAGGAATTCAAACTAGGGTAAAAACTCTTCCCTGAGACGGTTGAAGGGTTGGGTATGGGCTGGGGCATCTGAGACATAGGAGCCATGGGGGCTTCATTAGGTTTTTCTTTTATCAAAAAAGTCACCCTCTCAGGTGACTTGTCTTGGGGTTTTCGGGAGGTGGGCTTAAAGAAAGACTGCCCCATAATTTATGGGGGTACACTCACCCGCAGACCGATTGGCCCGTCAGCGTTCTTCTGACGAGCAGCCACTTATCATGTCGGGTTCCTCACACGGGAAAGAGGCTGGTCCAGCCGGCCTCCTCCAGGGGCTGAGGGGGATGGTGAGTGTCAGCGGCCCGGACCCCTCTCCACTCCGGAGAAATACCACACCCCACACCGAGCCGGGAGACTTGTTGAAGCAGGATCTCACTTTATTGTATCAAGCACAGTATTATATAGGGTAGAGGTAAGGGATGGGGCTAAAAATGTGGGAAGTGAAGGACCAATCATTTTTCACCACGTAGGCTGTAGCCAGGTAGGGGCTATTTTGTTGTGCCTTGCTGAGTCACTCCTATGTGGAAGTGGAGTGTCAGGGACAGGCCGTAAAACTCGAGTGAGGCTCAGAAAGCTGCACCAGGCCACATGTCTGGGTCCATGAGGCCCAACACGCAAAGCCCTGGGTGTGAGCCCCAGCACTACATAAATCAGTTGTGGTGGCACATTCCTGTAATCCCAGCACTTGGGAAGCAGGGGCAGGAGGATCAGAAGTTCGAGGTCTTCAGCTGCATAAAACTTTCAAAACTTTGGTTGGGGTATCAATGCTACTGTGCCGATTTTGGAATGGGTCTATTCTGTCAGAGAAACACAGAGCTAAGATTATATATTTATTTGTTTAAAAAAATCAATTTTTTCCAAGAGCTGGGATGTAGTTCCATGGTAGAGCCCTTGCCTAGCATGCTGAAAGCCCTGGGTTCCATCCCTAGCATTGCAAATTTTAATTAATTTGCTTATTAATGAATGAAATTAACTCAAGTTATCTGTGTGTGCATGGTATATATGTGTGAAGGCGCTCACAGAAGCCAGGGCGGTCATCAGGAGTCCTGCTCCGTCACTCTCTGCCTTACTCCCTTGAGACAGGGTCTCTCAGTGAACCTGGAACGAGGCTGTAGCCAGTGAACCCCGACGATCTTTCTGTCTCTGCCCCTCACAGCACTGGGGTGACAGGCGCATGGCACAGCTGTTTATATGTGTGCTGGGGATCTGTGGGGATCTGGTTACTGAGCAAGGCAAGCAACTCCTGATACCCTAAAGGGATGGCAGGTGTCTGACCTGCTCTGCCTGTGTGATAACCTGGCCCCAGGAAACTACTGTAGATATGAATCTTCCTTTCCCCCACCCCAGACCACAACCAGGTTTTTGGGTTTCGTTTCCTCGTTCCTGAACTTCCACAGCCTTCCCACCCTTTACTCCCAAACCCCACTCTAACTTTCCCGCCTTCTGTAACGGTCAGGAGGCCTCCATATATAAGCCCCTGCATTGGCTCTAATAACTGAAGTACCCACCGACGTAGTCTCCCGGGAGGAAACTCCTCCCGCCGCACTCTGAGCCACCTGAGGTCCGGTTCGATCGTCCTCCATTCTCTGGCATGGCTGGAGCACAACAGCCGTGCTGGAGATGGAGAGCCACCTACAGGGATCTGGACTCCTCACAAGTGCCCTCACCTGCCGAGCCATTTCCCCAGGCCCCAAGTTGTATTTTGTAAAAAGAACTGGGCCTTTCAGAGAGAACATGGTGAGCATTACAGAATCAAATCATGTAAATAGGAACACTAATACCAGAACTAGAAATTTAAACTATCAACGTAGACCTGGGCTTGCTGCTGCACACCTGTCATCCCAGCACTTGGAAGATGGAGAGGCAGGAGGCTCAGAAGTTCCAGGTCATCCTTAGCCTCAGAGCCAGTTTGAGGCAGCCTGTGCTACATCACACCCTGTCTCAAAATAAAACCAAAATTAATAGGCAAATGGACTGAATGGGCACTTTCAGCTGCCTTTGTGGGGGTTGGCTGGGGTTGACTGGGATGGAACTCAGCCTTGCGTGTGGTAGGCAAACGCTCTACTACTCTGCATTTGCCAGCCCATCAGACACTTGTCAAATGAAGAAGTACCAGTGGCCAATAACCACAACAAAATGTTCATCGTGTCTTTAGCTACCAGGGAAATGTAAATCCAAACCACTCCACAGCCGGAATGGGAAAATGCTGGCAGGACTGCCGGGACAAGGACACTCACGCGCTGCTGGTGGGAACGCAAATGGGTGCATCGTCCTTCAGCATGAAGGTTCCTCAGAAAGCTCAGACTCGGTGGTTACGAGCACTGGCTGCCCTTGCAGAGGACCCAGGTTCCGTTCCAGCACCCACGTGGTGGCAACAGCGGTCTCTAACTCCAGTTCCAGGGATCTGACGCCCTTACACACACGCAGTCAAAACACTCACATACATAAAATAAACACAAATACGTGAATAAATAATTGTTTTAAAGCTAAAGCTATAGGTCCCACATGACTGAGCTACACCACTTCTAGTTATATACCAGAAGGAGTCTGTAACTCAGTATAGATGATAGATGCACCAGTGAGCCCATGTTTGTTGCAGCACAACCCACAGTAGCCAAGCTGTAGAATCAATAGTTGCTCATAAGTGATGAGTGGATAAGGAAAATGTGATACATATTCACAGGAGAGCATTATACAGCCATAAGGAAGAACAAAACTATGTTGTTTGCAGGAAAATAGATGAACTAAAGATCATTATGTTAAGTGAGACAGTAATTACTTCTCTCACACAGACAAGTCATACATGCTTTCTTACATGTGGGATTTGCGGGCAACAGAACATCAAAGTAAATGGGAACTATTAGTAATATAAAAGGAAAAAGAGAAATAGAGGCCCCTCGCAGTCGGATGGACAGGAAGTGCTCTGGATGGACAGGACAGGGTAATAATAGTCAAAGCCCACGGAGGTCTGGAGTGCCCAGCCCAGGCGCCCTACCCGTCCTCTCCTTCCAGAATGCCTGAGAACTTCCGAAACAGCCCTTTGTGGACCAGAGCACACAGAACCAGGCGGCAGAGAAGCTGACCTACTGACCTACTTCTCAGGTATTGGCCGAGCGCGCTGACCCCTTCCCCATGCCCTTGAGGTTGCAATGTGGGCTTTTCAAGGCCTCAGTGTGTCTCACTGTCCGCAGGTCCCCATGTCCAGCATGGGACAGGGCAGCAGGTAGGACTGGGGCATTCCGGTTAAAATCAGGTTGTCAATCAGTTCAGCTACCTGTGGCTTCTGCTCAGCGTCTCTGAGTGGGAGAAGCTGCCTCTAGGGACCATCTCTGGTTGAAGAACTGCCAGGCCCGGACAAGTGACAACCAGATCTGAACTACAGAGTGTTGAAGAGGCTTCTGGGTGGAGGTGCATCAGCCCAAACACATGAGCCCGTGAGAGGTTGACTGTGTGGTTGGGACTAAGACCCACGTTTAACTCCCTCCTTCCCCCTGACTTCCCACATGGATGCTGCGGGGCCAGCCCCACCCACCCATCCACAGATGTTAGGCCCTGGGCTAGGCACTGGGCCAGAGGTGCTCACCCACGTGTTTGAGCACCAGCTGTTTCATTTATAGAATGAAGGGGCTCTTTGAGTTAAGGTCTCACTATTTAGCTCAAGCTGTCTTCAAACCTGTTATCTTCCTGCCTCAGCCTCCAGAGTGCTGGCATGACAGACCTGTAACACTACACCAGTGTTTTCTTTTGTTTTGAGATAGGGTCTTTTGTAGCCCAGGCTAGCCTACCAGGCTAGCCAGGTAGTCATGGCTAACACTGAACTTCTGCCTCCCGCCTCGACCTCTAGAGCTCTGGGATGACAGGCGTGTGCACCCTACCACACTTGGCTCCAGCGCCGTTTTCTCTTCCCTTTCTTTGCTTTGTTTTGGCAGTGCTAGAGATGCAATCCCAAGGCTTGTCCATGCTTGGTGAGCACTCCACCCCTGAGCTATAAACTCAGCCCTAGAATGGAGCTGAAACAAGCCCCTGTCTCCCAGACTGCACCTTAGAATGGCTGAAGGAATGTGTCAGAGCCGAGCACAGCCCTAGATGCACAGTCAGGGTCACATTGTTAATTCAGACAGGAAGACACAGAGAGGACTAAACAGATGCTGAGCAGTGTCTCCCCAAGTTCCCACAGGGGAGTCTTGACCGGTTATATGTGAGAATGTGATTGTCAGGAGAATGGGCCTTGCCTGAGGAATCAAAGAGAAAATGAAGCCACCGGAGTGGGCCCTGAAGGTGACTGCTGTCCTCTGAAGAGTAGAGCAGACACACCAAGGAGCAGCCACAGGAGGAGGGGGAGGATGGCATCGCTGCACTCAGCACCCAGGAACCAGCTCCGCTGTACTCTGTCTGAGGCTTTGGCCTCAGAGTGCTGAGAACACACCTAACTCTGTCGTTTACACTGACAGCTGTGACATTGTTACCGCCCGCTAGCATGCCGATACAACATGCCTGGTGCTGGTTGAGAAGAGGAGAAGCTGGGTTCTGCTAACCACACTTACATGCTTACATGATGTCCTTGCAAGTTTTGGCCATTTGAAGTTTCCTCCTGGATAACTTGAAACGCAGCCTGTGGTGTTTCGCTGCACTGAGATGGTTTATGGCTCTGTGATATCTTGAAGCTCTGTGATGCTTTCCATTCTCTCTGTCCAACTGCTGATAAAGACGTGAAACTAAGAAAATGGAAAGTTCATGGCTGGAGAGATGGCTCAGCCGTTAATAGCACTGGCTGCTCTTCCAGAGGACTGGGGTTCGATTCCCAGCTCCCACATGGTGGCTAACAACCCTCTATAACTCCAGTTCCAGGGGAATCAACACCCTCTTCTGGTCTCTGTGGGCATTGCACACATGTAGTGGTCTTACATACATGCAGGTAAAACGCTCAAACACATAAAATAAAAATAAAAATAAATTAAAAAAAAAAACCAGAGTTCACCAAAAGGTTTAACGAGACACTTGGTCCAAGTAGTCCAAGAAAAGTGTAGATCAAACCTGACAGATACCTGAACTTCTGTTGGTGAGAACTGTTTTTGTAAACTGCAATGATCATTTTACGGATTCCTAACCAAATAAGCCTGGCCTAGCTGCAGCTCCAAAGGCAGCAGGTGTCCTGACTCACACCTCGGGTATCTACTTTGTAAGCTATGATGACCAGCTGAACTCAGGAAGGAATTTTCCTGAGATAACATGGGCCATCATGAAAAGAGACATAGGATCTAGGTTCTGGCCATAAAATGATGATGTAAAAAGTCCTGTATCACCTCACTAGCACATCACTCTGGGTCCAGAACACCTTGAAGTCATTGCCGCAAATTCTGGGACTTCATGCATGTGAAAAAAACAGACAAGTTCTCCAACTCTCTCCTGGGAGAATGTTTGATCTCTTAGCTGCCGAAGAACTTTTCCCTAACAGTGGCAGGACCAGAAAGGAAGAGATGGGTTCCAGAATTGCGGGGGAACCAGTGTGCCCAGGATCCAGTCACTGCATGGTCACAGCATGGACACAGCATGGTCACAGTGTGGTCACAGCATGGTTGGTCACAGCGTGGTCACAGCATCGTCACAGCATCGTCACAGCATCGTCACAGTGTGGTTACAGCATAGTCACAGCGTGGTCACAGCATAGTCACAGAGTGGTCACAGCATGGTCACAGAGTGGTCACAGCATGGTCACAGTGTGGTCACAGCATGGTCACAGCATAGTCATATAGTGGTCACAGCATGGTTGCAGCATGGTCAGAGAGGTCACAGCATGGTCACAGTGTTGGTCACAGCATGGTCACAGCATAGTCACAAAGTGGTCACAGCATGGTCACAGCATAGTCACAGAGTGGTCACAGCGTGGTCACAGCATGGTCACACCATAGTCACAGAGTGGTCACAGCGTGGTCACAGCATAGTCACAGAGTGGTCACAGCGTAGTCACAGCGTGGTCACAGCATGGTCACAGTGTGGTCACAGTGTGCTCACAGCATGGTCACAGAATAGTCACAGCGTGGTCACAGCATGGTTGCAGCATGGTCAGAGAGGTGACAGCATGGTCACAGTGTTGGTCACAGCATGGTCACAGCATAGTCACAGAGTGGTCACAGCGTGGACACAGAGTGGTCACAGCATGGTCACAGCATAGTCACAGAGTGGTCACAGCGTGGTCACAGCATAGTCACAGAGTGGTCACAGCATGGTCACAGTGTGGTCACAGCATGGTCACAGCATGGTCACAGCATAGTCACAGAGTGGTCACAGCATGGTCACAGCGTGGTTGCAGCATGGTCAGAGAGGTCACAGCATGGTCACAGTGTGGTCACAGAGTGGTCACAGCGTGGTCACAGCATGGTCACAGCATAGTCACAGAGTGGTCACAGAGTGGTCACAGCGTGGTCACAGCATGGTCACAGCATAGTCACAGAGTGGTCACAGAGTGGTCACAGCGTGGTCACAGCATGGTCACAGCATAGTCACAGAGTGGTCACAGCGTGGTCACAGCATGGTTGCAGCATGGTCAGAGAGGTCACAGCATGGTCACAGTGTGGTCACAGTGCAGTCACAGTGTGGTCACAGCATGGTCACAGTGTGGTTACAGCATAGTCACAGAGTGGTCACAGCGTGGCCACAGCATGGTCACACCAACACATACATGCTCAGCCTACTCTGCCATGGGCACCATGCTTGTCCCTGTTTTGCTGGAAACAAAACCGAGGCTTTGGAGAGGGTTGCGGATGCCCCCAGGGAGCATCAGCAGTGTAGACAGCCACATCGCAGTCCAGTCACTCTGCTCATCCAGGGGTTATGTTCTGCAGGAAAGGAGGCTGGAGAGGTGGGACTGTTTAGAGCTGCAGGGGCATGGAGCCCCAATTCCCAGAGTAGGAGCAAGATGAAAGAACACCAAGGCCTGGGACTTTGGTTTCTTCCCTTGGGTTGTAAGAAATAAATCATTATGGGCCATTTTCAGTATTAGAGAGCATCAGAGAAGCACAGGAGGCTCTGGGCCCCTTCCCTAGCTGGCAGCTGGTGTGTGCATGGCTAGGTGCTCCCAGTTCATGCTAGGGTTGACAGATTACAGCAGTGATGGAGCCCATGTGTCAGAAAAGGAGGGAATCAACTGCCCCAGGATGTACATCAGATAAAACTTTGTGTCCTGAACCTATGGGATAGGGAGTCTGGAGAGGGGCTAACTCTAGACATGGGGGAGACCGAACCTCTCTGAAGAACTCAGCCAGTGAGGAACTCAAGGTGCAGAGAATGCAGTCAGGAATAGAAAAACCAGAGTTTTACTCAAACTAGCCATTGTTGCCTTTTCTCTAAGCTGAAGGCACACTTTGCAAGGTTGTAAGAACTGCTTTGCTTTCTGCTGAGCCTCCAGGACTTTTCTTATGAAGTGGGGATCATTATTTCTCACAAGGTCCTACTTAACTTCCTGTTATCTTAAAGTGAAGAAATCCTAAAGTCTCCAGGACCCCTGGAGACAAAGACTGACCCCGAAAGCAAGATGTACCGGCCTCTCCCACAACCCCTCTGCCCTGAAAGCCTCCCTGGGCAGGTCTCTCTGGCTCTTGGAGAAACATTTCAGGGTCAAGAATTTCCACCCCATAAACTGCCTATGTTTCATATCCAAAGGAGGCCTGTGCAGGACCAGCCTCGTTAACCTTTATAGCACTGAAGCTTCCTGCTCCGCATAGCACGTTCTTGGCAGGCCAGGCTTCTGGAAGCTGGTCTGCTGGATCTAGATCAGACAAGCTCAGCACCTCATACCCTCTGATTGAAAGGGGAAGATTGGGCTGGGGATGTAGCTGGGTTGACCCAGTGCTTGTCTAGCATGCACAAGGTCCTGGGGGTGGTCCCAGCACACCATAAATCCAGGTGTGGCAGCACACACCTATAACAAGAAAACTCAGGGAGTCAGGAGGCTCAGAAACTCATTCCCTCAAGAGTTTGAGGACAGCCTGAACTACACAGGACCTGATCTTCATCATAAACAGCAAGTGTCTCAAAAAGAAAACAATGGGAAAGTAAGAAAATTAAGAAAAACTCATTTATTTCTAAATTTTATTTCATTTTATTATTGTTATTGTAGACTGGGTCTTACTAGGTAATCCTGGCTTGCCTGGAACTTGATATGTAAACCAAGCTGGCCTCCAGCTCTCTGAGATCCCTCTGCCTTTGGAGTTCTGGGATTAAAGGTGTGTGCCACCATAACCAGCTGTTTTATTTTATTTTCCAAAACATTAAAAAGAATTTTATTCATTATTTTTATTTTATGTATATGAGTGTATTGCCTGGATGTATGTAAGTATACCCGTGTCATACAGTGCTTAAGGAGATCAGAAGAAGGTGTCGGATCCCCGGAACTGGAGCTAAGGATGGTTGTTAGCTACTATGTAGGTGCTAGGAATCAAACCTGGGTCCTCTGCAAGAGCAGCCGGTGCTCTTGACCACTGAGCCATCGCTGCAGCCCTGTCCAAAACATTTGAAATGTTCATGTGGAGCCTTGGGCTACATCAGGGGTATCAGCTGCATCAGGGCGGCAGCCTTTGTTTCTCCCTCCCCTCCCCCCCCTCCCCTCGGCTCCCTTCCCCTCCCCTCCTCTCCCCTCCCCCTTTCTTTTGGAATCTAGTTAGGCCAGTGCTCTGGCACTGAGCCCCGCCCCCCCAGGTGTCCACTCCTCACTAGCTTCCCCTCTATGGAGATCAGCACCACCACCCCCCCCCACCCCCGGCCCCACTAGTGAACTTGCTGGTACCACCCTTCCTGACTTTCCATCCACCAGAAATGCCAAACTCTGAGCCAGTAGGCTCTGAAGCAGAGGTTGGCTCATAAACCAAGGTCTTTTCATCTTTATTCGTTGAGCATGTTTGGGGCCTTGCAAATTACTATTTGAACATCCCCCCTCCCAGGGCACTCTCCTTATTTGGGCAAAAGGAGGAGACTAGAGGATGTTTTGTTTGTTTTTCTCATAAGAAACAGTAGGGCTTGGAGAAGATGGATTCTGGCCTGCAGCCTGTTCCCTCTCACCAGCTGCTGAACCTATGAGATTAGCCCTGTGGCCTCTGGTAAACCCAGGTACACAAACAACAACAAAGCCGGAAAAGCCAGTCCATAAACATTCGTGGAGGAAAACCCATACCCTGCCTGTGAGGTCTGTCACTGGGCACTTAATACCTGCCCAGGGTAAGCATCCTGTCCGTCTACAGGCCAGAGCTGAGTGGTAACTAGACCTTACCTCATTTATAGAGGGAAACTGAGGCCCAGAGAGGGCAGAGCACAGAATTCCCTCCCATTGATGCTGGGGGGGTGACCCACACAGAGTCTTGTGCATGCTAGGCAAAGGCTCTACCACTGAGCTATATCACCATCCCTAGGCTTGGAGACCCGGTTAGCTCAGGCTCTGCTGAAACTCAATATTCTCCTGCCTTCTCTGGGGTGCTACGACTGCAGGCATGTACCAGCATTCCTGGCTACATTGCCTGTTTCAGAGAAATGAATCAGAAGTCACTTGGTGTCTGTGGGGTTCTACGTCCTCTTTTGTCTGCCACTGTCTTAGCCCTGGTCCTGTTTCTGCTTTGTCTTTTCCGACAGGGATAGTTTCAGAGACAGAAGCTAGGTGTCCAGTCAGTCCTTCCATTTGGATCTAATTGCTTCTTCCTGAGTAGATCCAGATTGAACTCTGGACCCAGAACACAGCGTGGGTACAGTTGAGTCTTTGCTGCTCTGTGACCCCCGGAAGCACCCGTAGTCAGTTTGTCTGGTTACTGATGCCAGACTTGGTTACTACATTAAGCGGTGTCTCAAGGTCTCCGTACAGCTTCACCCCATGACATCATGTATTCATCGTTGTTAGATGACCCTTATAAAAATGGTTGCTGTTGTTTGGTAGCAACTTCTGCATTTATTAGCTGCTTTCCAGGTCCTTGTGCACACTAGACCACTGCTCTGCAGGGGAACTACCAGGGCCCACCCCGCTTCTCACATGAACTACATATGGTTTTCCCCTCCTTTTTGAAGCCATTTTAAAAAATTCTGTGCATGTGTCTGTGTGGGGGTGTGTGTAGATGTGTGTATAGTGACCTTGGAGGCCAGGGGCATGGAATCCCCCAGCTGGAGATACAGACAGTTGTGACTCACCCAACATGGGTGCTGGGAATCAAACTCAGGTCCTCTATAAGAACAATATGTGCTCTTAACAGCTGAGCCATCTCCCCAGCCCCCAATATTTTTTTTTAGTGCCAATATTGACTCACAGACTTGTATTTTATCCAGTGGGTTAAATGTAAATGTATTACTGCTGTTATTTATTTTGTGTTCAAAGTTCCCTAGAAGATCTGGCGATTAGGTGCCTCTTCAAGCAACTCCAAGCTAGCTTCTTTGACACATATCGACCATTCTTTGAAAATTTCTGTACTTTCTGGCACAAGAGAAAGAATCTTGCTATTCCTGCTCTGGCCTGTCCCAGCCTGCAGTCAGCCCCTCTCCAAGGGGCCAGAGGGCTCTTTACTGGGAAATGGTGTTTAGAATCTAAGTATTTTAACTGTGCTCTTTGCGGGGTTGGGAGCTGAAGGTGAGGGATGGTATTGCTTCTAGGCCCTTTCAATGGACAGAAGTAAAAAGACACTTTGCTTATATATTATGTATGTATGTATTACGTGTGCGTGTATCTGTGTGTGTGTGCATTTGTGTGCGTGAAGACCAGATCTCAACATCTGTGTCTTCCTCTGCTGCTCTCTACCTTACTATTTTGTTGAGGCAGAGTCTTTCATTGATCTTAGAGCTCAGTGATTCAACAAGAGTAGCTGACCAGTGAGCCCCAGGAGTCCTCCTGTCTGCGTCTCGGCACTGGGATTACAGGTGTACCACCATGTCTGGCTTTTTACGTGGGTGCTGGGGAAGGGACTCAGGTCCTTGTGCTTGTACACCAAGTGCTTTACCTGCTGAGCCATCTCTCTGGTCCTATTTTGCTCCTCTGAGTTCTTTCTCCATTCCAAATTTGCCTAATTCTCTGGTGGCACAACTCCAGTGCCAGGGCACCCCCACTGCCAACAATGTTCTAGTAGGGTTCTGCATTCCACCTCTGGGCTCTTCTTGAAGTTTTCTCCAGCAAGGGTCCCTCCTCAACTTCCCTGGGGCTTGGTCTTGCACCTGTGAACCCACTGTGAGTCACCTGGGTGTCGTCTTTCTGCAGGTGGTCATGTTTTCCATGACATCCTAGTTGACTTGCTTCTATGTCTTATATATAAAGTGATTTCAGGTGCATTTGGAGACGTCCACAGATTTCTGGAGCTGGAAGAAACTGGATAGTTTTAGGTGAGGATACATCATTTTTTTCTTTCTTTTCCTACCCCCTTCAGTTCTGGTGATGGATCCCCTGGCCTCACATAGGAAACCCTGGGCCTACTCTTCCTATTTGCAATTATCCCTCAGGAAGTAGGGAGGGGTTAAGACCTCTGTCCCACCACTCAGGAGGCAGAGGCAGGTGAATCTCCTGAGTTCCAGGCTTGCCTGGTCTACGTAGTGAGACCTTGTCAAGAGCACCAACACCATCAACCGATTTCTATCTCCACCCCCTTGAAGTAGCCCTGGCCTGGGTGGCAGGACTCCGTCCCACCACCCCTGTCCCTCCTCAGCCTCCCTGGGGCTTGGTCTTGCACCTGTGAACCCAAAGAACCCCGGGAGTGGTCTCACAGACCCAGGACCTAATTTTTTCATGATTGTAATCTTACCAGTTTACATGTCTCACTTGTCAGTGGCACACGTCTACAGGGTAGGGGCTCACGCGTCTCAGAATTCGCGTCCCTACTCTACAGAAGAGAAACCGAGGTTCCAGGTTGGGGTTGGCCCAGAGGACACTGTGAAAGCGCCAGCGCGACCTCAGCACGCAGTAGGCGCTTTGCTGAGGGCACAGGAATCGCAAGGATTTGTGGGCGGGACCGTATGCAAATGGCCCGCGATCGGCCTGCGCCAGAAGGCAGAGCTCCTGCGCAGGTGTGCCGGGCAGGAGGGAACAGGTGTGCACTCGCAGGCTGGACCCGGCTGCAGCTGCTCATCCCAGGCCATGCCTCTGCTCTGGGCCCTCCTGGCCCTCGGCTGCCTGCAGTGTGGCTGGAGTAAGGCAGGGATGAGGCATAGGGAGGAGCGGGGACACGGAGACGGAGACGCCTGGGAACTTATCTAGGCTTGCCAGGAATAGGCGTGGGGACTCAGTTAGCAGTAGCAGTCATAGAAACAGTCAGTGTTTATGAGTTCCCTCTGGTGGGAATCCTGGCGCCCACCGGTATTGTGATGGATGATGGGTGATGCCAGAGACCACCACATAGGGGGCTGCGAGAGGCTGTTGTGACTCTTGAACTCTGGGAGGTGGGTGATGGGTCCTGCTGAGGGAGCTGCCAGGAGCAGAGAGCTGTTCGTCCTTGTGCAGACACGTGGAGTGTGTGTGTGTGTCGGGGGCGACTAGGGGTGAGGCTGGAAACCGAGGAGGAAGCAGGGCCCTGAACTTCCCAGAGACAGGGGAGGGAAAACAGGATGGGTTTGCATGTTGGAGGACCTCCATACCAGGGTCCAGGTGAAGAGAGCAGGATGGGAGGGCAGAGGGCTCCTGGGGCAGACAGATCTTGGGAGTGACATCAAGAGGACAACAGCTGGCTGACTGGTGTGGGGTGGGGATGACCAGCAGGATGGTGACTCGGGCACTGCATATGTCTAAGAGAAGTTCATGAGATGCCCATTGGGAGGGTCGAGCCTGGGGCCTGACATACATCAGGTGTCCCAGAGGTCATCTTCCATCCTTCTTGCTTCACCAGCCGTGAACCTCCAACCCCAACTGGCCAGTGTGACCTTTGCCACCAACAACCCCACCCTTACCACCGTGGCCTTGGAGAAGCCTCTGTGCATGTTTGATAGCTCAGAGCCACTCAATGGCACCTATGAGATCTACCTTTATGTTATGGCCAACTCAGGTAAGGGCCTGCTCTCCTCCGAAAGGGTCCTTGACCTCTTCACAGGGGGAGGAGGGAAGTGGGTGGCAAGGGACTGCGTGTTTATTGAGCTCAGCGGGACTCCCCTGACTGGCACCTCCATGCGAGGACTGGCGGCACCGTGGCTGCCCTGGGTGACTGTGGTCTTAGACCTGCTCTTCCCCTAACATCCAGGCTCATGGGAGAAAGACACCCCTGTTTCTGAGTACCCGGTGCTTTGCCCAGCTCAGAGCTGATGTCTGCAAGCAGCGAGCAGGGTACTATGACAGAGCAGGGAACTGAGGCAGGTGTTTGATAGCTCAGAGCCAGCTCAATGGCACCTATGAGAGCCTAAGGGGTCTTAACTGTCTTTATTTATTTATTTATTTATTTATTTTTGAGACATGGTTTTTCTGTATCCTCAGTTGGCCTGGAACTCTCTATGTAGACCAGGCTGGCCTGAACTATCAAACACCTGCCTCAGTTCCCTGGGTGTGAGTGAATGTGAGAGAACAGAACACCCACCCACGGGACAAAATGGGGGACCACATTTCTTATTGCTTTGGTACTGGGACCATCCCAGGTCTTAGGCAGAGTTGGTTCCTGATGTACAGCTCAGACCCAGCTTGGTACTTAGAACTTCCACAGTCACAGAGCAAATCCAGATCTTGCTGGTCCTCAAGCTCAGGTCCTTCTGGGGGATTTCCCAAGAGCCTCAAGACTCGCTGGGGGCTGGGGGATGCTAAGGATCGGATCACAATCGGCCCTGCTCCTAGTGACAACCTCTCAACACTGCCAACATTCTATCCTGTCTGAAAACCTTTACTGGATGAAGACCTATACCCAATATAAAGGCACCTTGGGGTATTTTTCTGCCATTTCACAGAAGTCTGGGGGTCAGAGAGGTCTAGTGAATGGTCCAAGGTTACCCAGGTAGTAAAGAGATGTAGGACCCAACATGGTCCATCCCCATCCACCTCTGCATTACCCCATCTCTTTCCAATTTACAGGCCTGCTGGCTACAGATGGCAGAAATCTGTTGGGCTAGAGGTTACAGTGATGTTGTAAGGGGGGTGAGCAGAGAGGCCTAGGACCTAGCACCAGGGCCAGCTGCACAGATGGCAGAAATCTGTTGGGCTAGAGGTTACAGTGATGTGTAAGGGGGGTGAGCAGAGAGGCCTAGCATCTAGCACCAGGGCCAGCTGCACCATTGCCCTGAGAGACCAAGGGCTGATCTTGCCTATTACCCAGGACTTAGCCCCAGTCTGGGACAGACAGGAAGCTCAGGGGCACCTGCTGAGCCCGAGTAGCTGTCACTGCGTCGCCGTGGCCTGGGTCCTGACGCCCAGCACCACCTCTGCAGCCAGCTCCAGGAATGCGTCTGTGCGGGACGGTGCCGGGGCCCCCCTGAGCTCCACTTCCAGGCAGACTCAAGGCGGAAGTACAGGTCCCTACAAGGCTGCTGCCTTTGAGCTGACCCCCTGCAGTGACCTGCCCAGCCTGGATGCTGTCGGAGATGTGACCCGGGCCTCAGAGATCCTGAACGCATACCTGGTCAGAGTGGGCAGCAACGGGACCTGTCTATGGGACCCCAACTTCCAGGGCCTCTGCAACCCACCCCTGTCAGCAGCCACCGAGTACAGGTGGGTGTCAGTGGATGTGGGAGAACAGAACACCCACGGGACAAAATGGGGGACCACATTTCTTATTGCTTTGGTACCGGGACCATCCCAGCTCTTAGGCAGAGTTGGTTCCTGATGTACAGCTCAGACCCAGCTTGGTACTTACTACTGTGCGATCCACTTTCTGTCTCTCTGTCTCGTTTTGAGACAAGGTTTCATGTAACCCAGGCTAGTCCAGAACTCCTGAGCCTCCTGCCTCCGCCTCCTGAGTGCTAGGATTATGGAAATCCTCCACCATGCCTGGTTTAAGTGTGTTTATGTGGGGGTGTGGTGCCGAGACCCAGAGCCTCACTGAGCTACAGTCCCAGCCCAAGGGTTTTTAACTGTTTTCTTTTGAGATATGGTTTTTCTGTATCCCCAGTTGGCCTGGAACTCACCATGTAGACCAGGCTGGCCTCATAGAGATCCACGTGCCTCTGTCTCCTGAGTGAGTGCTGGAATTAAGGCGTGTGCCTCCTGGCCTGTCCAGAGTTTTTAATTTAAGTGTCATTAGACTACAGGTTGTAGATGAATTGGTCCTTATATCATCCACTTCGTTGTTTTAAACTGGGACTTAGGTGGATTATGTGTATTCTTACTGTCTCAGTGTTCTTTTCTGACTAACAACCCTTGTTTGGAGTTCTGACATCTAAAACAGCCCTGGCCCAAGGTCCACAGTGCTGATGATGAATGTTATAAAGTTAGCGTTCTTTGTGATCTCAAGGACCAGACAGCCAGAAGGATGTGTGCTAACACCCAGCAAAGGGTGCTCCAGGTGCTACTCAGGATAAGGAGTGTTTTTCTGGAGAGACCACTGAGCCCCCAGCCCTGAAATCTTCCCATAGCAGACGTGGCCAAGCTGGGAAGGATTCAGGAGGCTTTCTGGTCAAGGCTAGCCTCGTTCCGCTGTCCTGAGCCCACCCAGTGACTGTCCTCTGGCAGTTCCCTCCCTGTGTCCGCATGGCCCTCCTCCTCCTGCTCCCTGTGCTTGGGCACACAAGATGGAGGCCCTTACTGCAAATTCTTCCAGGTTCAAATACGTCCTGGTCAACATGTCCACAGGCTTGGTGCAAGACCAGACTCTATGGTCCGAACCCATCCGTACCAACAGGCGTAAGTGTGTAATGGGGAGTGGGTTGGTTCTGGAGTGATCGATTCTCAAGAAACCCCAAGGATGCAGGGTTGGGCACTGGTCAAGAGAAGGTGACTCAGGTAGCTACTGGGAAAAGTCCCTGAGGTAGTTAGTCGGCTGTTGGGCTGCTGAGCACAATGCCTTTTGAGATAGTTTAAGCTGAAGGAACCCTTCCCCCTTCCATCTTTAAGAGCAAGTGCAGGGTTGGCAGGGATAAGTCAAGGTCAGGGTCTACTTTCGAGGTGAGGAACTAAAGTGTGCTCACCTTGAACAGCAGTCTCTTGTCTGGACTCAGAGCCTGATGATCCTGAATCCACACAATAGCAATAGCATCTATGGCCACACAGGGTTCAAAAACTGAGGACTCAGGAGAGGCCATGCCCTTTAGTCACTCAGACCCTGGTGCCCCTGAGGCAGGTGGCAGGGGCTAGCAGGCTGTAGAGCAACTGAGGTCCTGCCTCCACCCTTCTGTTTCTCAGCAAAGAGCCCAGGGCCACACAGACTTATGTTCCTAGGACATCTGTGCTGTGCAGAGAGAGGTCAGATAATCCTGACTGTGAGTCACTCTGGGGGAGAAGTTCTCTGCTCCTCACTTCAGCCCCAAGGTGGGGCAGCCTGGTTGGAGAGGCAGAGCTCTGCTGCCCACCCTGGCCCTGCGGGCATGAGAAGGCTGCAAAGGTTGCCTGAGGTCACGCACTAGCGAGGAACTTGGGTGTGTGAGTGTGTGGGCATCCATGGCTGTGACTCTGAATGTGTGGTGTGTCTGTGGTTTATGTGTATGTCCAGGACTGTGTGTGTTGCATGGGTCTATGAGTGTATACGACATGCTTATGAGTGTGGTTGTGTACGGTGTATGTGGTGTCCAATGCCACAGGGTGTCTGGCTCAGTGTCAAGCCTGTCTTGTTCCCAAGGGTGACAGTGGCCAGAAGAGGGAGAGCTGTAGCTTCAGGGGCCTCTCTAGGCCCTTTGATTAACTTCATTGCAATTGTCTGTAACATATACTCCACCCATGTCACTGGAAGGCTTGAGAGAGTTTATAACATTATCTTATTTAAAAAAAAGTAAGGAACCAGGGAGATCCAGGGTGGGGCTGTGGAGGAAGAAGTAAGTGGATTCTGGTCCTCTGCAGCCATCCCCTACTCAACCATCGACACGTGGCCAGGCCGGCGGAGCGGAGGCATGATCGTCATCACCTCCATCCTGGGCTCCCTGTCTTTCTTCCTGCTTGTGGGCTTTGCGGGCGCCATTGTCCTCAGCTTTGTGTGAGTATTGCCAGTTGGGAGGACTGGACCCAGGGGACAGAGACAACCTTCCCTAAGGGAAAACTTAGTCACTGAGTTCTCCAAGGCTGGGCAGAGAGAAGGAACAAGTTACATGCTGCCTGCCACCCTGGAAGGGTGGGACAAGAAAGAGAGAGAGAGAGAGAGAGAGAGAGAGAGAGAGAGAGAGAGAGAGAGGGAGAGAGAGAGAGAGAGAGATCCTGACACTTCCAACATCCGGTCATCTGTCTAGGGAGGGACTCGGAAGAGAGTGAGAGGATAAGGGGAGGGAGGGGCTTAGGGGAAGGAGGAGTTCAGAAGGGAAGGACTCAGAGTGGGGAGGGATTCAGGGAAGGGGAAAGCGTGGGAAAGAGGGGCTCAGGGGAGGGAGGGACTTAGGTACACCCCACTGTGTGGGCAGTAGGTCCATCCAGAACTCAGTTTTTGGAGTAGGAGTGTAGCTCCATGTATAGTGCTTGCGTAACCAGCAGGAGGCCCTGGGGTGAACACTAGCACCCTACAAAGGAGAGGAACCTTGGCTCTGACAGAGTTATGCAGCCTTGGCAAGGCATGTTGTCCTTTTTGGTCCTCAGTTTCCTCAACTGGGAAACAGAGGTAATATTATCCAGGACAGAGTGGTGAAGGATGGTGGGATTAGCTCTGTAAAGGCCTCCGGGCAGCACCTGGGAGCTGTTATGGTAATTAACCCACTTGCTGTTCTGGTGGGGAAACTGAGGCCTGGTAGTGGGGAAAGCATCCCTACGTCAAGGCCTGGGCCTAGACCTGGTCTCCTGACTGCAGGAAGCTGGACGGTGGAGTGGATGGTGACTCAGTCCCTCCCCACCCCCACTCAACCAGCCTGTAGTGTATGAGTCCAGACTGATGGGCAGATGTAGGAGCAGCAGCAGGCGGGCTTCCTGGAAGAGGGGTCGGCAAGCTGAGGACAGGAGTGAATCGCTGTCACAAGCCGTGGTGCAGCTCAGCCCAGCTGTGTTCCCATGGGGTGGGGAAGCAAGAAGGCACCTTCTCCCAGGTGAACTTAACTGGGGACCTGGAAGCTAGCCGGGATGGGGTGGGCTGGGGACGGGCATGAAGTCGGGTTGTCCTGACTTTAAATTTAATACTAATGATACGTGGCGGCAGTCACCGAGCGAGTCCTGTGTGTCTGGACTGTGGTGGTGCCCCCCCTTGGGCAGTGCAGCATCTGGCTCTTTTCTCCCCCGAGACCGTCCCCCCTGTCGCCGCCCTGCTCGGGCCCGGCCTCCTTTCTCTCTCACTCGCCTCCCTCCTTCAGAGCCAGAGTATCTTCCTCAAGGAAACCTAACCCATGATCCGACCTGGCTGTGTCCACTCTGTCTGGTCACCGTCTACTGTGGCCTGTCTCCACAGATGATCTTAGTACTTTGGGGACAGGGAACAATGGCCTCCATTTTTTCAGCTCAGACAGGAAATTATTCATATAATTCCCCCCAAACTGGGGCACGTCCCTTATGCCCAGGGCCTGGCACACAGCGAGGGTTTGTTGCATGCATGCACGAGGTTATGTCCTTGGAATCGGGGTCTGAGTGTGAAGGCCTGGGCAGCTAGCAGGGGTTGGGTTTGTTCTGTGGGCTCACCCTGGCTTTCCTCACTCTCTTGCTTAGGGACATGGGAAGCTCTGATGGGGAAACGACGCATGACTCCCAGATCACACAGGAGGCAGTCCCCAAGACTCTGGGGACCTCAGAACCTTCCTACACGTCTGTGAACCGGGGGCCACCCCTGGATAGATCTGAGGTGTTCTCTAGCAAGCTCCAGGACTAAAACAAGGCCCATCCTGAGGCCGTGTCCTCCTCCCTGCCAACCTGGCTCTGTGGTCTTCGGAGGTGGGTGTTTACACTCGGATGGGACCAAAGGTGAAGCAAGGTTAATTGGTTTAACTTCAAGAAAAGTCAATAAAAATATTCCTAAGATTCTGAGTTCAGTGACAATGTCCAGAATGAAAATATGAGCAGGGAATGCATAGACGAGTGATGCCACATTGAGGGCTTGGACAGTAGGGCACTGTTGTCAAGACGATGGTGGTGAGGCCTACCTGAGAACATGCGAATTACTTGGCTCCCAGCCCTGAGCCTTAATCTCCTCATCTGTTGAATGGGCTACTGATATGAGCCATTTCCAAGGCTAGCCTGCCTAGCTTCCCCCACAGCTTTCCTGTAGGGATTCTCCAAGCTCTGTTCTGTATGGTCCAGAGAATGATGGTCACATTTCAGGTTTTGAATGAGTGAGTGTGCTAGGTACTAAGTACATAGCAAATCAAAGCAAATGATAGGTGGACAGATAGATGAGAGATAGATGATAGATAGATAATACATAAATGATGGATAGATAGATAGATGATACAGAGAGACATAGACAGACAGATGGTAGATAGATAGATAGTAAACTTTATCTAATCAGGTGCTCACCCATCCAGCAGAAACTGACTTGGGGAAGCTGAGGCAGCCACTGAGCTTTCTCTCCATGGTGGGATGCTCTGTGACTGAATTTCCATCTTCTCCTTCCTAATGAGGGCACCTTTGTATCACGGGATAAACAGACACCTTCCAGCTCTCAGGGACACAATGTGACGTTTTCACTCTCGGCCTGCTCGGCTGTTCACTCCTCCCTGTCACAGAGTCGGAGGCCTGTTAACCTCCAGACAAGGGAGGGGCCTTGGAGGACACCGAGACAAACATGCTTGGCTCTGAAATGGGGCAGAGGAAAGCTTGCCAGCTTCTCAGCGAGCTCAGATAGCACATGGCAATTTAACCATATAATGCCCATTACTGGCTCCCAGACCAGAAGATCGGGGACAAATAAATCAGACCATCACAGAGTACTGCAGAGGATGCAGGACGCCCAGGAGGTGGGGCACCAAGTCTACCTGTGTGTGCCTGCGCGTGTGTGTGGAGGGGCTGTCCCAGCCCAGGGTCTGGGTTCAAAAGACTCGTTTCTCTTTTCTGAGCCACATAACAAGGCTGCTTCCCCTTTCGAGGTCACCCTCCCCCATCATTGAAAGGGGAGATACGGGGCTGGCTTGCTAAGCAGGAAGGTCACCACTGCAAGGAAGACAGCGCCTCCCCTCACCCCAAAGGCCATTGGTGGCCGAGTGACTAGATCCTTCCTCCAGGGTCACTGCAGAGCAATAAACAGGTATGGGCCTCACAGCTCACTCAGTAGAATCACATTAGCAGGGGGTAATTAGAGGATGATTAGGTGCTGAGGGCAGAGACCATGAGATCACCAGGGCTGGTGTTGTGTCACATGCCAGAATTCCTGTACTCTGGAGGTAGAGACAGGGAGATCAGAGTTCAAGGTCATCTTTGGTGACATTGTGAGTTTGAGGACTACATGAGACCTGTTTAGAGAGAAGGAAGGTGGGGGGAAGACAGAAAGCTTCCTGCTGTCTGCCATGAAAGGGTCAAAGCAGTCTGGAGTCTGCAGCTCAGGGTGGAGGCTCACCAGAACCCAGACGTGCTGGCACCCTGATTGAAACTTCCTGGACCATGAGAAGTAGGTTTCTGTCACTTCTCAGCCACCCCATGCATGGCATCTTGTTACAGCAACCCAATCTGACCAACCGAGGCCTGGCCCTCGAGAAAGGGCAGATTCCCAAAACTCAAGGACTTCAGCATCGGAGTCCAGCACTCTGCCCAGAACCACGCCCCAGCGTTCAAGCCACTTTAAACTGCAAAACTCCAGCATTTCATTCCCTCATGTGAGTAATCACAACCTCCATCTAGTTCCCTAACACTCTCACCACCCCAGAGGGAAGCCCCATACCTACTACGCAGCCTCCCGCATTGCTCCTCCTCCAGCCCTGAGCAAGTACCACCAGCTACATCTGTTTCTGTGGATTTACCAAGCCTGTGCTTTTCTTTCTTCTCAATTTATATTTATTTATTGAATTTAAAAATTTTATGTGTATGAGTATTTTGCTTGCATGTATGTAAGCGTACCCACATCATGCAATGCCGGAGGCGGCCAGAGAGGGCATTGGATCCCCTGGACCTGGTTGTCAGCTGCCATGTGGGTGCTGGTAACTGAACCCAGGTCCTCTGCAAGAGCAGCCAGTGTTCTTAAACACGGAACCACCTCTCCAGGCTTATGATGGGGTATTTGTATATACCCTGCACACACCCTCCCATATTCTTTATTTTTAATTTTGGGGTATGTGTGCTGGGGATGGAACCCAGGGCCTTGCAATCAGACGAGCAGACAATCTACCACCTAGCCACACCAAGGCCTCCTGTGGGTTATTTAATACTGAATACAATGTTTTGTTGCTGCTGTTTATTTGCTTTCAGACAAGGTTTCACAGTGTTGCTCAGTGATCCTCCCATCTCAGCATCCTGAGTAGCTGGGGAACATGAACCACTGTGTTATAATACAGTGAGATGTAGTGTAAACAGTTGTTATATACTGTGTTATTTGGAAACTGATGACAAGAATAAATCTGTACACTCCCTAGCCAGAGCTTTTTCCTCTGAATACATCTTTCTTTGTATATAGCATGTGCGATATCTTTGTATGTAGTGTGTGCATGTGTGTGCAGGTAGAGGCCAGAGGCCAATGTGGAGTCTCTTGATCACGTCATACTTTATACTTCTTAAATTAAAAATCCACGAATCTGGGTGCTAGAGGGCAGGCTTTAGTCCCAGCACTGGGGAGGCAGAGACAGGTAGAGACCAAGGCCAGCCTGGTCTACACAGGGAGTTCCAGGCCAGTAGGGACTGCAGGTAGACCCTGTCTCAAAAAGACCAAATAAAGAAAAAAAAGTGCTTGTGGGGTGTTGGGGGTCCCAGCACTCAGGACCAGCCCGACGGGGACTGAAGGATCTCCACCGTGGGTGAGGGAGCCAGTAGGCACAGAGTCAAAACACCAACTCCAGGAGTCGAAAAGAAAGCCAGCAGTGGTGGTCTGCTGCAAACTCATTTATTCAAGAAAGAACAGAAATTCTTATAGGTCTTGTTAGCCAATGGCCTTATGGGGTAGGGTCCTGACTACAGCCAATCACAGTTTGTTCTCAGGTGGATCAGGTTCCCTTCAGGTGCTGGACAGAAACTGGCTTCACAACCAACTGGTGTGGAACACCACACCCACGGGAACCATTCCTCCATTCCTCCTGGCAGGTGGCCTGGCTAGGCCCACCCTGCATTATGCCCAACAGTGGGGGAGGATGGTGCATGCCATGACCCATGCAGAGGCCAGATGCAAGCTTTAGGAGTCAGTTCTCTCCTTCCGCCATGTGTGCTCCAGGGATCACACTTCTGTCATCAGGCTTGGCAGCAAGTGCCCCCTACCCACCCGCTGATCCATCTTGCCAGGGGTCTCCACTTATTTTTTGAGACAGGGTCTCTCACTGAACCTGGAGCTTGCCAATTTTGGCTAGACCTGCCAACCTCAGAACCCCAGTGTCCCACCTATCTCTCCCCCAGCCCAGTGCTGGAGTTCCAGGTGCACCACACCACACTCCACTTCTTTGTTTGTTTGTTTTTCTTTTTAGAGACAGAGTCTCCCTGTAGCCCCAGTGATCTTGGAAATTGCTATGTAGACCAGGTGGGTGTCCATCTCAGATTTGCCTGCGTCCCAAGCGCTGGGATCAGAGGTGTGCACCACTATGCTCAGCTCATTCACCTTCTCTGTAGTTTCATTAAAGCAGTCTCAGGACATGCATGCCCACTTTCATCTGGCTTCCCCCACTCAGCATAATTAATTAGAGATTCATCGTGTTGTCCTTTCTTTTTATTGTTGGTGAACATTGTATTTTGGGAATATTCTACAATTTGCTGATCCCTGGTTGACATCCTGAGCACTGATGGTGTTTCAGGCTTGGTTATTATAAAGAAAGGCACTGTGAATATTCCCAGGCAGGGTCTGTGTGGACAGCTGCTTCCTGTTCTCTTGGGAAAATGCCTAGACTGAAATGGAATGCTTGAGTTGTGGTGTGTGTGTGTGTGTGTGTGTGTGTGTACTTGTTACTTGTTCATGTGTCTTGAGTGCATGTGGGTGCATGTGTAGGTGGAGGCCAGAGTTCCACATCAGGCATCTATCTCAGCTCTTTTCCACCTTATCATTTTGAGATAGGGCTTCTTATCATCCCAGGAGTTCGCTGACTCAGCAAGGCTGGTCAAACTCAAGGGATCTGCCTGTCTTGACCTCCCTAGTGCTGGGATTATAGACACACATCACCTTGCCTAGCTTGGGTGCTGGGGATCCAAACTCAGGTCCTCATCAACATCACACCTTCCTGACAAACCTGTCTTCCCAGCCCAATCTGTAATTTTTTTTTCTTTTTAAAAATGTATTTTCTTGCGTATGTGTGTGTGCCAGGGTGTGCATGTAGGGGTCGGATGGCAATTAGTGAGAGTTCGTTCTCTCCTACCACGTGGGTCCTGGGGACGAAGCTCAAGTTGTCGGGCTTGGTGGCAAGTGACTTCACCCCCTCAGCCATCTCACCCATCTATGCGATTTCTAAATAAACTGCTGAGCTGTTTTTCAGAGTGTTTACACTTAAAACAAAAGCTATTTTATTTTTAATGTGTGCGTGTCTGGTTTGCAAAAGATCATCACCGCTGGGTTTTTGAAGGTGAGAGGATGGGCGAGTTCTTGGACTCTCACTAGAGTATATAGCCACTTCTCCCCGCCATTTGGATGCAAATTTGCCCTCACCAGGAAGAGGAGGTCTTAAGTGACTCTGGCTTGGGCCGGGCGGCTGCGGCGGACCGGGAAGGAAGTAGCGAACTGGCCTGGTTTAGAAACAGGGGAGGAGGGGGGTAACCCGGCTTACGGCTCCGCGTGCTGCGTGGCCACGCAGGGCCATCTACCTGTCCTCTCCACCTGTCCGAGCCTGGTACTGGGCTCACCTGATTGACAGGTGCAGACTATGGGCACAGGTGTCCGGAAGTCCCTGCACCCAAGCCCTGCGCTCAGAGCTGTGGGCACCGCGGAAGTGCGCTGGCTTCGGGATGCGGCCTGGATCAAGGCCGGCCTTGTGGGGGCTCCGCGGGAAGGCAAGCAGGGCAGGGCCGAGGACCACAGAAGGCCGGACGCGGGTCCGATCTAGCCGCCCGCCACCACGGGCGGGGAAACTGAGGCCCCGAGGGAGCGCCGAGCAGCACCACACCGGCCTGGAGGGCGTCCCAGCCCCGGCTCCGCAAAACCTGGAGGTGCCTGCGTCCGGCCTGCCCCGGGGCGGGGCGGGCCCTGGCTCCTCCCCGGGGGGCGGAGCCTGCCGCCGCGAGGGCGGGGCCTGACGCCGCCCTGGGGCTGTTGACTTCCGAGAGGAACGTTCGCGCGGTGAGTGCGCGCGCGCGGGGGAAGGCTTTGCGGGCGCGCAGCGGGCTCTGCCGGGCGGGCAGGCTCCTCCCGGTGCGCGCGCAGCGCGGCCCCGCGGCTCCACCCAGCCCGAGGGGCGCGGCCGGCGGCAGCGCGAGCCACTCCCGCGGCGCGGCAGGTGAGGCGGCGGGTCGCGGCGGGCGTTCCCCGGACCTGCCCCAGATCTCCCCGCGGGGCCCGCCTAGCGCCCCTGGCTCCTGCGGCCTCGGGGTCCCCGGCCACCCGGGGTCCCGACCGCCTTCCTGGAAGCTCTGAGCCCTCCAGACGCGCAGAACCTCGGCGGCGTGGAGGCCGGAGATCCGGGACTCCGGTCCCGGTAGCGCCCGGCTCTCCGCGGTCCACCGAGTCCTGCAGCTTCCCGGACCTTCCCGAGGTGTGAGTTTTTGGAGTGACAGGTCGGCGAAGCAGCCCTGGTAACCAGCCGGGGGCGGCTCGGCGGGCCCCGCATGTGCTGGGGCCGGGTTCATCTTGTATATGTTGTCGTTTTGATGTCTATTTCATGTGTTTGAGTGTGTTACCTGCACGTGTCTAAGTGCGCCGTGTCGTGCAATGCTGGCGGAGGTCTGAAGAGGCGTCGGATCCCCTGGAACTGGAACTGCGGACGGTTGTCAGCCGCCTTGTGGGTGCGGGGATTCGAACCTGCGTCCTCAGCCAGAGCAGCCAGGGCTCCTAATCTCTGAGGCACATCTCCAGCTGTAGGGTGCGACTCACCTGGTGGAGGGAGGGAAGAGCTGGGAGAGGAGTGAGGGAGTTGGGCACGTGACGCCCTTTTTAGGTGGTTTTCCTCATCTCGTTTTTCCACTTGGTTTGAATGCCTGGCAGGTTGTTTCCATCTACAGCCCACGGAATCCTGTCAACCAGTCAGCATGGGCAAGACTGGATTACAGGGGCCCAGCTGAGTGGCAGATGGCAGCCTGAAGGGCCATCTTTCTGGGAGCTTGATTTAGGGGTGGTTTAGAATAGGTTATTGCAGTCTGTGGGTATCTGCTCCCAGGTGCAGGTTGGGGGTCCAAATGGTGCATATCTGATCACCATCTCAGGAAATGCTTTTCAGTCCTGGAAATCCCTAGGGCAAGATGATTATTTCCTTAGCTATTGCCACTGATAAGCAGTTCCCGGCATATTTTACCAGGCAAAGTCTGGAGGAAGTAGGTGCTGTGGAAGAGAACATACTTCACCTGGAGATTTTGAAAGACTAGGGTCAGGTGTGGCTAAAGAGGGTGTGGGCACTGGAGGTGGAGAAGGCAGAGGACATAGCTCCAGCTGGTAAGGTTGGTGATCAGCCTGGTTGTATGGCAGTCACAGTGCTGAGGCCTTGAAGGCTGCTGGGCTGGGATTCTTGAGAAGGGTAATGAATGGTTAAGAGCTGGGTAACAGATAAGCAGACTCTTGAAGGTTGGGAAATTTTTCCGAGTCTTTTCAGGCAAAGGGACAGACAATTTGAACAGGCAGAGGCAAAGCCTGGTGCACCAGATTCTGGAGACCTTGAGGTGTGAGAGGAAGAACAACCCGGGCTGCACGTGGGGTAAAGGAGCAAGCTGCAGCCCCCACTCCCTTGGGCCTTTCTTCAATGTGGAAAGGAAGTGGGGTGGATGTGGCTGGAGGACAGTGAGGGAAGCGTTCCCAGTGGAGACCAGGATGGGGGAGCCTGGGAGCTCTGGAGAGTGATGGGGGTGGCAAGAGGGCCTGAGGGGCTCCTGAGCCAAGACTCATGCTGGGTAGAGGCTTGGGTCATTTCATGGATCAGGAGGCCGTTGAAGGGCTTGCAGATTAAAGTAGTTTATGTCTTAGATGTCATTCCTCAGAGGTCTCTCACTGGCCTAGAACTGATGGGTTAGGCTAGGCCGGCTGGCCAGCGAGACCCAGGTAGCTGTTCCGCTTTCCCAGCACTGGACTCATGATTTTTTAAAAGTGTGGAGTCTGGGAGTCGAATTCAGGCTCTCATACTTGCAAGTCTTTAGTGACTGAGCCATCTCCTCATCCTTGGCTTGTGCATTTTTTGAACCGATGTTCTAGCTGTGAACATCGATTATGAGATTGATTTGTAGGAAGCAAGACCACAGGAGAGATGGCGGTGACTGAAACCCAGGTTATGGTTTGGGGCTTGACTAAGCCTCTGAAAGCTTAAGCAGGCTCAGAGCCTGGGGGACTGACACAGGAAGTTTTTAGGTGAATTTTGTCTGGTGCTCACAGGGCATGTGGTCATCCTAGATCTTCATCGGGGTGACTGTCTGTCCATGTAGATCTGGGTCCCTCAGTGAGGCAGGGTGAAGAGAGGCTGAGCCTTGAGGGAAATGGAAAGCTGTTGAAGACAGGCGTATTCCAGGGCATCAGTGGGGTCCTCTGTGACTGGAGGGGCAGAGGCTATAAGCTGGGAGTGCAGTGTCCAGGCTGGGGAGTGCTTTAAGGTGTGGCAGACAGTGTGGACACTGTAGATTAGAGAGATCAGGAGGAGCCATGAACTGGAGTCCCATTTGCTGAACCCTGAACTTGGAAGGGAACTGGGGTAGCTGGGGATAGTCCGATGTGGTAGGACTTTCTGTGGTCGTGGCAGGCTCTGTGTCAGTGCTGTCAGGACATCATCCATGGCTGACAAGGACTGAGTTTTAGTGAATTAAGTCTCGGGAGGCTTCCTCACACAGGTAGGGGTTTGTGGGAAGCACGATCTGGGTTGCTCTTTTCCAGCTGCCTGGGTGTCACGTACTCTTGTTCTGGTTTCACTGTCAGGGAGTAGGCTCAGAGGGCCGCCGGCAGTAAACAGCATGGCACCCGCTGGTGGCAGGGGCTTTCTGTGCACTTCTTCCCTCACAGCCTGAAGCAGAATATTTTGCCAGGAGAATGAAGTGACCAAGCCTTTTCCCCCTGGCCCTCCTTATCTGTTCTGTTAGAATTTCCTAGAGCAGCTGTGTGATGAAACTGTCGGGTGCTGGCTGGTTGGCTGCGGCTTCCTTGGTGGCAGTATTTCTGAGGAAAGAGGGTAGGGAGCGGGGGAACAAGCAAGCTGAGTACCCAGCCAGGGTGCCCCCAAGGAGAAATGAAAGCTGGACAGGGAGACTTGGGGTTGCAGTGGCCAGGCAGTGCCCCCAGGAAAGAGTCGAGATGAGCCAGGAGTGTGTATAGCTTACCCATGATTCCTTGGGCAGATGCTGACCATGTTGCTGCCCTTTAGGGTCTCAGCTTCCACCTCAGAAAAGTGCTTTGTGCAGAACCATCACATGTTTGTCACCTCAGGCTGTCCTGGTGTTAGAACAGGTGCAAGACTGCAGTACCTGGCTGCCTCTAAAGGGCTGTGTCAGCCTGGGCAGTGTGCAGGTGAGAGCCGCAGGCACCCTGGGTCACTGAGGTGAAATGAAGTAATATGTACAGAGAGGGTGTCCTGTTTGTCTGTAAAAGCAGCAGGAGCTGATGTTGCTTTATTTTATTTTGACAGGATCTCATGCAGCTCAGGCTGGCTTTAACCTTACCACGTAGCTGACGATGACTCTGAACTCCTGATCCTTCTGTTTCTGCCTCCCGAATGCTGGGATTACAGGCATGTGCCACCATGCCTGGCTAATGCTGCATTTTGAACACACCGTGGTCTTTAGCGTACCCTACCTGCATGTACTGCCACAACCAGCAGCAAACTGAGATATTCAACTTTTTGGCCCTGGTAGGATTTGCTTTCTTTTTGAAATTTTATTTCATTTGCTGGACATGGTGGCCTTTGATCCCAGCATTTGGGAGGTAGAGGCAGGTGGATCTCTGTAAGATCAAGGCTGCCTGTTCTATATATTGCGTTTCAGGCCAACTGAGACTAAAGAGAGAGCCTGTCTGAAAAAAACCAAACAAAACTTTATTTTTTAAAAAAATATTATTTTTATGTGCGTGCGTGTGTGTGTATGTGTGTGTGTGTGTGTGTGTGTGTGTGTGTGTGTGTGTGTGTGTAAGTATATGCCACTGTGTGCAGGAGCCCAAAGAAGCCGGAAGAGGGTGTCTCATCTTCTGGGGCTAGTCACAGGCAGTTGTGAGCTTCCCAGCCAGGTGCTGGGAACTGAATACAGGCCCTCTAGAGGAGTATCAGGTTCTCTTAACTGTCGCGCCCACCTCGTCCAGCAAGGAAGACGCGACCCCGGACTCTTCCAAAAGCAGTTTATTCAGGAACCTTGAACAACCTTTTGGCTTTTAACTTTTTAACTTCTTCTTCCCTCTCCTTACTGCTGCTGCTTCTCCTCCCGGGGAAAGCCCGCCACAAAGTTAAATTCCCTCCTGCCAGCCAACCCCAAACTACCACGTGGTGAAAGCAGATAGGCGCACACAGGCGGAAGCAGGGCCAGACCTCAGCCACAGCCAATTATGGAGCTGTTTGCTCCAGAGAGCGCCCACCTCGGGATGGTGGGGGGCGGGAGCAGGCGCCATCTTTAAGACGCAGCAATCCGCGGCTCTCTACACTTAACCACTGAGCCATCCCTCCAGCCCTATTTTATTTACTGTTGTATGTGTGCACATGCATGGCATGTGTAGAAATCAGAGGGCAATTTTGTGGCATTCTCTCCTTCTACCTTTCTGTGGTTCTGGATATGGAACTCAGGTCACCAGGCTTGTCGAAGTGCCTTTGCTGGCTGAACCACCTAGCCAGCCCTGTGTTTGCTGTTTCTTATTTTGGGCCCATATGTGCAAGCAATTTGGTTTGAGATGCTGCTTTTAAGAAGC
Organism: Eospalax fontanierii; assembly: GCA_035773235.1. NCBI lineage: Eukaryota > Metazoa > Chordata > Mammalia > Rodentia > Spalacidae > Eospalax > Eospalax fontanierii. The sequence continues at coordinate 74,671,348 of CM069537.1, forward strand.
CAGGTAGCACATTTTGATTCTTACAAACAGGGAGTTTTTCTGCTGTTATTTATTTCAGTGATTCATCAGGTAGTATATGGTCCAGTTAAGGATTTGTGTCCTCTGTAAATTGTTGCCGTGTGTGTGTGTGTCCTACCTGGAGGTTAGAGGAGGATGTCAGGTGTCCATCACTCTCCGCCTTATTCACTCAGTGAACCTGGAGCTAGGCTGGTGGCCGTCAAGCCCCAGGGATCCTCTGGTCTCTGCCCCTCACAGGGTTGACATTTCACATGGCCACGTCCAGCTTTTACATGAGCACTGGGGATTCAAACATAGGTCTACATGCCTGTTCAGTGAGTGCTCTTATCTACCGAGTCATCTCCCCATCCACACTGTTACTGTTTTGAGACAGTAGACTATGTAGCCCAGGTTGGCCTGGAACTCACTGTGTAGACTAGACTGGCTTGGAAGTTACTATATAGACCAGGCTGGCCTGGAACGTATTGTGCAACCCAGGCTGGCCTTGTACTTATGCTGATCCTTGCTTCTGGTTGCTGGAATTACAGGCATGAGCCACCATGCTTGACTGTGTGTGTGTTGGGGGGCGTGAAATTTGTAGTTGAGTCAGAGTCTCATGTTGTAAGCCCAGGCTGGCCTGAAACTCCTAGTGACTGGCCTGCATCAGCCTCTTAAATGCCTTGATAATGGGTGTTTCACCATGCATGCCTAGCTTTGTTTTCTATAAATTGGAGAACACTTTCATCCTGAAGTTCCCCTGTTACTGATAGGCTGGAATGGTTCTCTTGTGCAGTTGTGGGACAACCTAAAAGTATGTGGTGTTGGAAGCTGCTAGGTCAGCCCTGGTAACAGTGGGCATCTTGACCATCAGATACTGGACTCTTTGCAACAGTCCAGCTCTGACAGTGGCGGAATCCCCCTTGGCATTCAGGAAAACAGCTTTGAGCCCTGTTCTGGCTGGGAATTGATGTTTGCTTGCCTCTAGACCTGTATTTTCTCTGCCACATTTCAGTGCTGTTTTGGGTGGGATGCTGAAGTTTTAAGCAAGCCTATTCTTTGTGTAATGCTGAACCATCTCACCCAGACCCCAGCCTGTTTGTTTGTGTTAGAGATGGGACTGCTGGCTGTACTGGGCACTCTGCCCTCTGTTCTTCCCCACCTTCCAAGGTCTGCATAGGAACCACATGGCTGTGAGAAAAGACTGTGGGCTAGAAGTCCGAGGAGATGGGAATCCTCCTTTTTCTTTTGACTTTTTGAGACAAGGTCTTCCTTGGCCCCAGCTGGCCTGGAACTCATTATGCAGACCAGGCCTACCTTGAAGGCACAGAGATCTGCCTGCCACTGCCTGGTTGTGCTAGGGTTAAAGGCCTGCACCACCACACCCAGCTTTTGTTTTCTCTTTCGGAAACAAAGTCTTACTGTGTACTTCAGGCTGATGACCTGGAACTTGATCAGGCTTGTCAGGCTGGCCTCAAACTTGCAGAGATCCTCCCGCCTCTGCCTCCTCAGAGCTGGGATTGAAGAGATGGACCTCCACACCCAGTGTTAGTCTCCCTTGAAGACATCCAGGCCTCTAGATCCATCTTGATTGCATGGGTTAAATCAGTCAGTGTCTCCTGTCCCTGTCCCCTCAGGAGCACGGCTATGCATCAGTCTGAGTATGGAGCCTTTCACTGGCTGAGTGATGCCTATGGTAGTGGTGGTCTGCTGAGGGGACCGCGTCTGGAGTGAGGGTGGTCTGCTCGGTTCCTTACATCAGTCTGAGTATGGAGCCTTTCACTAGCTGAGTGATGCCTATAGTAGGGTGGTCTGAGGGGACCGCGTCTGGAGTGAAGGTGGTCTGCTCGGTTCCTTGGTGCTGTTCTCATGATTTGTTGTCCAGCACATTGACTTGTCTGATTGCAGATTTGGGGATTGGTTCTGTTTTGCATTTCAGCCTCACTGCAGGGTAGTTTATGTGGTGCCAGAGTCTCTTGTGCTAGGCAAGGACTCCACCACTGAGTTACATTACTGGCCATCTAAAGCTTCGCACTTGGAAGCAACTGCTACTCACTTGCTGTGTAAATGGACAGCTGTCCATCCTTCTGGGAAAAGGATGTGGATTTTGAGCATCTGTACATCTTTCAATGTGATGGCATGACTGTCTGTGACCTCACTTCTCTCTGCAGGGTTTGGGGGTCTGTGTGCCTTTACCACTAAGCTATAACCCTACCTGCCCCATCTTCGTACTGCTTAAAGCCCACAGAATTATCTGTAGAAAGAAGTCAGATTTTTTAAAAGCATAATTTTTGAGGATTCCCCTACTTGGACACCCCAAACTCTGTTAAATGAAAATATTGCTGCGAACAGAAGGTGATTTAGTTTTTCTTTTGCCCTTTTTAATAATTAGTGCTGCTGCTCAGGTGCTCCCATCCCCAGCTTTATGGTCATTCTGGCTTGTTCTCATTTTTTCTTGTTTTCCTCTCCTCCCCTCTGCTCTTTGTGGCAGTGTAGAACGGTCATGGCATCAAGCCTTCAGACAAGGGCTACGCAGCTCTGCTGGGCTTGGCTCTGGTGGCTCATGCAGTGGTCCTAGGTAGCCTTGCATGCCTGCTGGGTGATGGGTGTTGGGGGATAGTGTCAGCTTGTCAGCCAGGGCTGTGCCCCGTGGTGTTCATTTTCCCAGGAGGCTGGACTAGCTTTACAGGGCCAAGTTGCCGAGGATAGGCTCTGTCTTCTGTCTAGGTGCCTGTCATACTTTCACTGGTATCCCATTTGTTGATGTACCAATGTCCAAAACAGAAAACAAAACAAAACCCAATACAAAACCATGTGACTAAGGCCAGAGTCAGTGTGTAGGTCTGTATAGATTCCAGGCCTGATGGAGATTGTCAGTGATTACAATGGTGGGTTGGAGGTTGGGGATCTGCTTTGCAGTTGTATGAAAAGGACCAGTTCCCATTCTGAGTTTATCCTTTTTTTGTTTTTGGTCAACATTTAAAAATTTTTAAGGAGTTGGAGAGATGGCTCAGCTGTTAAGAGCACTGACTGTTCTTGCAGAAGACCCAGGTTCAAATCCCAGCACTCATGTGGCAGCTAACAACCATCCATAACTCCAGTTCCAGGGGATCTGGCACCCTCTTCTATCCTCCGTGGGCACTGTACACTTGTGCACTTACATACATGCAGGCAACATGTCCATACACATAGAATAAAAATAATTTAAGAAATTTTGTATATGTGTATCTTTCTGTGTATATGTGTACATGGTGCAGGTGTCCACAGAGACCAGAGGCATTGGATGCCCTGGAGCTGAGTTGCTGGCAGTTTTGAGCTGCCCAGTATGGGAACCAAACTCAGGTCCTTTGCAAGAGCAGTACATGCTCTTAACTGCTGAGCCCTCTCTCCAGGCTGCTCTTGAACATTAGTTAGTGCTGGGTGCCAGGCAGTCGAGTTGCTGCACGACTCCTTTGTAAAACAGCTGTGGTCTCTTATTCTAGGCAGAAAACAGTCTGGTAAGACCTTATTAAAGGGTTTGGGCAAAAAGGGCAGGAACTGCTTATAAGAATCGGTGTTGGGTCTGATTTTGTGTTTAGAGAATGCTGGTAGGTTCTTATGAAAAAATGGGTTGCTATGATGACTTGAATTTGAGCCTGCATAATGGTGACGACATGGTCACCAAGGAAACTGAAAGATGCAGCATCTGTGAGGCCTCTGAAAGGTTTTGTTGCTGTTGTCTAGAGTCTGATTGGCTTAGAGGAGTTGCCACTGAGATCAGACACCGGAGGCCGGCTGTCCTAGGGAAACTTCTACGATCAGGTCAGGCTGTGCAGATTTCCCACTTGGGCCTTGATTTAAAAAGTAAGGGGATAGTTTGGGCAATCTTTGGGTTATTGTGAGGTTTGGCTCTGATTTTTATGCTAGTGAAAAACAGGAAATGAGGTCATATCTTGAAGTATGAAGTGTTTATAAAGAACTGTAAATGTCTAAATATGGGCAGTTATGCAGTTCATTCACACATAGTTCCTGTGCTGCCTTTAAGCGTCACGTGTTTTCCCTGGTGGCTGCTTTGATCTCTAGAGGTTCAAGGCAGTCTAAATGCCCGCAACCTGGGCTCTCCACGGCATTCTGCTGCCCGAGGAGGAGCTGACTCCAGACCCTGCAGCTCAGGCTGAGACAGAGCTAAATAGGAACTGGCCACAGTGTGCCTGCCCAGAGCGCCTTATCTGTTCTATGTGTTGGAGGCCAGTGACTTGCTCTCTTGGGAAACTGAAATCACTTCACCTGTGAGTTCCCTATATACGGCCTGGCAAAGTTTAACTTGATCATGCTTTATCGCAGAGATCTGAGTGTAGTGTTTGTTTTGAATTTTAAGTATGAAGCATGGGTATATATGGAGAATGAAAAGCAGTTGAATAATAATTGAAGGACCTTGAGATTTTTAAGTTCTTTGTATGATAAAAGTTTAGGATATGCCATTTCTAAAGCACGCTGGCTGAGTCTGTAGTGTAGTGTGGAGAAAACTGAGATGAAGGACTTCTGAGGCAGGAAGGAGTAACTTCTAAAGACACCAGGTTATTCTGATGGCCTGGAATTCAGCTGCTTGGCAGGAATTCCTAGTGCACCTCCTCTAGAGTCCACAGGAAGGGAAGAGCCAGGCAGCAACCACAGGGCACAGCCCAGCCTCTTGACTTGTTGGATTTGCAGATCACTTCCGTTCTGGAGAGCCCTGAGCTTGGAAGCCTGGCTGGTTAGCAGGAATCTGTTTTATAATTGATAGGACAGTCAGCAGATGGTTAACCTAGTCATTGAAAACTCAGAGCTGGATCCATGGAATTATGGAGTGGAGGAATCATGTGATGTAGGGAACCTCAGTGTTTGTTACTCTCAGACAAGGTCTAGTAGAGTACAGAAATGAAACGGGTTGACCTTGTGATCCCTGCAGCGAGGTAAGCAGCAAGCAGTCCCCTTCCGCCAGCGCTTCTTCCCCTGGACAGGTGGATCCTCTGCCAGCCTGGCTTCCATGACCTCTCAGCTGATTTCTTGTGGTCACAGGCACCTTGGGGACTTTGGTGACCGCCCCCCCACCCCGAAAATGGCTGCATGCTTTCACAAAGTTTCACACATTTTCAGGGATAACTTCAGGGTCCTATTTACTTCTTGTGTCTTGTCCTAGAAAATTATTTTTGGTGACCTAATTCTAACTGAGGAAAGGAAAAAAAAGATTAGGCCGTGGACAGAGGTCTCCCTGCACGCTGAACACACGGCAGCTGCTATGTCATGTTCTGTTGACCTCGGTGTGGAGGACACACTGTGGCAGCATGTGCTGGGATGGCTTGCAGGACTCCGGCTGCCTTGAACTCGGGGTCTTCCTGCATGCTGGGATCTCAGGTGTCTGCTGCTTATGTTCTTTAACTCAGCAGTTCTGCGGTCGGAAGCCTCTCCTCTGTGGACTGTGTCACAGTGATGAAAAGAAGCTCTGCGCTTCAGGTGTTTCGCATCAGGATATTGGCAACGTTGGCATAGCAGTGATTTGGAATCCCATGTGTGTGACCTTACCCTTAGTTATGAATAGTTTCTAATAACATTGAGACTCCTTTATTTTTATTTATTTATAATTTTTAAATTGAATTTTTGTGTGTTTCATGTAGGACATCTTGGTCAGTCTTAATCATTTTTGTACCCCCTCCTCACCACCCCCTCCCACAGCCCACTTGGAATTCATCTATTCTGTCATTGTGTTAAGGCCTATTGTGTCACGTTAGTGTCCCTCAACATTCCTCAGTGCAGGTTCATCCACTGAGGTCTAGTCAGCCTATCCAGAGTCCCTCACTTTAAGGTTAGCTCTTCCTCACCCAACAGTAATCAGCTGCCAATATTTCTTCATCTAAGATTGGGGTCTGCTGCTCATTTCCCCAGTTCCATGCTGGGTTTTTGTCTACTTGAGTTTGCATGGGTCTTAAGCATGCTGACATCATTGCTGTAGGCACACATGAGCAGGGTCCAGGAGCTTGTAGGATTCTATTCCACGTGGTCATGCTCCTCCCTGGCTCTTACACTCTTTCTGCCCCCTCTTCTGCAATGGTCCCTGAACTCTGGGTGAGTGAAACTTAATAGAGGAGTCCTGTCCAGGGACCTACACTCACTCTGAAGACTCCTGATCTCCATGCTTTGGCTCTTTGTGACCTTTTGTGTTCCTGGCCCTTCGTTGCATGAGGGGTCTGATTTATTATAATGCATGGAATGATAGGATATGTGCTGGTTCTTAAGGAATGTGAAAAATTCAGTACAAAGTCTGGAGGGAAATGGACAATGAGACGATCCAAGTAGGACCATATGTCCTTCATACTAGACTATCTGTGTATTTCCTTGTTTACACTAGGTATGAGCTCTAGAATCAAGGGAAGAGGTGATTTGGGGAAATCTTAGGTTGTTTTGTCTTAAAAGTACCATTCCCAGTGAAAACACCCACATTGTGGAGCCCGCCAGCCCCGATGCCCAGTCTGGGCTGTTGTGTGAAAGTTTTCTTTTCTGTCTGGCACAAGACACTGGAGCACCTGACTGAGCCACAGGAGGTTACAGTGGTGGGTAGGATCGTTTTGAATGAGTCTTTTCACGTGACACTTTTCTGATTTCCTTGGAGATTCAGGATCTTTGATTCCAATCTACCTGTAACACTTGTGGGTACTGGAGGTAGAAGAGTTTTTCTGTGACGAAAGTTGGTCTGACTCATTTTTCTCTTTAGGATTCACAGATGGAGTCAGTAGAAAAGACCACGAACAGAAGTGAGCATAAATCCAGGTAAATAAAGTCAGTTACTCATCCAGGCAGGCTTACTAACTTGATGGAGCATCTGTCAAAGGGAAATGCAGCATTGGTCGGGGGCCTGGGGCCACTTGGTGTGTTTAGCTTCAACACAGGAAAGGTCCCAGAAGGCAGCTTTCTGCACCAGGAGCCATAGGGCCCCATCCTGAAACCAAGCAGCGTGGAGGTGGGGAGTTCTAGGCGTGTGCATAGCTAGCAGGTCCCTCACTGTAAGGTGACACAGAATGAGCTGCAGTCCCCGCAGAGCACGGTGGAGAGATGGGTGGCAGGAAACCGGCATTTTGCCAGGGACTCGTGTCTGTCAGAGCAAGCAGGAGTCTTTGTTTTCACAGTGTGTGTTCACAAGCTGTGTGGCTTCAGAGGATTAGGAGTTGAACTTGTTCACAAGTACTGTCCTGTAAATGTTCTTAGTGCTGTGGCAACTCTTGAGTGAATGAGGACAGCTGTCCACATCCTTTGGAATGAGGGCAGACACATTAAAGTACACAGGCTTTGTCTGGTAATGAGGAGAAGAGACCAGCACTGAGCCGGGAGAAGGAACCTGAGCATCTTAGGGGCTTCCAGAAGGAAGTTGGCAGGTCTGCCTAGTTGACTCCCCTCCCTTGTTTGAAATAGGAGCTTTTTGAAAAGCCTCATCAGGAAGCAGCCCCAGGACCTGCTGCTGGTCATTGGGACCGGCGTGAGTGCGGCCGTGGCTCCAGGGATCCCCGCGCTCTGCTCCTGGAGGAGCTGCATCGAGGCTGTCATCGAGGCTGCAGAGCAGCTGGAGGTGCTGCATCCCGGGGACGTGGCTGAGTTCCGGAGGAAGGTGATAAAGGACCGGGACCTGCTGGTTGTGGCCCATGATCTGATCCGGAAGATGTCACCTGTGAGTCTCGAACAGACGATGGAGGTTTCAAAGGGCTGGCTTTTGGGTTCTGGGCCTGGTTGGGGATGTGTGTGAACCAAGGACAAGGCCTTTGTGAACAGAGGGGATGTTCGTTTTCCAGTAGTTTTCAGCCGATAGGGCATGCCTCTCTTTCAAACCACACGGCAGGGGCAGCCTGGGGATCCTAGATCAGCCTGTGGTAATGACCCCACGTTCGGCCAGTCTGGCTCCGGATGTTGCCGTGCTGCATTTTTTGGTGTGAAGTTTTTATGTCTTTTGATGCCACGAGTATGTTTTGGTGTGTGAAGGGCAGTTGGCGTCTCCAGCAACCAGATGGCCCTAGAAGAAATTCTAGGACGGCAGGAGGCCCGGCATTCGCAGGTAGGAGTGATACCGTACAGGGAAGCGCAGTTGGTGACCACTGACGGTTACCCAGAGCCCACAGCCAGATCGTCCGCACAGACGCCGAGCAGCCGCGTGGGAGTGCGCGGGCGGCCGGCTGCTTCTCTGCTGCGCGCCCGTGCGTGGGAGGCGAGGCCTGCAGTCGGCTCTCAGAAGAAGTGGGGAGGGACACGAAGTGGTCAGCACGGAGAGGAGGAGAGGCTTAGGGTCCAGAGAGACCCGGAATGTAGCCTTAGTGTGATGGTGACTCTGATTCTCACAGTGAAACCTGGGCAGCTGCTCAGGAGAGTGCAGTGGGCTGGGGCCGCCATCCTCGCCCTTCCAAGGTTCCTGTGGACTCACCTGCGTCTCTCTTTTCACTCCAGGGCTACACCCCATCTACGCTAGGCTTAAGGGTGTCTTTAGTTAGGTGGTCGGGCCAAATGTAGGTGTTCTGCAGATCAGGGACAGCTGCCATCACAGTCAGACCCAGCCTGCTGCTCGTTCTCTTGGCTCGCAGCCACACTCCTCTGCTGGCACGTGGTCTCCGCTGCTCCCTGCTCTGCCCCAGTGGCCAGCTTGAGTGGTTGCAGTAGACGCTGTGGCCATAGGCATGCCATATTTATTTACTCTCTGGCCCTTGGCAGACAAAGGGCCCTGGTGCCCTGCACAGGTAGAAAGGACGGTGAGCCCCAGGCCAGGGGAACCGGGATGGTTGGGCAGCACCAAGGCTGTTGTGTGGCCACCGTTGGTCAGGAGACAAGTGTTGGGAGCACCCTCTGGCCCTTCTTGCTCATGAGCACTTTTCTAAACTTCCCTGAGGAAGGACTGGGTGAGTCCGGGCAGCAGTGTCTCCCTGCCGCACTCAGGGTTGGAAGCGGGCCTGCAGGAGGCTGGGTTGCTTTCATGGGGGACTCCAGTGCACGGATAGGGAGAGGCCAGCAGGCAGCAAAGTGGCTGTGGTGAAATAGCTGTAGTGATGTCGGTCACTGGGCAGTGTGCTCCATGGCCTATCTTGGCTATTGAGCCCTTTACGTGGCTCTGGTGGTGAGGCTGGTGGTGAGGCCGGAGAAAAGCCAGGGGGAGCCCGAGTGCTGCTGCAGGCAGCTAGGTGAGGGCTGGTCTCCCTGGGGAACATGTGGCCTTCTGTCCCCTACGTCTGTCCAACCCCACCCTATCTCTCTGCCCCTCCCAGCAGAGCCTTGCTTGCCACTTATTCTTTCCCCACACCGTGCTCCCCACATCCTCCCCCCCACACGGTGCTCTCCACACCTTCTCCCCACACTGTGCTCCCCACACCCGGACTTTCCCCCTCCCCGACCCAAGTCCTCGTACTGAACCTCAGCAATTCATGAAGAACTGCTCTTTCTAGGATGTCATTTGGACCATTTCATAGTCCACTAGGAGAGGCATCCAGCACCCGTGCAGTGGTCAGGGGAAGCTGGACTCCCTGCTAGCTCTTCACAACTCCTGTGACCTGGTTCTGGGAGACTCATCTGACCTCCGCTGTTAATGTTTTCCTTCTTTCCTTCCACACAGGTTTCCAAGAGTCATGTTGGACACACTTTCCTGTGACCCCAGAGCGTTTGTACTTCCCCGCCTCTGCTTGCAACACTCCTTGAGAACCCCTCTTTCGGGTTTCTGCCCAGATGGGTTTTCAGAGGGACTGACATGGGCCCTTGACTGCCCCAGAAGTACCTGCTTTCCCTTCTCTGCCTCCTTTTCCTGTGCTGGTGATTGCTGCCATGTACCGTGTATCTGCACTTGAACTTTCCTCCTCTGAGGTTTTCTTTTCTTTTTGTAAAGTGCTGTCTCTCCATACTCAGCATGTCACAGCAGTTGTTTAGTGCTGGCGTTCCTAACTCTGGGTCCTTCGTCCTTCTCTCCATAGCGCACAGGTGACACCAAGCCCAACTTCTTCCAGGATTGCCTGATGGAGATTTTTGACAGCTTGGAGCAGCACATCCAGAACCCTGTGGTGCTGCAGTCCATCCTCAGCCTGATGGACAGAGGCACAATGGTGCTGACCACTAACTATGACAACCTGCTGGAGATCTTTGGGCAGCAGCAGAACAAGCCCATGGAGTCCCTGGACTTGAAGGACAAGACAAAGGTAAGGGCAGGCAGCAGGCCTCAGGGGGCTCAGGGAAGGCGCCACCACGGACACAGAATGACCTCACACAGCATTGCTGCTGGCCTGCACCGAGCACACACTGGGTTAGTCCTGAATGCACGCCAGCCTTGTCCTCAGGCAGCTGAGGCTCATGCTCCTCATCACCTCTAGGTGTTTCTTGCTGCCTGCTAAGGTCCTGTCTGTCAGGCCTGCAAGCGTTTTTCATCTGTGTTCATTCGTTGTAGTCACATGGGCAGCACACGTGACAAAGCAGGTGCGAGGGAGCAGTGCGCCCGCAGTCCTCTTACTCTGAATTTTTCTCTTGCACAGACTGGAATATCAAAATATGCAGACTTTCAATCCTGTTTTTTTCCTTAATATTTATTTTAGAGACAGGGACTGCTCCACAGCTCAGGTGGTTTCAGAGTTAGGACCCCGTGGCAGCTTCTCTGGCCCTGGGCTCACCGTGTACATCCATGCTTGCTTTCAGGAGCTGTTTTGTTGTTTGATTCTGAGACTAGGGAATGCCTGTCAGGGCTGTCACTCACTAAATAGACCAGGTTGGCCTTGAGCTTGTGGCAGTCCTCCTGCCTCAGCCTCCTAAGTACTGGGATTATAGGCCGTATGTTGCCACGCACAGCTTCATTAGGCCGTTATTATTTTGGGTAGAACAATGCAGATTTATTAAGGAAAGTACGAAAGAACCTACTGAGTAAGGGATCCCTAAGAGTAAAAAGAATTTTTAAATTGATTTATCTTTAATTTGTATGGATGTTTTGTCTGCATAAAGTAAGTGCATCCATGTGGGGCAATGCCCACAGAGCTGGAAGAGGGCATCAGATCCCCTGGAATAGAGTTAGAATGAAGCCAGCTTGGTTTACGTAACAAGTTCCAGGCCAGCTGGGGCTACTGGGAGACCTTGTCTCAACCACCACCCCTCAAAGACCCCCAAATTCACATTGCTAGCTGTTCAGTTGTGGCCCATGTGGCTTCTTTCTGTGGCAGCTTCATTGAGTTGACTATGGACATAGGATGGCTGCCTGGGTGTCCTGCTCTGGGATACAACCCTGTGAGGAGTAGGGCATGGGCTGTGGCTGAGGTGACAGCATCTCTGGAAGTGAGCTGCCAGCTGCATGTGACAGAATAGTCTGCCGGCTCCTCTGCCAGTGATGCGTCTGTATCTGTGTCTATAGAGGTTGCTAATGAAGAAGCTCATGCAGAGAGAAAAGTTTCTTGTGGTCTTGTAATTTGAGCTGAACTGAATGCAGGTGGCTATTTGATGAATGTACTTTTTCTGTTTATTTCTTTTGTTGGAGTAAAAATAATAGACGCCTGGTACTGTAGCTCAGGGGTAGAATACTCATCTATCATATGTGAGGGAACCTGTAGGTTTTATCTGTAACGCTACAAAAAGTAAAAATGCAAACAAAAACATTAACAAAACCTGAAATATAGACTAACAAAATGTGACTTATCATGACATGTAAGTTAGAAGGTCCGCCCACGGAAGAGTGGTCACCAGTTTGCTGTAATGGCAAAGGTCACATTTCCTTCACACTGAGTATCTTTAAAGAGACCTGTGCCAGCAGCTGAGCTTTTGTTTCAAAAATCTAATTTTAAATTGAAGCATTTTCCTTTTTCCTGGATAGGTTTTAAAAAATGATGTGGGACCCAGCATGGTGGTACACACCTTTAATTCTAGTGCTTGGGAGGCAGAGGCAGGCAGATCTTTGTGAGATGACTAGCCTGAGCTATGTAGCAAGTTGTAGATCTCTGAGATGAAGGCTAGCCTGTTCTACATAGCAAGTTCTAGGCTAACTGGGGGTTACAGAGAGACCTTGTGGTCAAAACAAACAATAAGAACAAAAACAATTCCTGGTCTGATTTGGCTTCCTTCTCTCTGTTTGAAATAACACAGGTGCTTCTCTGTCTTGGTTTGTTTTTGATAGGTCCTTCAGTGGGCACGAGGCCACATCAAGTACGGTGTTCTTCATATTCATGGCCTATACACAGACCCCTGTGGGATGGTATTGGATCCATCAGGATATAAAGATGTCACTCAAGACCCAGAAGTAATGGTATGGTCTGTCTTGTTTAGACCTTGGTTGCCTGTCCTGGGGAATTCATGTTGGTCACATTCAAGTGCTCTTAACTGCTGAACCCTCTTTCTAGTTCTTCTCCCTCCCCCTTTTTTTTCTTTGAGACAAGGTCTCACTCTGTGACCCTGGCTGGCCTAGAACTTGTTATATAGACCAGGCTGGCCTTGAACTCTGTCTCTTGAGTACTGAGATTATAGGCATGTTCCACCATGCCTGGAAGAACAGAGAACATTGTAATATCCTTGTTTTCTGTCTTCGTAAGTTAAGATTATACATATTTCTAGGAGTTGGCATGGGAGAGCGTGGTGCCCCAGAGGCTGTCCTTACTGTGAGGTGCATGCACGCTGCATAGACTTGCTAGTACCCTGGCTCTGCTGGCTCCCCTTTCTTCCTAGTTGAGCTGTGGATTTCAGCCCAGCTTCACCTTTGGTTGATGGGGTTGACACGGCCTTTCTAAAGTGCTCCTCGGGATAGTGCTTTCAAAGCCTGGTGTGTACAAGACAGGATGTACAAGCACGTATAGATGACTTTCTGTTAGCCATGAGCTCCTGCTGTCTTTGACAGAGGTGTCCTTATTTCTTTGTTGGCTTTCCACAGGAAGTCCTACAGAGCCTGTACCGCACCAAGTCATTTCTGTTTGTGGGCTGTGGAGAGACCCTGCGCGACCAGATATTCCAAGCTCTCTTCCTGTACTCGGTGCCAAATAAGGTGGACTTAGAGCACTACATGGTGGTGCTCAAGGAAAATGAAGACCATTTCTTTAAGCATCAAGCAGATATGCTTTTGCATGGAATTAAAGTAGTGTCCTATGGAAATTGTTTTGACCATTTCCCAGGATACGTACAAGACCTTGCCACTCAGATCTGCAAACAGCGAAGTCCAGGTGTGGAGTTTTGCCTTTACTTGCTAAGCACCAAATCCATGGGCTTCTCTTCTAGTTGCCCCCACACCTTGGGGAACACAATTCTAATACCATAAAATTTACAAATCCAGTTTTTTTAACCCCTCTGTAATTAAAAAAAAAAATTAAACAGAACTTTACGAGCTGTGTCATTAGGCTGGAGAGAGGGCTCGGCGGTTAGGAGCACTGGCTGCTGTTGCAGAGCACCCACATGGCGACTAACAACCATCTATAACTCCAATTCTAGGGGCTCTGATACCTCTTTTGACCTCCGAGGGCATTACACAACACGGGTGAACTTGAACACATGCAGGTAACACACTCATACACACACAAAAAGATTTGTGCTCATAACATTTATTCATATTTGTTTACCTTGACCAAGAAAAGCTGGTTAGGTCAGTTTTATCGATTGTGACGTTCAAATGTTAAATATGCAGATGTCACATGCCTTTATGGTTTAAAGGTTAAAACTGGAAAAGCACAGAAAATGTGTATGATGGCTTCTATTTCTCCCTCCAAGCATGTCTCCGTGTTGCATGGACTTCTCATGTGCTCCTTGCTTTTCTGAGGAATGGCACATCTTCCGGGAATGACCGAAATAATTGTGCAATTCTTAGTTGCTTTCACATGAGGAAAATTGACGCTTTGAATTCAGTGTCATAAAACATGGATGACAGCAAGTGTGGAAAGTTCTGTATTGATTGTCCTTTCATGGTAATAGGAACCCGGACACCCCCACACGTGGAATGAGGTTAGCACAGAACCCGGCGAGGAGCAGCTGCGCAGTCACCAGTTCTGCTGGCGCTTTCTCAGTGTTGGCAGTCAGTGACGTGGGAGTGGGCTGATCTAAATGACATGAGCAAAAGTGTGGTTTGGGCAGAAGTCAGGTTCTTATAGGAGTAGGAGCAGAGAATTCATGTTTGCAGAGCTCTGTGTCACACACTGCTACAAATGTGACATTTTTGCCTTTCTTCTGTCAGTATCCACAGCTACTTAGATGATTTCAGTGGTCATTCCCCTGCAGAGAGGTAAATCATAGCCAGAATTTTGAAGCTGGGATTTGACCCTGGCCTGCCCGTCATGTGTGGGTCTGTAGAGACCCCCTTTCACCTTGTCTCACCTCTCCCGCGTCCTTCGCCATGACTCCCTGGAAGATCAGCAACCAGCAGTGAGCACGGGTTCCTAGAGTAGACAGCTGAGCCACATGCCCCCGCTGATGCCCCTTTTCCAGGACCTGGCAGCTCAACAGACTGAAAGGTTGCCAGGTTTTAGCTTGGGCCTGACATGAAAGAAATTGTATTCTCTCTGGTGGGAGGAGGCCTGCTGCCCGACTGCCACAGCACTTGCAGTGCCAGAATGCCTGCCAGCTCCAGGAGCTTCACCTGGCAATGCTGGGAGGCCAAGCACGCCTCCTGCAGTGGAGAAGAGTGACAGATGCAGGGCTCCAGGCTAGCATGTGCTGCAATCAGCACTGAAGCCTGCTGCTAGCCTCAGTGTGGCTGGCCTCAGGATGACCTTTGTCATCGTCCCATCCTAAGGAAGTGGAGTACTCCAAGTCTTGGTTTTACTGACTGCTTTTCTTTCCTTCTCAGATGCTGAGCGAGTGGACAGCACCAGCTTATTGGGTAAAGCAGATCTTCACTTTCTGTCGGCCTGTATTTTGCATCCATGTTCTGTTTTTGTCACCATTTGTAAAACCACTGAAGTGTTTCTCACATTAAATAGCCTTTTAAACAGTGCCACAGAGAGGGTAGGCAGCACTGCCGCAGATGGCCCTGCTGCAGTAGAGGCTCTAAAGCCCATCCCTTCTCCCAGGAGGCATAGGTAGTCATGGACTGTCTACTGACACTGGGATGGTTGGAGCAGTGTTCTACTTGGATCATAGCATTCAGTGTAGGGTGCATAACGTAGGTGTCCTGTCCTTTACACGTAGGCGGCTGAGCTTTCATGTTATTTTTTCTTTTACTACTTGTTTGAATGTGAATGTTCTTGCTAGACTTGATACTATTAGTTTACAAATCGACTCAGCAGCTACCAGTGCCCCCTGCGCTCTCCCCCACCCCCCGTGGGCAAACTGGACAGGAGCTCCAGTGCTGAGTCAGTTGGGTAGAAGGTGCTGTAGCCACTGAGCAGAAACCTCTGTGCACCTTGGTCACTGCTGCCTGTTGGGTCAGTGTTTCTATGGCTAGGACAGTGCTTGTCAGTGGGGACACTGAAGTCAGTCCTGTGAACTGGTGAAAGCAGCTTGGATGCGGAACTGTAGGAGCTGCCCTCAGCTTTCCATGTCCATATGAAAGGATGTTTTGGCCATATTTTTTTTTTCTTAAATATGATTCCAGAAAAATAATTTTCTTTTGAAGACAGCAGTAGCTCAGTTGATAAAATAGCAGTTTAAAATAGGGAAACTCTGGCTAGTGCTTCAGTAAGAGCAGATTTAGAAACTGGTTGACAGGAGTATAGATTCTTGAAGAGTGCCTCAACCATGTTTCCTCAGAGTGACAAAGTACTAAAGGACACGTGAGGCAGGAAGGATTCATCTTGGCGCTCAGTTTGAGGTTTCACCTATAGTCAGTTGGTTCCCTTGCTTTTGGCATGTACATAGTGAGGCAGAGCATCATGCAGGGTGCTTGTAATGAGCAAAGTGGCAGACAAGAGACAGAGAAGGGGCCAGGGACTTTTAAATCCTTCAAAGGCAAGCTCCAGTGATCTGTGTCCCCCAGCCAGACCCCACCTAGTAGCCCATTTAGTGCAGACTTGTCAGTAGATTAGCCTGTTAGTGTAAGTTAGCACCCTTGAGCCAGTCACTGCTCAGTAGTGCCACCAGCAGCAGACCAAGCCTTCAACACCAGAGTCTTTTTGGAGTGGACACTTTCATATCACACAGCATTCTACCTTTGGTCCAACTCATGGTGTAGTGTATTTAGTCTGTCTCCGAGAATCTCCGTAGTTGATTTTTTTATGTGTATGAGGGTATCGCCCACGCTAAGTGCACTCGTGTCTTGCAGTGCCCGTGGGGGTCAGAGAGGGCATTGGATACCCTGGAACTGAAGTCAGGGGAGGTTGTTAGGCATCATGTGGGTGCAAGGAACTGGATCCTCTGCGAGAGCAGCTGGTGTTCTTAATTTCCAGCCCTTCCTGTATTTGTAACAGTCAACACCATTGTTAAGAAGTTAGGTCCAGGCTTGTGGTGGTACAGTTGGTGAGGGGTCTGAGGCAGTAGGAGTGTGTGTTCAAGGTCAGCCTTGAACATAGTGAGTTGTAGGCTAACCTGGACAACATAGTAAGACCATCAAAGAATAGGGAAAGCAAAAATAAAGTCTAGATTTTCTTGTGACACGTCAGGCAACTCCTAGCTGTGAGTTCCTTTAAAAGTAAAAAATTCATGTATCTCCAATATACAATTGGCAGAATAAACATTCATTACTCCAAAGGAAAGGAACTGGGTAATAAAAAGAAGGGATTAGACAGAGCAAGATCCAAACTCCAGGGCAAACTAAATCCTAGAACTCACCATCTTCACATCTAGGGCACGTGCTGGTTAGGTTGGCCCAGATGGCTTAGGCAGCGATAGTCGTGCAGCCTTGCCAGCTGCAGCTCACATGGCCTCTCCTGGGCTGGCACTGCAGCTTTCATGGGCTTAGATTCCACATTTCTGGCATCTGGGGCCTGCATTACAGCTTTGGCTTCGTGCATCCACCCTGACAGTGGTGAGGGACCTTGACCCTCGGCACAGTGCATGGGCTCTCAGGCTGCCCTTTTAAATTGGGGTGGAAGCCTCCTTGACCCTACAACTCTTGAATTCCATGGACCTGCAAAACAGACATCAGGGACTGCTGGCAGCAGGAGCCCATGACTGCAGTGACCTCTCCATGGCTGAATGAGGCTTACTTGTAAACCCTGAGCAAGCAGGGAGCCCTTGGAACTCTGGATGTCCACTTCCCAAAACAAATTGAGTTTGTACCTTTACCCACTAGGCCTGTGATGGGTCGGACCCAGCTGATTCCTCAGAAGCCTTCAAGGCATGTCTCCTGTTGTTTTGGCACAGAAGCATACAGCTTCTTTTTGATGGTGCTAATCTTAGTAAGCAGCCACACTTTCCTTAACCCTAACTTTGAACTGCAAGGTTGTCAAGTTCTTACCTTTTTTGCTTCTGGTTCTCACTGGCTAGCCAGCAATACCTGTACCGCAGCCTGAGCACGGTGTAGCTTTTTAACTTCCTCTGCCAGAATAGTGTGTCGTCTTTAAATTCGGCCTCCCACAAAGTCTGATAGCATGGGCAAAATGTAGACAATGGTTTTTGCTAGCATGTGGAATGAATGGCCTCTAGTCCAGTTATACGGAGACTCCATTCCCACTTGGAGTCTGAGCAGGCTTCTGATACATGGTCTGACTACTTCTGATACATGGTCAGATGTACTAACGACCCTACTTGTTGGTACCAGTGTCCCTGTCCCTCCCCTTGTGACAAAATATGAGACAAGTAACTTAAAGAAAACTTTGGCTCTCGGCTTGAGTCCGTGGTCATCGGCTCCACCGTTTCTGGACCCATGACAATGCAGACTCCCCTCATGTTAGGGCGGGTGGTGGGGGTGAACAAGAAGGAATGTAAGAGGTAAGGTATACTCAAGGGCACAACCCCAAGTGAGTGACTTCCTCCAGCTGGGCCCCACCTCAGCTCCACCAGCTCCCAGTAATACCACATTATGAATCCATCAAGGTATGAATCCATTGATAGATCAGAGCTCCCCAGCAGCCAAACTTTTGAGTACTGTTGTGGGGATCAGGCCTTTAAGCCATGAGCCAGCTACTTTGTGTCTGTATTATAACAAATAAGCAAACTGTTTTTCACTTTTTATGATGGAGTATTTCAAGGGTGTGCATGTCAGGTACGTACGCAGACAGTAAGGGAACCAGCTCTTCAGTCACCCACTTGTTTTCCTCATGTTGCCTGTTTTTTCTCCTGGATTACTTCTTTATTTTCTTGATTTTTATTTCTTATGAACTTACTAAATTAAAAAAAAATAAGCTTTGTAATATAAGTTTTTTAATTTTTTTAGGTAATGCATGTCAGGATTGTGCAAAGAGGAAGTTGGAAGAGAATGGAAATTGAAGTTTCAAAAAAAATCAGACAATCAGATACTGGTATTATGTGGTTTCTTTGTGGGGAACATGTCTTAGGTTGTCTTGTTGTAGGTGTTTAGTCCCTCAGGAGGAGTAGCACACGCCTCCTGCCGGAATAAGCAGATGTTGGAACCTAACCTTTTCACATTACTGACCAGAGGTATTTTTTTTTCCCTTTCAAAATTTCTAAGTAATATAATTGAAGGAAAATAAGAAAAAGGCACAGATTTGTAGAGTCAGCTTGGTAAATTTTCATGAGGCAAAGACACTGATTTGCACGTAGGTCAACAAATGGAACATCTTGACAGCACGCCCCAGCCCAGGGGGCCCACGTCAATCTCTAAAGAAGTCATCTCCAGTTCTCTGCCACTAGGATATTTAAACCTGTAACACTTCTTTCAACTGTTCATTTATGTAGAGCATTTCTGTTACCACTCGGAAAGGTGAGAGGCCGACTGCTCATTCCGCCCATCCCCGTTGCTTCTCTGAGTTTCAGTGTCTGGATTTCTAGCTGTGTAGTGCTAGGAAGTCAAGGTTGCTGGCTGGGCTCTCCTCCTCTCATCTCACCCCCCAGCTCCAGCTCTCAACATTACCAATGTGAAAACCATGGACAGGACAAAAAGGAAATAAGGCCTTTGTGCAGCGTGGGCTGCTTCTAAAGATGGAACACAAAGAACATCTGTATTCCTTGCTTTCAGCTAGCTTCTAACACAGCACTTTCGAGCCCAAGGCCATGACTTCTCTTAGCTGTAGGATGTATGTTCGACGTCCCTTGACCTGCGTGTTTTCTGAGCATCCCAATCTTGGCACCCTGACTGCTGCTGCTTCCCGTCATCTCTGTCCTGTTGGGACTCATGCTGGTTGGCGTCTCCTGGACAGGTTCCTCTTACATGTCTTCGTTTTCACTTCAGTTTCCACTGGAAAACTTCCTAGCTGGGCGGTGGTGTGTGCCTCTAATCCCAGCACTTGGGAGACAGAGGCAGGCGGATCTCTGAGTTCTAGGCCAGCTGAGGCTACAGGGAGACCCTGTCTCTAAAAGACCAAAAACAAACCAAACAACACCCCACAAAAAAACAAAACAAACAAACTTCCTGGGAGACTTTCAAAATTATGTGTTGGTCCTTGTGCTGGATTTGTATTTGTTGAGCCAGGGCCTTGTTCATGCTAGGCAAATGCTTTAGCTGAGCTCTGTCTTCAAGCCCTCAATTCTTATTTGAATAGTGTGATCTTAAATTTCTCAGAGTTCTTCTCTAACTTAACCATGCTTCCAGCATCTGCTATTTGTACTGTGGTAAACATTTTCAAATCTTTGGAGACCCCAGAGACTGCCCTGATACTTGATACTACTTCATCCCTAAAAGAACCGGATTCAGGTTACAGAGTATTTCTGCTACTTATATAAGAAAATGTCAAGCTTGGACATCGCGGAACACACTGTAATTCATCCCAGCACATGGAAGACCAAGGCAGAAGGATCATGAGTTTGAGGCTGGCCTGGGTTACATAGCCCTTGCCTCAAAAACAGAAAGAAAAATACTTTTAGAATACCTCTGTAATCAAGAATTTCCAGAGCTTTGAAACATTTAGCGTATCAGTAACTTATTTAACATTTAAAGTCATTCCTCAGTGAGTGTTTAAACAGTACTGTGATATAGGTGGAACATTCCTATAATGTGAAATCCCTCTAAATCGAAACTTTTTGGTACTCAAAATTTTGGATTTGGGGCCTGGAAGGATGGCTTAGCAGTTAAGAGCCTTTGCTGCTCTTGCAGAGGACCTGCATTCAGTTCCTAACACCCATGTTAGGCAGCTCCCAAGTACCTATAATTCCAAGGATCCAACTCTCTTCTGGCCTCCTCAGGTACATGCACACCCCCCTCCCAAATAGATAAAATCTTTTTAAAAGTTTTAGATTTTGGAGCATTTTGGATTTTAGGGATGTTCAGTCTCTTAAATTCCATGCAAAGATTCAAAAATCCAAAGAAACCCACAAGAGATCTGAAATGCCTCTTGGTCCCAAATGTTTTAGGTAAGGGATTCAGTCCCTCAGCTTGGACTCCTGTTGAAAGGACTTGAGTGGTTGAGGTGTGTTAACAAAGGTTCATGATGGATGTAGGGAACCTAGTAAAGTCAAGCAGTTTTAAGAGGTTACCCGCAGTGTGAATTGTTGCCAAGTTAGGACAGTAGGAAGAAGGGCTCAGAGGCTGCATCTGTCCTGTTCTGAGAGGTATGAAGTGACAGAACTTCAGGGCACTTGGGAATTGTTTCTGTACAGGGGAAATTCAACTTTGGTTGTGGATAAAGTTCTACGGAATCTTTCATTTGGGTTGTGCTTTTAGCTAGAAGGACATCTGTAACTACGACCAGGTAGTTCTTTTCTCCTGGTCTCTTTCATGTTCCTGGTTTTCCTCATGTCTTGGCCCCCTCTACCATCTGCTGATGTTAGCAGTTCTAGTGGTTGCTCTAAGTAGACAGTTGAGGACTTTCTTTCTGCTGCCACCCGTGCGCACACAGGCAGTTCTCCCTGTCTTTTCTCTCTGAATGCTGTTTGTTCAGATGCCAGGGCCTCCCATGTGGTAGACACTGCTGAAGAGTTAGCCAGGGATTAACACTCTGATGCTTTGCCTCTGGGTAATAGCAGCGTTGTCAGCCTTGCCTCTCCCTAGGCAGCTGTGTCTGCTTGGCAGAATGCCTCTGGTCTCTGCTGTGCAGAAAGTCTCGGCCTATGCTGCACGTGGACAGAAAGGCCAAGAGCCACCTTCTTAGTCCTGCTGTCCACACCTGCAGCCTGAAGATCCCAGAGGAATGGATCGCGTCTACTTGGCAGTCCTATGTGTGCACTCAGCCTTCACTTGTCTGTACTTAAAACAGGGTCTCACTGCACGTGTGCCGGAACCAACCAGGGGACAGCACTGGTGCTCGTGGGTTGAGATTTCCATAATCTTTACAAATCTTCATGATTCATCTGGTCCTTGATGGTATTTATAGCTCTGCAAGGCCATTTGTAGACAGTGGCTGCTGTTGCCATTATAGAGGGTTCTCAAAATCTTTGGCACATAAGAAACATTGTGAAGTAGTTTCTAAGCAGAAATTTTATTGTAAATACATTGTTGTTTGGCTGAATATTTAACATTTTGGCATTTCTTTTGTTTAAACAGATGATGCTGGAGGGTCTTGAAAACTTTAGCTAAAGCCTGAAACTTGAAAACCAGCCTTCTGTAACCACAGTGCCATGCCCAAGCATTGAGGAATGTATGGAGGACTCCATATGGATCTCTCAGTCCTAAATGTCACATACCCCAAGACAGCCATATGGGTGTGTGGCCCTGGAGGTTGAGTGACAGCTCCACTGTATGTGTTTAGCTGCTCAGGAGGTGACATGGACATACTTCAGGTATACTCTGTAAGGACTAATGGTCAGCTACCTCAGGAACCAAATTGGGGTGAGGGGGTGGGATGTACCGGCATTGTTCCATATTCTGGTTTGAAACGCTGTCTCTTGTCAGGGTGTTATTTTCCCTAATAAAAGGGCCAGAGTGAAAGATTGTCGATGCAACAGTAGTTGTCAAAGAGAAAAGACTCACGTCTTTCTTGTAGAAACAGCTTTTACTGTAAAAAAATGTTTTAAAGATGTGTTGGTTACATTGTTAAATAGTAAAGAATAAGTGGCTAGCAGGCACCGAACCCACTGGAGGAAATGGTGTGATCTTAAAGGAGTGACCAGATCAACACATGGCCTCTATGGAATTAAACATTTCAGTCATTTCTGGTCCGAGGAAATGAAAGGCCTTTCTGTTTCTAGGAAGTATGAGGTCCAGTGAGACAGAGGACCTGTTCAGAAGTGCTTCAGTGCTGTCCAAATGCACTGTGTGTCTTACAAGCTAAGGAAAGAAAAGCAGAACACAGATGAGGCTTTAAACTTTAGATTTTTAAGTTCCAAGTTTTCCATGTCGTATTTCTCTAGGGTCAGGTTCAGCCTTCTGTCCTTTGCCCTCAGACTCTCCTCCCGCAGTTCATTCTGAGGGGACACACACACAGCGAGGTAAGCAAAGCCGGCAAGGGCTGGCCACTTTTAAACGCTTCCAGGCCTGCTTGGTTTGGAGACAGCCGTGTTTGGCATATGTACCACATATGCCCAGAGTTCCTCTGATGGTGACTATGGCAAAGGCTCACTTGACATTTGGTAAGGGATCCTAAAAGGAAGGTTCTGTTGAGGCTGCCCACCTGATAGGACATTTCTTGCCGAGCCCTGCCTGTGACAAAGCCTGGGTGGCGCTGGAGCTTCCAAGGGTACAGAGATAGTTAAGAACAGGAAACAGACTGAGACATCAAAGGAGTGAGGGAGAAGCCAGAGGCATGCTGAGAGGCACCCTCTCCCCTTTCTACATATGAAAGCAAATCTTTGGTCACTCTGGTTATAATAAAATTTTAAAGTCAACTCTATTTTGCTCAACTTCTCTTTGGTTATAACAAGATTTGGAATATGAGAATTTTAGCTTGAGATGCCACTGAACTGTGAAATCAAGCAAATGACTACTTTTTAATATGTTTAGAAATGAATTAAAAATTGGTTTTTGAGGAGGTGGAAAGATGGCTCAGTAGTTAAGAGTGTGTACTGCTCTTGCAGGGGATCTGAGTTCGGTTCCTGGCACACAAATTAGGTAGGTGGCTCACAATGGCCCAGGGATCCAGTGCTGTCACTTGTACTCACACAAGCAGATATATTCATACACACACACACACACGTAATTAAACAAAACATTTTTAATTTAAGGTTCTTTTTGAGATAAGTTCTTACTCTGTAGCCCAGGCTGGCCTCCAGCAAGTGTTGTGATTACAAGCATGAGCCACCGTGGTCAGCTGTGAATTATTTTTTTAAGACAGACACATTTACAAAGTGTCATGGGGAAGTGGGGACTAGAGAGAAGGCTCAGTGGTTAAAAGCACTGGCTGCTCTTGCAGAGGACCTGGGTTCAATTCCTAGCACCTACACGGTGGCTAACAACCAACTGTGGCTCCAATTTCAGGGGATCCAACACCCTTTGGACCTCTGAGGACACTGAATGACACAGGTGACTTAACACACATATATAGGAAATACACTCATACACATAGAGTAAAAAATACATAAAAGAAACAAATGCTATCAGAGATAGACAGGTGGATGTGAAAGCGGGTCTGACACAGTTTAATAAAATTATGTTCTGCTGGATATAGAAGCAAGAAACAAACAGCAACAGGTCTGTGTGTTACTGAGAGATCTGCGGTATGTCGTGATAATATAAACATTATAGACAGTTTTCTTGTAATGGTGCATGCTGGGTAGCTTGTCTGCTTGACACACCTGGTTAGACTGGCCTGTGGCCATGTCTGTGGAGCATTTTCTTGATTGTTGAGTGATGTGGGAGCAGGGCCCAGCCCACTGTGGGCGGTGCCACCTCTGGGCAGGTGGCCTTGTGTTGTATAAGAAAGCAGGCTGAGTACAGCCAGGGGAGCCAGTCAGTAAGCAGTGTGCCTCCACGGTCTGTGGTCCAGGTTCCGGCCCTGAGTTCCTGCCTTGGCTTCCCTCCATGATGAACTGTGCTTGTAAACCCTCCTTACAGTTGGTTTGGTTTTGGTCAATATGTTTTCATCAGAGCAATAGAGGGTAACTAAGACATGGTGGTTTGGTTTTTGTTTTGTTGGTCTTTTTGAGACAGGGTCTCCCTGTAGCCCCAGCTGGTCTAGAATTCACTATGTAGACCTGGCTGGTCTCCAATTTACAGATATGCCTGCCTCTGTCTCACAAGTACTGGGATTAAAGGTGTGTACTACCATGCCTAGTGATGTGTATTTTGAAATGTCATTCCACCATGATTAGTGCATGAGAAGGAACCAGTCTGAGCACAGTTTCTAATTATGTCAGTGTTTGTTTACTGCCTGAGGCCTAGAATTTTGGCACATTTAAAGTTTTTTATGTGTATGAGTATATTGCCTGCATATAAGTGCACCCACATGTGCAATGCCCTCAGAGGTCAGGTGTCAGATCCCCTAGAACTGGAGTTACAGATGGTTGTTAGTTACCATGTGCGTGTTGAGAATGAAACCCAGGTCTTCTGCAAGAGCAGCCAGTGCTCTTAACCACTGAGCCATCTCTCCAGCCCCAATATTTGGCACATTTTAAGTAGGTGTACAAGTGCTTTAATTCAGAAGCATTTAATGTGACCCTTGAAGAAGGGTCCTGTTCTACATGGATGTTGTAGATGGCACCCCATTCCTTGGAGCTGAGAGAATCCCCCCCAGGTCCATACTCTGCAGCTTGGCAGCTCTCTAGTTCCCCACTAGCACTATGAGCCCTAAGGCTGCGCTTCCGACGGCCTTCTCTAGAGCACGTCTTCCACAGGTCAGCAGCAGGGCTTTGTCAGGGTAAACTGGCATATGAGTCATAGTAGACATACGTAGTTCTTAACTGCTTAGATGTATAAAATCAGCTCTTGTTTTTGTTGTGGAGGTAGAGTTCCCTAATCAATCTCAAAATATCTCTCGTATTTTTGAGACAGGGTCCTCCTATAGCCCCAGCTGCCTGGAACTCACTATGTAGACCAGGCTGGCCTTGATCTGAGAGATCCACCTGCCTCTGCTTCCTGAGTGCTGGAATTAAAGATTGGCCTAGAGCCAATCTCATTTGTGTGTGTGCGTGTGTGTGTGTACATGTGCCATGGCACACATGTGGAAGTCAGAGAACAACGTGCAGGAATAGGCTCTCTCCTCCTTTGTAGGTCCTGGAGATCTAACTCAGGTTGTCAGGCTCGGTGGCAGGCACCATGACCCACTGAGACATCTTGCCAGCCACCCAACCTTAGACTTTTATTGTGTTGTCATTTTTAAAAAAAAATTGTGTGCTTTTGTGTGGCATGGTAGAGTTCAGGAATGCAAACATATTATGTTACAAAAGGACTGACTGCATACAAGGATCACTGCCAGTGTACGAGTCAATGCTATGAAAGTAAGAGATAAGGACGTACACTGAGCATACGGATGCAGACCGGAAGGGTTTTTAGATGCCTTTCAAGGGAGAGGACAGAGCAATGGAGAGCTAGTACAAAGTTTCTGCTATGTGTAGGTGGGCACTCACTGAGGATCCCTTGGGGAAGGAACCAACGCTTGGGTTCAGTATACTTGGAAGGCACAGAGTGATTTTGTGTATAGGACACAAGCGCTGCTCAGAAGTGACTCATCTTTTCAGGATGCTGCTCCAGGGGTAGCACCTGAGCCCAAGTCATCTTAGGAAGACCTCTCTGCAGAGTGTGTCCGTTCCACTCTGAAATGGAGAGGCAGCAGTCCTGGAAAATGTGCAGCTTTTCCTTCTTCCAGTGTCAGCATTTACATGAAGTCAGCTGGAACTTGAGAACTTGAGTAACTTTGTTACTACTCAGTATGTCCTTAAGATAAACTATATTTAGAAAAGTTCAGATTGTACTTTCAATTTTGTCATCACAAGTTTTCTGCTTTAAAAACTTTGAAATTATTTTTATTCATATTTTCAGCACTGATACATAAAAATTCCCTCTGAAACAATTTCCCTTAAAAGCCAGGTTCACCCATTTACTAACCACGCTTTAGTATATTTAGAAACGAAATCAGGGCTGGGGATGGACTCAGTGTGGAGCCCTTATACAAGGTCCCTAGCACCACAAAAAACCCCCCAAACTCCCAATCAGCCATTTCTCTTAAAGTACAAGGCAAGACCAGAGTATAAGTGACACAGAGTTTAGCCTGGCCTCCACGGGTCAGAGCACAGCGCCTACAGCCGGTGGCTGTTCAAGGGGACTCGTTTCTAACGGGACTGTGGGGACTGCGACTCTCGTGATGTTCTGGGTTTCCGGGATCTCCTGCTGCCTTCTTGGTCTTCAGTGTCTGGATACTTTGAAAGATCTAGGGTCAAAACATGGCTGAACATGCATTCGTCGTGCTGAAATGCAGAGAAACCAGTTTGAGTCAGTTCCCTTGATTATAGAAAATGTATTATTAAAGCAAGGTCATTTGTTAGTACGAATTTGCATTTAAAGGCTTATCACTGGGAGGCTGGAGAGTTGGCTCAGTGGTTAAGAGGACTGGCTGCTCTTGCAGAGGACCTGGGTTTGGTTCCTAGGACCCACATGGTGGCTAATAAACATATAACTCCAGAAGAGGGGACCCATGCCCTCTTCTGACCTTGGCAGGCATTTCATCACATGGGTACACTTACATTCTGGTGATAAATTCATACAAATAAAACAAACTATTTTAAAGGAGTTGTTATTGGATAGATGTACCACTCATCAGTTGATAGACAGCCGAGTTGTTTCCATTTGCGGGCTGTTGTGACCACAGCAGCAGTGATCGTGATGAGCAGGTGTCTCTGCAGCAGGAGACAGAGAGTCCTCTGGGACATGCCAGAGAGTGTTGTGACTGGATCATGTGGGAGATCTACTCCTAGCTTTTTGAGGAAACTCTGCCCTGATTCCCACAGTGGCTGCACCAGGCCACGCTCCCTGCAGCGGTCAGTGAGTGTCCCCTCCTCCTGTCCTCACTAGCACCTGTCATGTGAGTTTTGGAACTTGCCACTCTGGTTGGTGTAAGAGGAAATCTCAAGTAGTTTTAATTTCATTTGCATTTCCCGGATGACTAAAGATGTTCAATATTTACAAAATATTTCGTAGCCATTTGCATTATCTTTTGAGAACTCTGTTTAGTTCCTTGCATGAATTTTAAATTTGGTGGTTTTAGGTTTAGTTTTTTTTAGATCTTTGTTTAGATACCCTCGGTCAGATGTATAAATGGTAAAGAATTTTTCCAATGTGTAGGCTGTCTCTTCACTCCAATGATGTCATCCTTTCTGTAGAGAAGCTTTAGTCTCATGAGGTCCCCTGTGTCAGTTGTTGGTCTTAATGCCTGCATTACTGGGGTCCTGTTCAGAATCCCTTTCCTGTGCCTGTAAGTTCTCATGTATTCTCTACTTCCTCCTTGATTAGAGTCAGGACACAGCAGAGCAGTTCTACATGTGAACCAGCAGCGCTTAAGACCCATGATGCGAGCCCAAGCTGGACAAGAGCCCAGCATGGATGGGGGAGTGAGCAAGAAGCCTTAGCCCTAGCTGAGGAACTACTGACAACAGATAGATGCTGAGAGAGGTAGAGTCATTTTCCTTCAAGGGAATGACAGCAGGTAGGCTGACTAAGAGGATGGACCCATACCCAAGAGCATAGGCCTTGACTCCACATGTGGTCCTGGGCACCAAGGCCCTGATATTATGCCTTTCCCATTCCTAGGCACCAAGAGATTTCCATCATTTCTCTATGACCCTTCTGTGCCCCACAGAAAATGGGGCACACCTAACTGAACTTCTAGAGATGAAATCACCGTCTGGGAAGTTAGTTATTTTAAAAAGTCACCAATGAAAGATAATAATGGTCATGAAGTGGGGTAGTGAGATGAGGGTGTGGAGGGGGGAGGGGTTCTGATTATAATAAAAATACGC
This sequence comes from Eospalax fontanierii, assembly GCA_035773235.1. Classification (NCBI taxonomy): domain Eukaryota; kingdom Metazoa; phylum Chordata; class Mammalia; order Rodentia; family Spalacidae; genus Eospalax; species Eospalax fontanierii. Next base: position 74,699,134 of record CM069537.1, read on the forward strand.
TGTATGAAATTCTCAATAAGAATATTTTCCAAGTGGGTATCAATCATCCATGTTCATACCAATAAATTAATTTTTCTCTTAGGAAAACCATCCAAAAACGAAATGTCCTAAATTGTTGCTCTATTCCCTTAGCTTAGTTTTTTCAGTATATTTAAAATACAAGTAAGAGCTGGGTTAGGTGGTACAGAGGCAGGTGGATCTCTGCAAGACCAAGGCCAGCTGGGGCTACAAAAAATAAAACCAAACAAAAATAAAAACTGTGTATGTAGGGGGAGAATGTGTATGTATGTATGTGCCTGCCAAAGGACAACATTTAGGAGTCAGTTTTCTCTTACATGTTATGGGTTTGGAGAACTGAACTCAGATTGTCAGACTTCACAGCAAGTGCCTCTACTGGCTAAGCATCTTGATGCTTTAGCTCAGTTTGTGAGCTTAGTGTATGAATGGCTTTAAAGCAGGCTTGTAAATTGCAAAAGTTACTATACCATAGCACTTTGGAGCCTCTAGTGAATTTGTTTTCTCCTCTGATACAGTGAATTCATTTTTGCATAAAACATTTACACAATACAGAAACATGAGACAGGAATAGTGTTTTAAATTCATATGCACTATTTTGTAAAACAAAACTATCATTTATTACATTTGTTTATTCTGTGTGGGGTGGTGGTGGTGAGAGAGGGTTCTTTCACCATATGGGTCAGGGGGATCAAACTCAGGTCATCCGGCTTGGCAACAAGTGCCTTGGCCCATGCCCTACAGGGTTAAATACTTTCTTGCACTTAAAATGTCTTAAATGTCTGTCAAGGATAGTACCTGAGACATTACTCATAAATTTTACTTGTTTAAAAATAATTTTGCTTCAATTTACCCACTATAGAAACCCAGCAGTGTCTCTGACTCCATGGTCTGTGCAGAGTCCAGGAGTTTACCGGACCTCTCTTCTGAGACCCTTCTCAGAGTTTCTTACCTCTGGGTAGATGCCTATCAGTGCATCAGCTCTTGAGTAGAACTCTTCTTTCAAGGAAATGATTATCATCTGGAACTGTTGCTTAGTCTGCTCTTTGATGTAACTTGAAACCTGGGAGGGAATAAACAGGAAGTATCACCACCTAGGAAAGGTCTCCGTGGGCTCTGGTAACAATAGTTCTGCATGTTTCTTTTTCCTCCTCTTTTAAACTTAAAAGCTTACAATTATTTCTGTGTGTGTGGAGGTCAGACGACAACCTGCAGGATTCAGGTCTTTTACCATGGGGATCCTCAGGTTGAACCCAGCGGTCAGACTTGGTGGCAAGCATCTCTACCCACTGAGCCATCTCCCCGGCTCCTGGTTCCACATGTTTCTGTCAGCCTGTTTTAGGTGACAAGGCATTTGTTTGCCTTTCTTTGAATTCAATGAGTCCACTATATTCGTAGGGCTGGAGAGATGGCTCAGCAGTTAAAAAGTGTGTACTGCTTTTGCAGAGGACTTGAGTTTGGTTCCTAGCACCCATGTCAGAAGGCTCACAACCATCTGTAACTCCAGTACCAGGGGTTCCCACACACTCTTCTGGCACCTGTACTCACATGCATATACCCCACCCAGGCACGCTCATAAGTAGTTAAAATCTTTAGGGCCTATAGAGATGACTCATCAGGTAAGAACACTTGCTGTGGTTGCAGAGTACCTAGGTTTGGTTCTCAGTAACCAGTCAGTTGGTTCACAAACTGCCTGTAAAACTCCAGTTCCAGGGGATCTGATGCCCTCTTCTGGCCTCCAGACATCTGCACACATACGGTACACATAAATCTTTTACAATTTTATTTTAAAATTTTATGAGTATATTGCCTGCATGTATGTAACTTACACCTGTGTTGTGAAATGCCTGAGGAGGTCAGAAGAGGGCATCAGATCCCATGGAACTGGAGTTTTGGACAATTGTTGGTTGCCATGTGGGTGCTGGAAACTGATCCTGGGTCCTCTACAAGAGCAGTCAGTGCTCTTAACCACTGAGCCATCTTTCCAGCCCTAATATACAAGATTCTAGGACACAACAAGAAGCCCTCCAAGCCCCCAAACCTTTATTAAGCTTATTACCTAAAAACAAAGAATTTGGGGGCTGGGGAGAAGGTTCAGTGTTTGCTATATAAGCCTCATAACCTATGTTTGAGTTTGAGCTCCAGAACTCACATTTAAAAATAAAGTTGGATTTGGTAAGTGTTCATCTGTAGTCCTAGCATACTCACACAGAGGAGAATCACTTTGAAGCTCCTGGGCCAGCTAGCTTGGGCGATAAAGCACAGAGGCAGATACAAGAGAAACCCTGTTTGATAAGGTAGAAGGCAAGAACCTACTCCTCAAAGTTGTTGTCTGCTGACCACTAACCACTATGTGCCTGCTTGTGTAAGCTTCCCCCCAAAAAAACCCCTCCCCACAAAACCTGACACAATTTTTGGGTTTCTGGGAATGGAACCTGATGCCTCAGGAAGCATTCTACCATTGAAAGTCCTGAAAGCATATTTTAAATAAAGTTGTTCCTTTATTTAAAAGATTACTATCCTGGGATAATGCAGCCAGCAGTCATGAGACAAAAACCACTACTCAGATAGCTGATGAGGGTGAAGCCTGAAGATGGGAAAATGTGGCAACTATATGACTTCATAATCAAGTCTTGGTTGGAGTAACTTCTGGAAGCTCAACTCCAGGAAACAAGACAGGTAAAATAAGCTAAGCATGGTGGCCTACACCTGTAATCTCAATACTTGGGAGAGGTAGGGCCATCCTCAGCTACATAGGGAGTTTGAGACTAGCCTGGGCAACTGTTGGGGAAAAAAGGCAAAATGAGAAAACTACTCAAAACCTGGATACAAGAGAACGGACACATGAATGACCATCTGGTAACACTTGCCAGCTCCCTAGGTTGCTCTATGGATCAGAGTGCATCCCGATCCTAACTGCTTCCGAGAGCCAGGATAAACAGCAGCTGCTCCGAGGAAGGACTAGAATACTAGCTGAGGTGAATGAAAGGGTAACTTCTCTTGGCTAAGAAGCTACGTTCATGGAAAGGGTCTCAGGAAAGTGTCTTGGATCTGTGCTAGAAGGCGAGAGAAGGCTGCCAAGGGCTTGGAGACAAAATGTCCCCCATGTAGTAAAATCTTGGGCTCCAGGCTGTGGGACTAATAGAGAGTGATAGTCTTCCAACTGAGCTTCCTGAAGGAACCTTTAAGAGGTGGGGCCAGAGGAAGGATGTTAAGTGAGTCAGGGCATGCCCTTAAGGATACTGGGACCCGAGTCTCTTCCTTTCTCATTGCCTTCTGTGTTTGCCATTGAGGTGTGGGCTGCTTCTGCTTTGTACCCTGCCATGGTGTGTGGCCTCATCACAGGTCCAAAAGCAGTGAACAGCTGATCATGGACTGAAATCTCCAAAATGGAGACAAATAATTCTTCCTTTTTACATTGATTATCTCAGGTGTTCATGATAGTAATGTAAAGCTGACTAACAGATTCAAAGAGTTTAGGGCATACATTCTGCTTCAAGAGTTTCCTATCATAACCCTGATCTCAGAGGGAAGGTAGGCTGTTTCACGGTGGTTCTTACAACGACTGCTCATGATTCAGCAGTGGAGTTTCCATAAATCTCAGCAGGATCATGGAAATTAGCTGGCTTTTGATAAATGGGCCAGATGCTAACATGAATCTCAAATTAGACGTAGAGACTGGAGATGGTGCCGCCAGTGTAAACATCTGGATTTGTCTAGGGTACTGTAACATGTACTTAGGAAAAGGGAAAGAGATGTGTCTCCAACAATACGGCATGCAAAATGCCAAAATTAACCTGACAGACTGCTCCCAGGGGATCAGACCATAGAATCCAGTTAGCTGGCTTCATCCAAAGCATCAAATGAGCTTTTGAAGCAGCAACAGTGTTGGACTGCAGGGAGGATAGCCAACTGCTAAGGTACCAGGGGGAGAAGTAAACCAATCTTGGCCAAGTGTAGTGCTGCTACTCAGGAAACAAGGTGCTCATGTCTGTTCCCCTCCTTCTCTGGATACCGTGAGGCTTTTGGCAGATATTCTTATAAACCCATGTTGAGAACTATTCCCACCCCTGGACGTGGTTCACATAAATACATTTGTGCTATCATGAACTACTCCAGGCTGCAGCCACTTAATGTCCACCAATTTGTGGGCACATTTCATGTGAGACTTAATTTGGAGGCACTGGAACTTCTTAGTAGGCTTTTAACGAAGCTCAGAAGCCTAAGTTATAAACCAGAATGCCAATTTAGAACTATTGAGAAATGTATTTGTAAGCACAAATGCAGCAGTTTCCTTGTAAGCAGCTGGAAGGCCAAGTCCAGACATCCCTGGAAGACAGTGGGCTTAGAACAGAACCAGGTGTGTCGGATCTATTCATCTCCAAAATGGGTAGAAGTCTGAGGCAAGAGCTCTTCCCTCCCACAGGCAGGGATGGACACTGCCAGTGTTTGCCTCATTTAGACAGATGTTATCTGTTCCTCAAATGCTAGTCAGGGGTATAGGCAGACAGGATGTTTTTGAAGGTGGCTCCATGAACCTGGCAAAAATCATTGCTGACCAACTTTCAAGTGTTTCCTTAGGGCTCTGTCCCAGAGAGCAGGACTGTGCACAAATACAGTGATTGGTTTTAAAGTTGATAAAATCAAAGACATACAATTTTAAAACTTGAGTGTTTTATGTAGACATATTATTCTTAGGCTATAATAAACAATGAATTTGGCCTGCGAAATCACACAAAACCTATGGGGCCTGTGCTACTTAGGGTCTCACCAATTTCGAATACTTAAATTTGGGAAATGCAAGTTGAGCCCATGTGATGAGCACACACGGTCACCATCACCTTGCCTCTTGTGTTGATTTGCCTGGGGTACCTGGCAGTTCCCTAAACCTTGAATGAAAACAGCTCTGAAGCATTCTGTTTTTAGATTTTAACTTAAGACGTTAGAAGTACTAACTTTAATCAACAATTATTTCTGGTTTCAAAACGGTGAGTGAACAGTTCTAGTCAGCATAGGTTAACTGTCAACTTGACACTGCCTAGAGTGGCCTGAGGGAGTCTCAACTAACTATCCTTATCAGGTTGGTCTGAACACCTGCCTGTGAGGGACTGTTGTGGGTGGTACCATTCCCAAGCAAAATGGTCTGGGGCTGTACAAGGAAGCCATCAGAGCTGGAACCTGCTAGCAAGCAAAGCTCCTGCTTAAGTTCCTGTTCTGGTCTCCCTCAGTGATGGACTGTGACCTGGAAATGTAGGCCAAATAAACCCCTTCCTCCTTTCAATTTCTTTTGGTTATGGCGTTTGTCAGTGCAGCGAATGAAACTTACGCATTCTATTAAAAACTGAAAGCAGAAAGAAACTTACTTTGCCAATGTTAGTATTGTCCAGCGCTGCATCCACTTCATCTAGAACAAAGAATGGAGCAGGCCGAAAACTAGAAAAAAGAAAATTCAAGCACATAAGCAACAGCTTTGTATTTGTAAAAGACTTAGAGGCAAGGGTAACAGTACCTAGGATAAACAAGGCAGATCCTTTTAGAAACACTGGCAAACAGGCTGGAGAGCTGGTTCAGTGGCTAAGAACCCTGTCAGCTCTTGTAGAGGACCTGAGTTTGGTTCCCAGCACCCACATGGAAGCTAACAAGTGTTGGTAACTCCAATTCCAGATGGAGTACTCGTAGCCTCCATGGGTACTACATGCACGGGTGCACTCATACACGCAATCAAAACACCGAGACATATTAAATAAAAACTAAATGAATGAATAAATTTTTAATTACAAAAACTGCTGGGTGTGGTGGCACACACCTTTAACCCCAGCACTCACAAGGCAGATAGACCTCTCTTTGAGTTTGAGGCCAGCCAGGTCTACAAAGTGAGTTCCAAGACAGTTTAGGCTACAGGGAGACCCTGTCTCTCAGAAAACAGCAACGAAGGAAACTCTGGCAGAAGTCACTGTGATCTGTGCTGCTCTACCCAGTGGGTCCCTGAACCAGGCCTGTTTTCTCCATCTCAGCTACCTACTCTGTCACCATTCATTCTTCATCTCTAGTTTCTGAGCACTGCAGAGCTCTGGAGGCTTGGTGCAGGCACCCTCATGTGACTGGCTCCCTTGGTGACTCTGAATTTTAATACCATTAAATCTGGTTGGCTCAGTGGTTGGGCTCTTGCCTAACACGCACAAAGCCCTGGATTCCATCTTCCCTGGGGATTGGGGTTTTCTTTCTTTTTTTTTTTTTTTTTTTGGTCAGATATAGTGGTATATGCCTGTAACCCCAGCTCTCAAAAGACTAAGGCAGGGGCTAGAGAGATGGCTCAGCAGTTAAAAACACTGGCTACTCTTACAGAGGACTTAGAATGGGTTCCCACCATCCACATGGTGGCTAATCACCGTCTGTAACTCCAGTTCCAGGGTATCTGACACCCTCTTCTGACCTCTGCAGGCATGGCATGATATGACATGGGTGCACATGCAGGCAATACACTCATACATGTAAAAATTTTTTTAAAAAGAAAAAAAAAAGCTTAAGCCAAAAGGATTGTTTATGAGTTAAGAGGCCAACCTGGGCTACACAGTGACAGCCTGCCTCAAATCAAAACGAACCAAACATGGTGACTCTCACTTTGACAGTTTTGAGCTCCCACCATGTCTGCCTACTGCATGATTCCACATGGGGATCTAACAAACATCTCCCCTTCCCTCCACCTGCCCTCTTCTCCAGGACAGTTAGCGGCAACAATTTTCATTCTAGACATTTAGGCCAAACCCATGGCGTGAGTGATCAAAGACTTTCACGCCCTATTCTCTATGTTCAGAACCTTTGGCTTTCATACTGGTCCAAGCCACAACTATCTTCTACCTTAGTTGTTACAACAGCTTCCTAACCCTGTGCCTATCACTGTTGCAATACAGTATTCTTGACACATGCCAGGCCTGTTCTGGCCTCAGGCCCTTTACACTTGCTGTTCCTCTATCTAGAGCATTCTTGCCTTAGCTATCCCGTAACTTGTTTCTTTCATTCCAACTCTTGCTTAAATGTTACCTTCCCAAACATATCTTTCCTTGATGACTTTTTGATGCTGTAAAGCACTTTTGGACCACCAATGTCTCTATCCCTTTTTCTCTCTATGAAATCTGTCATTTTAAAATATTTTCTATATTAGAGAATTAATTTACAAATAAATATACCCTACTATCAATCTTCTCCTACAAAAATATTCCTGGCTCCAAACTAGTACTAGAAATGAGCCTAAGGTCTCACACGTGTGAGATGTGCTCTACTGCTTATCTACGTCCCCAGCAAAAACAAAGCATCTCTGAGAAAAGCAGCTGTATGTTCACAGAAATGAGTAAATATTTAGTAGCTATCTATTACGTGAAGGGCTAGGGCACCATCTTGTGACCGTCTCACTCTGCTATACTCTTGTGTTGGGAGTCCCTCTTTACCAGGGTTTTCCTTCTCTTTTCCATTCAGGTAGGTGCCCATTCCATTTCTTTGTCAAGCTCTGTGTTCTTGTGTCCCTGGTCATGAGAGGGCGGCAGAACCTATATCTCTACCTTCTTCTGTGGATGCTGAAAGCTACTATTTCTTTATTTACCTTTGTTTCTTCATTTCTATTTCAAGGAAAACAGTACAACCGTCATCTGTAGAAATGAGGATTTTTTTTAAGAAAAAGAAGAAAAAAATCTCAGCATTCAAGAAGCAGATGAATCTCTGTGAGTTCCAGGCCAGCGAGGGCTACAGGGAGACCCTGTCTAAAAAAAGATCAAAGAAAAGAAAGAAAAAATACTTTGTTTTTTTAGAACTCATTACTCTAAACAGCTGATCTCTGAATGTGGCCTAGGAAAAGGGCATGTGACAGATTAGGGTTGTTTGTTTTTTTCTGCCTTTCAGTAATCTCATGTCCTACCTGGCCATCCCAAATATTTTTCTTTTCTATAAAGCTAGAAAGCCAGTAGCTATTGATAAAATTCGTCAAAGACTGAACTCTTAGATAGGCTAATCTGAACTGTATGGCTAAAAAATAAAACAGCTTTGGTAAAGAGTAACTATAGATTTTACTAATTATAGAGATAATTTATAGATTGTAATTATAGAAAGATCCACTTGGTGGCTTATTGAGGCCTTACCTGTGTACAGCAAACAGCAAAGCCAAAGCTGCCACACATTTTTCTCCCCCTGACAGATTGTCCATTGGCATAAACCGTTTGCCTGGAGCTACACAATTATAGCTAATTCCATCTAAGTAAGGCTCTTCAGGGTTCTCTGGGCTAAGAAATGCCTGAAATACATGGTATTGATTTAGCCACATCAGTAAAGTAAGCAGTCATTTTCTCAAGTTGGGTGGCAGCATATTTAAATGTGAAATATTCTATTGGTTGAATTTCCTCAATTTTGATGGGAAAATACCAGTACTTGTAAATACACTTAATCACTGCATTTAATCATAAGCATCAGGGTTGTCTGGGTCGAGGGGAAAGAGAGAACATTCTACCCAAAGATCAGGCCTTTCTACCACAAAGCCATTCAAACCTCAGGAGTACATGTCACAGACTTAAAACAGCCTCCCTCAATTTATTTATTTATTGGTCCACCCATCCAATACTCACTCAATACTTACTATGGATCATACACTGCAGATATAAGTATGAATTCTCAACAAGTTATTGGACTTATCATAGTCCTATTTTACTGACATTCTAAAATTTGGATTCAGGATCATCTCAGTTCCTAACACGAACCAAAGTAGAGCAGTCACATAAACTCCAACCTACACTTTACTCCACACCCAATTCTACAAGTATTTGATGTAATCTGATAATAGAATGGGGTGGTTCTGGTCAAGAGATTCAAGGCACATTACCTAGATTTGATCAGTACTGTTTGGGTATAATGCAAGGTGGGCCTAGCCAGGCCACCTGCTACGAGGAATAGAGGAATGTCTCCTGTGGGTGTGGCATTCTGCTCTGGCTAGTTGTGAGACCAGCACCTGGAAAGAACCTACCTACCTGGGGACAAACTTACTATTGGCTGTATTTGGGACCCCACCCTATAAGGTCATTGGCTATCCAGACCTATAAGAGCTTGTGCACATATTCAGTAAACGAGTTTGCAGTGCCACACGCTTGGCCTGCTTTCCATCCACCTCCCAGAGTTTGTGTCTTAACTCTCCATCTACTCGCCCTCTCCCGACTTGGGCTGGCCCCGAGTGCTGAGACCCCGGATACAGTACCATAGATTAATTATTTCCTTTACATTGACCCTACCACCTTCACCACAGAGCTCCACAGTTCCATAAAATCAAATTAGTACCAGAAAACAGAATTTCAGTACTTGAAGAGAACATAGAAAACAAATAACTTAGCCCCATTTTTTTCACGTGGAAAATCAGGTCCAGAGCCTGGCCCTGACTAGAAAGAGAGAATAGTGATAACTGAGGCAACCAATCTCCATGCACTAAGACTTTGTACCTGTCATTCATTTACTTCTCACCAGAAAGCAAAGAAATCTCCCAACACCACCCACTGCACAAAGTTCCCTGTAGTATTTGGAGGTGGAAAACACACACCTGGGCACTGCTGTTTCTGCAGAGCTTCTTGTAGATTTGATCAATTGAGATAGAGATGTGCTCAAAACACCGGCTGAAAAGATCATACCTCCGTTTTTTCACTTGTTCAAATTCTTGCCTACATATTCTGGCTTCCTTTCTGCTGGCCTCAAAAGCTAAGAGAGAATCAATGTTATTTATTTGGCAGACCATCAAGAGGCTTCTCTTCAAATTTTACATGCAGAGTATCTTTAGAATTTAGAGTTTGATTGTCTTGAATAAATCTAGTTTCAAAATACATAAACTGTTAAAAATTCCAGGAGCATACCTCTGAAAATTAATGAACCTTTTTCTGACAGAGCTAAATCCTAAATAATATCAGCAAGGTCTGATAGTGTATTTAATATACATATTTTGCTTGTATGAAGAAACCTAAGTATCTTTTCTAAAACAATTAATAACCCTATAGGGTCTTTTGGCTCAGCTGGCCTGAAACTCACTAGGTTTATGCATTTTAGGAGAGCATCCTGTAACAGCTACACTCCCAATCCCCAATAAACCTATTTTTAAGTTAAAGCAGAACTCCTCATAAAGGAAGAAATTTATGATTCAGTATTAAAAGCACATGTTAATATATAAGGTAACAGAAAAATCTATGATTAACAAAAGGAAGGTATAATTCAGGGAAATTAACAGCACTATAAAAATGAAAACACCCATGAATACAATCTTGGAAACAACTAGAAAGTCAATTTTACCATCTGTGGACTCCTGAAACTTTTCTCTGATCGCCTTTAAGTTCTCCAGTGCACGTAGGTTTGGGGCTGCTGTCCTCAGTAGAACATTTTCCTGGGATGCTACTTGCTGCAGAAGGAGTGTTAGGTGGGCATCCACCTCCTTATCTGATTGTAGACCCTATCATTAGCAAAGAACAGCACTGATTGGCATGTCTTCAACATCCAAAGGTAAGGCATAATTACAAGATTGCTGTCAAGTTTAAACAGTTTTTAATTTACATTTATTGAAGTAAGTCTCTCTTTTTATCATGTGGGGCCCTGGAATCAAACACAAGTCACCAGCCTTGGCAGCAAGTGCCTTTACCCATGGCATCATCTCGCCAGTCCAAGACTGCTATCATCTCTGGTTTTGTTTATTTGGTTTCTTGAGCCAGGGTCATGCTATATAGCCATAGTTGGTCTGTTATTTACTATGTAGCTTAGGCTGGGCCTCAAACTTGCAGCAATCCTCCTGCCTCAGCTTCCCAAGTGCTGAGATTATAAGTATGTGTCACCACACCAGGCAAGAACCTTAACATCTGACCCCACCAGCACCCTCTGCATCTCCTTCCCTTGGGAAGCTTCTCTGTGCTGGAGCTTCCATCAAGCAGGCCGTGTCTGCAGCTTCCCTTTCAGCTGTGCCTTCTGTCCCTCCAGTATTGTGTTATGCTGCTCTGGGAAAATTCTTTACCTCCTTAGTTTATAATCATGGCCCAAAAGGTGAAATTTCCTCTATTACCTTTTTGTTAATTAAAAACAATGTTGGGGCTGGAGAGATGGCTCAGTGGCTAAGAGCTCTGGTTTTTCTTGCAGAGGACCACGGTCTGTTCCCTGCACATACATAGCCGCTAACAACCTTATGTAACTTCAGTTCCAGGGGATCTATCACCCTCTTCTGGCCTCTGTGGGCATTGCATGCATGTGGTGCACTTACATAAATGCAAGCAAAACACTCATAAAATTAAATAAAAACTAAAAACAGTATTGGTCTTATACTATGGGCTAGACACTGAGGGCTCAATGATGGAAGCTATTCAGTCTCTGCCTTAAAAGGGCAAGCATAGGCACTACAGGCAGAGAGGGGATCCAAATCACCTAAAGGGAATAATAACCCAAAAGTCAGTGAATACAGAGGGAAGAAGGAAAGCACAGCCATGCCTTTCCAGGAAAGTTTTCTTTACTCCAAAACGGCATTAATTAATACATAACAAAGGTAATATTGAATTTACTGAGAAGAGGATTATTTGAAAACTGAGTTAAAACAGCTTATGTGGGTGACTTAAACAAATGGTTATATCATACCATACAGTAAAGACATTTCAGGTAATCAGGCTCATGAGCTGGTGGTGTAGCTCAGTTGGTAGCCAGGTTCCATCCTCCGTACCACACACACTGAGCATGGTGGCATGTGCCTGTAATACCAGCACTTAGAAGGTGGAGACAGGAGTGTCAGAAGTTCCAAGTCACTGTCAGCTACATTGAGAGTTTGAGGCCAACCTGGGCTACAGGATGTCCTGTCTCAAAAAACAGAACAAAACAAAAATAATACACCCCAGAAAACCCATAAACACAAAGTATCTATTACATAATGAGGGAGCAAAGGACTTTTCTGAAGAAATGCAAAGTGAGAGAGCAGTAAGGAAAAAACTGCTTGTCAGTAGACAAGCTGCTGAGTGTCCTCACAAATACACTAATTTATGAAATTTAAAGATGCGGTAGTCTTTGCTACTCAGCATCATTCTCTCCTTCCTCTCAACACAACCCATGCTTTCAGCAAGGTGAGCCAGTCCTCCCTGCAGAGCCCATGTGTCGAGAGTTAAAGGACTGGCTATGCCTGATTCAGAGGAATGATAAGTCACCCCTCAGTGACTGCTTTAGGATGAACATGTGACGTTATAGACTACTGCACCAAGGGGACCATGGCTTAGGCTTTTCATCTAGAACAGTGCTACACCAAATGGCAGGCTCCCTTCTCTGAAGATGCCAGCAGCCAATGTGTCCTCATGAGACATAGTCTCAGGAAGCAGACAAGCATATTGCTCCAGGGATGACAGAGCCACAGCCAGAGTTCTTACATGTAAGGGGATCCGAGTGGCAGTCAATGCTGTGCCTGCAGCTGTAGAAGGAAGCTTTCCCCCATCTATGGTACTCTAGGAGTCTGGGCCCACTCTAGAAACTGAACTAAGATACCAACAGGGCAATGTGGGTGCCAGAGTAAATGCCACTTTTGTCTACTGAAGTACTGAAGTAAAGTTTTGCCTTCACTGTGAACCTACTCGAAAGAACTTAAACTATTTCCTTTGGCTGGACATTTCATGCTTTGACCTTGATGCTTTCCTGAAGAGTTGGCAGGAGAGGAAATACTCTAAAGAGAGACACTTGTAACCCTGCTTCAGCTGCCAGGACTAAAACCTTGGCTCACTTGCAGAACCTGTGTTCAACAGCCATACAGCACACAGGGTGGGAGCTATGGAGAAGAGGCAAAAGGCTTCCACACCTCACTCCACATAGGCCAGAGGAAAGGACTCAGGGACAGAGAACTCTGTCAGGCCCCTTCAAGCACTCAAGGAACTGAGGCAAAAGAACCTGGAGGTCAAGGTCAATTGAAGTATTTAGAGCAAGACTGTGTCAAAAAAGAAAGAAAGAAAGAAAAAAGTTACTTATTTACTGCTATTTTGTGATACTGTGATATAATCACTAAGTTTTTGCCATTACCCTGGTTCTGGGTTCAGAGCTCCAGGCACCCTTGGCATTTCTTGAGTGATGAGTACAAACAGCACCTTTTGTTATATGTGCTTCTTTCCAGTGTACTTGAGTTAACGTAAGAACTGATGTTCATAGGATGGGGTGGATTGCTGTAGGAGTTGTGTGATTAGAACTTTCTCTCTGGGAAGGCAGAGAGGTTGGGATCAAGTTAAATCACCAAGGTCCCCATTTTTATCAGTCACACTCACAGGAGGCTCTCTGGGTTGGTGAACACACACATACAATGGATAGATAGAGCACCTGCAGGAGGCAGAATGCACATGAGATCTGGTTCTGTTCTGAGATCTCTTCCATTTGGCTTTTCTGAGCTATAGCATTTATAACACATCAGTAAATGTAGAATTATCTTGTATTCTGTGAATGATTAGAGCCAATTAAACTTAAGGACTGAAGAACCCTGGGTGACTGACATCTGAAGTAACAGAGAATCTGTGCCCTTCACTTGCGGAATCTGATGGCACTCCGGACAGGTGGTGCCAGAATTGGACAGAACTCTAGAATTCCCAGCTGGTGCTCAGAGAATTGGAGAATTACTTGATGTGAAAGAGTCCCACACATTTGGTGTTGGAAGCTCTGCTAATACAGAGCTTGTTTCAGAGTGTGCATTGCATATGTGTGCATGCGTGTGGGTGCAAATGCACACATGGAGGTCAGAGGTTGATGGCAGGTGTCTTTTTCAGCTTCTTTCCACCTCATTTTTTAGACAGTGTCTGTCACTGAATCTGGAGTTCACAGACTTGGCTAGGCTGGCTGTCTAGCAAGCTTCAGGGACCTGCCTGTCTCTGTCCTCTCTAGTGCTGGGATTACAAACTTATGCTGTTACCCTTAGTTTTTCATGTGAATGCTGGGATCCAAAGTCAGGTCATCATGCCTATGCAAGCATTTTACTGATGGAGCTCTCTCCCCAGCCCATTTTGGTTTGATTTAGAGACAGTGTTTCATGTAATACACTCTGACTTTGAGCTCCAGATCTTCCTGCCTCCAGCTCCCGAGTGCTGAGATTACAAGTATTTACTATCATCCAGCTCAGAAGTTTTTCCTTTGAAGTTTAAAAAAAAATTCATTAGATCTACTTAACACATATCTTAAACTCAACTACATGAAATGGTTCTGTAATATTTAAATAGCCACTATTACTGTTAGACATAAACAACAGAAATCTTTAAATTACCTTCAACTCCTCCCTCAGAGGACTGTAGTCTACTTCAATGGAGGCTTCTTTTTCATAGATATCCACTGTTGCCTGGGTACTTTCTGTTTCAGGTCCCAACTGAAAAACACAAAACACTACCTTGACACACTGGGCTTTGACACAGATAAGAGAATGTATAGATTCTAGTGGAGGTGGGGGAGTTATGGGAGGATGCCAATGGGAGAAACGGTACAGAGAGGTACAGAGATGATTGGGATGTTATCTGTGAAACAGACAATTCAATTAAAAAAACATGAAACACAGTGATCTTTCCCTTATCTGTTGAGTAACCTTACCTGCTGACCTCCATGGGCACTGCATGACACAGATGCACTTACAGGCATGCATGAAATAAATTCATACACACAAAAATTTAAAAGCTTTATTCTTCCTTTTGTAGACTTCTCGGATTGACTCAATGAAATCGCTTCTTGAATTAAGGATATATTTCACATAATACATTACTCTTGTTTGCTCTCCCTTTAGACCCTACTCTCTTTCATGCAGTCCCTCTTCTGCCTTCTTCACATGCAGAATGCATTCAAGAGAAGATGTATTTGTCCAAGTCTGGTTTATTTCTCTTAATGTCACGATTGATCTCAAGTTCTATTTTCCTTCAAATGATATGTCATTCTTCATAACTGGATAAAACTTTATTGTGTGTACATACATTTTCTTTATCCATTCATCTGCTGATGGAAATCTAGACGGGTTTCATATGTTGGCTGCTGTAAATAGTGCTACACTAAGCATGGGTGTCAAGTGTATCGGGATCACCGGTAATTCTATTTTTGTTTCTGAGAAGAGTTAATGGCTGCACTGGCTCACATCCCCCAGAGCAGTGCATGAAGGGTTTCTTTCCCCACATGCACATCAGCATTTGCCGCCATTTATTTTATTGATGGCAGCCATTCTGACCAACATGTCAATTCTTGTAATGACCTGAGCAACCGGAGTCCTTTTCAGAGTCCATGCCACTGCTTTATTCTCTTAAGTGTTTTCTGTTTCCTCTGAGTTTAAAAGTTGAGGTCTCAAGCTGGGCGTGGTGGTACATGCCTTTAATCCCAGCACTTGGGAGGCAGAGGTAGGTAGATCTCTGTGAGTTCAAGGCCAGCCTGGTCTACATAGTGAGTTCCAGGTCAGTGGGGGCTACAGGGAGACCCTATCACAAAAAGATAAAAAAGAGTTGGGGGCCTCTCGTTAAGGTGTTTTATCAGTTTTGAATTAATTTTTCTACAGTGGTGGGGTAATAGTTTCATTTTTCTACATGTGGACATCTAGTTTTCCCAGCACCTTCTGTCAAGATGTCTTTTCTCCAATGTGTATGTTTTAACCCCTTTGCTAAAAAACAGGTGGCTGTGGGGTCCTCTAGTTCTACTCCATTGGTCTGTGTGTCTGCCTCTTTGTCAGTACCGTGCTGTTTTATTATTATAGCTCTGCAGAATAATTTGAGACCAGCTTTGCTCATTCTGCTTAGGATTGCTTTGGTTGTTCAGTCTTTTGTGCTTCCATATGAATCTTAGGATTCTTTTCTCGTTCTGTGAAGAGTGTCAAAGAAATTTAGGTGGGAAGTACACTGAATCTGTGTATCACTTTCAGTCCCATGGCCATTTAAAAATATTAATTCTGCTGATCTATGAGCATGAGCAGTCTTTCCATCTTTTCCTGTAAATAATATTCTAATAATATTCGATTTCTTCAGTATTTTGAAGTTTTCATTGTACAGGTTTTCTGCCTTTTTGGTTAGGTTTATTCATAGGCATTTAATTAAATTTTTTGAGTCAGGCATCACTACAGGCTCAGCTGAGCTTGAACTCACAGAAATCACCTGCCTCTGCCTCCCAAGTGCTGGGATTAAAGGCATGTGCCCAAGCCAGGCCCAAATAAATTTATTTTTAATATATGTGTATGAGTGTTTGTCGCTATGTATACCTGTGGAGGTCATGAGAGGACAAAGTTCCACTGGAGCTGGAGTTACAGCTGGTTGTTAGTCAGCATGTGGGTTCTGGGAGCTGAACCTGGGTCCTCTGCGAGAGCAGTCAGTGCTCTTAACCATGGAACCATCTCTCTGACCTTTAGTTTGTTTTCTGAAACTACTGACAATGGCTTTTGTCTGTTTTACCAGCAAGTTCATTATTGGTATCTAGAAAAGCTTCACTGAATAGATTTTTCTCTGCCTTTAAGTTTTTAATTTCAGCTGTTTTTCTACCCTATAAATTTTAAATTGTTTTTACTAACATTATTTATTTAACAATAACTGGGCTGTCCAAATATGGGAAAAAAACCATGTCCATTCAGATGTGTTTTACCATACAAAGTTTTTTTTTCTATTAGAAACAACTGCGAGTCACCAAGTTTTAATATAAACTTTTATATTAAGTAAAGGCAACTTAGTGTAATGAATTTGCATAAGAACATAACATAGCTAGACTAAGGTAGGCACTCAAACAGATTCTTGCCCAGTCCCAACCTTGTAGTAGCCAGGGAATGGTGAGGTAGGAATGGTTGTTTTGCTGCCAGAGCTTAACTCAGGATTTTACACTTTCACTATCAATTGCATTTTTAGACATTCATTCACCACAAGAAGCAAAAAGACTGGCAGAGTTGGAACTAGAAAAAAACGAGCTTTCTCTCCTCTTTCATGGCTCATGTGTCCTGCATTTTGTCCTTCCTCTTCATCTAATGTTACCCTTTCTCAAGGTCACTCTAGCCACACTTAACAGCTGTTTAAATGTATGCACATACACACTAGAGGCTGTGATCTGCATGAGGGGGAGCAGGGGTTCTTTCTTTTCTGCATTTGGGTCACCTTGCTTAATATTTACTGTACAAGTCCTTCCATTTTCCTGAAGTTCTCATTTCATTTTTCCTCACAGGTGACTCATATTCCATCTCACATATGTACCACATTTCACCATCCACTCTGCTATCAAACCCCATTAGTTCTTGCTTTTGGTCTCTTGATCATGTCCCACAGTTCCTGGGTATTGTGGTCTGTATATCAGTCTTTTACTGATCCAGGTAAAATGTAGTATTTTCTCAATACTGTTTTCCATTCCCAGTATCATTATTCTGTTTGATGTAGTCTACCAAGTACTGCTTCTCACTCTTACTCCATAATTTGATTGAAATTCTCATTTCTCACTTCCAACTTCATTGCTGAATTTTGCATTTATGTTGCTTTCTCCTGTTCTGACTTTGTGTCCTGGACCATGCTTCTGCTTGTTTTTTTTCTTTTAAAGTTTTAGAAGTAGATTCTTTTGAAAAATTTTTTGATTTATTTTTAATTAATTAATTATGAGACTGAGTCTCCCTGCAGCCCCAGCTGGCCTGGAACTTGCTATGTAGACCAGACTGGCCTAAATTTCACAGATCTGCCTGTCTCTGCCTCTGGAGTGCTGGGATTAAAGGTGTAAGCCACCACGCTTGGCTATTTTTACTTTATGTTTATGTTTTATGTTTTGCCTGGATGTATGGACATGCACCACATGTGTGCAATGCTTGAGGGGGCCAGAAGAAGAGGTGGGGTCTCCAGGAATTGGAGTTACAGTCTTTTAGCAAGCTTCTGTCCTTGGACTATGAATTCCACAAGCTTCTTGGTTTGTTTTTTTTTCCCTCCCTTTGGTGAGAATTGCTTGGAGTTGGTCAGCTAACTTCAAAGTAGGTGCTGGTAAAGTGATCTCTCCAAAGGGTAGCAGCCCTTGGTAAGTAAGAATCTGATGGCAGTCCTGGAATGCAATTTAGATGAGTATGAGTCCCGGAGACTGGCTTCCCCTGAGGTTTTCATCTCTAGACCGGCGTCCAGCAGTTAAAAAATTAGTTTTGGATTTCCTAATGTGGTTCTGATTCCCATGTAGTTCCTGCTCTGATCGTTTTGATTCTCTGTATTTGGTTGTCTCCCTCGTCAATTTCGAGACAGCAATTTCCACTGTGACCTTCCTTTTCTTAACTCCTATGGATCCAAAAAGTTGCTGAGTTTTCATTCTGTTCAGTTTTGAACTTAGCTGGTAATCTTCTTATCTTCTGGACTAGAAATTAGAAACTCATTTCTCTGTGTCTGTCTGTCTCTCTCTCCCCTCCTCTTTCTGTGTGTGTCTGTCTTATATACAGACATATATTACATGTTTAATTTTAGACAGGACTGCACTACATAGTCCAGGATGGTCTTGAACTCTCAATCTTCCTTCAGCCTCCCAACCTCCTCCCCCAAGTGCTAGGACTGTAAAGGCTTGCACCAGTGTGCCTGGTTTAAAAGTCTCACTTTTCTTTTTAGATAATAATTGAATAGGAATTCAGTGTAACAATTTAGTATCTGCCTTCCGATACCTTGTCGCAAATAGGAATGTCTTCTACACTAGTAGAGCAGCAAATAATTTTACATTAATGGTAGGCATGTTAGAGAGCAATACTGAAGATTCATTAACTTGAATGAACAATGGAAGCAACCAGCAAGCCTGAACTCAGGTCCCCAATACCACATGAAAGGCAGGTATGGTAATCTGTGTTTGCGACACTGGTGCTGGGGGATGGGGCAGAGACAGGCTGATCCGCCTACTGACCAGCTCATCTATGTTGGACATAATGTAAGGTGGGCCTAGCCAGGCCACCTGCTAGGAGGAATAGAGGAATGGTTCCTGTGGGTGTGGTGTTCTGCTCTGGCTAGCTGTGAGACCAGCATCTGGAAAGTACCTGCCTACCTGGGGACAAACTTACTATTGGCTGCATTGGGACCCCACCCCATAAGGTCATTGGCTATCCAGACCTGTAAGAGCTTGTGCACCTATTCAGTAAACGAGTTTGCAGTGCCACGCGCTTAAGGGCTGTTTCCCGTCGAACTCCCAGAGTCTGTGGCTTAACTCTGCGTCTACTCTCCCCCGACCCCTCGGGCTGGCCCCCCAAAGTCCACTTGGGCTGGCCCCGAGTGGTGAGACAGGATGGAAATAGACATGACTATAATCTTTAGCTGAAACACAAGCTCTACATTTAGTGAGAGACGCTGTCTCCAAAAATCAGGTGGTGAGCAATACAGGAAGATACCCAACATCAACCTCTGGCCTTCACATGCACATGTATGGGTAGGTGTACCCACACAGAATATAATAAAATTAAAATGAAAAGATGACTGCTTCCCCTTTACTCCATTTGATAACAAAACTCTTCTATAATTACCTTTCCTTTTAACCAGGCTGCCTACTTTTGTGAATATTGTTTTCTGCTCCCACCAACTTTTTATTATACCAGACGCCCTTCCCCTCTCTCTACATCCACAAGAGTGGATACTTGAACCAGAAAGAGCCAATAAGAATTCTTCCTCGGGTTTTTTTAAATGCCGGGGGAAGAGTTTTCTTCTACTTCTAAGTTCACTGGTTCTCTTGTAGCCTTGTGGGGAAAGCTGTTCTGAGAAGACAAATCCAATACTTACTTAGTAAAAACAGCCTTAAAGTTCCTAGACTGAGAGATATGTGAGGTACCCCACCCACCCAAGATTTATTTTTACACGTCTGTCATTTGTATGTGGGTGCCTGCAGAGGCCAGAAGAGGGCACTGGATCCCCTGAAGCTGTACTAACAGGTGTTGGGAGTCACTGGATGTGGGTGCTGGTGAGGGAACTTGGGTCCTCAGGAGGAGTAGCAAGTGCTCTTAATTACTGAGCCATCTCTTCAGTTCCAGCCCCATTCCTTTTTTAATTGACTCATAAGCCTATCTGATTTGGGCTTATGCCCACCTTGTGTCCAGAAAAGAGTTTTCTCCTTTCCTTATCTCGTATCCAAAAGACTATCTCTGCTGTAGCAGAGAAGAAGGACTTCTTTCTCTATACGCTGGAATTATGCCATGAGACATCAAGAGAAGCTGAGTTGTATCAGTACTTCCCTCTGAAGGATCCAAAATAACCAAGTTTCCAAAGCAGAAAGCTGCTTGAAGCTGAATTTTTCTAAGTTTTGAGGGACAGAACAGAAAAGGAGAAAACTGTAGTTCTTTGATTTCTCCTAGATATTTACTATGAAGGAAAAGGATTCTGGTGCATGCCACAGAGGCAAAGGAACATGGATTAACAGGACTAATCAGAGCACTATACAAAATGCCGAATCCTTTGGGGATAACAATGATCTTTTCCCTTTGGCCTTGGGCGTTCCAGGGGCTATAGCAGTAGGGGAGGACCAAGCAGTCAGAAGACATTGCTCTAAGCTCTGCACAACTGCACATATTTAAATCACTTGCTAGAATACCTCCACTTCAGTGATGTCTTCCAGTGATCCCAAAAGAAGAAGAATCTCAATGTCTTGGACTTTGCAGTCAAGCAGCAGGTTATGCTTCTCTAGTTGTTTCTGTTCCAGAGAGCCCTGGATGATTACCATTTCCTTTTGTAATTTTCCCATTTCCCTATAAATATATAGATATGAAAAGTGATTTTACTCATTATTCAAATGGTATGTTACAAATCTATATGAAAAATTATTTTCCCATGAGTGCTCCAGTTCATAATGTAAACATTAACAGTTCTGACAGACACTATCAATGTAGGGAGTCAATCCAAGAGAACACGTTCAATAAACATTTATGCTTTAACCATAGAGAGCAAAGACACACTGCCTTTGGGGTTATTTTAATTATTTTTTGAGACAAAGTTATGCTATCTAACTCCACCTGACCTCAAATTTTAGATTCTCTTGCCTCCACCTCCTGCCTGCTGTGATCACAGGTATGTGCCACCACACCCAGCCCCGATTTATTGTTTGTTTGTTAGAGCCTCTGTTTTAGTCTCTGCTGCCTCAGCTGGCCTGGAACTCACTATGTAGACCAGGCAGGCCTTAGTCTCACAGAGATCCATCTAGTGGCCTCAGCCTCCTGAGTGCTAGGACTAAAGGTTATGTACTACCACACCCAGTCTTCTATCTATCGATTTATCTATCTATGTATCTGGAGTCTAGGTTTGCTGCTCTCCAGTTCCATCCATTTTTCTGTGGTATGACATTTCATTCTTTAGGACTGAGTAATAGACACTGTTTTTTGTCTATCTAGCACCTGTTCTTCGTTCATCAGTTGATGGACACCTGTGGCTCTTATTTCTAAATATACAATTTTCAACCTGCATTTCTCTTTCATATAAGCAGTATCTTTTAGCCTCAAACTAGGAGAAAGACAAGGATTAGGCAAGTTAGTTACTGCATTCCTAACGATCTGGTTTCTATTACTAATGAAATGCCCTATCTGAAAATGAGAGTTCAGGCTTACCACTAAGACAACTGTGGCCTTTAAATAGGACCCAGAAGAAAAAGAAAAATGAAAGAAGAGAAGGATACAGGAGGGAAGGAGGAGAAGGAGGAGGAAGGATGTTTTTCAAGAATATAAAGAAAAGCCAGGCGTGGTGGCACACACCTATAGTCCCAGCACTTGGGAGGCAGAGGCAGGTGGCTATCAGTGAGTTTGATGCCAGTGTGATCTACACAGAGAGTTCCAGGCCATCCAGGGTTACACAGTGAGACCCTGTCTCAAAAATATAAAAAATAAGATGAAGATGAGGAGAAGCACAAATAGTGCTGTTTACAGTAAACAGAGGAGTTAAAAAGGCAGAAATGGAATGCTTTTAATTCCACTAAAAATAACCAACAACTTTCTGGCTGTATCTGAAGCACTGAAGGTCTCTGGGCAGTGATGAGAACTGTGACATGTCAAGAGGTTCATCAAAGAAGAGAGCTCATGGTCATGCCAGTCACAGTTAAAGCAGATATCATTTTCATACAAACAGCTAACCGAAGGCATCACTGTCATCATGATGGCAACTCCCATGCTGGCCAGGTGCTGTTCAATATTAATTTATTCAATCCTTAAAGTATTTTGGGGGGCTGGCATTTATTACCCTCATTTTGCAGACAGTCTCCAGGACAGGTGGCTCCATTCTGTTGGTTAATTCTCTGCTGTTTCACACAGAGAAGAGGAAATCTCTGGGTGACAGGAAGATGCCAACCAGTGTCAAAAGGGTAATTTAGGGCAATGGATTATTCACAGGTTCATGTTTACAGCCACCAAAAAAGAACTTCGCTCTCAGCAGCTACCCATCTCTCCAAGCTTCCCCCATGTCAGACCATGCAGAAGGGGTTGTTTGGAACCAAGAGCAATAAAAGCAAACATTTAAACAAGTTCAGAGCCTAGATACCAAACTGAAATATTAACTAGATCTTTGAAACTGATGAATTATTAATTACCTATCAACAGTGAGAAACTTCTTCCGTTCCTCTTCAATTTGAATGTGAACTTTCTCAATGTTGGAATTCTGAGTGGCAAACATTTCCTTAAGTTGTTTCTGTTTCACCATGAGTTCATCCACAATTTGCAGACAGCTTTCTTCAGTCTGAAGAGAGAGGATTTGCATTGCAGATCTACCGAATTTAATAGGTTCTGCTATTACCTCCAGACCAACCTAGTCACCCTAAGACGACTCTCTTATTCTGTGTGCTGCTTAACCTGTTGGGGACTGCTACCCTTCATTCTGTACTCTTTGGAAACTGGTGACCACTCCCTGTTGCCATCTCCAGTCCTGTACCCACTCTTTAACTTGTTGCATCTGTCATTCCCTGTGTCCAGGGGAAAGGTTCTTCATATTACAACCTCTCATTGTCAGTTACATAGACACTATAGACTCTTGTTTTTTTAAAACAGGTTTCATCACTTCCTCCTTCCTACAGTGCTGAGCATCTGTGTTACCACCTTTTCTGATTTTCTGCCTAACCTTTCTGACCTTCCCAGAATCCAAACTGTTTCTCCACTCTGCCAATGCTCTCTGCCTGCCTGAAACTCTCAGTCTTTGTCATATGGTTTTGATTTACCTTAACATATGAGCAACTCTGGCCAGGCATGGCTCTCAGAAGGCTGACGAAGAAGGACTGAGTTTGAGGACAGCCTGGATACTCAGTGAAGCCCCACCTCCAAACACAAAGCAAACTAAAAACCCAGCCAGAAACTCTGAAATCTGCAGTGCCAGGCCAGAGCTCCGCTGTCACCCATGTTCTGGAATCATCTCTGGCGGCCATCATCTGCCTAGCCCACTTAACATCCAGTAAATTCATTAGTTCTGGTAGCTTTACTTTAAGTATTTCTCCAATCCATTGTCCTTAATCCCATGATGCACCTTTAGGTGCTCCAAACATGAAGGAATTTATCATTTCACAAAGAAGCACTTCAGCCACCCACTATAAATACCTTCTTTAGGTTATCGATCTCTTCTCTGCCTTTCTGGACAGTTTCTTTTAATGTGTCGATCTTACTCAGTTTTGTCTTCAGTTGATTCCGACTATATTCAAGCTGAATATTAAGCCGAGTTTTTTGTTTTTCAAATTCTAATCTAATATAATGGAGTCAATCATTACAAGTGTTAAGTAAGAAGAGTGCTTTGATTCTTTACTTGTCTTATAGGAAATTTCAAATACAAATCCAGAATGATTGCTAATAATGAACCCCATGTAGCTTAATTATCAACTCAAGTTAATTATCAACTCATGTTTAACCTTGTAACACCATTCATAGCTATTGAGTTATCTTTAGCAAATACTAGACATAGGGTAATTTTATCAGTAATTTTCAGTATTTTATGTCTATCAATGAAGTGACTATTAACTCATTACTGCGTGCTTGCAATGCAAGGGCACCCATGTTGTGCAATGCCTGAGGAAGAGAGAAAAGAGAGACAGATCCCCTGTAACTAGAGTTACAGACAGTTGTTAGCTGTCGTGTGGGTGCTGGGATTTGAACCTGGGTCTTCTACAAGAACAGCCAGTTCTCTTAACCACTGAGTCATCTCCCCAGCCCTGCATAATCCAGGATTTGCTATGAAGGTGGCTAAAATACATACTGTAAGCTTCCATCTTTAAGAGCTACAAGAAGAAAAGTAAATCAAAACAAGGAGAAGGGAAGAAATAATAACAGAAACCAATGAACCATGGAGCAAAACCAAGAGGCAGTCTCAGAAAGGACCTGGAACGTGGACAGACCTCTAGCAAGACACTGCAGGAGACAGAGAAGACAAGTCACCAATATCATAATGAAATAGGCCAGTAAAGACGATATGGACTTTTAAAAAAGTATACCTTAAGTAACTTCATGTTACTAAGTTTGAAAACTCTGATGAAAAACCCCAAGAAAGACACAAACTACTAAAGCTCATGTAAGAAAAGAGATACTCTTGGAGCTGGAGAGAGCTGTTAAGAGCATTGGCTGTTCTTTCAGAGGACCTAGGTTCAATTCCCAGCACCCACACGGTGAATAACAACCATCCATCATAACTCCAGTTCCAGGGTGATTGGACCAACGCCCTCCACTGACTTCAGAGGGCAGTGCCCAACATGGGGGCACTCACACACATGAAGGCGAAACACCCATACACATAAAATAAAAATAATAAATAAAATATAAGGAACACTTGGGTATGTCTAGTCTCATCACTTTTATCCAATATATATACACAAGTCCCAGTTAGTGTAATAGGCAAGAAACAGAAAACGAAGACACACTAATTGATCAGGAAGAAATAAAACTTTGTATACACTGAGAATATGATTACCTATTTAGAAAAGGCTAAGTAGTCAGTGAAAGAGATAGCAGAATTAATTTGTTTGGCGAAGTTTCAGGACATAAAATAATTTTAAAAAACTAATTTTAAGCTGGGTATGGCAGTACACACCTTTAATCCTAGCACTTGGGAGGCAGAAGCAGGTAGATGTCTGTGAAATAGAGGTAGGCCTGTTCTAAGTAGCAAGTTACAAGTCACCTGGAACTACAGGGAGATCCTGTCTCAAGCAAACAAAACAACAATCCAAAACTAATTTCATTAAAATGTACTTTTATTTGGAGCTGGAGAGATGACTTGCCAATTAAGAGCAAGCACTGGCTGCTCTTGCAGAGTAGCTGAGTTGGTTTCCAGCATTTACATGGCAGCTAACTATCATCTAGAACTCCAGTTCCAGGGGATCCCACACCCTCTTCTGGCTTCCACAGGCACTGTATGCACATGGTGTACTTACATGCAAGTAGAACACATCACATAAATTTAAAAATAAGTATTTTTTTCTTAAATTTGTGTGTATGCAAGCCACAGTGCAAATGTGGACAAGTTCTTGGAGTCTATTCTCCCTTGTACCTTTACACAAACTCTTGAGATTTAAGTCAGGTCTTGAGGTTTCATGACCCATGGAGCCATCTCACTGGCCCTAGTTTTATTTCAATATACTACCAACACACAATTTTTAAACAATGAAATATACAGTAACACAAAGATATAAAGTGCTTAGGAACAAATGTCATGAAATAGGCACAAGACCAAGTTTATACACTAAGCACTAAAGACCATGAATGAGAGAATGATGAGCTAAATAAATAGATACCATGTTATGGCTCAGTGTTAAGATGTCAATTCTTCTTAAATTGATCTTGTAGATTAAATTTAACCCAAATAAAGGTTCCAGAAGGTTTTGTAAAAAAAAAAAAAATAACAGTTGAAGCCAGGGGTGGTGGAACACACCTTTAATCCCAGCACTTGAGAGGCAGAGGCCAGAAGATTTCAAGACATCAAATTCCAGGTCAGCTGGGGCTACACGGAAACACTGTCTCAATCTATGTCCCCCCAACTGAAAAACTGATTCTAAAGCCTATAGGGAAATACAGAGTCTTCTCATTTCCTGGGAAGGGAAGCTGGCACATGGAGGCACACAGTGAATATATGATGGATGAATGAATGAATGAATGGAATATGAAAGAATTACAGAGAAGAAACAGAAAATGCTTCAGCCAAAATATTAACAATTTTTATTCAGTACAAAGATGTTTTCTTGATTTTCTCCCAGGTGCATGTATTACTGTTGTATTTCAACACTATCTGTGAATACATACATATGAATATACCATACATATGGTATAAAATGTAAAACATGGAAGATGTGCAAAAAATAAAGTGTCTTTCTCAGACTCCCAGCCTCCTCAGAGGCAGCCACTGATCATTTTTCAACATACATGGATGCACATCCTTCCAAGTGCCGTTTGTCTTCTGTCTTCTTGCCTTTGCTATATAATCTGTTTCTCTATGCATTTGTGTTTTTAATCTTTTCTTTCAAGGCATCTTGGATTTATGTCATACTGAAAAGATCTTTAGAAAATTTATTTATATGTATGTCTCTGTGTGTATGCCTTGTACATTTGGGTGCCTGCAGAGGCCAGAAGAGGGTGAAGGATCCCCTGGAACTGGAGTTATAGGTGGTTGTGAACCACCCAACCTGGGTGCTGGAAATGGAATCCCAATCCTCTGCAAGAGCATCAAGCACTCTTAACCATTGAGCCATTCCTCCAGCCTCCAGAGATTCTTTTCTGAAATTCTCCTATGACACATTCTATTATTTTTATGCCTCCATTATTTTACATTAAGATTTTTGATTCATCTGGAATTAAAATGAGGGATGAAACTGAGGAATTAAACTAAGGGATGAAAAACGTTATGTATTGAAAAACTTAATTTTTGTACATTGACATTAAATATTAAATTTTTCCTTATAGATCTGAGTACATTTCTGGATTTATTTATGAGCTAGTACTGCAAGACTTACACTAGGCTTTAAAATTTAGGAGTTGAGAGCCAGAGAGATGGCTCAATGATTCAGAGCACTGGCTGTTTTTTCGGAAAACTGGAGTTTAGCTCCCAGAACCCATGTTGGGTAACTCACAACCACTGTAACTCTCACTTCAAGGAGCTCTGATGCCCTCCTCTGGCCTCTGAGGGTATCCCAACAAATGCCTGTATATATATCCACAGACACACATAAATAACTCATAGAATAAATCTTTAAAAATAAGATAAACTACAGTCTGGGAGTTCTAGTCCTATACATCACTACTTTCTTATCTATTTTTACATGTGAATTCTAGAATCTGCTTATCTATTTAAAACATCATGTGCATAAAGGTGTTACTTAAGCTGTAAGTTAATTTAGGGAAACTCAACTTCTTTATAAATGAACTAGTAAGACTTTCCTTCTTGTTCCAGTTTCTGTCAGATTTCTTTGCAAGGAAATGAAGCTTTAATAGCTTCAGAACTCTCTGCAGGTCTAGGTATCAAAACATGGCAGGGCCTTGTACATATAAGGCAAGTGTGAACCACCAATGCTCTACGACTCCCACCATTACTAGGTATTTTTTGTTGAACTGAAATAAAGACTACATCAGGTATAATTCTCTTAAATTAGGAAATAGTTACATACATGTGCATATGTAGACAAATGTCGATATATGTATATATATATAAACTTCTTACCAATTTTTAAAATAAAAATACCTTTTTTGATCATTTTCTTGCTGTTGTTTAACATGTTTGTTCTCAAATTCACGAATATTTGCCACACCAATTTCTTCACAGAACTGTTGGAATATGTCATCTTCTACCTTTAAAATTATTAAAACAACTGGTTTAATAACTCATTTTAAAAAATACATAGACAGTGCTTAAATATATTTTTCACTCTAACCTTTTCCCAAATTAGGCCAAAAGCTAACTAGAGCATTATTGCACTCAGCCAGTGCTTTCTCTTCCTTTTCTTCCATAAACTGCTTATCTATTTTCAAGTTTCTTATTCAAGAAACTAAATGAAAAAGCTCATGAACTGGCCTTACCAAGTGGCACTATGTATGCACTATCTGCTATATGGCTGGAAGGATTCCATTGATTGTGGTCATAATAAAATACAATGTTCTTCATGGATACTCTATTTTTTTTTTTTTTGGTCTTTTTGAGACACGGTCTTCCTGTAGCCCCAGTTGGTGTAGAACTCACTGTATAGAACAGGCTGTCCTTGAACTCACAGAGATCCATCCACCTGCCCAGGCATGTGCCACCACACCTGGCCTCATGGATACTCTTTCTATAAGTGAGACAACAGCATCTCAGACAGTGAGAATGACTCACCAAGGCCAGACCATAGTGTCAATAACTACAGAAACCTGAAAAGTCAAGTTAAACTAAACCCCAAATTAATACCTAACCTCAAATACTAACAGAATTTTAATAGTAAGTCATGTTAAAAAGTTTTGAAGGTCAATTGAATATATACTAAATATTAATATGGTAAGACTGTACAACTGTAAGCTACATCAACGTAAGTAGATAATCCAAATCACAGGAAGCTATGTACACAGCATCTATGATATTCTGGCTAGCTAGAAAGTATTTTCACATTATGATCTATTCTGGGCATAGGCAAATAGTGGCATCGAAAAGACATTTCTAGAGCTTAAATCTATAATCACACGACATGATAGAAGAAATTGGGGATATTTAACCTCCTAAGTATGATTCAAATCCTGTGAAAAAGACAAAACTGAAAGTAGTAAGTGAAAGCTACAGAATGGCGAGGGGACAAAGAACTTTCTAAGGGCTAATGACACTCAACAGTATAATGAATTAAATCAGGAAGTGTTCCTGTCACTTTAAGAGCAGAGGCTAGGTGATCAAATCTTGTCTAAGAGCCAAGTGCAATGCTTGGAATATTAATGTTAAAAATAACTGTCAAGTGATCAACCTTCAGGGATAACAAAAATGACAGTTTTTTGCCTTCTGATGTTCCTTGACAGTGGAGAAAGAAGCAACACCATGACAGTGTGTGTGTGTGGGGCGGGGGGGCTTGCAAGCAGAAGGCAGCCTACTCAATGGTCCTTATCCCGAGTCCAAAAGATCCAAAAGATGCAAGGATTCATTTGAAACCAGTAACATTTAGGTTAAAATGCTTTTGATAAGGAATGGGTGCCCATCAATCTTTGCTTTGGTACAGGTTAAGAAACTATAAATCTGGTCCTGGTCTCCAACTATGTTATACACATTGAACAGTAAGGGTCACACTTATCACCTTGTCTATCTTCTCTTGAAAATCTTCAACTCTTCGTTGCTGCTCACTGATTCCTTCACTCAGCATAGAGCACTGAGACTCGATGTTGAGTAATTCACTTTGTAGCTGAGACTGTTCCTAATAATAGAAGAATTTGTTTTCTTTTTACCATGGCTATTTTATTTTTATACAGGGAGGCTAAAATCATGATGGGGTCTTTTGCAATAAAGGAAGAGTCCATTAGTTACAATGGACTCTGGTACACCCAGATAACATGATTAAATATCATAAAAATAATCAACGAATATAATATAACCATAATTGAGGAGTAAAATATCTATAATCACATGATGCCACATAAATGTAATTCCTCAAATGTTATGTTCTGGTTCCAATTCTCATCAAATTTTACACAGGTCTACATTACCCGGTTAAAAGCAACAAGGTGCTTTTTTTTAATCATCTCTAGTTCATTTTGGGAATATTTGAGTCGTGTATTAGTTCCTTGTACTAGAGCCTGTATTTGTTTCAAATCTGTTTCCTTGCGGAGTGTCTTCATTAACTCCTAAAAATATAAATGTGAGAACATTTCAGAAGAGAAAAGCACTTTCACTTTTCCAAAGTGTTTTCATACATAAAGATTAATCTTATACACAACTATTTGACATACTTTTTCCAATAAGAGACAGGGTGTGTAAATATATTTGTCATCTGAAGTAAGATAGCATACAATTCCCTCGAAACATTAACACTTTCCAGCAGAAGAGAATTAGGCATGAAAAATGAAGAATGGGGGCTGTTTCAAGCAATATATATCACCAGCCTGTGTGGGGTTATATGACACATTTATGCAGTGCAAATTCTTTCTGCTTACCTCCTTCATTCCTGTTTTCCTTCACTTACTTTATTACTAAACCAAAAGAAAATGAAACGTTATATTTGTACTCTACATTTTTATGGAATAGAAACATGTATATGTAAATATTCACCTATATCTTTGGGGGTTGTTATTGTTGTTTTTAAGACAGGGTCTCACTGTGTATCACTAGCTGTCCTATAACTCCCTATGTAGGCCAGGCTGGCCTTGAACTCACAAAGATCTGACTGCTTCTGCCTCCAGAGTGTGAGGATTAAAGACATATACCACCATGCCTGGCTTTATCGCTTGTTCTTTTAGAACTGGGTTTTGCAAATTTAGAATCACACAGAATGTCCTTTTCTGAATCTTGCTTCTCTCAGTAATTTAAAGTCTTTATTTCAATGACTGAATATTATTCCAGAGTACGACTGTACTAAAATTATCAAACTATTCTCTTAATAATGGACATCCACTCTGATGTGCTGATACTCAAAACAATGCTAGAAGATCATACCTCTATTTATACCTCAAGTATTGGTGTTTTCATTTCATGCAAGATACTTACCAGGGTGAGACTGACTCATCACAGGCATTACTGTTTTTATTTATTTAATATCTGAAAATGGATGAATGAATATTCTTTTCCTTACATCTTCACTAGCACAATCTATTTACTTTTTCAGGACTTATTTATAAGAACAAAGCAATCTGAATCTGCATACTAACTCACCAACAGTGAGCTTGTCTTCTTATTTCCTGACCATATAGACATCTTATTTCAGTGAACTAATACTACTTCTTACCTAGTTTCTCAAAATTAATGCCTTTCCCACATCAAATTGCAAAGATTTAAATTAGTTAAGCAAATTTGCCACAAGAGTTCCTTGAATCAAAAAATAGTAATTTGTACAAATACACAAAAGAAAGTTAACTTGGGAAAATGAGAAACAATATGAAAATATCCTGTTGATTTAACATCTTTCAAATATGACATTCCTAGTAGGAGGGAATTACAATATTCAGCAAACGAAGGGAAATTGCAAGTGGGCAGGAGTCTGCCCTAGTCTGATTTTTCTTGCAACTTATGAAAAAAGGGTTTCTCTGGCTCACAATTCCAGGTTACAGTGCATCATTTCAGAGGTCAAGGAAGGAGAGACGAAGGCATGAGCCACACTGCATCCACAGTCAAGACCAGAGAGAAATGAAATCACGCATGTTTGCTTGTGTTCAGTCTCCTCTCTATACTACTGGGACCCAAACCCAGGAAATGGGTCCTGCAGTGGGTTGGGTCTTCCCCCATCAATTAACATAATCAAGACAATCCTCCACAGACATACCCATAGGCCAACCTGATACAGATAATTCCCCACTGAGACTCTCTTCCCAGGTAATTCAAGGTTGTGTCAAATTGGCAATGAAGAATAACCAGCACATCTCCATCCCTTGTCAACTCAGCACACAAGCAATACTCTAAGCCAAAACCTTCTACTTCTCTCCTAAAGCCTCATGTTTATCTCATAATGTCATTTTGAAAGTCCCCAACATCTTTTAAATTCCAATACTCTAAAACCCCAAAGTCTCATAAGAGTTGTTATAAAATAAAAAAACTAAGTTATACACTTCCAATACATAATGGCACAAAGTAAATGTTTTTATTTTAAAAGGGAAGAACTGGAATGTAAGATAACCACATCAAAGCAAAGCCAAAGTCTAAGAGGGAAACACCAGACCCTACAGCTCCATGTCGAACACCTGGGGTTTATAATGCAACTGGTTAGTCCCTTCGGCCCTGCTACTTGGGACACACAAAGATTCTCTCTTAGGATTAGGTTAGGCCTGCTCCACACCTGTAGTTTTCCTTGCTGGATGTTTTCCAGTAACTCTGGGGTTTCCTCATAACAGACTTCACTTTACAGCTTTATGCTTCTCAGGGCCTCTCCTTAGGGATGTTGACCCTGCCACTGGGTCCTAGGCCTCAACAGTTCTCCATGACCCCTCAATCTTGCAAAACCAGTGCCATGTAGATGACATTTGTGACATTGCCAAGTTCTGCTACCAAATGTAGACCAGCTCCCTTGGACCACTGCTGGATAAACTTCTATGTGCTAACCCTGGGGGAAACACCTTCCTTTTGTCCCATTGCAGCACAGATTTCAACCTCCGTGGTGCTGATCTTTTTTAATGGTCACACCTGCTTTCTCAGCACCAGCCTGAATATTCTCCTGTCCATAAATTTCTTCTGCCAAACAAACCATTCTATCATCTTCAAACTTAACCTTCAAGCTCTCAAGGGGAGAATGCAGCCAAAGTAACACAGAAATGTCTCCTATCCCAGTTCTTGACAGTCCTAATTTCCTCTGAGCTTCATGCACCAGGCCTCCACTGTTTGTGTTTCTCTCAGTACTCTTACTTTCGGAGCCCCTACCAGAATGACCCATGAAGCTCTGTTTCCATCCTTCAAGGGCTTTTCCAGCCCAATGTACCAAAAGGTTCTACATTCCTCCCCCACAAAAAAAAGTTCTAAAGGCTTAAAAACTACATGGTCAGCTGGGTGTGGTGGCACATGTCTTTAATCCCAAGCACTCAGGCAGAGGCAGAGGCAGGCAGATCTCTGTAAAACGAGGCCAGACTGGTAATATAGCAAGTTCCAGTCCAGCTGGAGCTACAGAGAGATCCTGTCTCAAAAGGATTTTTAAAAATGAGCTTTTGATACAGACATCAATACAAATCTCAAAAATATTAGGCTAGGAGCTAGAGAGATGACTCAGTGGTTAAGAGCACTTGATGTGCTTTCAGAGGACCAGAGTTTGGTTCCCAGCACCCACATTGGGTGGCTCCCAACTTCCTGATGACTTCTTCTGGTCTCTGTGAGCAGCTGCTCCCCATATATACATAATAAAATAAGTGTTTCTTATAAGTAAAGAAAATATGTACAGTATATATGGGGACTCAGTCATGGTACCAATAACAAGGTAAGTAACAGCACATGATCAGAATGGGATCAGCACAGAAGATAACAACTCACAGAATTCATTTTTATTAAGAAAACGACTTAGTTTTGCAAATATTTTATAACACCATGAGGTTTACCTTTAGCTCTTGGACTAGCTGGACTCTCCTGTCTCTTAGAGTACTTAATTCTTTCTCATCCCAGCATCGAGCCTTGTGTTTCAAGTCACTTGACCCTCCAGAGATCACTCCAGACTTTAAAAACAGTGTTCCATCAAGTGCTACAGCCTGTAACATAAAAATATGTTACCTTAGAAATATGTGCTTTAAGATAATTTTTGCAGCTAAGAACTCGTAAATGTGGAAAACACCGAACTTTACTGATACAATATTGGCTCTACAGAAATAGAAACAAACCACAAATATAAAACCCATTTTACTAGCCCAATGTAATTCTAGACAACAAATTATAAACAATTACAAAGGTTTAAAATAAACTGTAGGGTGGGGGGATGGCTCAGTGGTTAAGAGCACGGCCACACTTACAGAGGACCCGAGTTTGATTCCTAGAACCCACAGAGCAGCTAACAACCGTCCCTAAGACCAGTTCTAGGGGATCCGACACACCCTTTTCTGTCCTCTGCTGGCACTGTGTAAGATGTGTACATTTACATAACAAGCAGGCAATATACTCAAACAGAAAATAAAAATAAAAAAGTTTTAAATTCAAATAAATTGTATATTAGTTCCAAACATAAACAATACTGAAAAGTGAAAACTAACTATATTTAATACCAAATGGCTTCTATTACATAATCCCTTGTTTTGATGAATCAGACATGTACATCAATAACATATTATAAAAATGGCTTTAATAACCTTAGGATATGCCAAAATATTGCATTCTTCAAAATGAATACAGTTATAACTGAGATAAAAACCTAAAATCAATGCATAAAATAGCCCATAGTTTATACTGTTCTAAGTAAGCATATTTTTGATGAAATAAAGTCTCAACATTTTACCAATGTTTCTAGTCATTTAGAGTGAAAAAAATTTCCCAGTTCCAATCTCCCAGTTACTCTTCTCAGAGTTAATTAAAACTTGCATCTAAATCTTTATATTTGCTCCTGACAATATTTTTGCATATACAAATGCTTTATTTGCTTTTCCCACATTTCAGACACACAGCAATACATTCTGTATTTGTGTATATTTGTCAGAGGGTGTTTCTGGGAGACGGAAGCTAACTTCTCTATCAGGCATACTAGGCAAGCACTCCTGAGCTATGCCTTCAGTCTTATACAGTCATGTTTTAACTGATGATATCTTGGAGCTCACCACAGACTTGCACATAAAGAGTGTCATTCCTTTCAGGTTAGCATAGCACCTCATTATATGTGCTTCCTATCTAGTTGGATGTGAATGCCTGAATTGGTTCTATTCTTTTGCTATCATACAATGATTCAATGCATAAGCTTTGCACATGCATCATTTCATACAGCTGTAAGTTTACTTACATAGTACAACTGGTAAAAATGCCCTCTGCAGAGCTGTTAAATTCAGTGCCAGAGCACTGAACACAAGAGCCTCCTTCCCCATTAAAGCAACGTTAGCTAATCTTACAAATGAAAAAAATACGTCAGTACAGTGTTTCCCATTAAAAAATCATGGCTTTCCATGATTGAAAACTAGTATATGCTTCATGTTTAAGAGCTATTATTATACTTCATTTGAAAAAACAAGTTTGTTCATTTTATTGTATTATTGCTTTTTTTTAATTTGAAAGAAAACTTGTTCTTTATAATGAGTTGTATATCTTTACCTCAGTTTGCCACTGTTCTTTATTTTTTGCTTATGCTATTTTTTTTTTGTATGCTGGGTAAGCAATCTACCACCAAACTATACCTCCAAGTCCTGCTTATGATACTTTCTGCCATGCAGAAATGCTTTATACTATTTATTTTTTATAGCTTTTTGTCACATTAGCCTGTTTGTCTCTGAGATTAAGAAAAATACAATTCTTCTAAGAACCTTTAGAAGATTTTTTTTAAACGTTTATATTTTTACTCTATCTAGAACTTATTCTGGCTAAAGATAAGCAGTTTAGACTCAAATGTATTTTATTCTAGATGGTACTCAGTAAAGTAGTACCTGAATGGTTATTTACTTCTGATTACTGTGTATTTGGTTCTGGTGCTGAGGACTGAACCTAGTACATCATACACGTTAAGTACATACTCAACCATTTAGTTCTGTGAAAACTTTAAAACTGACTAAAATCAGTTTTAAATATACAAAGTCCATTTAAGATAGCAAAATAAGATACCTTAATAGCTAGCATTACACTTGCTGGAGCTTAACATAAAAACAATCAAAGATGGTGCCAGGTGTGGTGGCGCACTCCGGAGGCAGAGGCAGGCAGATCTCTGAGTTCAAGACAAAAAAAAAAAAAAAAAAAAATCAAAGATAGTGATTACTAAAAGTCAGTGATCACATTACATTAATATTATTAAGAAGCATCAAATTTATGTAACACTTATGT
Source organism: Eospalax fontanierii (assembly GCA_035773235.1). Taxonomy (NCBI): domain Eukaryota; kingdom Metazoa; phylum Chordata; class Mammalia; order Rodentia; family Spalacidae; genus Eospalax; species Eospalax fontanierii. Next base: position 74,734,638 of record CM069537.1, read on the forward strand.
TAGACAAATGGATCAATTTAACAATGGAAATTCCTATGTCTCAGAAAAATAGTTTGTTTTGTATTGATTCGCAATTCTAGTCATTGCAGAAAAATATGCTACATGACCAGTAAGTAATACAGTGATTACTAGCGGCTGAGAACCTTTGCTAGGCACAGTGGCAGCATTATGTAGGATGTTACTTAATGTAACCTTCATGACCTTATAAAGGAGGTAATATTATTTCTTCAATTTTAGATGAGAAAAAACTAAAATTAAGGGTTTAGGAACTTGCCTAAAGCTGTACAACTAATTACTAAGTCACACTGCTAGTCTTTTTTATGGCTTAGGCACTCACATACTAGGATATACTTGACTACAAATGTAGTCTGAAAAACAGCAACATCGGGTTATCTGAGTAGAAATTTAGCTTTGCTCAACTAAACACAAACTAATCAAGTGAGAACAAAATAGATACTGTGTGTGTGTGTGTTGCTTGCACATGAGTGTGATGATACATGTCTGCCTGTGCACGCATGTGGAGGCCACAGCAGGACGTGGAGTATATATGATGATTACTCTCTGCCTTGTAGCTTTGAGACAGGGCTTTTTATATGGATTCTGGGGATTTGAACTAAGGTTGTCACGTTTGGAGAGCAAGTATTACCCACTGAGCTATTTTTTCAGTTCCTAAAACATTTTTAAAAGAAAAATTATTCCATTGAAAGACTAGTATTCATTAACATCTCAACTGCACTATTATGAGCTGGACTTGGTGGCACAAGTCTTTAATACTAGGTCTCGGAGCAGAGGTAGGGAGATCTCTGTGAGGACGAGGTCAGCTTGGTCCACATAGTGAGTTCCAGGCCAGCCGGCAGGGAGACCCTGTCTCACACATACAGAAACCAGCTGTGCTACTAAGGCTGACAACCTGTTTGACCCCTAGGATCCACATGGTGGAGAGAACATGACTCTTACTGGTTGTCCTCTGACCCCACACAAACTCTCACTTCTCTTTCTCAATTAATTGATCCATCCATCCATTAATCAATGTAATAAAATAAAAAATAAACTGTGATAAACCCTGAGTATATAAAAGTATTGTTATGGTTAAGAACAAAGAATATAAGGAAAGTAACTAAAAATCTTTCCTGTTTTTCAAAAACATATATAATGCATAGAAAAATGCAGGGAGAAATCAGGAATCAGCAAGGGCAGTTACTTCATGTAAAGTAAAAAAAAGGAACTGCCTTAGAACACTGTAATAACCTAAGCTCTTTTATTTATTTTCATGCCTGTTTATTTTATGCTTATGAGTGTTTTACCTGCATGTAAGTACACCCACGTGTCTAGTGCCCATGGAGGCTGCAGAAGGTGTCGGATCTCATGGAACTGGAGTTATAGATGGGTGTTAGCACTTTGTGGGTGCTGAACTAAACCCAGATCCTCTGTAAGAGTAATAAGTACTCTTAACCACTGAGCTATCTCTCCAGTCCCAATAAATCCAATCTCTAAAATACAATGTATTTTGTTGAGAATGTACAGAAATCAATTTTTAAAAACACAACTGAAGAGCTATAGATGTGCTCAGTGGCAGAGTGTTTGTCTAGCATGTTTAAGTCTGTGAGTTCAATCTCTAGCACCATATAAATTGGGCAAGGTGGCACATGATTGTAATCCTAGCACTTGGAAGGCAGAGGCAAAGACAGGAAGGTAAGTTGTAGTCATTTCTGGCTACATAATGAGTGCAAGGCCAGCCTGGGCTACACAAGACCCTGTCTCAAAACAAAACAAATCAGGGGCTGGAGAGGGCTTAGTGGTTAAGAGCATTGCCTATTCTTGCAGAGGACCCAGATTCAGTTCCCAGAACTCATATGGTGGCTAACAACCATCCATGATGCCAGTTTCAGGGAATCCTATGCCCTCTTCTGACTTCCATGGGCAATTACACAACACGAGGGCACCTATCTACATGCAAGCAGTACACTCAATATACATAAAATAAGTGAATTTTTTTTTAAAACACACATAAAACCCCACATCAACTGAAACTATCTTAGGTCCTATTCTGATCTTCGATATAGAGGCTATATAAGTTGTGTATGGGGAGGGAGAGCGGGAAACTGACTTGTAAATACTGCTTCAACTTATCCAAAAGTGTGACCCAAGTCTCCTACCTTCCGTCTTTCAGGCCCGCCAAATGCAATATGTCTTGCTTCCTCCACAGTCTCACAGACAAGGCCATTTCCACAGACAAACTGAATTACTTTCTTTAACTGAGGAAACTGAGTCTTTATAACATCAATCATCATTTTACAGCCCTTAATTTCCCTTAGTCTTTCATTGATAGGCTTGATCTGAAAGATGAAAGAGACCTGATATATTACTCCAAAATTAAAATACTCATTATATACTTTTTCATAACACAAGAGTAACAATGTGCCTTATATGCAATGAAAGTCTGATAACATGAAAAACTAAACCCTATATTATCTTGTATAATATTTTTGAAAAATATGAAAACTAAGTCAGAACTTCCAGATTCAACTGTCAATAACTACTCGGTGCAAAACAGTATGTAAGAAGCATTTTATGTTGTCTAAATCATAAAATCCAATGGAAAGCAATATACACTTAGAAATGCACCAAAAAAACAGAACTACAGAGCTTGAAAAGCCATCTAGGCTGAAATTAACAGGAAACCTTCAAACCTTAGACACAACTTTCAGGTCCCTGCCTACAAATCAAAAACATATCTGCTGTATATTACTGAAATTCAGCAAGTATGATAATTTCATTAAACAAAACAAAAATCCCATATACAATGAAACATTTTATATGTACACATATATATGTTCACACGGGAGTGAATTTGTATGTGTGCATATATATGTGTATATGGCTTGAGTGTATGGAAAAATGGTCTGAAAGTAGTTCAAACTCGAGAACTGAGAGTGATACAACTATTCCCTTACACTTTGTACACTTCTGTATTATTTTATTTACCATGTGTGTGCACGGATACGCCATAGCATGCATATTGAGGTCAGAGGACACTTGGGGGAGTCAGTTCTTTCCTTCTATCATGTGGATTCTAAGGACTGAATTCAAGATCAAGTCTGGTAGCCAGGAAGCACTGTTATCTGTTCAGTCATCTCACCAACCCTATATAAGATTTCTAAAAAGACATGTGCTTCCTTAGAAAAAAAAATCCCAAGTGAGTAACAAATAAAAAATTGTTTTAACGGGCACATGGATTATGTAAAACGTTGAAACAAGAAAAGCAGGTCTGGCTTTGAGTGACACAGCTAACGGTGGCTGACCCCTCCTCTGGTCGGGCACCATGCAAGGCTGAGCCCTTGCAACAATCTAAAAGGTGAGAATTATTTCACAGATGAAAGAATGGGAACATCAGAAAACTTAAGAACCAGCCATTAGAGCTATTTAGGAGTAGGACCAGGATTTGGGATACAGCAGCCTGTGCTCTGGGCCACTATGTACTCTGCCTACAGTTCAGGGTTGAGACTCTTGTGTTGGTTAGTGTTGTCAACTTGATACAAACTAGAGTCCACTGAGAACAGGGAATCTCAACTGAAGAATTTCCCAGATCAGAGTAACTGGTGGCCATGTCACTGAGGCATTTTCCTAATTGTTGATTGATGTAGAAGGGCCCAGGCCACTGCGGGCAATGTCATCCCTGGGCAGGTGGTCCTGAGCTGTGTAAGGAAGGTAGGTGAGCCAGCCTGGGGAAAGCAAGCCAGTCAGCAGCATTCCTCCACGGTCTCTGCTTCAGTTCCTGCCTTGGCTCGCTGGATGGTGAACTGTAACCTGTAAGTCAAAGAAACTCTTTTCTCCCCCAGGTTGCTTTTGGTTGGTTTTAGCACAGTAAAAACTAGAATAGAAGTTGGTACCAAGAGGGGGTCTTGTTATGGTGGTTCTAACCACAGTTGTGTGTTGAGAAAATTATAGAGCATTTGGAACTCGAGTTGAAAAAGTCACTTAGCACTTAATTAGCTGCTCAGTGGGAGCTTGGATGATAGGAAAGCAGAGAGACAAAAGGCCTGGCTTGTTTCAGAGGGAAACAGACTATCAGGACCATTCCTGTGATATATTTGCTGTGAAAGTGGAACCTTCTGTGCTTTACTGGGACTACAGATGCTGGTCAGCTGGGTTTAATAATCAGCTGTAATTAACAAGAGACCAGCATCACTGAGGTAAAATCTCTGGGCAGTTATTTCCTCAGGGTCAGCACACAGAGGCTGTGGTCCAGAAGAGGCCAAGTCTACATCTCAAGCTCGAAGCCAAACTTAGCAATGTGTAAGAGATTCCCACATGGAACTGATCTGGAATACGTGAGGGGATCATGGAGAAAAGCTGAGGTTTGGTAATGTGAGAGACAGGAGATGCCATGGATGAAGGTGCCTCAGATAGAGTGGCAACCCTAGAATACTGGGGATGTCAGGGATGACCGCAAAGGACAATGGAGGTGTGGAGTAGAACTAAGTTGAGGCTAAGGAGAAGCTATTTCCGATGGCAGGACTGGACCAAGCAGGATGTCTGAGTCCTTTGGAGCCCAAATCTTAAGTCCCAGTTGTTAGGCACCAAGCTATGGGATCTGAGCTACACTGTTGAACTCGAGTTTTCCTTTTGATTATATAAGTGCCCTATTTCTGCCCTCCTGAAATACGTATGTAACTTGTACTTTATTTTACAGGAGCCCACACTTAGCATATTTTGGATTTTTAAAGTAAACTTGAACTTTTAAATCACTGCAATTTTTAAAGTTTGGAACTTTTAAAAGTTGAACTGTGTTTTATATTGTCATATTAATATGAAAATTTCAGGACAGCAAATGAAAATGGTATGATTCACAGTGATGTGTTTGTGTGTCAAGTTGACAAGGGGTCAATTATGCTGGTTAATTTTGTCAACTTGACACAAACTTTAGTCATTTACAAAAAGGGCACCTCAACTGAAGAATTTTCCAGATCAGAATGACTGGTGGCTATATCTGCGAAGCATTTTCTTCATTGCTAGTTGATGTGGGAGGGCCCAGCACACCATTAGTACCATCCCTATACAAGTAGGTCTGTGCTGCCTAAGAAAAGCAGCTGAGCAAGCCAGGGGAAATAAGTCAGTAGTAGCATTCTTCCATGGTTTCTGCCGCCAGTCTCCGGCCTTGACTTCCCCTGACAATGGACTGTAATCTGTAAGTCAAACCTTTCCTCCCCCAAGTTCTTTTCTCTTAGTCAGTGTTTTATCACAGCTACATAAAAGTAAACTAGAACACTGCTGAGCCAAATAGAACGTTTTCTTTAGTAGTCACTGGAAACAATTACTACAGGGGATGAGAGTTCCTATTTCAGGGACCTAGTTTAGATTTGCCAAGGTATTGCAATACATACCTCAACACTCAAAATTTAGCCTTTCTGCCAGGAGTGAATGCTCAGGACCAAACATTTTCAACTGAGCATTTCCTATGCTTTGTTATAAAATAGAACCTACTGTTGGATAATGGACAGTGGTGCACTGTCGAAGATACTGAGGCAGAAGTGTGCAAAACTGACAGCAGAAATGACATGAATCATGGAAGACAGGAACCACTTGATAATAGTCTTCATTTGTCAGCAAAGAGACCCCAGCCACTGACTGGCCGACAGCCAAGCTGCTTTCTCCAACCTACAATATATGAAGTATTCAAAATTTGGTAACTACTCAATACCAAACATTATAAGTTTCTTACATCAAGATAATCCAGAGCGAGGAATGTCTCAGGTTCAGCTCTTTCCTCCTTCAGAAATCGAATACAATCTCGTGCCACCTTTTCTGAGGCTACAATAATGGCAACCATGTACCTGCCAAACAGTTTAGTCACAGCCAGCTGGTATTTCTTATGGATAGGGTGACACAGGTCAAGCAGTCTTCCAAACTTAGATTTTAGAACAGGAGAAGAAAACAAATTAGTGAGGAAGATACAATTCATTGCTTTCTAATGCAAAAAGCAGCAGAGACAACAGCTAATTTTATAAAATGATATCCATAATTGAATACACATTCAAATCCTTCTGAATTTTATTATGAAATGCCCATTCAGGGATGTCATACTTTAAGGAAAATATTAAGATGCTTTTATTAAAGTGTAGTAAATACTATTCATTCATCCTCTTGTTTATTAAACAAGACTCTAAAAGGGACCGACTACACGCAGGGATTAACAAATACCACTGAACAAAAGAGATGCCTCTAACCTCCTAATTCCGTCTAGTCAAAGAGACAGGATTTAATTCTGTACCTTTAGGCTCTTGGTTTTCTTCTAGCACACCAGCTTTCTGACTCTAGATCATTCCCATCTCATCTTTATTCTCTCTAATCTAACTGTCTGAGTATTTTTGACCTTTCTTCTCTATTCAGCCTCATATCAAGTTTTTCTTTTGGGTCAACTGATTTTCAACTTTATAATCAATTCCTTGCTACTTCTAATTTATTAACTATGAACAGTTCTCAATAGTAATGCTTGATCTTCATTTGTTTTCTTAGCTTTAAAATTAAAAAAACATTTATTATTTTTATTTCTGTGTATGAGTGTATTGCTTGCATGATCTACCCGTGTCATGTAATGCCTAAGGAGGTCAGAAGAGGGCCTCAGATTCCCTGAAACTGGAGTTAAGAATGGTTGTTAGCTGCCATGTGGATGTTGGGAACTTAACCTGTGTCCTCTGCAATAACAGTCAGTGCTCTTAATCACTGAATCATCTCTCCTGCCCCCTGAAATTTCTTTTTAATTATATTGCTTCATCTCACATTTGAATCTAGTTTAAGAAATTCAATCTCTTATTAAATGTCCACAGCAGAAAACGCTTCTGGAAAATTTTGCTATGTAACCTTCTAGACTGGGTTCTTTGCATTTAAATGTTTTTAAATATTTTATTTATTATTTTTATGTGTTTGAGTGTATTATTCTCTACATGTGTGTAAGTACACTGGTGTCATGCAATCAGTGCCTGTGGAGGTCAGAAGAGGGTGCTGAATCCCCTGGAACTGGAGTTACAGGTGGTTTTTAGCCATCATGAGGGTGCTGGGAATTGAACTCAGGTCCTCAGCAAGAGCAGCCAGTGCTCTTAACTGCTGTGCCATCTCTTCAGGCCCTTAAATTTTTTAAAATACTACCTTCATAAATACATTTTACACAAGTAAATGCTACCCTTCTTTATTTGTGTGTCGACAGCTGCCACGTTCACTGCTTTCCCTTGCTTGTGCTTAATGGAGATGGCTCTGCTCACAGCATTCGTTCTCCATAATGGACAATTTCTTGACTGCTTTCCCAGAGAGAAAAGATTAACAGGGGACAGCATGCACATTCTTGCTGCTCTACCTATTCTATCACTTACAGGTTCAGGAGGACAGGTACATATGAGGATTCAGCCGACACTCTGTAAGAATAAACTTTGAACATCTCCAACCTTTCTCTCCAGAGTTTTAATTAGTATCCTGTATCAAAGTTCTTCTATCTTGTGTAGAAAGACAAATCTTGTTTTGGTGGGATTAAAAATGGCCTCTCAACTTAATGAGGAACCCTTCTTACATCTGGAGACATTACTTACATTCCCTAATCCACTAAATTTTAAATTTAACTCCCTCTACTCAGAAAAGGAAACAAGTACATAAGCTATGCTTCTTGATAAACTAAGGCTAAATTCATACTAGATGAGAATTCTTAGGAATTACTCAGATAACCAGTTTGGGTTCTATAGAAATCAGGACAAGCAATCCTATGCTTTTTAAAAATCATTTTAATGTGCATGCAAAGCCCATGGAGGGCAGAAGAGGGCATCAGATCCCCTTGGAGTTATAGACAGTTGTTAGCCACCATGTAGGGGTTGGAAACTGAACCCAACTCCTCGGCAAGAATAGCCAGTACTCTTAACCACTAAGCCTTCTCTCCAGCCCCTGATATGTTTTGTTTTGAGACAGGGTCTCATGTAGCCCACGCTGGCCTTGCACTCATTATATAGCCAGGAATAATTACGACTTCTGATCTTCCTGCCTTTGCCTCCCAAGTGCTCTTAACCACTGAATCAGCAATCCAGCCACTTTTTTGCTTCTTAAAGAAAATGTTTGTGTGTATACATTGGCCTGCAGAGACCAGAAGAGAATATCAGATTCCCTGGAGTTCGAGTTGCAGGTGGTTTTCAGTCATGTCAATCCTGAGAGCTGAACTAGGTTCTCTGCAAGAGTAGAAAGTGCTTTTAACTACTGAACCATCTCTCCAGTTCCCCATCCCTTTTGAAATCTGAACTATTATAATTTTCTGCCATTAGGTACTATGGTAGTTCAAATGAGAATGACCCCTATAAGCTCTAGTTGGTGGTGTTGTATTGGGAGATTTAGAAGGTATAGCCTTCACTGGGGTGGGCTATAGCCTTATCTACTTCCAGTTTTTTCTCTCTCTCTCTGCTTCCTGTGTCTGCTTGAAGATGTGAGCACTCAGCTTTCTGCTCCAGCTGCCTTTCTGTCTTGCCTCCCACCATTTGATGGGCTCTTTCTTTCTAAGCCAAATTGACTTCTCCTTATATAAGTTAGTTGCCTTAGTCATGATGTTTTATTACAGCATGTATGGCTGTTGAACCAGTGTGCATTTTTGAAAAATTAAGTTTGTGTCATTTTGCTAAGAATTGAGGAAACAATATTCTGCAACCCAGCCCTATTCCTCTATCATTATCCATAACTGCAAGACAAGAATGTCAAAAAAAGAGTTGGGAATATAGCTAGGATGGTAGAATGCTTACTTCACATACATGAGGCTCTGGGTTCAATTGCCAGGACTGTACACACACATACATACACAACAAACAAACAAGAAAACAGTATACATTTTGTTTCCTGAACAAAAAGAATTTAAAGAAAGACAATGTAAAGGAGATAACAACAGGTGTCCATGAGAATGTGACATCATGGAGACCAATGGCAAGTGTTTTAACACAAAGCAATGATTAAGTATCAAATACTGAGAACATGCCACCCCAACATGAAGAACCCACAGGAATACTGAAGCAGAAGCCTGGCCCCTGATAGTAAAGATAAGACTGTTGTAAGCCTAACTCCCCAAATGACAAATAACAGAAGCTATCATTGTATCTTGGCTAATGAAATGTATTTAGTAATATTGGATATAGTAAGAAAGTAAAAATATGGTGATGATACTGAAAAAAAAATATATATACTTTTTTTTAAAACCAAAATCATAAAGAACTTGAGTTTTAAGGTTTCTTGCCTGGCAGACACAGATTACTTCATACCATGTTTCCTGTAACGATATCAGCTGAGTACTGTGTTCATGTCAATATTTCTCCTCAATGATTACTTACTTATAAACATTACCAGAAGTTATTTACCACTTGCTCTATTTACTACTATATTTTGAACATAATTATCAAATGTAAAACCTGAATTCCTGAAATGATTTTGTTCTTTACCATGGTTATATTTCCAACCTCAAGACTATTTTCAGATCATGGAGCTAAGCCATTTTGTTTTAATTAACTATTCATTCTAATTACCACAGAATCTGGATAAAGTCTTTTAAGATTTTCCAGAACTTCTGCTCTCTTCCGTTGACATTTTCCCTCATGGTCATCAATTCCCGCATTCTGCAATTCACTTCTAATGAGACTCAGTTCCTCATGAACTTCGGACATCCTTGATTTTGTGTGTTCAATTTCCTCTGTCAGGGCTTCCTCTTGCTGCTTTTTCTCTTTCAAGCAATCCCTACAATAGTAACAAAAGAACAACAACCCAAAGTTTGGGAACTACCAGGGAAAACATAGGCTTGTCTGGCACTGCAGGAGAGTGGACTCGTGCTTTATCAGTTCTTAAAGGAGAAAAGCATACAGTGCAGTACCTAACAGGAAACACAGGCAAAAGAGCTTCTGAACACTTTGTGCTGGTTCAAAAACATATACTTCTGAATATTACAAGAATAAAGACAATCAATATAAACCAGAGCGATCATCATATGCTTAAGAGAAATGCAATACCAAGTCAAAATCATAAGTGGCTGATAACTCAGGGGTATTAGCTTTTAGAACACAGCTCGTTATTTCTTTATAAAATATCGATACCAAAGAGATTTTCAGTTTTGCCACTGCTGCACATTTGTATTTTCAAATTTTAAATAGTTTCTTCATTTTTATTTCCAGAACTTAAAAATATTATGTGGTTAAGAATTATTTTTAGCAATCTACACTGAAGTAAAAAGCAATGGAATGAGAATAATATAACATAGCATTCATCTGATGAACAAATATACTGGACCCTTGAGAGAAAAGAAAGCCGCAAAGATTTTGTTCTACCCACGTGCATTTCTTTGTGTATTCTTCCAGCTTCTCTATTCGTTTTTTATGATCTTCTATTTGCTCTTTTATTTGTTTTAGACTTCCCTACATAGGAAATAAAATCTAAAGTTAATTATAGCATTCCAAACCAATAAAATTGCATGCCTTAAATTTATTCTATTTTAAGTGGTTAAAATTTGAAATGTATCAGATATAACGAGATGAAAATATTTAGGGCCTGTGAGATGACCCAGAAGATAAGGGCACTTGTTGCCAAGTCTGATATCCTGAGTTCAATCACTAGGGCATGGCAGAAGGAGAGAACTGATTCCTCCCAGTGCGAGTGCACGCCCACTCTAAACAAACAAACAAATAGATGAATAAATAAAATAAATTTAGAAACCAGGCACAGTGGTGCACAACTTTAATCCCAGCACTCAGGAGGCAGAGGCAGGCAGATCTGAGATTGAGGCCAGCCTGGTCTACATACTGAGTTCCAGGCCAGCTGGGGCTACAGAAAGACCCTATCTCAAAAAGTCAAAAACATTTTACAAAAGTTTAAAATGACCATTTTAATTTTGAAAAGGCTATCTGACATAGAGTTTTGACATCTCACGGATCAGGTAGCAAACTAACTCTATCTCTATCTTGTGCTAAGTATTTGGTCTTCAGTTATCCCACTAGTGAACTCAAACTTCAAGAGTATTGTTTTCAAGTGCCTACACAAGTTCTTATTAGTCTTTCAAACGGATTCAATCACTAAACATTCAGTGGCCATAATATGGCAGGAGCTGGATGCACAATAATGAGTGGAAGAGAAAAGTTAGTGCAGTAGAGTCTCACAATGCTGCAGGAACCTAGAGGACAATGATAGGAACAGAGAAAGGGCTCCACGCAGGTCTTACTCTACTTGTCCTTCCTCATTAAATACACACACTGCACACAGCAGGTCCTCCCACCAGAGGAGGGCAAGTCCTAAGATCCTGAGACCATACACATCACTGAATCCTGGACATCCTGTTTTCTCCTACACATAGGCACATGTAATAGTTAAAGTACAGCAACAAGAGCTCAGTTGGCTACCGATATAACTGAAACCATGGAAAGTAAAACTGGACAGGTAGAGAGATAGTTTCCAGCTGGAGTCAAATCTTTCACCTTTAACCTTTCTTCCATCTAATTCATCCTGAGATGAATAATTCACTAAGCAGACATCTACTGTGATAGCTATCAATTATAAAAATGAGCAAGACAGGGGCTGGGGAGATGATTCAGATAGATCCACAAACATGAACACCTGAGTTCAAATCCCCAGCACCCACATAAAAAGTTGGGAGTAGCTGTACACACTTAAACCTCAGCACTATGGGACAGAGGCAGATCACTAGGGTTGACCACTAGTCTAACTCCAGGTTCAGTGAGAAACCTTGTCTCATACGAGTAAGGCAGACAGTAATAAAGCCAGACACTTACATCCTCTTCTGGGTTCTGCATGTGTACACATAGACACACGTACTCACCTCAGCACATATGTGTGCACATAATCCCCTCAAATAAATAAGATAAACAAACAGTTATTTTTCTAAGTTTTTTTTATTTTATTTTATGTGTTTGAGTGGTTTGTCTGCGAGATTGAGGCCAGCATGGTCTACACAGTGAATTCTAGTCCATCTAGAGCTACAGGGAGACCCTGTCTCAAAAAAAAGTGGGGGAGGGCCAAGGTCAACAAGAGAAGAAAAGGTCAACAAGAGAACACACAGGCCTCTTTCCCTCTTACCACCCTCAGAGAGAAGCCTAAATCTGGGCATACTCGAGACATCTAACATGGAAAAACCAAAATACGCTGGTGCAAGGCATTCTGGACTTGAGATCCTATTTGGGCTATTTTGTGAGGAACTCAACTAGTGACTAGCACCAGTGATCCCAGGACTTATGGAAATTTATACTCTCCTATGTGTGAAAGGAGTCATTAGACAGAGTTTGGATATAGGCCTTTCTTTTCACCCTACATTATTTTTTATATTCAAAAGACAACATAAGGGGCTGGGGAGACAGCTCAATTGGTAAAGTGCTTGAAGACCTGAGCCTGATCCCCAGAACTCAAAGAAGATGGTGCAGTGGCATTATGTTTATAATCTCAGCACTGCGGAGGAAGAGAAAGGCAGATCCCTGGAGCTCCCTGGCCAATGAACCTTATCTATTTCCTGAGCTCCAGGCTAATGAGAGACCACATCGAAAAAAAAAAAGGTGAACAGAAATTGAGGAATGATACCCACACTGCCCTTGACTTCTATACACCTCCACAAATACATCTTTTCACTGTCTCCCCACACAATGACAATTTAACTAACACTTCTGACACGCACAAAGTACAAAATTTATAATGGACATGATTAGAACTCTACCTTTAGGAAGTTTCCACTCTAGAGCTTTATCAATTAATTGTAGCTTTTATGAAATCCGATGAAAACTCTTGAACAGATGTAAATTAAGAACAAGTAATTAAAAAAGAAAAAATATTTTTGGCTGAACTAAAATGCATGCTGACAGCAGACTGTCTTCTGACCATGTCTGTCACCACCCAGATGCACAGGAAGCATGCACTAAGCATGTGTACTAAAGCACCATCTATTGTCTTGGCTGTAAAAGTGCCTGAAAAGAGCACCGTGAGCAACAAGGAAGCCAGAATTAATTCTGCCCTGTCTAGGGGAAAGCAAGCCCAAGGCATCTGTGTTTTACCACTGAGCTCTACGTTTGTAGCCCCTCAGAATTTAATTGCTTGTGTTTGATGTAAATCCACTTATATACTGAAAAGTTAATAATAATGGGGAATAAAATTTCACTGAGAGCAATTATAAATTATGACTGCATAATTTATAACCCACAGTACCTGTACTTCTCCAAGCCTCCTCTTTTCAAATGTCAGTCTTTCTTGTTCTGCCTTCTGTTCCCACTGTAGTTTCTCCAACTGTTGAGTCATTATAGCCACTTTCCTTCTTACTTGCTCCTTAAGCTCTTTGTAACGATCCAGCTACACAACAAGCACGGACACATTACTCACCTAGATGAATTTGTCTGATATCCTGTACAAGCAGATAATCTCAACAAAATGTGATTTTATACAATCAGATAATTAGTCATCTTCTCCAGGTAAAATATGTGAACACCATATAAAAAATGTCCTTATCTGAAACTCTTCAGATAGAACAACAAAATATCAAACTATAATAAGGTCTCTGACAGAAAATCCTGAGAAACAAGAATGTATATGTATGATATATGATTATCATGAAATTAAAAAGATAATAAAACTTTTGTTGAAAGAATGAAAACTCAGTTATACATTTGAGATGTTACAATTTTATAATTAAATCTTGTATATGGTATTAAGTTGAATATTTATTCATCACTGAACACTTAACATCATCTTAATTTCTCCCATCAATGAAGTCTCTCAAAAGCCACTAAAGAGACAGCTCAGGGGTTAAGAGTGCTGACTGCTCTAGTAGAGGACCCAGGTTTAGTTCCTGGCACCCACATGGCAGGAACCATCCATCCATAACTCCAGTTCCAGGGGATCTAACACCCTCTTGTCTCCTGTGGGCACGGCATGCACGTGGTGTACTTTCATACATTTAGGCAAAACATTCATACACATTAAATAAAAATTTTAAAACTTTAAGTCACTTATATCTGACCTTTAAGTTTTTATAATATCCAAGGGAAAATTGTTTTACCTTAAAAATAGTAACTTAATAACTTTTCTTACAGCAATATACAAGGTTATCTTGGGCTTCTATTAACTCATGTTATAACACCATCTAACTATACGAAGAAAAAACAGCTTAATCGGAAGATTAATTTAGATTCCGTACACAGACTAAAAATTTTAATTCCTATAATTTACACTCTGGGGATGATTTCAATAAACTATCAGAAGGCATTCTTTAATTTTTCCTAAAGAGAAACTGAAGCACTAGAAAAACGCTGTCAGTATCTTCCCCTTTTCACCTGACTAGCCTCCAATTCAATGTCTCGTCCTTTACGTAAGATTTCTTCCTCGATCTGCTTTTCAAAATTTCTCCATGCACTCTCTAAGTCTCCCAGCTCTGTCTCCAGGGCTCTTATGTCTTCTTCCTGTTTAGAGCACTGTTTCTCATTGTCCTTTATTGATTTCTTAGACAAATCCAATTTCTTGAGATGATGAGATGTGTTTTCTTTAGCTTTAATATACTGAGGCCTCTTCTGATTTAAAAGGGCTTCAAGAGATCTAAAATGGAAAAAAAAAAGCTCTTATAAAAGTTAATTAACATATATAAAGGAAAGTAATTTTGATTAAGTCTCATTCAAAATTCAATTCTAGGGGCTGGAGAGAAGGCAGCTCAGTGGTTCAGTTCCCAGCATTCATTTGACAACAATGGTCTGTAACTCCAGTTCCAGGAGATCTGATGCCCTCTTCTGGCCTCCATGGGCACTGCATGCACACGGTACACCAACATACATGCAGCCAAAACTCTTCCATATAAAATAATTCTAAAAATTAATTTCAGAGACTGTTAAATCAGTAGTTTCCAGAGGCCGAGAAAGATAAAGGGGAGAGTTGAAGAGATGAAGCATAAAAGTACTTTTTAGTGGTTAAACTATTAATGTCAAAATCAAAGGAACTCTATAGCACCAAGCGTGAACCTTCAGGTAAGCAAATTTTTTAAAATTCTAAAATTGTATTTTTTAAATTTTATGTGTATGAGTGTATTTCCTGCATGTAGGTAGGTGCACCTGTGTCATGCAATGCCCTTGGAGGTCAGAAGAGGGCACTGGATCACCTGGACCTGGAGTTATGGATGTTGTTAGCCACCATGTGGGTGTTGGCAATTGAACCAAGAGGTGTTAGTGCTCTTAGCCACTGAGTCATCTCTCCAGCCCCATGTAAACAAAATTTTAAAAGTCATATAGCAGAGTTAGGACACCAGATGGAATGCAGATTGTGAGAAAGATTCCAACTCAATAAATATACCAAACAAACTTACTGGTACACTGAAATGAAAAGAGAGGTAGCCTGAGTCAGTTTTAAAGAATATCTTATTTTTTATTATTTTTATGAGTGTACTGCCTGCATGTATATAAGTATACCAGTGTCATGTGATGCCCACAAGTCAGAAGAGGACATCAGATCCCCTGGAACTGGAGTTACAGATGATTGTTAGCCGCCATGAGGGTGCTGGGAATCAAACCTGGGTCCCCTGCAAGAGCAACCAGTGCTCTTAACTGCTGGGCTATCTCTCTAGTCCCATAAAAAATGTTCTTATTTTTAACTATAGGGGGGAGGTATGTGCACATGAGTACAAGGGGTGCACAGAGGTCAGAGATGTTCGATCTCCCTGGAGTTGGAGTTACACGAGTTTTAGTTGCTCAACATGGCTCCTAGGGACCAAAGTTGGATTCTTTGCAAGAGCAGTACACCCTCTGAACTGCTGAACCACCTCTCCAATGCCCTGGCCAAAATAATTTAAAAATCTATAGGGCTTTTGCAAAAGATAATTATACAGAAGTACTGTATTATACTTATAAAATTGTTTCTCAAGGGAGGAATGGCTGACTGTTCTTACAGTGCTGTACATGACCACTGAGACCAACTGTTAATACCTATTTTATAAAACTCACTTCAGTTCTCTCCCTGTTTGCTGTACTTGTCTACTGAGCATTCCATGCTCCTTTTTTTTGGCTTTGAGTATATTTTCATGGTGAGAAAGAGTCTCTTTTATGACATTCAAATTCCTGTCCATATGTTGTAATTCAGTGTTGAAAAAATTAATTTTTTCCTCATTATAATAGAGTTGGAAAAGCATCAGCTGTATCTTGTTCATTTTCAGTTCTTCAAGGAGACTTTGATAGCGCTCTGCCTGTAGAACAGTACAAGGGAAGTTGAAAGGGTGTGTATTTAAGCTACCATTCATCAACACAACTACTGCACCAACACACTACCTCTAATGAATTTTTGTCATTAAGAAAGAGTATCCTTGGGGTTGAAGAGATAGTTCTTCAACCGTTTGGGCTGCTCTTGCAGAGGACATAGTTCTCAGCACCTATATGGCAGATAACAACCGTCTGTAATTCCAGTTCCAGGGTAATCTAATGCCCTCTTCTGAGTATTCTTATCCTTTGCTCCCCTTTCTCATTTATTTTTTATTTTATGTGGATGAGTGTATTGCCTGCATGTGTGTAAGTGTACTTGTGTCGTGTAGTATCTGTGGAAGACAGAAAAAGGTGTTGGATCCCCTGGAACCAGAGTTACTGATGGTTGTTAGCTGCCATGTGGGTGCTGGGAATAAAACCTGCGTCTTCTGCAAAAGCAGCCAGTGCTGTTAACCACTGGGCCATCTTTCCAGTCCTTTCTCATTTTTCAAAAGGGTCTTACATAACCCAACTAGTTTCAGACTTGCTATATAGCTGACAATAGCGTTCAACTCCTGATTCTCCAGTCTCTACCTTCCAAGTGCTGGAATCACAAGTGCACATCACCACATCTGGCCGAGAAACAATATTCCTGAACAAAAGTAGCATGACTTGGTGGTTTCTGTATATTTTTCTTAAATAATTCAGTCAACAGTATGGGTTTGTATTAATGGATTCGGTGACCTAGTGGTAAAAGTGAAGGGCCCTACCAGTTGGGTCCCTATGAACTGACAAGAGTTATATGACTAGTTCACCCCAGCACTCTATACTCAATGATTCCAGATAAAGTGACCGCAATAAGAAACTTTGTGAACTGATAACTCTAATAAGACTATTAGAGTTTGAAATTACATCTGAAAACAATTTTCTTAGTATCTGTGCTACCAGCAAAGAAACAAGGGAGCTGACACCTCACATGGTGGGGTCTCGGTCAAGAATGCTTTCAAGCAACAGTAAACAGCTGCCTGCCAAGGAAGTTGTAAAAATAATTAGGAAGCCGGACTATTCTAGTAGTCCTACAATGTTTTAAGTCCTGCAATTCTGTAAGCTACTTCAATATACTGGGAACGTACTGTTCTGACTTACTGCCCACTCCTTTTCACCGACAAGATCCAAACATATACACACATTCATAATACAACAACACTGAGAAAGATTGTTAAAAATATATGAAATGCATGAGGAGAAAGGGGAGGTTAATTCAAATGGGCTGTGAGCAATAAATACGAACACAAGGAAATTTCTGGGGAGGGTGTTAAATGTTACAAAACTGCTATTAACCAGAGTGCTAGACAAAAC
The DNA here is from genome assembly GCA_035773235.1 of Eospalax fontanierii. Taxonomy (NCBI): domain Eukaryota; kingdom Metazoa; phylum Chordata; class Mammalia; order Rodentia; family Spalacidae; genus Eospalax; species Eospalax fontanierii. The sequence goes on from CM069537.1 coordinate 74,752,199, forward strand.
ATGATAATTCACAGCAGACCCGAGTAGAGTTCTGTTCTCCCAGCCCCCATTCTGGGAAACTGAAACCTAAACTTATCGCAAACAATTCTAAAAGAAAAATATAAAGCTCTAAGAACACCTGTACCTACTGACTGCCAGATTTGCTTCAGTACTTTCTGCCTGCCCAGCTTTTGTACGGTGTAAATTGTTAAAGCAACCTGGTCAGCATGCACCTGGTTGCCATGGTTAGATGTGCACCCATTTGGCTGACCATTGTATGAACTTGTATGTGTATTTATTCCCTAGGACCTGCACTCAGCACGCCCTGCCCCCAGGAACTAGCTGACCAGAAACCCATAGAATGTTCTGCAATTGTTTTATAATTAATGGCCTACTGTAACTGCAGAGTCTTGCTTCTGTCCTTCCTTGCTTGCATATGCAGTTGTGTTGATCCCTGATTGGTTAGTTTTAAAGTCACTGGAAAGTCGCCCCCAGAGTGCTATAAAAACCTTACTGAACTGAGCCTGTTGCTTCTCCCTGGGTGCCCGAACCCGGGGGAGGCTGGCTGTAAAATAAACTTTTCACCTTGCCCTTCCATCACTGTGGCAACCTTTTTTTCAACATATAACAGAGAGAAACTGCACAACAAAGTACTAGCCATATAGAAATCAAGTGTTTATGAGGATCCGACTATTTTCTATTAAGCCAGACACTGGAAATTATAAAAATGTACAACAACATTGTTCTTTTCATTAGTTTGTTTTGGATTTCTTTTTCTTTAAAATATATTAGCTATGTTAATAAGTTCTAAGTTTAATCAATTAGAAAATTTGAGTTTTAATTTATAATACAATAACTATTGGTGAATGCAATCTCTTTGAGATCCTCAATAATTTTTCCAAGTGTACAGGAGTTGAGAGCCTCTGCTGTGCTGTCTTATGTGGCAGATGTATCAGGAGTTCATCCTGGGCCAGTAAGGCAGCTCAGCAGGTGAGGGCATGGTCCCACCAAGGTGGCTCAATAGGCAAGAGCACATACTCCCACCAAGCCTGACAGCTTGAGTTTGATCCCCAGTACCCACACGGTAAGAAAAAGAACCAAGTCTCACAAGTTGTTCTTTGATCTCCATGTGCACTAAGGAGAGATGGAGGCGTGATTCTCATTCTCTCTCTCTCTCTCTCAAATAAAAGAAAAAAGTACACTAAAAAATTTATTTGCTGAATGTCAGACTTTGTGTTACATTACTGACAGCATCTTATAGTAGCCAAATTCAGTAAGTAGTCATTTTAACAGAAGGCTTCATAGCTAATTATTTACGTAGCTGGTCTCATCTTTAGGATACCTTACCTCTTCTTTCTCTAATTTTGCATGCTTACGCTCTGCAGCTACATTTTTCTTCTTATTGAAATGAAACTGTGCATCTTCTTCAGCTTTTTGCAACTTTTTTTTCTTTTCCTCGTATTCTCCTATAAGCTCTCCTGAGGTGCTGATTTCCTCAAAAAATTGGGTTCTTTCTTTGGGCTTTTTCAAGGAAATTGACTCTACAGTTCCCTATTAATAACAGTAAAACACAACAGCATGTGAGATATAGCAACATATTTAAAAACTATGAATCAAAAAAACTACTACAACTACTTACCTGAAAAACAAGACAGTTTCGTGCTTTGACTATTATGCCTATCTTTTCCAACTGTGCTATGTAGGCAGAACGACTAACAGGTTTATCATCGAAATGAAATTCTGAGCATCCCCCTAAAATAAACAAAATAAAAAACTGTTTCAGAATTTTTTTATTGAAATAGCTGAATCTGCAATAATATACCTATTAATATGCTCATTTACAAGTATTGGCTGTGATATACAAAGTACTAGTATACAGTAGTAAACAAAACAGGCAAGAGTTTCTGATCACCAAGAGTTTATAGTCTAGTTAGGGATATAAAAAAGACAAGATAGTCAAAAAAAATAAGTGGAATGTGGGTAGAACTAGAAAGGAGGAAGAATGGGAGGTTTCTGCATGCGGAGGAAGGTATTACAATTTTAAATAGGGTGGGCAAAGAAATCCTTACTGAAATGGGGACTGCTCAGTTAAAAATCCAAAGAAAGGCTGGGTGTGGTGACAGAGCCCACAGTGCCAGCACCTTTAGGGAGATCACTTGAGCCCAGAGTTTGAGGACCATGTGAACAACACACTGAAAAGTTCATCACAATAAATAAACACCCTAAGGAAGTGAGAAAACCCATTTTCTGAGAAAAAAAAAAAACTATATACATGCAGGCAATGTATACACCTAAAATTAATAAATATTACAGGTGAGAAAATGCTGAAATACTTATATGACACATCTAACATAGTGTGTAACTCAAGGAAGAACACACTTTTCATATATTAGAAATGTTGCAGTGAAGCCAGCCTAGATTACATAGCAAGACCCTGTCAAGGAAGGGAGGGAGGCTGGAAAAAGGCATGGGTTGGGGCTTATTTTAGCACACCAGAAAGAAAATAGTAACAAGTACAAACAGTAAACTATACCTACTTATTGTGGCTCTAAAATACTAGCATGATATATTTATTATAAATGGGTCTCCATAGTTTATTAGGTTAACACAGGGAACTCATGAACAAATAAAAAATAAAAAAACATTTGAGGGCTGGAGAGATGGCTCAGCAGTTAAGAGCACTGTCTGCTCTTGCAGAGGACACAGGTTCAGTTCCTAGCACCCACATGGCAGCTAACAACCATCTGTAACTCCAGTTCCAGGGGATCCAATGCCCTCTTCTGTCCTCCACGGACACTGTCCAACATGAGTGCACTTATATATGCACTTATATTATGCAGGCAATACATTCATACACAAAAAAATCAATAAATATTTAAAAATAAATAAATAAAATATTGCTTTTATTCATTCATATTGCTTTCAGGCATATACAAGCAAAAAATACACATGCAATTATTCGCTAAGAAAGTAGAGAAAACCTAAGGAAGAACTTCTATGGTGTCTTCTTCTTTTATCTTAATCAAATGTCCAAGTATAAAAATGCTATTTGACTTTAGGGTATTAAAAATAAATCTACTTAAGCAACAGTACTGATGGGGAATAAAACAGGTTCTGTCAACTGCTTCTAAGACAAAGAAGAATACTTAACTATGCCAGTAGAACAGTAAGTGCCATCCTTCAAAGAAAGATAAAGAAGACAATCAGACTCAAATAAAATCTACAAGAAGGGGCCGGAGAGAAGGCCCAGCAGTTAAGAGCACTGGTTGTTCTTGCAGAGAACCAAGGTTTGGTTTCCAACACCCACATGAGTGCTAACAACTGTCTGTAACTCCAGTTCCAGGGGATCTAAGGTCCTCTTCTGACCTCTATGGGCACCGCACGACACAGGTGCACTTACATACATGCAGGCAATGCACTCATACACATAAAATGAAAATAATATTCTTTAAATCTACAAAAAAATTACCTCGGATAAGCCTTGTAAATGTTTTCTCTTCTCCACTTTCCTCAATATATATAATTTTTACACTTGCAGAAGAAGAAACAGGTTTTCCAATATGTGCTCCATGAATAAGTTCTTGAATATTTTTTACTCTTAAATTAGATGTCTTCTCTCCTATTACAAAACTAAGTGCATCCATTACATTAGATTTTCCTGGAAAGAAAAGGAGGCAAGAGAAATTATTCATTCTAATGATTAACAAACCTTCAGAGCCAAAGAAATCACAGCACAACAGAAGTGAAATGCAGAGAGTAGGCAAGTCTGAACAGCCTTGTCTGCTCTATGCTCACAGTCCACCTGACTAAAATTTCTAGGTGAAGGACTAGCTCTTCCTATGTAGTTCTAGCAGAGCATGAAGAGGTCTGAATTTAAGGTCACTTCTCTGTTAAGTTAGTGATTCCCATTTCATAAATATGGAAAATAGCACAAGGATTAGAACAGTATCCAACTCTGCTATACTTAAAAAAATAAGTTAAGACAAGCATGGTGGCACACACCTTTAATCCCAGCACTCAGGAGGCAGAGGCAGGCGGATCTCTGTGAATTCCAGGCCAGCCTGGTCTATGTAGAAAGTTCCAGGCCAGCTGGGGCTACGGGAAGACCCCATCTTAAAAAGATTTTTTAAAAGGTAAATATTGACTAAATGTAGGATCTTCCTAAGGGCTAGACTGAGATTGCTAGAGTCTTCATGGTCAGTATGATAGAGGTACAAAAAACCATGGTGGACCTGAGTCTACTGGCCTCTCAGCATGGTTAGCAGGCTTTCATCTAGGGGTTACTTGGATCTGGGGAGGGTTTCTATAATCTCCTGGTGTGCTAGATAGCTTCAGTTGTTAACTTGACACACCTAAGCAGAAGGACCCTCAACTGGGGAATTTCCTCTATTGGACCAGCCTGTGGGCATGTCTGTGAGGCATTTTCTTGATTGTTGAGTGCTGTAGAAGGGCCGAGCCCACTGTAGATGATGCTAGGCCTGGGTAGGTGGTCTTCAGTGGTACAAGCTGAGCAAGACTAGAGAAACAAGCTAATAAAGCAGTGCTCCTCCACGGTCTGTGCTTCAGCTTCTGCCTCTAGGTTCCTACCTTACTTGAGTTCTTGCCTTGGGTTCTCTCAGACATGGACATGGAAGTGTCAGCAAAATAAACCGTTTCCTCCTCAAGTTGCTTTTGGTCAGTGTTTTTTCACAGGAACAGAAACCAAACTAGGATAATTGGTAGGAATGACTCACTGTGCCTAAATCTGGTGAAACATGATGACTTCAGCTAAACACCTGATTTCTTTCTAGAAGTCTGGAATTTTGGTATGGGCTAGGCAGTCAGTATGATGCTCTCCCCCCAAAAAGCCTGTGGACTGGGTCTTCAGTGAGGTTCCTTGGTCAGCAACATTTCAACATGGCAACTTATTGCTGAAGGAATTGAGCACTGTGTCACTTCAGTGGGTGAGGACTCAGACCTTGCACTTGGTTTCCCTGGACTTGCTCCAGGAGCCTTTAAGTTCTATGTTTGCTTTGTACATTTCTGGTGTAATAAATAATACTCCTGAGTACAACAATATGCCAAAGATCTCCTAGGATGTCATTCAACCCCGGGGTAGTCTTGGCTCAACCACTGCATTGAACCTGTTATCTAATGTGAGTCCATAATTTCCTCTAATTTGCAAGGCACAATTCAATGGAGCTATTACAGAAGCAACCTAAATGTCAGCGCCAAAAGTAATATAAAAAAGACAAAGTCTTTCCAGTCACAGAAATAGAGGTGGTTAGAAGCTTAGGATCCTTTGTAAAGCCCATAGCCTTTGAGTTTGAGGTTCATCTCCCCACTGAGAGCTACTAGAAAAGCACATACAGGGCAGAATGAATGTTCATTAAGCTGGATTATTAAATCTGAGATAAGTAAATGTTTTTGGTCAATCCTTATTTAAAATCTACTCAAATATTCCCCCAACTAAATTTGTTCACTCAATTAATGTGTGTTGTCCAATAAACGTTACATTTTCTTAAAACGGACAATAAGCAAAAATAGACAGTTACACATGGTAACAAATATCACAGATAAACAGGTGATGAAATGGACTAATAACTGGGAAAGAAGCAGGAAGGGCCAACCTGCCAACTACTGTCAGCTTAACCACCACCTGTTATAAAAGTCAAGGAGTGAGCAAACCAAGTCAAGTTTTTCGATGTTCAGCCTGAAAGACCTCTACTGGGAAGAATCTAAGAAGAACATTAGGACAGGACTGATTCTGGAGAGCTAGACTTTAAGTTGTCATCACTTCATGAGATACAGAATTCAAAAGTAGAGAAGCTACACTACCACTAAGTTCTTTTTGATTCCTCTGCCTCAAAAACCCACCCCCTTACCTCTCCTTTTTCCTAGGTCACATTGTTTTTTGGTCTTTTTTGAGACAGGGTCTCTCTAGCCCCAGCTGGCCTGGAACTCACTATAAAGCCAGGCTGGCCTTGAACAGACAGAGATTCACCTGCTTCTGCCTCCCGAGTGCTGGGATCAAAGGTATACGCCACCATGCCTGGCCCTAGTTCAAATTCTTAAGAGCCCCTTTTGTTGGACCCTTCAACCTTTGATTTCTTGTCCTCTAAAATTCATTTATTCATCTTACAAACATTTTCTGAATGTTTATCAGGGTTTATCAGGTACTTAGCTAAGTATTGGCAATAAAGAGCAGTAAAATACAGACTTTGCTCTATTAAAATTCCAGGCTGGGCATGGTCACACATGCCACCATGGTCTACATATAACTTCCAGGCCAGCTGGGGTGATAGGGAGACCTGTCTCAAAAAGAACCCCCCCCCCAAAAAAAAAACTGTTTATTAGAGGCCATAGTTTAAACTATTTCTTCATAGACCAGGCACAAGCAAAGGAGACCAAATCAAATGGAGTCACTCATGCTAAGTGCCATATGATGAGACTGAAACTTTTTTTGTTTTTGTTTTTTGAGACAGGGTCTCCCTGTGGTCTCAGCTGGCCTGGAACTCCCTATGCAGCCCAAGTTGGCCTTAGTCTCACAGAGATCTGCTTGTGAGACCCTCCTACCTGTGCTTCCCTGAATGCTGTGATTAAAGGTGTCCCCCATGATGTCCAGCTCTCAAACCAAAACTTTAAGCAAGCAGGTAAATCCCTAGACTGGCTTATCCTAAAAATGGGAAACTCACAGCAACCAATCAGAAAGAACATAGGCAACTTTTGCTGGTTATAATAAAGTAACCTGCTGTAACTAGCTGTTAGCCAGTCTACTCTGATTGTTCTTCCACTGTTCCTTATAAAAGTCAATCACTCTATTAGACCCAGTAGAACACTTTATTTTTATAGAATTCTATTTTACAGAATGAGATATTGCCTGATTCTGGAACCATAAATGTCACTTAAATCATTAAGCATGTCACGATTTCTCCAAGATGCTTATAGGATAGAATATGATCAGTTTTTACTGAACCAAGTTTTGTGCCAGACACTGTACATCTGTTACTTTTTGCAACAATTCTGTGAAATAGGTATTTGTCTTCTGTAAATAAAGAGGCACAAATCAAATATGTTTTGAAGTGACATATCTGATTCCCAAAATGTATGCTCTTTCCAATAAACGTGGGAAATTAAAATATGCTATACTAAGTTCTAAAAAATGAATTCAAAGTACCACAGAAGCTCTTAGGAGAAGCACTAACAGCTAGAGGCTGACTTGACTTTAAAGGAAAAGATTTACTTTTTATTTTATATGTATGAGTGTTTTGTCTGCATGTAGGTATATGCACCATGTGTATTCTGGTGCCTGAGGAAGCCAGAAGAGGGCATCAGATCCCCAGGAACTAGAGTTATAAACCATTTTTAGCCAGTCCACAGTGCTGGGAACTAACCAGGGTTCTCTGTAAGAGCATCAAATGCTCTCAACTACTAAGCAATCTCTCCAGCCCAAGTTGGCTTTTTAGGAGATAATTCTGGGTAAAATTGTAAGTATTAAACTAGAGAGGAAAGTGTTAAAGTCAAATATATCATGTCAGAAGAGAATAACTCGACCACAGACACAAAGGGATTAAGAAAGCACGGTAAGGAAACAAGAAAGGAAGTATAGTACAGCTTGTAACTTGAGAAAAAACTGGATATTACATAAGAATGACAACATGCTACACTAAGGGACCTGAACTTCAAGCTTAAGATTAAGGCAAGCCAACTGGAGGGTTTTAGGAATAACTTTTTCAAATGTTTTATGAAGAGTTATGTTTAGTTACTGTCTGAGAAATCTTCATTAACAGAAGAGTAGGCAAAGACATGCAAAAAAATTCAAAGAAAAGAGCCCTTAAATACTTGAAAAATGCGCAAAAATTCACTCATTACAAAGAGTAGATAAAAACCACACTGACTCCCCATTCTTGCCTACCAGACTAGCAAAAATCAAAATTTTCAAAACAAATTATTTTGGTGAAGGAGAAGGAAAACAGGCCCCCTAGTATACTGTATCTTAAAAGAATCCATTTCATGATATGTAAATTACATATCAAGAATGTCATTATAAAAAAATACCAAGTATAAAAAAGTGGTTGATACATTTTCTAGCCCTGCTGCTGAAATGGAAATGGTCCAGAACCAATGTTATCCAAATGCATCAAGTACCAACAGCTTCCAATAAATTTCCTGCTAAAAGAAGTCTTGGAAGAATTAACTAATTCCAAATTGAACACAGGGAGAAATGAGGATGATTCAGGGAAGCAGGACATGCATCATAAAGCAACGAAATCTCCCAACATGAATGAAGTTATGGCCAAAGCACACAGGAGACATCTTGCAAGAGCGTGTACTAAATCTTAAGTATGACTTGGGTGGACTAAGGCACAGTGCATAAGTGAAAACCTGTGAGTTCATATCTGTGGAACAAAAAGAAACTTCAAGTTTGTGCTATCTGAGGCAACTATTAACTCCTTTCTTTAAAAATGTTAGTTAAAAGGAAAGAGGCAAGCATTTACCCTTGTTTTTTCAATATGAACTGAATTTTAGGATGATAATACAAGTTAACAAAATTAAGGTTTCTTTGCAGCAGAATATCACCCAATGACCGTAGAAAGCATGACAAAATTAGGAAAATCTAATTTTGCAAACTTTAATGAAATATGGATTCAGACAAAACTGGCATTAAAACTCTCGGATAAACTGGTTGATACAGAATAACTGCATAATACCAAAGTAATGCTGTAGTTTGTAGTTAAGAGGGGGCTAATTAAATGCAATGAAGAAATCACTTATCATCTTAATTTGATATAACTCTCAGCTATAATAAAATATTTTGAATACAACATCCAGAGCATAAGAGGCTGTGGCATGTGCTCATCGGTAAATGAGACACCTCTATCACTCTCTCTCCTTTCAAGCCTCAGGGATAATTGTGGAGGATGGGCTGGAAGACAGTAAGAGCCAGTGGTCTGGGGTAACTACCAGGGAACAGTGTTTTCCAGACACAGCAGGGCAGTTATAAATACAAACTCACTATCAGTTGTGACAGCTCGAGCAAGACCTGCACCAAGCAGACAAGGTCCCAGCATGGAGAGGGTAGGTGGACATGGTGTCCCACCCTCGCTGACAAGCTACTGGCAACTGACAGGTGCTGGGAGAGAGAGAATCAGTAGTTTTTAAGGGTGTGGCCCCTAGTAGGTCAACCATTCTCCAGTGGACAGCTACACACCCAAGAGTAAATGGACAGCACAAGTTGAACTCAATGGGTTTAAAAAAAGAAAAAAAAGAAAAATGACACAAAATTGGTGGATAAGGAACCAGGGTAGATCTGGAAGGAGAGGTCTGTGTGTAAACATTCTAAAATATATTACATAAAATTCTCAAAGAATTTATAAAGAGACGAGGAAGTAAAAATTTAATTCACCAACTCTTTTAGAGACAACTTCCAGTTTACAGAAACAAGGGATAGAGAAATAAACTAAAGGATACCATAAGGAAGCCATCAGATAAATATGAGCAGTCTATATGTAAACTTTTCTATTCCTTACAAATCAATATTATAAATAAAAATTATGCTAAATGAAAAGAAATTTAAAATATAATGTTCTGAGGCTGTATGTGGTTCTGGAATGGAAAAGAATTTTGTTTAAAGAACATTCTGGAATTAGCTGAGGATGCACCAGATGAAATGAACATTTAATGAAAAGCTGATCTTCTGAAGAAACAGGATATATTATCTCATTTTCATTTTAAAGTCTATGCAGAACAAATCTGTATGTATATGCCTCCAAAGAAGTAGAGCAATCATTTCTGACCTGTGAGAAGATGGGTTTTTAATTCTTATTTTCTAGTTTTCTTCCCACTGCGTATATACTACTTTTATATTAAGAATTTTTTTTAAAGATCACAGCTCCATTATGAATGATCCAAAATAGAAGTACAAGTTGGATGATACCGTGTAGAGTAAACTTCAGGCAGGGTCATCAGGAAACACCAACTGCTGCCTTTCTAGCTAGTATAAGCTTAACAACTACTTGTTGAAACAAACAAGTAAACCAAGTCAAGTTCTGCGGTATTCAGACTAGAGACCTCTCCTGTGAATAATTTCAATGCTGCATCAGGAAAGTGATGATCTTAGAACAGTTATCTTTTAGGCTTCAAATTTCATTTCTTCTACACTTAAACTATGCTTGGATGAGATTATTTTTGCTGAACTGGCCAAACTTTTACTCTTAGTATCTTCTTGTCCTTGTGCTTAGAGCACTTCTCACAGAGCTTCATATGACTGCCTTGAGTTCTTTGTCCTTGGTAAATTCTCCCCATTACAGTATCAATAATCACACCAGTTCTACCTTCTTAATAGCCTTGTCCTCTCGGTCCCTATTGCTACCGATTTCACCTCATTTCTTCCTGGGACTAAGGTAGGAACCTTTTATCTGAGTTACCCACTTCCAGTCTTGCTCTTTAAACGTACTGGCCACCACTACTACCATAGTAATCTTTATTAGCTCCCACAGATGTACTGCATTTTCTTGATAGATGAGGAAATGGTGTTTGACAAAATTTAGTACCCATTCCTATCGGTAAAGTTTTCACTAGATAGTGTGATTATCGAGGGATTTTTGTTGTTGTTGTTCTTTACTTTTCTACGAGGAAAAATTTGGTCTTTTTTAGGCACACACACATATTTTTTTTTTTTCAACAAAATTGGGAGAGAGTGCCAGGAACTTAGTAAAAGCTGAATAAGCAGAGTCCTTATCCTTCTATTCTGGTGTCAAAGGCTCCCTGAAGCTAATAATCTTGAGAGTTCCCTCCCAGTAAGAGCTAGAACTCACACAGAAACCCAAAGCTCAGAAGGCAAGGCAAAGTGGCCAGGTGTAGGCCGAACTGGTGTTGGGGTGGGGAGATGGAGTGGAGTCTGTAGAAGAGTGGAGGGGCAATGGGCCAGAGGAGTGTGAGGGTTAAATGGGAAGGTCAGAGAGTAGTGGGGGTGAGGGGCGAGAGCCACCAGGACAGGTGAGGGCCAAGGAAAAGGGTGTGGGCTAACAGGAAGAGTGAGAACCCAGGAAAGGGTGCGGGTTGTCTAGGGAGGGCTGAATGGATCCCAGGAAGGGTTGAGGGTTGGCCAGGGAAAATGGGCCCATGGGGAAGGACGAGCCAGGGAGTTTCGGGGGAGGTGAGGGCCTTCCAGAGAGGGCTGGGGTACCGGAGGTCGGGGTGGCTGGGTGGCTGGGGCTGGGGTCCCCGAGGGTGGGTAGCTGGAGCTTGAGTTCCAGAGGGTGGGGTGCCGAGAACTGGGGGTCCGGAGGCAGGGAGTGGGAGCTGGGGCTGGGGTTCCCCCGAACTGAGGTCCCGGAGGCGGGGGGAAGGGCAGTATCAGAGGGCGGGATGCCTGGAGTGGTCTCCGAGGCAGGATGCCCGGGTGCCTGCGGTGGGGTACCAGAGGGCCGGGCGACCGGAACTGGGGTACCGGAGGGACAGGGGCCTGGAACTGGGGCCGCGAGGCGGGGTGGGGCGCCGGTACTGGCGTCCCCGAGACGCGGGGCCTGGGGTTTGGGGCCCCGGGCGACGCGGGTCCGGGAGGCCGCAGGGCCGCACACGACGCCGGAAGCCGCCGCGCCCGCCCGCCCCTCAGCCCGGGGTCGCCCGTGCGAGGCGCCGTTACCGGAGCCGTTGGGGCCCACGATGCAGGTGAACCTCTTGAAGGGGCCGATGACCTGGCGACCCCGCCACGACTTGAAGTTCTCCACGAGCAACACCTCCAGCCGCCCCATGGCTGCGCTCGGTGCCTCAGCCGCTCCTCGTGTGCCGGCGGGAAAAGCGCGGGAAGCGCTTCGCCAAGTCTCGCGATACTAGCGCGCGCGCGAGCGCGGCGTCGTTCCTTAGCAACGGGAGTTGGCGTCGCCCCTCGGTCCGGGACTGTGTGGCTGCCGCCGGGTCGGTGACTCCGGAGACGACAGCCGCGCCGAGCTGCGACTGGAGCTATTTAGGGGCCTTTTCTTGTCACCCCGCGTTCTAAAAGCTCCTGGGCCGCTCGGGGCTTCCTGCCGGCTCCCGGAGCCATGGAGGCCGTGCTGCCCAAGGACCTGCAGCGGGACTTCGCCCTGGCCAAGAGGAGGCACGCGGAGCTCTGCAGGCAGGGACGGATCTTCAACGCCAGGAACAGGCTCATTGGGGTAAGGCGGTGGGGCCGAGAGGGGGCGGGGGCTGGGAGCGGCAGTCCCGTCTAGGCAGGGGCCTTTCGATTGGTGAACCAGGTTTGCTGAGGGGTGCTAGGTCTTTGGGGGAAGGAATTGGCGCTGGGGAGCACTGGCCAGGGCTGTGCAGGAGCCTTCAAATAGGAGCACCATGTTTGGCTGGGGTGCTAGGTTCTTGGGGGAAGCAATAGCTCCATGCACTGACCTGGGAAACCTTAACTGGGCAGCAGTGAGCCAACAGGAGTTGGTAGAGAAAGGATGACAACAACTGTACTCTCCTCCCGAGCCCAGCTTTCTTCGCTGCCTGTCTTCCTGGCAGAACAATCCAGTTGACAAATGCCAGTGGCTACCCTGAGTTGAGTTCAGGAAGTGTTGGGGGCAGGGGCAAGGCAGTCCCTGACCTTGGAGAGCTCACCCCATAGTAGTGAAAGAGGCAGGCTTTAAAATGGTCACAGAGGGTCCGGAGAGATGGCTCAGCGGTGAAGAGCACTGAGTGCTCTTGCAGAGGACCCAGTTTCAGTTCCCAGCACCCACATAGTGGCTCAGAACCATCCATAACTCCAATTCCAGGGAATCTGGCCTCAGCGGGCATTGCACAACACGGGTACACTTGCATACATGCAGACAATACACTCATGCAAATAAAAATAATAAATAAAATATTTAAAAAAATAAAATGGTCACAGAAAATGTAGTGGGACCAGCACCAGCATAGACTGGAGCTTGCAGAGCAATTCAGAGACAGCGCCTCAGAGGAGTGGTGTCCGTGTTAATGAAGAAAGGGGAAGGAAGGTCTGGGGAAAACTGGCCACGCAAGCTGCAGACCCAACCATAAGAGCAAAGGTATCTAAACTGAGAAGGTCTGATGGGTATAAAAGGCAAGTTGTTCATGTTGTGGCCAGATGTAGGAGTATGGCCTACTGAATAATGTTATCTGGCTTTAACCACTCTTCCTGACTTTCCATTCCCAGGGAGACACACAAGCCTGGGATGTTCAAGTTCATGACCAGAAGATAAAGGAAGCAACTGAAAAAGCTAGACATGAAACATTTGGTGAGCATTTCTAAATGTCTCACTCTTTGTTAGGGCCACGTGTCCTCATTTCTTCACAGTAAATAAAAGTAGAGCATCTATTTCATGTGCTGAAGGCCCTGGGTTCAATCCCCAGCATGTGTACAAGCACATGCTCTTGTGTGTCTCACACCTATCATTTCATGTTCTTTCTCAAAAGAAAAGCAGCTTTTTAAAAAATCTTTTTGAGACAGGGTCTCCCTGTAACCCTAGCTGGCCTAGAACTGTCTGTGTAGACTAGGTTGGCCTTGAACTCACAGAGATTCACCTCCCTCTGCCTCCCAAGTACTGGGATAAAAGGTGTACACCACTACACCTGGCCCTGAAAAGCAACTATTTTAAAAAATGTTTTATTTTCTGTGTATGAGTGTATTGCCTGCACACCCATGCTGTGCAGTGCCTGCAGAGGTAAGAAGAGATCCTCTGGAACTGGAGTTACAAACAGTTGTTAGAAGCCATGTGGCTGCTGGAATCCGAACCCAGGTTTTCTGCAAGAGCAGCCTTAAACAAAATCAGTATTTTTCATTGTTTTATTTAAACGATATAAAAGCCTTAAACACACACATGTTCACATTCTCTGTCCCCAAACTCATGATCTTCTATGGAAGATAGATGTTTCTAACAAGTGACATATACATACTGGTTCTCGTGTTTCTGAGCTAACTCAGAGACAGACATAGTTTAGATAGTAGCATTATGGGTCCTAGACTCAGGTTTCAAATAGAATCCAATTTTCCTATCATGGCCAACAATTTCAACAATTGTTAGCACTTTGCCTTTTCAAAACACCATAAAAAATTTTAAAGTAGAAAACAACAGAATATGTAATTGTATATCAAATGAGTATTAAGGGTTTAAAATATTTTAAAATATGGTTAGAAAACACCAACTATGTTATCAGTGGTTCTGTTGGAGTGATTGAATGTGAAGGAAGTTTATTTTCTTTCTATATTTTCCAAACTTTTTACCTTGTTTAATTTTAAAACAATTAAAGCTTAAAAACCAGTGTGACAGACACACATGTGCCCACCACCAGAGTAAATGTCAGTGCTTTGCCGAGTTGGTCTTAGGTATTTTCTTTTAAGAGTGCTTTTTTGGTTGGGTGGTTGGTTGTTGGTTTGAGACAGGATCTCCCTGTAGCCCCAACTGGCTTGGAACTTAAGCAGGTTAGCCTCAATCTCATAGAGGTGCTCCCGCCTCTGCCTCCCAAACGCTGGAATTAAAGGTGCGCTCCAGTACACCCAGCCTGAGTGCTTTTTGAGCATTGTGTTCTATAAGTAAAGCTCACCCCGGCAACCTTCCTCTTTGTCCTTCCTTAGAAGTGTGCATTTCTCACATGTGTTCTTATACTTGTTTTATATATCCACAATAATATAAAGTTCCTTTTTGTGTGTCTGTGTAGTATGTGTACATGTGCTGTATATGATCCTCCTGTCTTCCACACCCACTAAGGCTGTACAAATGATATCCTATCAAACGAACCCCTTTGTAACATGGTTTTGCATTCAGTGTTATATTTTGCAGTTAGTCAGTGGCCTGAGTACACAGCACTGGTTTTAAACACTTCATAACATTTTGTTATCAGTTAACTAGTTATTTTTTATTACCCATATGAATGACTGGTTTTGATCTTTTAAAAAATTTTTGTTAGCATTGTTTTTCTAAAAATAACATTACATTGAAAAGCTTTGATAGGTTAGAGAGTTTGGAAGGGAAGGAATGTCAAGTTCATATGGCAGCAGCTGAGACATTTCACAGTATCACTGAAGTTTGGTTCTAATTGAACGTCTGGAGAAAAAAAAATATCACAGTCTGGGAAGTTAAAAGTGAGAAAAAGTTCTGCAATAACTAAATTGAACTAACTCTCCAGACTTTTGAAGCAGATTCTTTGGCAAGCTCTGCCACAGTGACACTGCATTATGTTCCTAGTACACAGGTGAGAGATGCTCGAGCGGGACTGAGGGGTCAGATTGCTTTATGGGGAGCCTGTGTACCACACAGTGTTCCAACAAACGCTGAAGGAAGAATGTTGTTACCTGCTGTAATGTGCTGTTACTGTTTCCAGGGTTCCTCCTCCAGGTCGTCAACCACTTCCAGGGCAGGCTAACAATCTTTTCATAAGCTGACTGCCCGCGCAGGTTTCTTTAGGCTTTGCCTTTCCTAGCCTTTGCTCTTTTTTCAATTAAGTTGCTTGTGATTTTTAAAAACTTATATATATATATATATTTTTTTTTTTTAATTTTATGATTATGAGTGTTTTAGCTGCATGTGTGTCAGTGCACCCATGCCCCAAAGAAGCCCGAAGACAGCCCCAGATTCCCTGGAACTAGACTGATGGATGGTTGTTCACCATGATGTGGGTGCTGGGAACCAAGCCCCAATCCTCTGCAAGAGCAGCCAGTGCTCTTAACCACTGAACCCTCTCTCCAGCCCCATGTTTGTGATTTCATAGTCAATTTGTAGGTGCCTTTTATATATGCTAGAAATTGATTCTTCTTAAAAATTTTATTTATTGTTATTATATATATGAACATTTTGTCTGCATGTGTGTAAGTGCACCTGTGTCATGCAATGCCCGTGGAAGTCAGAAGGGGGCATCAGATCTCCTGAAACTGGAGTTACAGATGGTTGTTAGCCACCATGTGGTGCTGGGACTCAATCCCTGGAAAAGCAGCCAGTACTCTTAATCCAGTCCCTTAAATGATTATGTAAGGATTTGGAAGTTTTGTCTTCGATAGTCATTAGTATGTATTTTTATAGTGGATTGGTTTTATGTATCATAAACTCATGTGTATGTTGAATGTTTTCTAGCTGCCGAAATGAGGCATAATGACAAAGTCACATGCATACTGCAGGACCGGGAAAGGAGAGACCGGAAACAGCTCTTCAGAGCCATCACTGACTTCCAGCAGAGCTTTCAGAAGCCAGAATCTCGCCGTGAATTTGATCTGTCTGACCCCCTATCCCTTAAGAAAGATCTTCCAGCCAGGCTGTCAGATAATGATACCCGGAATACCATATCAGGAATGCAGAAGTTCATGGGAGAGGATTTAAACTTTCAACAGAGGAAGAGGTTCCAGGAGGAACAGAACAGAGAATGGTCTTTGCAGCAGCAAAGGGAGTGGGAGCAAGCCCGTGCCCAGCACAAGCTCGCAGGTACCTCAAGAGAAGAGATGAGTTTATTTCAAACCTTTGTAGGAGGTCAACCATTACTGCAATTTTTGCAGTTGGTTTTTTAAGTTCTATGCATGTGCATAGCTGGCTTGGCAGGGCACAAGCATCAGCCTCAGCCCTGGAAGTGGGTAGATCCAAGCATGTGTCCATAGCACTGAAAACACTTTTGGAGCACTGTGTGAGGTCCCAGCTGGGTGCTGGGGCTTAGGTAGTTCGGATGCATCCCTGCCCTCATTCTGCTCACAGTCTGCCAAGAAGGTAAGTGGAGAAATGTAGTCTTCCAAGTCTGCTGGGCACTGGAATGGAGTGGGGTCCCGGTCAGGTTCTCACCAGGACTCACCAGACCCAGGGAAGCCTCTTGATGAGAGGATTGAGGACAGCCCAGTGAGTTCTGCCTCCGTGGAGGCCATCAGGGCACAGCCCCACAGCCCCTCCTTAGCAGGAACTCAAGACCCATCTGGACAAGTCCTGGTGGCCGAATAAGGACGGGCAAATGAGCTGGGTGGGAAGAAGTCCTCAGCTACTCCTGTCTGCTTGTTTTTCTTTCTCCTCACTCAGCTTGGCCCCCTCCCAGCCTCTTTATTCCTTGAGCCAGGACTCCTCCATGGTCCTTTCCCTCCCCACCTCCTCCCAGTAGACCTGTGTTCACCTTGTCCACTGTAGCTGCTCTGGGCAACCTTGTGCACAATCTTCATGCCACCCAATCTCAAGTCAGTTCTCAAGCTTCGTCATCGTCCTCCTTGAAGTTCTCGTTTGTTTTGGCCTCCAAGGTGGCTTTCACTCTGGGTCCCTCAGCTGGATCTGCTTTTCTTCCTCCATCATTTTCCCACTAAGAGACTCCTTCTTCCCTCATCAAACCAACAATCTGAGAGGCAGCCACCTTCAATCTTGTCCCTTCTGTCTCCTGCCTGCATCTTGAGCTGCCCAGTTCTAACTATCCCTTCTGTCATTACATAGATAAGGCATCATTTTTTCTCACCTGGATGGGCCTCTGCCAGTGGCTTTTTAACTGTCCTTTCCTCTCTGGTCCGTTCCTAACATGGTGGGCAGAATGATGCTTCTCAAACAGCACCAGGTTGAGTGGTGGTACACCCACCCCTCCACTTCAGCTCTTTCACGTCTTCATGGGACGTGGAATAGGATGTAGACTCCTCCCATAGTCCACAGGCCCTACGAACTGGGCCCTGCACATAAACATCAACCTAAGTAGCCGCCCTATTAACATGTCCCAAACATTTGGGTCTCCTCAGATCCTTTCCCACCTCAAAACCTTTGCATCTTTAGTCCTTCAGGTGTCAACATGTCCTCCTAGAGAAGCAGCCTCTTCACCCTCCAGCTCCTAAGCCAAACATTCTCAGTATTCCTTACAGCCTCCTCTTCCTCTACAGATTATCAGACTGTGTACTAGTGCATCTGTTTGGGGGTCATGTGCTTATTACTTTTACCTCCTTGATTCAGAGTTGCAGGAAGATAGAAGTCCCTGTTGTTTCTGTGTCTGTGTCTTCAGCCGAGTGAGGTCCAGACTAGGCCCTTGACCACCACTCTCTGTTAGGGGGTCAAAGGACAAATGAGGAGTGAGCTAAGTGGGGGTGAGCAGAAGCCAGGAAGTCAAGGCACAGGGGTCTGGTCCTTTAGGACTGGGTGTAGCTCAGTGATGGGTACTTGCCTAACTAGCATGTGTGAAGCCCCGGGTTCCATCCCCAACACCACAAAGAAGAATCTATGGTCTTTGTTTTTGGAGATGATGAGGAGACCCTCAAAACACAGATACAGAAACCAGAATCTTCTGATCAATAGCTTTTCCATGATCCCTGGACACCAGTGCCATGCCTCACCGGCAAGGGCATGGAGGCCCAGAGGCTGAGCAATAGTTGCTGGTGGCAAAGCTGAACTATGGGCTGGAAGCCTGCTGTTTGTGATTCCAGATGTCTGTGTTTCACTCCTGGTACCCTCCACTCTTGACTCCTTGTCCTCATTTCCCTGACAGAGTCCTGCTGCCACTCCACAGATCTGCGACCTAGCACTCTGCTCTGGGTGCTCCAGATAGACCAGGAATAGGAAGGGGCACCCCATTGACCTACCCTAGGACTTCAGCGGACACCACTAATCCTTGGTAGATATTACTGTAAAGTTTGGCTCATCGTGAGACCCAACAGAAGCAAATGGGAGACTCCCGCCTGGGTGTGGCAGGACCAGCTAGCCTCCTCCAGACTTGGGAGTGGAGAAACTAGCAGCAGGATGGAGTCTGGGCGGGGTTTTTAAAGGAGAGCAGAGACATGCAGGACAGTTTAATGCTGTGGACCAGTGAATGGTATAAGGAGGGAGCAGTTAAAACACCAGGTGGCTGTCAGTGTCAGGGAGCAGTGCAAATGGCGATTGTGAGTCCTGGAATGTCTAACTGCTAGAGGGCTTCTCGTCAGTGATATCTCACAATTACCAATCCACAGTGATCACTGGTACCGACTGAATGCAAGATCTGAGAGCTCTAATTAAATCATCTAGCTGTCCTAGAACCCATGAGGCAGATGGTCTCCCTGCTTCCCCCCCGCCCCCTGCTTCCTGGAGGAAGGCATGGTGAGAGGTGAATATGTGAATGACCAGGCCACAGGTGGCACTTGGGGTGGGTATGCTGAGGCTGATGGTGTCCTGTCTCCTGGCAGAGGATCTCCACACACAGACAAGACTCCAGTTTGATGAAACGGTCAAGCACCTGCAGAAGCTGGAAGCGTCCACCAGGAAGGCAGTCTGTGCAACTGTGAAAGAGTTTAACAAGAAGCAGGTATGCATGCCCAGGTTTGTGTGTGAAGGGGAGGGCTAGTGCACAGCAGCTTCCTGGGCTCCCAAGTGTTTAGGGGTCCCAGGCTCATTCTGCTCATGCCACTACTTCTGACAAGGGGGCCACCCATTATAGAGGTGAGTGAGACTGATCTGGCCTCCCTCCGCTCAGAATCTGGGAGGGAAAACTGCAAAACTCAGCATGCAAGCTGAGCAGGCAGCTCGCCTTCCTAAACCTCTAGAACACGAGGACAGGAGCATCTGTCAGGTGAGCACTCCTAGATCTGGGCTGGTCATAGTGTTCATCCTGTCGTGAGCTCAGTATTAGAGCAATGGGCTGAAGTGGCTCTTCACTCTGAAATTAGACCTCCTCCTCTGGAATCTTTTCACTTGGAGTTCTCCAGTTCTCGCCACTTTTGGCGTCTGTGCAGGATTACCCTGCGCTGAACCTTGTTTCACTCCTACCTCCAGCTCTTTGCTAGCATGTATTTTACACAGCTGTGCAGTAGCATGGTATGAGCTAAATACACTGGACATGCAAAAAAAAAAAATTCATGATAGACCATGCAGTCAAAACCCCAGAAAGGCCTGGCCAGTTCAGAGAGGGCTGGTCTTCAGCAGTGGGAGAAGAACAGGAAGGCAAAAGCTGCTGTGATGAGAGGGACCCAAAGGTGAAAGAAGCACCCAGAGGCCGGGCTCACCAATCAGCCAGCACTGGGGCTCTTAGAGAAGACCCAGTCTTTGCCTTTTGATTTTTGAAGAGCTCGAGGGGACATATTTTCTCCAGACCCCACTGTGGATGGTTATCAGAATGGAGCACAGCTCCATCCACTCTCTCCTGCTCATTCGTAAATTCAGCAGGTATGTACTGAGGCCTTCCTGTGTGCACCTGAGGGGTTCTTATGGAACCACCTCATTCATGGCTTTGCTCATTCTTTCATTACACACTGTTGAGTAGCTACAGACCCCGGCAGCAACCTGTGTTGTTTGTGAGGTAGCACCCTTCACCAGAGCCCTGCCCCAGAGGAGCTGTGCTTCTGTTCTTCCAGCTCTGGTCCTGAGTAAAATTAGGCTTTGTCAGTTAACCAAGGACAATTGAAAGAAAATTCCACAGTAGGTGTAATGATGCACACCTATGATCCCAGCACTCTAAAGGATGTGATCAGAGGATGGTGAGTTCCTATCCCCCTAGAAGAGAATATTCCAGACAAGCCATTAGCAGCAAGGGAACAGTGATAACTGCTTATTTCATAAAGATGTGGTGTGACATCGGGGTTTAGCACATGGGCTCCAGAGGCCCCCTGCAAAGATCAAAGCAAGGTTCTTTTCTGTAGCCTTGGGCAGTCCTTGAAGGTCTGCTTTATCATCTGCAAATGGGGATAGAGGTAATACCCACCTTACCCAGCAGCATGCACTACACTTGTTGGGGTGGGGGACACCCCAAATCTCAGTGGCTTTCCATACAAAGCCAGTGTCCTTTTCATGTTCTATGTCCATTCCAGGCTGGCTGGATCAGAGCAGCTGCCAGGGGAGGATTGCAGCAGCCCCAAAGGGAAGGAATGTGGCAGGTCCCATGTATGTCCTGCCGGGAGCTTGCATGGCTGCCCCTGCTCACATTTTGTAGGGCAGAATAAGCCTCTAACCAGGCCTGCTGAGTGTGCAGAATGTCACCGTCAGCAGCAATGGCTATCACACTTGCTCATATTAAATCTCATATCCGTGCGGTGTGTTAGAACGGTTTAGCCCATCATCAGGACTCTATAAATGGTAGCTATTTGTTTTGTTTTGGAGACAGGGTTATCTTGTAGCCCCAGCTGGCCTAGAACTCTATGTAGACCAAGCTGGTCTCAGTCTCACAGAGACCCGCCTGTCCCTGCCTTCCAAGTGCAGGGACTAATGGCGTGTACCACCATGCCCAGTGGTAGCTGTTATTTTTAATCCTGGCTCTAACTCCCTGCTAGCGCAAGTCAGTGTTCAGTAGGTCTGCGGAGAGGCCTGATTAATGCTGTCTAATTGAAAAAGAGAGACTGCGAAGGGACACCCAAGCACTACATGGCAAGTATTTAAATTCAGTCCCGTCTGCTGCAATAACAGTGCTGGGTGACAGATGCAGCGGCCTCTCTGGAGCGCCTGTCTTACAAAGTGCTCTGCCTGTTCCTCTCTAACAAGAACAGGCAACTCTAGTGCACATCTCCTAATCCATCTCTCAGTCTGACAGAGAAGTATCTGCAGCCCATGAGGTCAAGTGACTGACTATGGGTTGGTCATTCAGCCTCCTTGCCTCCAAGGTTTGAGCAGGAATTTATCTGTATTAGAGACTATGGTGAGAGCCACCAAAACTGCTGAGATAATGCTGTGCTTCCTCCTTTAGAAGTCAGCATTGTGGAGGCTCACAGATGTCCAAAGATTTGGGGGACCAGGACATGGACACAGAGCCCTGCCCTGAGGTGGGGACAAGACAGGGGCAGTTCTCTGCTTTAACAGATTGCTGCAGAGATCCACAACTCTATACTCACCTCTTGGGAGCAACCCAGAGTCCAGCCACTGTCCAGCAGTGCTCTAGCAGCCAGGAGTCCCCAGCCCATCTCACATCCAGGCAGGACAAGCCTGTCCTCCTGTCTCTGGGCATCCCTGCAGCCAGGCCAAGTAGGAGGTTTTGACCTACAAGTCACTCCAGCATTGTCCTCTGGTCCTCCACTGTGTAGGCTGCAGAGTCTGCAGAAAGGAAAAGGCAAGAGAAGCAACAAGAGCAGGAGGACAACCTGGCCGAGATCTCCAGCCTGCTGCACGGGGACCTGCTCTCTGAGAACCCGCAGCAAGCCACCAGTTCCTTGGGGCCTCACTGTGTGGTCCTCGACCGCTGGAAAGGCATGAGCAGGGAGCAGCTGGAGGAGATCCGCTATATTCAAAAGCAGCAAATCCAGGAGAAGCTGGTGAGAGCCCCCTCCAAGTCCAAGGCTGCCTCTGTGGCCCCTCGAACCACCCACACCCTGCTCCTGCATCCGGCCTCAGCCGGCTGCCACTCAGCCTGAGCTGCCTCTCCTCAGGGAGTTTCCATTCTGCTGACAGAGCCAGAGACTTGGCCGCAGATGACCTGTGAGAGGCAAGAGTGGAGGATGCCTGCAGGCCTTCTGGAGGGTGGAGGTAGTGGGGGGCAGGGTGGTAGGATGGGGCGCCACTCCCTCCACAGGGACCCAGTGTCTGCCTCTGGTGGGCTCTGCCTCACAAGGGTCTGGAACACATGTCAAGGGCTAAAATGCAGAATTTCAGGGACCACACTGCCCTCCCCCACCCGCATGGTGACCCTGTTGCCACTGGGTCAGCCTGCTCAGGGCCTCCACAGGTGAGCCCCACATTGGACAGCTTGCTGGGGTGGTGTCTAGGTGTTAAGCCAGCCTGAGAACCCTCCTGAGGACCTGATAGGGAATACCCCATGCTCAGCCTGGCTGATACACCGTGGGAGCCGAGCCCCTTCTGTGAGGGCAAGATGGAGCTGGGCCATAGGCTGAGGACAGGATGGGGTCACCGTCCTTCCAAGCCTCAGTTTCCCTATCTGTAAGAGCAAGAGGCCAGGACTGATGAACCCCTGAGGCTCCTGTTCCCTGAAGGAAGGTAGTGCATTACCTTTCCTCCTCCCAGAGGCTCCAGGAAGAAGAGCACCAGCGCAGCATGGACTGGGACCGGCGCCGGATCCAGAAGGCGCGTGCCAGCCTACTGCATGAGCGACAGCAGCAGCGCCTGCAGCGGGGCCTGCGCAAGGCTCTGGACTGCAGCAACCTCAGTCTGGCCAGAGAGCAGCATTCACAGTGAGTGCTGGGCACCTCGCATTTGGCACTGGGGACCTCAGGCAGATACAGACTAGGTGGACAGATCCACAGATCACTGTGTGTACCTCAGGTGCCTGAGGGGCACTGGGTCACCTGGGGAGTGAGGAAGGCTTCTTGGAAGAGGCTTCATGGCTGAACCCTGGGACAGAATCATGGCAGCCCACCTTGGAATCTCTCCAGGCATAGGGAAGACGGGCTCCCAGGCTCTTTGACATGCCAGAGTCTCCTGGGTACAGGTAGAACCTCAGGAGCCGTTCCAAGATGCAGTCATGCTTGATAAACTAGTAACCTAATACTGGGTAATGTGTATTTACCACACTAATCCTCCACCCCGAGCTGGAGCTCAGAAGGAAACCAGGGCCTGCTCCAGATGGAACTCTGGTGGGTCTGTGGTAACTTTAGCTGGGGCCTGAAAGGAGCGCTCAGACATGACCTGGCATAGTACAGTCCCACGCCCCAGGCCCTCCTCTGACTTCAGTGCCGCCTCTGAGGAGACGTGGAGGGGGGGGGTATGTATTCCTGTTCTAAGCTCACGAGGGTTGGAGTGGGTTCTGTGGGGTGAGGATAAAATGCCTGTAGGCTTCACCCCACATATTGCCTGTCTCTTTTTTTCTCCTCTTATTATTAGGAAAAAACAGATGGATGAAGCCTCTAGAAGTCAACCCAACGAAGATTATTTCTCACAGTTTAATACAAGAAGCCGGTAATAGAAAAGCCTTCCTTTTGCCTGCTTATGTTAAAATGTGGTACCAAAGAGTCATCATTATTATTATTTTTTGTTGT
This sequence comes from Eospalax fontanierii, assembly GCA_035773235.1. Lineage (NCBI taxonomy): Eukaryota > Metazoa > Chordata > Mammalia > Rodentia > Spalacidae > Eospalax > Eospalax fontanierii. The sequence continues at coordinate 74,775,966 of CM069537.1, forward strand.
TACTGGTTTTTTGTGGTTGTTTTCTTTTCTGTTTTGAGACATGGCCGCTGTGTATCCCAGGCTGTCCTGGAACTCGCTACATAGACCAAGCTGACCTCGATCTCATGGAGAGCTACTTGCCTCTGCCTCCCAAGTGCTGGAATTAAAGGTGTGCATCACTGCGCCTGGTTCAGAGTTATTCTTATTTTAAAGCGAGCGTGCTCCTTGGTGTGGAAGTCTCCTTCCGCTCTCGTCATTCTGGGGGTGTGTGCCCTCTGCCTAGCTCTGCTCTGAAGGTCTCCAGTGTAGCTACAGGCACAGGTGGGTCATTCTAGAGAGGATATCATGGGGCCTGTGTGCTACTCATGTTCCGGGTCTGGCTGCTGCAGCGGGGAGCCCTTGGGACTGCTAACTTCAGTGAGCATGGTAAGCACTGCTCCACACGTGCCACGAAGCAGTAACTAGTTTAGCTTGTTGAATTCTCACCACAGAGGGAGGCTGGCACCTTTACCACTCCCATTTTTCTCACTGAAGAACCTCAGTTACAGGTGCACAGCTGGCTTATCAGAATCCTCCACTAGGAAGTGTCAGAGCTCAGAACTGAACCTCTACACCCCAAACACCCCCAGTGAGAGTGACTTCCACAAAGCATGCGGAGAGTCTGTTTCTTACCCTAGTGAAAGCAAGCTAACCTAGAAGCCCTGCTCTGCTGACTGAGAAGGCCCCAGTGCTCTCTGCTGATTATTTGGCCTGCCTCATCACCATGCATCTCTTGTCTTGGGGTGTAGGCCTCTAATCTAGCTCCCACCCTGTGCCACACCCTGCTGTCAGACACTGGGGAGTGCACAATAGCTACCTTCAATTCTCACTCTGACTTGGCCTTCTTCCAGCAAGGGTGGGAGACCACCACACATTCTCTAGGATTTAGGCCATCTTTGGCTGCTACCAGCACACCACCTGCCGGGCTTTCAGGAAGGCTGGACCATTCTTGAACGGAGGTTACCAAGGCACTAAGGCACTGTGCCCTCCAGGGCCATCACTCCTGGTGGAAATGTGAGCAGTACACTTGGAGGTCTGTCCTTACACATACCTGTCTGGGCCCAGAGCTCAGTTGTAGTCAATGAAGTGGCCCAGGATGTTTGGACAGTCGCAGTACCCAACCACACCTCACCATGAGCCTCTTTCCCCTGGGTCCCTCCACTCTGCCTATGCCTTTGTCACAAAACTGCTGTTCTAGCCTGTGCCATCCTTAGGGATTCCTCCACCCTATGAATGGCTCCAGCCACAGGTGGACTAGGTCTTTTCTATTTTTCTGGAGCAACCTGGAATCCTGTGGTTCTGACCAAGACATTGCCAAAAGTCCAGGGAAATCAAAGGACCCCCATCTGAGAAGACTCCAGCCTCCCCCCACAAGACAGTTCCTGGAGCCACCTCTGCAGGCTGCACTGTGCCCACCTGTACTCAAAGGCAGTATACTCTCTTTGGGTAGCTCCACTGCCAAACCCAGGGTACCCACCCCTGGGACTCAGCCCTTATTTCCTAAGAAGGAGCTGCTGATTTCTGGAGTGCCTCAGGGGACAGGAACACTCCCCTTGGGAAAAGGGTGGGATGTGGCTGTGCTTCTAGGGAGTGGGGCTAACTAAGCGCCATGAACTGGGCAGCTTCGACAATAGCCGTTTTCAGTTCCTTAGAGCACGAGGGCCAAGTGGTGGAGATGTCAGCTGAATGCTTTCTCACAAAGCAGTGACGGGGACTTCCTAGTTCTCTCTGATATGTTTCTTGGTGACCTTTGGTGGATGGCATCCCCTGCTCTGTGCCTGCTCTGTGTGTCTGTGTCCAGATTCCCCTCTTCCTAAGGATACCACTCGCAGGGAGATAGGTCTACTCTAATAGCTTTCTGCTAAGGTTACAGTCTGAGCTGTTGGGGGTCGGGGCACAAGTTGCCCTGTCACAGAGTGAAGTGCTGAGGGGAAGCATCCTGCTGAAAGGCCACTGGGACTGACAGCCCGTGCTGGTGGTGTGTCCTGTTTTTGAGGAGAGAGAGATGTAGGAGGCAGTTCCACTTCACTCCCTGGGCAGGAAAGCGCCCCTAACCCAGCAGATTTGAGAGTAGAAGTGCATCCCTGCAGGGGAGTGCAGAGTGCAATTGTACGTGAACACGTGTCAGAAGGGAGACATGCCAGGAGGCCACTGCAGCCGTCTGTGTCCCTATGCGTGGGCCCAGTGTGGAGAGGCACACTTCACCCTTGATTTCCAAAAGGGCCTCCTTTATTACGTGAACTGAATCATTGTAAACTGTGTATAAAGATCCTAGCAGAAGGCCAGGCTTGAAAACCCATTTGTTTGCATTATGTGCGCCCTCTGCTGGTGACCATCAGCACAGCAATTCCCTGTGGTTCACGGAGTAACAACCACAGAGCTTCAGACACAGTGCTGGGTAAGTTACAGGAAGGCCTGGCAACATCACTGTAGTTTGTGATCATTCCAAGATAAGTGATTTCCCACAGTGTAAAAGTAGATCCTGGACCCAGGCATGGGCCCTCTCCGTTCTTTTCTGAGTGGCTTGATAGGGTGTCACATACCTAGCAGACAGGCCCCAGAGGGCTTTTGCTTTTGTTTTCTAAATTTTATTCCCGCTATTTTTACAAAAAACTTCAAGCACAGAACAGCTGAATATACTGTACCGCATGTACCCACTGCCGCCGTCTGCAGTCAATATTGTGTTGTCTTTGTTTCATCTATCTGTAGGCTGTCTTTTTACATTTTCAATTTTATGCTGCTTGCAAGAGACACATCTAACTGGCACGTGGTGCCTCATACCTGTAATCCCAGCACTCCAGAGACTAAAGAAGGAAGATCAAGATTTTGAGACCAGCTTGGACTTTATAGTGAGACCCACTCCAAAAATACGCACACTAAAACCACACACATCTAGAACAAGCTCAGAAAAGTTAATTTACTCACATGATTCACACACAGACGCTGCTTGGGGAATGTCTGTGGTTTTATCCGTACTCACCAGGACTTGGAGGTGCCCAGGTGCTCTACACCATAGGCCACTGAGCCGCAGATGATTATCCAGCCTTTAAGAGGAAGGATGTGGGGGAGATGTGAATGCACATCACTAAGGGAAAGAAGCCAAGCAGAAGGGACTCCATGTTGTGTGGCCGCCAGTGAGACAGTCTAGACAAGGAAAGTTATCAAGTGGTCAGGGCTTGGGGAGCAGCAGAGATGATGAGGCAGAATGCAAGGGACTTTTAGGGTTGTGGGATTGATCTATATGATACTTTAATGATGAACCTGCTATTAAACTAAGCCCATAAACTGTCCAACATCCCAGAGTGACCCCAAAGGTCAACAGTGGACTCTGGCTACAATGATATGTGTGGGAGGGCTATCAACTGTAACAGGTGTACCCCCCATGTGTAAGAAGATTGCCAGAAACCCATAAGTCTCCCCTGTGGCTCTGGCACAGTGATGAAGATGATGGTGAGGATGATGAAGCTGTCCACGACAGCCTAGCAAGGCTGCTAGTAGCCTGAAGATCCCAGGACCCCCAGAGACCTGCACTCAGGTAAAACCTGCCCCTGGACGCCATCAGAGAGAATTCCAGCGTGAGTCAGAGTAAAGCAAAGAGAAGTTAGCTACCACAGAGAAGCTGAGGTACTGCATGCTGTAGATTTAAGCCCAGGCTCTGAGAGACTGAGCCATAAAGACAGGACAACACACCCAAGTCCTTCAGAGAACTGAGCCCGAAGTGTCTACATGTCAGCTGGACATGAGGTGCGGCTTTGGGAGTTGAGCATTGCTGAAAGGAGCCATGTAGAACTGGGCTAAAAGACGTAGAACTGGGCTCTGTGAGCTGCCCTGCTCAGGTTCAGGGAGGAGTAGGTGCTGATGTGGCTGAACTCTGGCAGCAACATTCTGGCCTGAGCCATTTACCCGTCCCTGTGTTCCACGTCCTTGCCTGAGATGTCCCTTGGAAAGGAGAACATCGTCGCTGAGGCAGTCTGGACCTCAGTTGTGCTGCTGACTCTGTCAGTGGAAAATGCAAACTAGATCCTGGGTAAGGGCCTTTCTTCTTTCTCACGTCTCCCTGTCTCTCTATCCTGCCTTGCAGTGGTCCTTGAGAACTCACATCCACATGCCCTTTATTCTATGGTCCCAGAGCACCAATTTATTCATAGAGAAGAAAGAAATCCTTACCCCCAAACCCTAATTTAATTGTCTCAAGTTAGTTTTGTCAGGGTGACAAGGGGCTGATTGGAAAAGGACATGATGGTACCAATTAGGTGCTAATAGAAATCAGCTCTGAAAGAGCCCAGCTTGTGCCCACAGCATTCCTGGGATTAAATTCCCCAGACTAAATTTAACCCAAACAAGGCTTGTATAAGTGTACTAAATTCAAGAAAGCAAGCCACTGCAAGCGATAGCGGAAACAACTATAGATGGTGAAGTTCTCAGATGATGCTGTTTTGAAAGTGCCAGGGTCTTCTACTCCTGGCTTCAGTGACATCACCATGCTGGACTCTAACAAGAGAAAGTGACTAAATAAATGAAGCATCTATTTCCAGTGAAACCTCGGCTTAGGGCTGTGACTGCTGAGGGGGAAATGAGCTGGCCAAGCTCCTGGAATTCCTAGAGGTGCTGTGCCCTAGGAAAGGCTGCACCAGCCTGTGGGAGGGGCCCCTGATAGAAAACACTGGCCCCAGTGGGTTCAGAGGTAGCTGGGGCCAGTCAGCACATGACAGGTGGGAGAGGACTGTGCTTCTGAAGTCAACCATGCGTCTTCCCCGGGGTTTAGAGACAGATGAAAGTGTGTGTCCGCAATATCTTTCACAGGACTGGTCATCATTTATTTGTAATTGCCCCACACTGGAATCAGCCAGAGTGTCTATCCGCAGGTGACCAGGTGCATATGGCTGGTGTTCCTAATACCAATAACAAGGCTGCTGATACACACCCCAAATGTGAAGCAGAAACATTATACCAGATACAAAGGAGCACAGAACATGAACTTTCCACATGTGCAAAGTTCTGGAATCAGCAAAGGCTTTTTCTGAGGGCGGGCAGCAGGGAGATGATGGCAAAGGAACACTGGCTCGGAGTGAAGGAGATGTGCAGTCAGTCATCCCAGTCCCCTACCAGGAGAGCCCCTGACGGAGCAGCAGTGTCCAGCAGGCACTGTTGCTGTCTGCCATTGACACATCCACCAGCAGGTGGCACATCTGGCTTGCTGGCTCCAACCTCAGCCCTGGCCATGTGGTTACACAAGGGCCAGAGTCTGTGCGGATGATGGAGCACGGAGGCCATTTTCACATGCTTTGGAGTGTCGACACAGTGAGACAACAGGAATCTGCAATCCTGATGCTACTCACAGGAGAGGCTGGGGAGAATGGAGCATCTATGTGGTTAGACGGGCATGAAAAGAAGCTGCAGGACTCAGGAGTCAGGCTGGGAGCTGCGTGGAGGGTGGTTGCAGGGTGGGTCATCTCTGCCTGCACCCCAGCCGAGGCCCAGGTCTTGCTCTTCCTGACCCTCATCTTCAGCTGCAGATGCCTACAGTTGAACCGACACCCCTCTGCCCAGATCTGGCAACGTCAGCTTTGCCCACTCTGTCTGAAAGAGCTGCCTTTTATGAATGACAGAGGACTCGTGAACCAAGTCAGCACCTTATCATGGACGCGGGAAGAGAATATAGGCTGATAGAATACCTAGGATTGGACTGGGGTCTTTTCCCCAACCATCCTAGAAAAAGTTGCAAACACACTTCTTTCAGTAGAGCCAGAGGCAACTTCAATTCTATTATCCACAATTTGGGGGACCGGATCACTCCAAGGCTTTCTTGACAAGATATCCAGGAAAACTTGGCAGAACCTGAAGGCCAGAGTCTACCGGAACCAGGCAGTGACCACTGAGTCTCTTGTCTAAGATCACTCAGTGTCCTTGGTAAAAGACCCAGAGTGACCTGTCCATGCCAGGCCCACCCATGCCTGGCTCAGCATTCATTCTCATCTCAAACTCATAGCCAGCAAGTCTTAACAGGCAGAGTCATCTGCTTTGATGGGCAGTTCATAGGCCTGGTCCCTGGCTTCATCCTCTCCAGGAACAGTTATGGCTCGGAGTATAATCATGGGGAAGGGGCAGTGTGCCTGCAGCAATGAGCAGGTCCACAAATTCTGCTCACTCCACAGTCACTGTTGAGCCAGTGCCATGCTGGTACAGTGTTCATTATCTCGTTAAAACCCTTGTGGTCCTTTAGTATACATTTCTTGACCCCAGAGGCTTAGAAAGATGAACTAACTTCCCCCCGCTCCCAAGTTCTCAGGGCCAGTTAAGGGTGAAAATAGACAGTGAATCCAGTTCCAATTCCCAAACCCTGGCCATCTCCCATGAGAGCAGAGTCCCTGTAGTAAAGTATTCAACAAAAACCTGAGATGAGGTCTGAGCAGATGGCGTCTACGGAGATGGCTTGGTGGGTAAAACACTCCTACACAAGCCTGACACCCTGAGTTCTCTCCCTGGAACCCACGGTGGAGAGAACTGACTCCTGAATGCTGTCCCCTGATCTCCATATGAACACATAGACATAGACATACACACTTAGTTCTACTGTTTTTTTTTTTTTTTGTCTTTTTGAGACAGGGTCTCCCTGTAGCCCCAACTGGCCTAAAACTCTGTATGTATACCACGCTGGCCTTAAACTCACAGAGATCCACCTGCCTCTGCCTCCCCAGTGCTGGGATTAAAGGCTATTGAGGAAGACCCCCGAAGTTGACCTCTGACCTCTTCACACACACATGTGTACATGCACATGCACATACAAATCTGAGATGAGCTGAACTTTGAGCAAGAAAAGGGTTCTAGAACCAGATATTTCAGGTTGCAGTTGGTTCACAATGCTCTATCCACCAGTGTGCTGGTTGCACTGATAGCTGGAGAAAGGAAGGTGAGTGGAGAAGCAGGCAGGTTGGTGGGCCAGCCTGTGCCCTGGTCAGCTGATATGCAGTGATTAGCTGTAACTCAACTCTGTGATCTGAGACTCAGCGTCTTGGTCCCTGGTATACATAGACACACATACCCTTAGAGTAGATTACACCATATTTAAAACCCCGCTGGGGTACTGTCCACTATGTCTGGAGGTCACTTTGGGCCAAATGTTATTACCTAAGTTTGCAGACAGGCTTAGACTAAACAATGTTTAATAGAAGACAGGTGACAACATATATATACATATATATATATATATATGTATGTATGTATTGGACTGGCCTGTGGCCATGTCTGTGGGGCATTTTCTTGATTGTTGAGTGATGTGGGAGGGCCCAGCCCACCGTGGGTGATGCCACCCCTCAGCAGGTGGTTCTGTATTGCATAAGAAAGCAGGCTGAGCACAGGCCAGGGGAGCAAGCTCCTGCCTCCGGGGTGCTGCCTTGAGTTCCTACCTTGGGCTCCCTCAGTGATGAACTGTGACCTGGGAGTTGTAAGCCAATTGATCCTTTCCTCCCCAAGTTGGTACTGGTCAGAGTGTTTTGTCACAGCAATGGAGAAGCAGGCCAGGACATTACCTCATAGTCAGAATTGGTGTGTCCAGACAGAACTTCTTTCCCTCTTCCCCAGGTTTGTCTCCCAAATCTTTCCACAGCAACTCCATTTTTCAACTGCTTGGTACACACACACACACACACACACACACACACGAGAGAGAGAGAGAGAGAAAGAGACAGAACACAAAATCTGTTGGATTATATATCTCTATCTCTATCTATCTATCTATCTATCTATCTATCTATCTATCTATCTATCTATCTATCTATCATATATATATATGTAGCACCTGGCAGCTATAACATATTTCAGCATGTCTCACCCGCACAGCAGCCATCTTGGTCCAAGCCACCCTCTCCTGCCTCCTCACTCGTGTTCCAATTTCTCCCCTGTCCACTCACATTCTTTCTCAACACAAAGTCACAGAGTCAGAGTTAAAATGCAAGGCAGATCTTTTCAATGTGCAGAAGAACCAAATGCTCTCTGGCCTCACTCCCGCCTCTGCCTCCCGCTCACTGGCTCTGCTGCTGTGACACTTCCTCACCCCACCCAGATCCTGGGCCACGCTCGTTCCCTCCTTAGGCATCCTCTGCTGGCACTGCTTAACATGCCCTCCCTCTCACACACCCATGTGGCTAACTGTCACTTTCTTGGGAACTCAGCAGTTGACTTCCCAGGGAGGCTTTTCCCTGACCCCATCCTAGGAAGGCACCGCACCCCTCCACGGACCCTTCCATTCTCCATAGCACATTTGCTGATATGTAGAACCATCATTCATCCTCACAGCCAGTAGGATGCACGCTCTACAAGGACAGGGATACTTTACTCCCTGCTATCCCCAGAGTCTGGAATGGAGCAGGACACATGTTTGTTGTTTGAGTGAGTGAGAGTTTCACAGTCTGAGCTGAACAGCCAGTGATTGGTGCTGGAGCAAGCCCTGCTCACATGTCTAGAAAGCCAGGAGGAGGGCCCACCAGGGACCAGTCTGTATGATTGAGGAGCCGCCAGGGAAGAACTCATGCTGAGAGAAACAGGCCAGGCTCCACGTGTGGCCTAGTATCTGACTCCATTGACATAGAAGAATGTCCTAAGGCAGGGGTGCATGTTACCCATCCAGGGACAGCACTGGAAGTCAAGCACCAGCACTCTGTGAGACTTGAGGGATACCAAGCTGCGTGATCTGAGAGACAGCTTGAGGTGTCAGGGAGCATGTCCAGCCAACCTGGTGTCATGGAACAGTGACACCCATCTCCTGGGGTGCAAAGGTCACATCAGGAGGTCTTTGTACTTGGCCTGAATCACATCCACCCTTCCATTCTTTTGGCAGTCCTCATAAGTCATATACTAACGGTACATGAGTCTTCCATGCTGACTCAGAGTGGCTGGATGGGGCTGCTGTCTCAGAGAGCTCAGAATCTAGAAGGAAGGAATATCTATCCATTAAGACCCTGGCTGCAGCAATTAAGATGTGCAGGGGGATGGGGGCAGCTCAGAGAGAGAGTTCTTGTAATGCCCTGGGTTTGTGTCCCATCAAGTGGGGAAAAAATGACATGCAGTCTAGGAGGCTAGGAGAGGCCGAAATAAGCAAACAAATATGGGGGGAAGACCCAACTCAGACAGACACACTCCCTGCAGAATGGCTGTGAGGGTGTGTTCTCAGTGATTTTATTGGAAACTTGGATGAAACTAAACAAAAAGGCAATATGTTCTTCTGCTGTTCAGGTAATCAAAAATCAGGATCTACACAAGGCAGAAGGCAGCAGAAAGGAATCAAGGTGACAAGTTGTCAAGGTCTGGAACCAAGTTCCCCAAACCAGTCATACAGTCCCAGCATATCACTGCTGCAGACGGTGAACAACTGATCTGGACGAGGTTTCTGCTGTCAAGGGAGATGCAGTCATCCAGTCATTCACTTATTCAACACATTTTGCCTAAATAATCACAGCACCAGGCAATGTTCTAGGCCATAGAATTCAAGGCAACAAGAAACCAAACCTACTCCGGTCTTCATAGAGCTTATATTTTTGTGGGAGACAAATTATAGACAAATGAAGAATAAAATAAATCTGCCTCTGCACGCGGTGACAGGTGCCCAAGAGCAAAGGAAGGATATTGGGTGGCTCTCAGGAGGGGCACTACCATTGAGGTGGACAATGAGGGTCACCATTTGAGTCCCCAGGGAGCAGACTCTGGTTGGGAGATGAGTGTGCAGGACGTTTTCCAGTCAGTGTCACTGGCACGAATGGGTTGGCAGGAGCTGAGGGAAGCAGGATTGGGCAGGGGTGGAAACTGAACTGTGGTCCCTGGCCCACGAGGGCTTCAGCCAAGCCCATGTGGAGCTCTGCACGGAATCACCTGGAATCAGGCCAGCAGTGAGATGTTAATGTACACAGAGTGCCATCATTGAAAAGGCTGCCCTGGAAGGAGATGTGGCCTTGAACAGGCAGCTTCTGTAGCCAAGATCGTCTTCAGAGAGCGGCAGCCATGCCAGGGGCAAGACTGTCATCTAGGGATCTAAGTGACATATTTTGGCAACCACAGCAAGGGAAGCCCTCTGCAGAGAGGAGACGTTTTGGCACCGAAGCTGTGGCAGTGCAAAGGCCTTGCAGACAATAGGTGTTTAGGTGTGGTATGGAGGCTCACACGGGGCCAGTCAGGGAGGCGAGGGAGCACAGGAGAGAGGCGGGACTTGAGTTTCCAGAAGGTCCGACGGGCGCCTTTGGAACAAGGAGCAGTTTGACCTGCGTGTTGGAAGGACTCTTTGGCCTCTATGATGAGCCAGGACTCGAGGGAGGCACGGACAAAGTCGAGGGGCCAGGACACAGAGGCCAGGACACAGCTGCAGCAGTGGTCAACTGGGAAATACTGGCAGCCCAGTCACCGGGAAGCAGCAGGACTGCAAGGTGGGTCAGCCACCTGACAAGGCTTCGGGTGGGCCCGACGGACGGACTAGCATGCTGGATATGGAGGGAGAAGAGGGCTGGGGACCATTCTGAGGTCTGGGGACTGAAAGAATACAGGTGACATTACTGTTACACAAATGGAAGCCTTCTTCCGAAGGACTTGCTGAACTGAGCCTGCTGGGTAGGTCTGTGCTGGGCAGGAAGGAGACACCTGCAGCAGGTGGCTATGCCGACCAGGTGTGGCAGCACTGAGCACCGATGAAGCTGTGCAGGGGAGTGCTGGGAACAGAACCCACTGCCCACAGGTTGCTGTAGTGAGACATTTTCAGGAGGATGCTGACAGACAAGTGCACTAAGCAAGACCTAGTGACAAATCTAATGACCTTTCTAATTTTGACATTGAGGTAACCTATGTACGTAGTGATGAAGTGGCCACAAGCACTGTGGGTACTCCTCTGGAATGTTCCATTTCTTCCTGAAAGGAAATGCTTGAAACAGGCAGTTTTCCCCATTCTGTTTTATGGACTCCTCACCTTCTCTTCATGGATATTGTGGGAGTCCATTGACCCAGGTTGAGAACCTTCATATTATACCCATCTTGCTGCTGAGAGGGATAAACTGAGGCTCTGACAGAGGAAAGGATTTGTTCCAGACCCTGTAGTACTGAACAGGAATGGGAATCCCGGCTGTGTGGCCCTCTTGGGTGACACTATTCCTGGGGAGATGTGAACAAACATCTACCCACCACAGACAGGGAACCAACATCCATCAAAAGTAAGGATACCATTAATGTCCAACATGGTGAACTATGTACTGGGGTGACTTACAGGAGCAGAAATGACTCTCAAAAAGCTGTATCACCAAAGCCCATCCCAGCATGAGTGACAGCTCTCGGAAGCAGGAAGCCTGGAGCCCACCCCAAGGCCAACGCTCAGAGAGTAGAGAGTGTCTTTACCAGGCAGCTCGGCTGGGCTGAGCCCCTTCCAGGAGCTCAGAGGACCTCTGCCTCTTCCAGGGAGAGGAGGCTGCCTTGGTTTAAGCCTCTTGTAGGCAGCTCAGCTGATCTGAGGGTGTCTCAGCAATGCTGGAGGAAATCTGGTCAGTTTCAGGAACTTCTGAATCCTCTGAGTTGCTTACTTCAGAGCTGAAGAGCTACCCCCTCCCCAAACACACACTGTATCCAACCAGTTTCCCTCCAAAATGGAAGGTTTATCTTGAAGGAAAGTCTGACACAACAGGCCCCAAGGCGTATTTGGATTCCTGTCTTCCATCAGCAAATGGACCTACCAGATGGGTCCTGTGGGAGAGTGTTCCTGCAGTGTGTGCAGAGGCCTGGTCCCCAGGCAGCCACACCTGGGATTTCAGGATCGCCATGAAGAGATGGATGCAAGCCTCAGGAGGGCTGTGGGCGGCCAGCCCTGCAGCTGCTGCATCCTGGGTGACTTGAATCAGTTTTCTGGACACTAACCCTTACTCAGGTTCCAAGTTGGTGAAGCAAGTGATATGCCTGGCTGGGTGGGATGGAGAGCTGGCTGGTCACCAAGATACCAAGCAGGGAAGGAAAGGGAGACTTCTGCAGACTCAAACCTGCCTGCAAGCCTCCGGGAAGGGGCAGAGTTGACCAGGTTCCCATGGCCCAGTGCACAAGCTGAACAGTTCAAGGAAGGTGCTGGTCCCTGGTCCCGGGCTCCCTTCACACGGCACTAGCTCTACAGGCCAGCTTCTTTCATCTCTGTCAGGATTCCAGAGCCTTGCTTTTGAAGTCACACTGCACTGAGGTCTGGAGAGTCCTGGACTCCCAGAACTGAGGACTTGATGGAGCCTAGCTGTCTGAGGGAGGCCATGCCATCTGCCAGAAACAGCACAAATTGAGGCTGCAGAGATGAGCAGAGTCCCAGGACATGGGGAGATAGAGGAGAAAAAACATCAGCCGCCTGAGACCAGGTTCAGCCTCCTCAGCTTCCTTCTGCTTCAGACAAGCCTCCCGCCCCCGTCCCTCCCTGTAAGATGCAGATCAGTGAGTAGTGGGTGGGGTGTGTAAGACATGCATCCTGCCCAGCCCAGGCCCATGCAGTGCTCTGGAGTCAGACTCAGTGTCAGTGGGCCGTGGGGTCACATTCCTGCACTCACAAATATCTGCTGGCTTCTCTGTGTACTTTTGGAAAAATGACTTCAATTTACCAGGACTGAGTGTGCACATTTGTAAAGTAGGGTTAATAAACACACTGTTGCCCTAATAGTATTCTGAAAATTGACTGGGAGAATTCATTAAAGTGCTTGGCACATAGGATATACTTAAGTTATTACATGAAAAGTATGCTTTGGGGTATCCAGGACCCATGTGTGTAGCTGGCCATGCCGGTAATTTTACAAGGAAGAGGCCAAAATCAGTAAGATCGGATTGAACAGGGGGAAGGATAAAGTTCCCCCTTAAGGTTCAAATCATGAGTTCTGCATAAATGCTTTTCCATCTCTGTTTTAGAAAAGTCTTCCCGCCCAGTAATAAGCCACTGGAACCTTTTCTAAGAAACATCAACTCAGAGCACTTCGAATGCAAAGATGTGGCCTTTGCCTGTCTCTTTTCTCAATAAACAAGCCATGATTAGCCCCGTCTGTGGGCCCCCAGTGTGAGGCTGGAGGCCGGGGAAATGCAGATTGGCCTTCCCGGTTGAAAGTTTGGATAATAGCCCCAAATCACCGAAGTGGCTGGCCTTTGTCCACCCAGCGACACACTGGAAATGGATCTGCAAGAGTGATCCAACAAGCGTTTCTTGGAATCGTAAATGTCTGAGGGTTGTTGCAATCCTGCAGACTGTCTTGTTTTCCTTATCTGTGAAAGCCAAGATTTTAATACTACATCTGTGTGAGTATCTTTTGATAATAAGAACCAAATGTTGCCGGTGGAAATGACTGGAAATTACACTGAGGATCAGAATGTGGGGGTTTCAGATTCCCTCTTGGAAGACAGCGCTGAGAAACAAACACACAAGACGTTTTCCCTGTAAATCACCTCGGGATGTTGCAAGCCGGGGCCTCCTGCCACCTCCTCTCTCCAAGGCGAGGACTGGCTGGAACTGCACAGCCGGGGCAAAGGCTGCACGGGCTGCCAGTAGATGCCCCACAGCTCCAGTTAGACCTCTAGCCCCCACTGCCCTCTGAGTGCCTTCTTTAGCCGCTTCTAGAAACTTCTACCTAGATGTCCCAGGGCCGCGTCAGAACCGAACTCGTCATTTTCGCCAAACCTGCTGTTCTACTCTTAGACACCATATTGAAGACAGCCAACCCCAGTCCTGCAAGACGACCCGGAGGTCACTCCTGCACCTCCGCATGCTCCACCAGCGGATGCCTGTCTTCCTCTGCTGCCATTCCCTCTCACCCTGTCGTCCATCCCCCTCCGGATGCTGAAACCTTGTGGCGGCTCCCTCTCACCAGACTCCAACAGCCCCTCTCCCCTCAAGCCGGCCTCCAGCCAGAATGGTCTTTGGAAAAAAAACCATCCTATTCAGCCATGATCAAAACTGAACTGGGGGGAGGAGGGGCTCTCGTCAGGAAAGTGCTTGATGTATAAGCATGAAGAACTGAGTTCAATCCCCAGTACCCATGGAAAAAGTCGGCATGTGAGCTTGGAATGGCGAGGCAGAAACAGGCTAATCCCTAGGGCTCACTGGCTGGCCAACCTCAGGTCCCAGGAAGGGAACTCTCTCTCAAAAAATAAAGTGAGGGAGTGGGGAGATAACACAGTTGGTAGAGGGCCTGCCATGCAAGCATGAGGACCTGAATTCTGACCCCCAGCATCCACATCAAAGCCAGGCATGATGGTGCAGATCTGTAACCTGAACACTGGCGTGACAGACACAGGTTGAACCCTGGAGCTCACTGGTCAGTCAGTGAGCACTGGGCTCAGGGAGAAACACCGTCTCAAAATGTAAGGTGGAGCTGCTGGAGAGATGTCTCAGCAGTTGTGTTTGCTGCTCTTCCAAAGGACCCAAGTTCAGATCCATCCCAGCACCCACATCAGGGGGCTCACAGTTGCCTGTAACTCCTGACCCAGGGGACTTGACACCCTCTTCTGGCCTCCTTGGACACCTGCACATAGATGCACACACACATACATTTTAAAAATTGAAAAGCAGAATGAAGACAGAGGAAAACACTAGATGTGGACCTTAGGACTCCAGGTAGACTTGCACCCATACACAAACTTCGAAATGGATAACTCCTGAGGACCTGCACCCGAGTGGCCTCTAGAAACCCAGGCGCACCTACATATATCAACAAAACAAAACAGGAACCCTGCACTGGATAGAGTCTGACTCTATCAGTGTTCTTCACTTGAACTCCTCCTTTGAGGATATCATAAATGGCACCAATATAAACACATCTAGGATCCACCAAGGGGGACCTTCCAGAAACTGCCCTTACCCCCTGATACTCAGGGAGCGGTCGCACCTGTTCCTCCAACTCCTTCACTGGGTCCAGTACAGTGGGACCTGGGGTCTGTTGGAGGGACTCTGTGGGAGTCAGCTGCCTCTGATGCAGTCCTGCCTAGGGGACCTCGTTCCTCCAGGTATGACCTGTCATTGGAAGCAGAGCAGCTGTGATTACTTGAGGAGACCCTCACAGGATCCAGCCTGTTAGCCCCTCGTAGAAGAAAGGGGGTATCTGATGACTCTTACCTGAGAGTCCAGCCCACTTGCTCTCCCCTGCCCCTCCCTGTCAGCTGCCTGTGGCCCTGCTCAGCCATGCATGGTCTTGGGAAGTGCTAGAGCACAAAGACGGTAGAAGACTGAGTGGGTGGGTACTCCAGTCCTCACCTATATCAGGGTCACAGATGCTAGGGTAGGCTTTCTGGTGACAGCTGTTTTTGAGCCATCCATACTCCTATAAGTGACCCCTGCCCAATGCTCTAGTAAGTGAACCCCAATAAACAAAGTGGATGGAATCATCTCTTTGGCGTGCTGGTCCCTATCTGAGGTGAATGTGTACTCCCTTCGAGAGTCACATGGTACCCTGACATGAGGGGCTCTGAGCTGGGTAGTTGGGAATGATTGACAGGAAAACTGACAAAAGGAGGGTCCTAAGAGGGGCAGAGTCCGCCAGAGAAGATGCTGGAATGCAGGCTACAGGCTTGACTGGTCCTTGAGGTTCAGCAGAGCATTTGTGGGTGGCAGTGCCAGGCATTTGAGGGAGAAGGCTAAAGCAGAAGTACTCCTAGGTCCCCTTTCCAGAACCCAGGGTCGATCTCACAGGCTTGGCACTGGGAACTCTGGGCAGAAGCAAGCCACTGGGACCCACCATCCCTCACCTGGGGCTTGGCTCCTTGGGCCTGGGCTGGTATCTCCATGGTGCATCCCCACAGTGCAGGGAGGCCTGCCTGCTGTGGGCCGAGGGCCTCTGATTAATAACAGACTGGAGTGAGTGTGCTTTTCTTTTAGAAGACAGCCAGGGAATAAACATGTGTTGTGTGAACAAAAGCATTTTCCTTTCCCCTAGCATTCTTCCTGTGCCATTCTGCCCTGATAGGCCCAGAAGGACAAGCTCAGGGAGAACATGGCCACTACCTTTCCAGTGTCTCCAGCAGACAGCAAATCGTAGCTTAGCCCACAGAGCTCTTGTGTCCTGAGCCTTTTGCTTGGGTTCCTTCACATTCCCCTGGGTACCACTTGAAAGTGCCACCCTCAGGTAACTCATTGTCCGCTAAGTCACTTGCCCCAAGCCACACGGCCAGTGAGGACTAAGATCGGAGGCATCTCACTCCTGAAAGCACACGTAGCCATCTTGTGCCGAGTCATTGCTTATCCAGCTCCAGCCCTACAGCTTCTTTCACTCTCCCTGGGTTAAGCTATAAACAACTGGGACACCAGTCCTGAAGGAACTGTGTTGCACAGAGCCTGGGACAAGGTCTGCATTCAACAAAGGTTTGTAGAAAGAGCATAGAGGTACCTTGCTTGATCAGACACACCCAGCAACCCTTACCCCGCCAAACTCTCCCTTCCCGAGTGTGAGCCCCTTTTTGGGTTCTGTTTCTCCAAGCCTATAAGTTGCTGTCATTTGTCCATTCACTGACCACTAGGGGACCCATCTTCCTGAGTGGCAGTCAGCTCTGTGGTCGGCATCAGCTGAACACCAGCATACATCCCAGGTCCCAGTGAATTCGCCATTAATCACTGGGTGGTTTTCTTGGGGATAGTTGGCCTGACTCTGGACACAGCAGGGTCACAGAACTGGCAGTGGGGTGGCCTCTGCACAGAGCAGACATCCTAACAGGCCCACTGCCAACCACTCCAACCACAGCAGGGCCTCCTCCAAGGGGCGCCGCATAAT
Source organism: Eospalax fontanierii (assembly GCA_035773235.1). Classification (NCBI taxonomy): domain Eukaryota; kingdom Metazoa; phylum Chordata; class Mammalia; order Rodentia; family Spalacidae; genus Eospalax; species Eospalax fontanierii. The sequence continues at coordinate 74,792,720 of CM069537.1, forward strand.
TGGTTCTGTATGGTATTTGTTATGGTTTATGTAGAAAAATCAGAGAGAAAGCAGCCGCTGGGGAAGGCCCTTGTCAGACACCACATGGCTAAGTCCCTGTGGGCGGCTCTGCTAACCTGGTCTCAATTAGGGTTTTGCGGGGCTCAGGCCTTGAGCTTGTTTTTGAAACCCTTTGACTGAATTCTGCCTCCTCAGAGTCCTGTTTCCTATTCAAGATGCAGATTTTTCAAAAGGCCTTGGAGGTGTGGCTGGGCAAGATCTTGCATTTGGGTTGGGCTGGAATACTGCTCGCTCTCACCGCTCTGCACCAGGCAGTGCCCAGTGCCAGGTTTGCTGGGCTGACACACGGCTGGATGCTGCCAGCCCTCACCGGCCACCTTGATTCATGAAAGAGGTAGACAGAAGCTTGGGAAGAGGCACCGTTTTCTTCCAGGCCTTGGGCACCACCCACAAAAATATCCTTTGCTATATTTAGGCCGCGTTACTAACAGGCCCCGCTCCTCTCCGTCCCCTCGAGAATGCTTCTCAGCCTGTTTTGTTATTTAATATTTCTTCCTGCCACCTGGAGAAGTCGTCAGGCCCTCCTGCCTTCCAAATCCACTCCTCATACTGCTCACTAATTAAAACAAGCCCCCTGGCCAAATTACGACCTTCAAGCGGAATTCAGGCGTCAGTGGAAAGTGCTGGCCTGTGTTTTCCCCGCCCTGACGGCTCCCTGCCGGTGTTTATGGGGCACCTGTTCTGTGCCAGGCCCTGCTCTGTGCCATACACACGTTTGTTCATTTCAGGCTCCTATCCACCATGAGTTGTGGGAACCATGAGTTACCATCACACCAAGTTAGAGACTGGAAGGCATGCTAGGGAGGCCCAGCCTCTGGCCTCTGACCCTGCAGCCTCGGGGAGCAGGAAGGAAGGCCTGACCGGCTTGCCTGATGAAGTTCTGGATTGGATGTGACACTAGGCCTCCTTCTGTGTGTATGTGGTACTCATAGCTGGGGGACAAGTTAGGGAAGGGACACGTACTTCTGGAGTGTGAGGACTGTATTTGCATGTGGGATCCCATAGGCACCCAAATATGTGTACTGAAGAAGGGTTCTGACCTGGAAGGAGGTAACAATCCCCTGACCTCAGTCCCACTGTGAGAATTCTGTTCTTTGCCTCCAGCCCTCCCTCAAAATGAAGGTGATATTGAAGTTTCCCTCACTGCTCCTGGGAGCCCTCAGTATTCCAGATGTGTAATAGGAAGAGGCCCCTTAAACCAGCCCTGCCTCGGAGCTTGGCTCTCTGGTGGATGTGGCTCCTGGCACAGATGCCTAATCTGATCATCTCACAGGTCAATGTCTATGGTACTGTTTTGTAAAAATACTTTATTATTTTTGTTTTGTGTGTATGAGTGTATTGCTCACATGTATATAAGTGCACCTGTGTTATGCAATGGCCATGGAGATCAGAAGAAGGCAAAGGACCACTGGAACTGGAGTTAGATAATTGTTAGCTGCCATATGGGTGATGAAAACTGACCTAGGCCTTCTGCAAAAGCAGCCAGTGCTCTTAACCGTTGAGCCATCTCTCCAGGCCTGACAGGTTGTTATATGTGAAGATATTTGAGAACCTTGAGGCCAAATTCTCACAAGAACCTATCACTCTACTGAACTTACTGGAAATCACTCCCCTTTAACCCCCAGCTAACCTCAGAGGTATGGATGTGGGTTTAAAACCCCAACAGTCAGGCTCTTGCTTGTTATTCTGGCTTTGACTCCTCCAGGACCCAACCACACTCCCGAGCCTTTGTATGGACTGTCACGTTGATTGTCTTTCCCCATCTGCTGGGAAAATGCCCTTTCTCAGTCCTCGCCAGAGCATCAGTGGTTCAGTACCTTCTTCTTCTGCCTGTGGATTCCTCCTGAGCCTACCACATACATCTGTCATGAGGTAACTGTGACTGTCACTTGTCCCCCTCCTGTGGTTAACAGTAGGACACGGGAGGATAGGTGGAGTGGACAGCTACACCTTGTAATCCTACCTGGTCTTGCTTACACTACTTAGTGAGTTTTCTGAGTATCTTGTCCCCAGTACTGCTGAGGCTATCCCAATTAGGCTGGTTCTACCCTCACTTAGTGTGCCCGTGCCCCAAGCTAAGCTTTTCATTGGTGAGTCAAACCGCCAACTTAGTGTCCACAGAAATGAGGATAGTGTCTTTCTAGATCTGATGTCCTCTGGTATACTCTTCACTCAAAGCTCTGTGCCCCATGTTTGCTGGGGTATGGACATGGCACATTGTGGTTTGGGTATGAGTGTCCCCCAAAAGTGCTGATGCAGAAGGCTTGGTGCCCAGATGATGAGAGGTGATTAGTCAGAAGGATCTGACTTCACCAGGCTAATCCCTCTCCATGGATGGATTCATAATGCCTAGACTACTGGGAGGTAACAGAAACCAGACGGTGGAGCCTAACTTGAGGAAGAGGGTGGCCTTTGGTATGTCTTCGAAGGCTGCATCTTGTCAATGGTCTCTTTCTCTGTGTCGACTGATTCCTCACTGCCAGGAGGTGAACAGCCTTCCCTACCAGCCCTTCCTGCCACCATCATGTTCTGCCTTATCTCAGACCCACAGCAATGGATCGAGCTGATCTTAGACTGAGGCCTCCAAAATTGTGAGTCAAGAGCAATTTTTCTTTCAGCTTGTTTCAGGCATTTTGTCACAGCCTTGACAGGCTGGCAAGCACAAAGTCTGAGGACATGCAGTCATATAGATGGTACCGTCACGTCCACAAACCTTGAAGCCATGAAGCTCTTAGAAAATATCTATCAGAAGACATGGCAAACAGGTCCTCAGCTCCTAATTCCTCACAGGAGACACACTAGGGCTGTGTCAGTCCAGGCTGAGGTGTTTTTGGGGTGGGAGAACCCTAAATGTGATGCTTTGTAGCTCTAACCACCTCACTCTGAAACCACATCACACTGTCTTGTGTGGCTCCAGGAAGTGCCTTGCCTGACCCTAATGCCCAATTTTTTAATATCATACCATGGTGCCATCTTGGGACACAGTTCAATGGTTATGCAGTGCTATCTGACTGGGCAGCTCCCCACCCCTGTGTTCAGGCTCCTGAAGCCATGAGAAGATGAGCCCCCTTTGGCCATGCTGCTGTGTTGCCGGGGTTACAGGTCCTGAGACACACTGAGCTGGGCAGTTCTGCCTATTGGGTGGACAGTGAGCCTTTGGGGTGAAGGAGGGTTTGTGGGGATAGAAAGAAGAAAACACACTGAAAAACTGTTCAGGAGGCCCAATGGCCCGGACAGGGTCATGGATGTCCAAGGGTAGAACCTGGAGGAGAAGGAAAATCCCAAGCCTCTTGCTTGCTCAGGCAGCTGACCAGCTGGTGGTATCGTTCACAAAGGCAGAAAACATAGGCAAGCCAGTTAGGGCAAGAGAGGATATATAGGAATTTGCAACAACTGCCATAACAAAGCACCGCAGTCTGGGAAGCTTCGAAGCAGAAGCTAATTTTCTTGTATTTCTAGAAAACAAGGTATCTGCAGGGCTGGTGTCTTCTGAGTCCTTTCTCCTTGGCCGTTTACAGACACCATCCTCTCCCTTTGTTATGAAGTCAGAGTTATACTGGATTAGAACACTGTAATGACCTCATTAGACTTCAGTGCTTTACTATCTCCAAACATGTCACATTCTGAAGTCCTTGGAGGTTAGGGCACGTGAGTCTGAGGGAATGTGATTTCTGCCATTACAACATGCACACAGTTTCAAGTAGGCTAAGTTCTGAGAAATCCAGAAGCTTCCAAGAATGTTGAGTATGAATGTCTGAACTCAGAGGATGGCTTGGCTGGGGATGTGACTTTAGGTGTAAGGAGCTACAGAACAGTGACAAGGGAGAGCAGTGATGGGAGGAAGAATGACACCAGCATCAAGATGATGGTGTGGGGGTCCCAGGACTGAGGGTCTAGGACCCCAGGAAAGTGCAGGTAGAAGCTGTGTTCAGCAGGACACAGGAGACCCAGGCATAGAGAGAGTCCTGAGCAGGAGACCTCATCCAGTTCTTGTGTCTTGTACAAGAGGAGAGGCAATAAGGGTCAGGAGCTGAGTTTCATCCACCCCTTGCCCTTAGGAAGCCTTGGGAAGGGAGTAAAAATTAAAGCACAATATATTCACCTCTAGTAAGTGTGATTTTCAATGTTTGTGAAATCAGCCAACTGTCTGTGTAGGTAAATGTGTCTTTTGATCATATAAAACTCACATCCTCCCCACAAGATTCCGAGCTTAAGTGACACATCCAGATGGCTGTTCTACTTGGAAGGTTAAAAAAAAAAAAGATCCACACAGCCTGTGCTCACTGTTGCTTTGTTTCCCTCTCGGCTGAAGGGACCGATGCCTTCCAGATGCTTTATCTCCTCCAGTCAGGAGTCTGACTGGCCAGCTGGGCCCCACCCTCAGTCTGGCTACCCACAGCCAGATGGCCTTTCTCAGCCGAGCTCTCCTCACACCCACTGCAGCTGTGGCTGCAGCGCGGCTCTCAAGGTAGAGAGGGCCAAACAGACTTTCCTGAGGACCCTTGCAAGCCGGCATCCACAGCAGTGGGCTTCCTGGGCTTCCCAGGACCTTGGCATCACAGTCAGTCATGGGAGGAGACCTGTCTTTCATGTGAAAAGGGTTTGGTGGCGTTGTGTGTGTCCTGCTGCTTTAATGGGTCTGCTCCTGGAGACAGAGCCACATGCCACTGGGCCTTGAACTGTACCTGGGAGTTCTTCACTCCTGACATTTGTCATGTATTGATGTGATCAATGAAGAGTTTTCTTCTCTTAGAGTAAATATCTCCCCCGTATTCTGATTCTTGGATAAATGAGATTCTAATATTAGAATTTCTTTTTCACTTTTAAAAATGTGTTTGTGCCTGTGGTGGGGTGTATGTATAAGATGCATATACATGTCTGTATGTAAGCGGGTACACGTGTGTGGATACACAGGTACATGGGTGTAGGTACTTGTGCACGTTGTGTGCATGTGTCTGTAGGCTCGATGTTGATGTCTTCCTTGATGGTTCTCCAATTTACATATTGAGGCAGAGTCTCACTCTGAGCTGAGCTTACCGATTTGACTAAGTCTGACCGGCCAGTTTGTCCCAGGAATCCTGTCTCTGCCTCTGACACACTGAAATTACAGGCAACTGTTATGTCTGCCTAGCTTTTACATGACTCTAAGGATCTTAACTCCAGTCTTTGTGGATCGGTGGCAAGCACTTTACTCATTGAACCATCTCCTTCACCTTTTTAGCTTTTTAAAAATACTTCAAATGCACAGCAAGTTGCAAACAACAGAGAGAGGCTTCTGTTTCTGGTCAGATGGACAGACTCACTCTCCTCCATTCCATCCACCAAGTGCAACTGAAACCGAGTGCAACCTTGGGCAGAGACAGACCCACGGGGGAAGGGGGGTGGGGGGCGTGGGACATGGTGCAGGGGGCGGACTGCTGACAGGCACAGACTAAAGCCAGCTCAACAGATGCTTCCTCAACTATAGAGCTAGGAATCTGCAGCCTACCAAGACAGAAAACCTTTTTTTTTGGTCTTTTTGAGACAGGGTCTCCCTGTAGCTCCAACTAGCCTGGAATTTGTACATCAGGGGGCCTTGAACTTACAGAGATCTGCCTGCCTCTGCCTCCCAAGTGCTGGGATTAAAGGATTAGAGGCAAGTGCCACCATGCCTGGTTAAGGCAGAAAACTTTTAAACAAAAATTGGAGTAGAGTACTTCCACTAAACACAAAGAGAAAAAATAAGTAACACCACACACACATGTATGAGGCCCTATGAAGTGTCCACACATCCCATTGGCAGGCATTGCAGAAGGCAGAGAACTGGGCTTTTGTCCCTGCCAGAGGGTATGAGGTTCCTGGCCATAGGGACAAGTGAAGATACCAGGGGACCTGAACTTCCACCCTGCCCTAGAGTAACAAGGAACCCTTCCTCCCCACTGGGGGGCTCTCAGGCAGGTATCACGGCGGAGTGGGGAATCAAGACTTTCACCACACCCAGCAGGGTGAGGCCTGCCTCTCCTCCAGCTCGGTGGTTCTGTGTAGGGAGAAGCAGCTGCAGGAGCCTGTGAAGGCCGACAGGAAGCTGAGCTGTCACTTCTACTCAGCAGTGACAAGAAACAGTCCCTCTGAATGGCAATCCCGGGCTTCTACCTCCACTGTGGCGATGAGGCTGTGCCCCTTGCCCTGCCAGAGCAGAAAAAAAAAAAAATGGCCAGCTGCAGCGGGGGCTTAAACAGGATCCAGAATTGCATATGAAATACGAGACTGTTCAGGCTTCAACTGAAAACCATTCCTCATACCAACAGCCAGAAAGACGTCAATCTGAGTGAAAAATGACAAGCAATAGATAGAACACCAGGGTGACAGGAATGTTGAGTTATGGGACCAAGAGCTCAAGGCTACTGTGGTAAAAACACTTCAGCAGGCAATAATGTCTGCTGGGAAAAAAAAAGTTGAGGCTCAACAAATAAATATCACATAAAAGGAAACAATCCCCAAACAGAAATACAGGAAAATATGAAATATCCTATAGAAAGAGGTTAGCCTTAGAAAAAGATCCCAAAGGAGCCTCAGGGTCCTGGGTGACATTGGAACAAAGAATCTAACACTTGTGACATGGGAGTCCTGTAAGAACAGGAAAAAGAGGTGGCGATAAAATAACCGAAGACCCCCCCAAATTTGAGGAGACACACAAACCTATGGATCTGAGAAATTTAGTTAACTCCAACCTGGATAAATTTGCAGAAAGCCCACAAGACACAGTGAAATCAAACTTCTCCAAACTGGAAACAAAGGAAACCACTTAAAAGCAGAGAATTGTTTCCTGTGGGGAAGCAGTTTGAATTACAGCAGAGTTTTCATCCAAACTATGAGGTCAGAAGAAAGAGTCAAGACATTCTACAAGGCTGAGAGAAAAAATTCAGAAGCATACATCTGATGAAGATATCCTTTAGAAACCAAAGGACAGGGTGCTGGAAAGATGCCTCGGCAATTAAGGGCACTGACTGCTTTGGAGAGGACCTGAGTTTGATTCCCAGCACCCACACTGGGCAGCTTATGACCACCTATAACTCCAGCTCTAGGAGATCTGATGCTCTCTTCTGGCCTCCATGGGCACTGCATTCACACGCACATATCCAAACACAGGTGTACATACATATATTCATAATTTTAAAAAAATTTAAAGGTGAACCTGTATGTCTGGGAGCTCCCCCAGACCTGCCTTGATTAATGCATCTCTCACCTCACAGCAGAGAAGAAGATGGAGGGTACCACAGAGACACAGAGAACCACAGCTGGCCACTGAGCAGAGAAGAGGCCACAGAGTGCTTATTTCTGAGTAGGACACCTGTATCAAATGTCTGGCTCGCAAGGCTCAGGGATCATTGTGGACGAGGGAGTAGAAGGATTGTAAGAGCCAGAGGTGGTGGATGACCACAAGGAAACAGAGTTTTCTAGACAGCTGGTCATATGAACTCACAGCAAAGGTGACAACACGGACAAGTTCCACATAAGCTCAAGTCAGACAAAATCCCAATATACATATGGGGAAGTCAGTAAGAAACTTCAGCCTTACCTGAGGAACTATTGGCAACCAATGGCTGCTGGGAAGGGAGACTCAATGTCATTTAAGGGTGAGACTCCTAGCAGATTGACCAGGTTCTAGTGAAAGGTATTTGAGGGCATGAACTTCACTCTCTAGGCCTTAATATATATATTACAGTACAGGAAATTCAGTTGTGGGTGAGTAAAGGGGAGTGTAGATATGGGAAGGGATCAAAATATGATCAAAATATCTTGTATAAAATTCAATTAAATATAATTTTTAAAATAAATTAAAAGTTACCTGAAACATGACATACCAATCAGCTATTTAAAACAAGAGAAATGAAGGGACAGACCATGCATTATCAGATGGTTGGAAATAAGTAGAATGACTTGCCATCAGACCACACTAAAAGAACAGTGAAATGGAACTTTCTAAACAGAAAAGAAATGATAAAATATGAAATCTCAGAATATCAGAGAGGTAAGCAGGCAAAAACTGGGAAAATACAGGCAGTGTTCTTATAGGACACTGATGTAGCTCTGATGTATGTGGAGGAAATATTTATAATAATCATAATAGAACCTGGTGGTCAGGTCTGTAATCCTGGCTACATAGGAGGCTGAGGAAGAGGATTGTAAGTCCAAGGCCTGCTTGTACTACAGAGTAAGTTCAAGGTCAGCCTGGGCAGTTAGTGAGACCGTGTTTCAAAACAAAAAAGGAAAAGAGCCAGTGAGATGCCTCAGTCTAGAGGTGCAGGTGCTCGCCACGCACCTGACCTGAGTTTGATCTGCAGGACTCATGCTGAGAGGAGGTCACCCACTCCACAAAGTTGTCCTTTGACCTTGACACACATCAACCAATCAATCAATGTAAAATTTAAAATGAAAAGAGGGCTAGAGATGAAGGTCAGTGTTAGAGCACTTGCCTGGCATGCTTGATTGAGGTTTGATCCCCAGTGCTGAAAGAAAAGATGATTATAAAGGAGAAGAAGTCAATGTGTGTAAAGAACATAGGCTTTCTATAGTTCACTCTAACTGACAAACGACAATATCCACAGACTGGTTATGAGCTCACATTGCCACACAGTTACACATTTAAAACATGCGGGAAGGCTGAAGAGAAGGCTCAGTCGTTAAAAGCATTTACTGCTCTTTCAGAGGACCTGAGTTCAATTCCCAGTACTCACATCAAGCCACTAACAACTACCTGTAAGTCCAGCTCCAGAGGATCCAACACCTATGGCCTCCCTGCAATCCAATACTGGTACACGTACACATGATTAAGAGTAAAATATATCTTAAAAAATAGAAATAAAAAAATACCCATGGGTGGGGAGGGAGTACCACAGGAGAGACGACTTGGCAGTTAATAGCCCCAGCTGCTTGCTCCGACCAAAGCCAACCTTCATCTTACAGCTCATCATGGAGGGAAACCAAGGCCAGAACCTGGGGTGGGAGCTGAGGCACAGACCATGGGAAAGCACCGCTTACTGATTTGCTCCTCTGGCCTGTGCTCAGCCTGCTTCTTACACAGCACAGGACCTCCTGCCCAGGGGTGGCACCGCCCACAGTGTGCTGGGTCCTCCCACATCACTCAACAATCAAGAAAATGCCCCACAGACATAACCACAGGCCATTACAATGGATAAAATTCCTCAGCTGAGGTTCCCTCCACCTCAAGTGTGTCAAGTTGACTACTCACACTATCTAGCACACTGTTCTTGAAGAGGACCTGGGTTCGAACCCAGCACCCACGTGATGGCTAACAACTGCCAGTAACTCCAGTTACAGGGAATCTAACACCCTCTGCTGGCCTCCATGGACAATGCATGCACATGATGTACTTACATACAGGTAGGCAAAATGCTCATACGCATAGTTCACACACACACACACACACACACACACACACACACACACACACAAATCCCACATAGGCCAGGTGTGGTGTGGTGGTGCATACCTTTAACCCCAGGACTGGGGAGACAAAAGCAGGCAGATTACCTGTGAGATCCAGGCCAGCCTGATCTACATAATGAGTCCCAGGCCAGCTGGGACTATAGGAAGACCCTGCTGCAAAACAAAGAAAGAGAAAAACCAAAAAAACTGAAAAACAAAGCACCCTGGAGCCAGGAGGCCCAGACAAAGGGTCATGACTCTGAGATCAGCCAGGGCTACATAGAAAGACTCTCAAAAGAACAGAAAACAAAATCAAACAAAAACTTACTATAGATAAATTAAAATGAAATTCTTTTAAAAATATTCAGGAAAACTGCAGGATGAAAGAAGAAAAAAATGAAAACAAGAAGCAGAAAGAACAAATGTAAAAAGACTGGGGGCCGCGAGTGCCAGGAGACTCCTAAGTACCTCAGGGTGTAAACTGCCAGCACACCGGTTAAAAGACACAGGTGGGCAGATGAACTGAAAGGTGTAACCTAACCGCACACCATGTGGAAGGACCTAACCGCACACCACACGGAAGGACCTTCCAGCTATACTCATGGGTTAACAGAAAAAGCAAGGAAAAAGAGAGACCCTGCACATACTCATCAGGAGCAGGTGGGTTACCTAGTCACATCAGATAAAGTAGACATTGGAGCAAAGAAATAAATTTACCAGGGACAGAGAGGAACCGTGTCAATCAGCCAAGAAGACTCCAGTTCTGAAGGGTCTGTGTCCAAAGCAGCTGCAAGTTTCTTGCAAGGAACTGACAGAACTGGGACAGAAATTGGTAAGTCTGCAATTATAATCAGATCCTCTCCTGGTAGTTATAGAAGTGGGCGGAACCTAAGTAAGGATGTAGAAGAATTCACCCACACCGTCGACCAACAGGATCTAACTACGGAGACAACGCTCCACCCAGCAGAAACAGAAACACACATTCTTTTCCCTGTAAGTGTAAGCGCAGGTTTCTTGGACAACCTGAGTGTCCACCCTCACCTTCCGCCTTGTTTGAGACAGGGCCTTGTCCTTTTTGTTGTTTTCTGCTGTGTACCCCAGGTCACTGGCCCACCAGCTTCCTAGCTTCACCTCCATCTTGCCCTAAGAACACTGTGATTATAGCTGTGTGCTACTGTGCCTGACTTTACTTTTTTTTGGAGACAGACTCATGTCCTCATACTGTCATGATAAATGCTTTGTCCACGAAACTATCTCCCCAGCCCCAGCACTGTTGTTCTTCAAGGCTCCAAACTGGAAGGGTGCCAGTTGTCCTTCAGCATCCAGGGTCTTGTGCACTGTCAGGTAAAGCATGGCCTTCCTCAGAGGACCTTAGAGGTCCTCTTCATGGTTTGGTCAAGAGCTCTTTCCATAGATATTGTAATGATTGTATGATTTATATCAATGTAGTATATTACATTGATTTTCAAAGGTTAAATCTGATTGGGATTTTTGTGGTAAGTCCTACTTGGTCATGATGCATGCTCTTTTTTATATACTGCTGAATTTGGTTTGATATATAACATTACAGCTAGCTTTTTTTTTTATGTGTATGAGTGTATTACCTGCATGTATGTAAGAGCATCTGTGTCATGCAATGCCCACAGAGGCCAGAAGAGGGCATTGGATCCCCTGGAACTGGAGTTACAGTTGTTAGCCACCATGTGGCTGCATGTATGTAAGTGTAGCTGTGTCATGCAATGCCCACAGAGGCCAGAAGAGGGCATTGGATCCCCTGGAACTAGAGTTAAAAGTTGTTAGCCACCATGTGGGGGCTGGGAACTGAACCTAGGCCCTTTGCAAGAGCAATCAGTGCTCTTACCTGCTGAGCCATCCTCTCTAGACCCATGAGCTAGCTTTTTTAAATACAGCCCAGATCTACCTTCCTAGGAATGGTTCCTCCCAAATGCGCTGGGCCTCCTATATCAATCTACAATCAAGAAAATGCCCCGCAGACAGTCTGATGAAGGTGATTCTTTGGTTGAGGTTCCTTCTTGCCAGCTATGTCAAGCAAGATTAGCCATCAAGCTGATGTAATTTTTTTTTCCTTTGAATGTTTGACATAATTCACTCACTAATCTTTGAATCTTCTTCTTATCTTCAATCCCTTCCTAACATGATAGTATGCATGCACGCACAGGTGTGTGTGTGTGTGTGTGTGTGTGTGTGTGTGTGTGTGTGAAATGAAGGGACTAAGTACTACAAATCTGACTGACTTCCAGGCTGCATCAGTAATGTGACACAGGGTTCTATAGTGAGAGGTGGGGGCTGTGGCTGAACAGCAAATAAAGCAGCAGGTACATGCATTCCCACTGCTCAAAAGCTCTCTGTTAGCTGAGCATGGTGGTACATGCCTTTAATCCCAGCACTCAGGAGGCAGAGGCAGGTGGATATCTGTGAGACTGAGGCTTGCCTGGTCTGCATAATAAGTTCCAGGCCAGGTAGGGCCACAGGGAGACCCTGTCTGAAAAAATTTGACTTTCTGTGAATCCAGCTCATTTGTATTTGGTCCCTGGGAACAATCTCAATCTCACACCTGGCTAGCCTAGAGAAAGTGACACAGGACACTTTATAAGCCAGAAACAGGCAGACTCGACTAAACCCCTTCAGACTAACCTGTTCCACCTGTGTGGAGCACCTTGCTTTGAAGTCAATTAACCATAGAGATCATGAGCTTTAGGAGTGGCACATGGCAGTAACGTGTGCCACACACCTGTAGTGTCCGCAGGTAGGGAGATTAGGTGGGAGAATCACTTCAGTCACAAGTTTAAGACCAGTCATGGGAAAGTAGTGAGATCCTGTGTCAAACAAACAGATCTATTTATCTATTACCTATCATCTACCTATATATCTACCCTTCTATCTATCATCTATCCATCCTTCCATCCATCCATCTACCTAGCTTACCAATTGTAGAACCAGAGGTCTAGCTCAGTGATAGAGTGCTTGCCTAGCACACACAAAGCCCTGGGCTCCTTCCCCAGCTCACCCTCTCTAGTCACCTATTTTAGAGATACAGATGACACTCATGACCATAACAACTGACGATGTCTCCTTACATGTTCACAGCTGCCTTCCCATCGCCTTTTCCAGGCTGCCACACATAAACATCCTTAACCCTAGTTTTGGAGAAGTGGATTTGAGACTTGCTCACCCATCTCAGAAATGGCCACCTCATGAATGTTTCCTCTTGCAAGATTCCTCTCAGTGGTTCACATTCTGAACATCGGGCAAAAGAGGCGTGCTTCTCTAACAAACAGGGTCAGTGCTTGTTCTTACTGTCCCAGACTGGTCTGGAACTCACTATGTAGACCAGGCTGGTCTTGAACCCACTGTGATCCTCCTGCCTCAGTGATGGGGCCAAGTTAGGGGGTCAGGAACAGAGAGTCACTAGGAGTCAGGAGACTGAAGAAAATGTGCAGAGCTGCTGGTAGATGCAGCGACTTTACTCAGGTGAGAGTCTGCACCGATGGTCCTAAGGACGTTTTATAGAGAGTCCCACAATAGTGGCTTCTTGCCAGAACTGCTTACATAACGAATTATGTAACGGGTTTATTGCCTACATGTGATTCCCTGGGCCTCCAGTAATCGCCATCTTAACTAAGTCATTCCAGAAGACCACACTGGGGCCTTGTCATTGGACTCTTTATCGGGTCCTTTACCATCGTAATTCCACGCACTGAGCTTCTCAAGTGCTGGGATGGCAGGCCCGTGCTACCAGGCCGAGCTCTAGCAGTTTTTAAAAACTAAAATCTCTGTGTGTGTGGTGATTTTTGTTGGTGTCTCAGCAGTGACTCATTCTTCCCTGCCTTAATTCTCTTCTCTCACTTTGTTTTTTTTTCTTTACATAAGGTGTGCGTGTGTGTGCGTGCATGTGTGTGTGTGTGTGTGTGGTGCATGCATGCACACTCATGCCTATGCATAGATGCATGTGGGAGTGGAGCTCACATCAGTGTGCAGATGTGCAGATGGAGGCCAGAGGTTGATGTCAGGTGTCCCCTCAATTACTCTCCACCTTTTTTTTTTGAGAAAGGGTCTCTCCCTGAACCTAGAGTTCACTATCACTAGACTGGCTGCCGGTGAGCTCCTAGGAGCTGCCTGTCTCCTGTCTCGGTGCTGGGGTTACAGATCCATCTGCCAGGCCTGGCCTTGGTTCTGGGTTCTGGGGATTAGAACTCAGGCTCCCAGGCTTGTGCAGCCCAACCTTTGCCCACTGAGCTGTCTCTCCAGTTCATCTTTCTTCCTCTTACAGCTCTGGCTTTCATGTTCTCAGTAAAGCCTCTCAGCACCCAGAGGCAGAAGGTACTGTGACATCATTGTCCATTACCCAGAAAAGGTTCAAGTGTTTGCCAAAGCTACAACCAGTGGGAGTCGTCCACTACTGCTGTTCCTGCAGCTGAGACCCACGGGGAGGATCAGTGGCAGCAATCGGGATTTAGTGGCACTTCCTCAGTCAGAACTGCGCATGAGTTTTTCTTTTGGGTAGCTTTAATGCCTTCTCACCTCCAGGTTCTTGGGGCCAAGATCACTGAAAAAAAAAAATTACTAAGGCAGACATACAGCACTTGTAGCTGTCCACCTAGATGGCTGGGGCCTTTCTTCATCTCCTTATCCTCTGAGTCTCGCTCACATGCACTGTTCATCTGTAAATCACATCTGCAGGTTTGTCCTGGGCTGGGCCACATTGCTGGAAGCTTGGGGTATGACTCAGATAAGGCCCGGCCCTTGAAGACTCATGAGGCATTCCACTGATCTAAAGACCAGAAACTGTCAAGGAGAAACAACCAAAGAACCCCACACCCTGCAAAGACAATCAAATATAGTCTGTACTTTAGAATTCTTTCCATTCCAGATTTAAAACCAAATGTATGGCAACACATGTATGTAATTCCAGAAAGCAGAGGCAGAGGTCAGAGGCTCTCCAGGAGAGCTTGAGGTCAGTTTGCTCTACATACTGAGTTCTAGTCCTGACTAGAGACAGCAAGACCCTGTGTCAAAAAAGCAAGAACAGAGTCTGGATATAACTAGGTGGTAGAATGCTTGCCTAGCATAAAGCCCTGAGTTCAAAGCCCCTGGCCCACATAAGACCAGGTATGGTGGTAGATGCCTGTGGTCTCAGCACTCAGAGATGGAGGAAGGAGGATCAGAAGTTCAAGGTCAGCCTGGGCTACACGATACCTTGTCTTAAAAAAAGCAAAAGCTCGTCTTCAGAAGGGATAAACTCTGGGACTGGGAGCAAACTTGTTCATGGGGGGCCTGCCGCCTTTTCAAGCCCATGACCAATGAGTTATTGCTGTGTGGTCTTTATAAGGACCGGCTGGCTCTCTGTCTCAAACACGAAGGTGTTTGGCCAGCAAATCCCTCATCCCAAGTCCTGCTGGTGACTTCAGTGTGTGAAAAGGATTATTTCTGTGCAACTTTTTCTTTTTGTTTCTCTAAAGTAGATCTCATCTCTTTATGGTCTGTTTCATTTTCCATGAAGCTTTGAACAGTATATTTTGATTTTAGAATGAAGTCATAAGACCTTAGAATCGTCAACAGATGGCCTCTTTCTAGAATCTGAGAGTGGGGAATGTTTTATTAAATAGGTTTTCCTGTGTAGAAGAAGATTAAGCATGAACAAAGCTTGCCATAAAAAATGTCTGGGTTCTCTGGGGAATGTCTCGGTCTGATTGTAGGGCGTCTTGGCTGGGTGATGACGATAAGGTCTTTAATACTCAGATACTTTTCCTTTTTTTCATTCTGTGCTCAATCTTTGTGTGTTTGTCCCAAGAATCGATGTGACTTCAACTTGCCCAGATTTAAACCTAGAAGACTGGCATTTGAGGTGAGGTATAAACCTGTGAGATGGTATATACTTCCAAACTGTTGTGCACAGTTTTTAAAGTGTCAGTTCCCACGGTGCACACGTGCAGGCTGGGGGCTGGGTTCTCATACTGCTCGTGATGCTTACTTTGAACAAATTCCATTAGGGGGGAAAAGAGAAATAGCTTTACAAAGTATTGGCTTAAAATTAGTTTACTTAATGGCCAGTCTTGCACTGGAAGGCTCCTGACGCATGCTTTTAACTAATCCCATTAGGGAGGTAAAGAGAAAGAAAGAGCATTACGAAATATTGGCTCAAAATCATCTTACCTAGTGATGGGCCTTCAAATGATTTGTGTTAAGAACTTCCTTCACCGGGACAGGCCTGGTATTGCTCATTCCTTCATGTGTAGCCTTGAGCTCAGGGCCCGGGGGGAGGTGGATTATTTGAACTCTGTCCCTAAGAGGCGTGTTATGTGGGCAGGTACCCCAAAGTCTGTCACTCTTTTTTGACTCTTTTCTTTCTTTCTTTCTTTCTTTCTTTCTTTCTTTCTTTCTTTCTTTCTTCCTTCCTTCCTTCCTTCCTTCCTTCCTTCCTTCCTTCCTTCCTTTCCTTCTTTCTTCCCTCTCTCTTTCTTTGAGACAGGATCTCATTAGATCAGGCTGAACTCAGATTGTAGCCAAAGATGACCCTAAGCTTCTGGCCCTCTGCTTGCTCCTCCTGCATGTTAGGATTACAAGCTTACACTACCACAGCCCCGTTTTATATAATCTATTGGATTGAACCAAGGGCTTTGGGCATGCTAGGCAAGCACTCTACCAACTCAGTTACACCCACAGCCATTTTTACCCCGAGTAGAAACTCATTTGGGACACGGTCTTGAAATCAAGAAGCTGCTTGTGCTGAAGGGTTCAATTTCTGAGAGGGAAGAAGAAAGCTTTGACACTGTGCAGTCCCTGAGGTGGGTCCCTGAGGTAGAGTCCCTGAGGTGGGTCTCTGAGGTGGACCTGTACCTGCTCTGTACCCCATACCAGAAGAGAAGATCCACACTGCAGCGGGGTGGAGAGGACCTGCCGGGTGGCCTGTCTGGAGCGTGCTTCTCTCTCTCCTCTCTGGGAGGCCTCCCTGGCACACAGCTGTAGTCACCGGCCTCCTTTTCCCTGAGCTTCCTTGTCCTCCTGAGCATCCAACTGATGTAAACAGATCCCACCACAGTCCTGTCTTCCTCACAGCCTGGGCGTGTGTGTGCTTGAGAGGCCAGAGCTTGATGTCAGGAGTCTTCCTCCATCACTTGTCTCCCTTACTGATTGCGGCAGGGTGTCTCAGTTCAGCTCAGATCTCGTGGACATGGCCTGTCTTGATAGCTGACTTGCTCCAGGAATCTGCCTCCACCGTCCCAGTTGGGCTTCCAAGGCAGCCACCACACCCACCCGGCATTTACATGGGTTCTGGAAATCTGAACTCTAGTCTTCTTGCCTGTGTGGCCAGTGCTTTAAAAAATGTTTTAGTCAATGCCTTGAGTATTTCATATCATGTGCTGTGTGTGACCCCTCCCCCATGCTCGCCTCATTATAGCCCCTCCCTCTGAATTTCATGTGCGCTGTTAATTTTTTTTCCTTTTTTAAAGGCCTATTGAGACTACTGTGTTTCCCAAATGCTCTTGGGTGTGCGTCTACCCCTTGGAGTCTGGTCAACCTACCAGTTCCCATACTAGTAAAGAAACTGACTCTCCCTCTCAGCATCTGCCAGTTGCCAGTAGTTCCTCAGCTAAGGCTGAGGCTTCTTGCTCACCTCCCCCATCTATGCTGGGCTTTTATCTGGCCTGGGCTTGCCCAGGTCATGTGTGTGCTGTCACAAGCGCCATGGGTTCATATGTGCAGCTACCTTGTGCTGTCCAGACGACAGTGTCCTTGGACCTGTCCACAATCTCTCGCTCTTAAGATCTTTCTGTCCCCTCTTCCAAAATGATCCTTGAGCTTTGGGAGGAAAGAGTATGATACAGATTCCCATATAAGGCTGAACAGTCTGATGTTCTCCCTATGTTGACCAACCATGGGTGTCTGTGTTAATCTCTGTCTGCTACAAGAAACTTCTCTGGTGAAAGCTGAGAGGAGCTGGGCGCCACAGGCACTGATCGATAGGTGTAACAGTCAGTCATTAGGAGTCAGTTTAACTGAGGTCTATTAAACTTGCGTAGGTAGGGGCTCCATCTTGTGAAGCCAACCTTAAATCCAACAGAAGGTGGCTGGTCACTTCTGTAACATTCATTCCACTGCTGTACGTGTGGACAGATCTTGCCACGCCAGTCATTATCATAGCTTACTTTGCTCATAGCTGGGTAAGGTTGATGATGAACTTTTTCTGCCAGTAATGTGCATAGCTGCGTCTAGTACTTTGAGCGTTAGCCAGTAGAGGTGGACCTTCAAGGTCAGCACCAGCTTGATTTCTCCTTGTTTGTTCTGTGACTCAGGTACGTAATGTCTTCAGCAAGAGGGTCTTACCATCAAGTTTTCTCTTGGGTAACCAAGGGCAATGGCAATACTCAGTGTTGTTTGAGGGTTCATCAGAACTCTCTGGTCAAGAACTCCAAAAGAGGGAGTCTGTTCCTGGCATTGAGCTTTGTATTTTCTAGCCTGTGGTGTCTAGTAAGGCCACTGAATCTCTGTTATAGGGTAACTACATTTAAACTCTTTTTTATTTTGTATATGTATGTACATGACAAGTACTTTAACCCCTGAGCCAACTCCCCAGCCCAAAACCCTTGGATAATTTTTTTTTCAATTTTTAGTTTAAGTTTTGTGTATTTCATACAGAACATCTTAATCAACTTTATACCCCCTTCCTCACTGGCACCCACCCATAACTTCCCCGCATGGGATTTTATAATTCTGTCATTGTGTTAAGGCCTATCATGTCAGGTTAGTGTCCACAGTTGGCTAATTTGATGTTGTTTCATCTGCTTGTTTCTCAGCAGTTTACGCTGCAGCCTGGAATGTGGTTTTCTGTTTTTCCATTTGGGGCAAACTGAATCTGTGGGTTGTTGTTTCGGGGAAATTCTTGGTTGTAATCTATCACTACTGTACTGTTCTCTCTTCTTTTTCTGAGGCTCTGATTACATCGTGGATGTTAAATTTTCTGACTGTGCCCAGAGGACTTGTCTTCTGTCCTCTGTCTTTTTCACCCCACTCTTCTCTCTACGAGTCAGATTAAATGAAACTGTGGCCAATTCTAACCCTCATCTCTAAGAGCAAGGTTACAGGCCCGAGCTACCAAACCTGGCAGCTGAGGCTGCTCCCTCTCCTTCACGCGAATACTTCCTGGCTTCATCTGTTTCACTGTGTCTGGCCTGTTGTTAAATTCCTCCAGTGAGTTCTTAATTTTTTAGTTGTAAAATGTTGATTTAGTCCATTTCCTTCAGAGTCTAATTTCAGTTTCCTACTGACAAGCCTTGCTTGTGGCACTTGGCACGCCGTACTCTGTCCTCTGCTGTCTGCACACATTGCTTTTCTTCCCCACCCATCAGATAACCCCCCCTCACTCTTTTCATGCCTGATGGTTTTAGTGGAAGGCTGGACATTGCATATCAAAAGCAAAGATGTTCTGGGTGATGTCACTCTCTCCAAGGATGGTTGCTCCTCCTCTCCTAACTGTGCTCATGTTTAGCTGGGCATAGTGCCACACGCCTTTAATCCCAGAGAGGCGAAGGGAGGTTGAGGCCAGCCTGGTCTATATAGTGAGTTCCAGGTCATCTGGGGCTACAGGGAGACCCTGTCTCAAACAAACCAATACAAGAACAACAAAACCACAAAAGTGTTCATGTTGACAGGGCAAAAGCTAAATACAGAACTGTCTCTACTGGATGAACAGAACTATGGCTGAGGAAAAGCCTCATCTCACGAAATGTACTTGTTCAGCCCCCAGAACCAACTGGGATGCCAGGGAGCCATCAAAGCAGAATCACAGTCCTTTCAGAAGGAATCTCTCTGCTGGTGCTTCTGGGAAAAGTAAACCTCAGGCTACAATCACTCTTGCTTGGCTTGAGGACCTCTAATGAGGGGTGACAGAGCTGGGAGATGCACTAACTGTTTCCCACCACCCTTGCTACTGAGAGTGCCTCTGACTTCAGATCATGATGACAGCGGCTACTTTTCAGGGATCTGAAGGTCACTTTGTGAAAACAGATGTCTGCCAGGTGGGGTTAGAGGGTTTGACATCTCTGTCTTCTTGTTGTGTCTGGCCCCTCTGCTGCCTTAACCTGTGAGTCAACAGCTGTGTGTGCACACTGGAGAAATGTTTAGACCAGAACTGTAATACAAGGTTACCTTTGCCTGATCCCTCTACCTTTCAAGGCTAAGTACACTTCTCAGCCACTCTGACAGAAACCTCAAACCTTGAAAGGAGGAAAAAGAGGGCCCAAGTCCCTAAAAGATCTCTCCCCTTTCCCAGAAGACGCAAAGATATTTCCCCGTGATCAGTCTCTTCTCAGGCCCACTATTCCTGTCCTGTGTCCGTGCTGCCCAGACCCCTGGAGCGGGAAAAGTGCTTAAGAGCAGAGCTTCCCCTCCTGATCTTCAGTCAGTGAATAAAGCCTTCCTTTCCTCCAATCATTCGCCCCTGGGACTTCGGTTTTCTCATGACATGAGCTGGTCCTGGATTTGGAATAGTCTGAGGTACAGTTCACCTCATTCCAACCAGAGGTTCCAAGCAGGAAAGGGACTGGACTTCAGCACTCAGTGCTTGGTGTGAGAGCATGTGTCTAGAACCCCAGCATGAGGGGACGGGGTCAGAGACACGCTGATCCCAGGATCACAATCTAGCCAGAATGGCAAGCTCCAGGTTCCGTGAGAAACCCTGTCTCAATAACAAACTAATTATAGTAATAGAGTTAAGTCACTCAATGACAGTCTCTTTCTGGCCTGCATACACATGTACATACAGGCACGTACTACACAGATACACATACGTAAAAGGTGGGAAATAGAAAAAATACTGGCCGAAGTTGGTCAGTTCATCACCAGGTCTCCCTTGCTATAATCAAATTGCCCCTTGACTCTTCTAAGTGCATTTCAATGTCGGAGTATGTGTGTGTGTGTGTGTGTGTGTGTGTGTGTGTGTGTGTGTGTGTGTGTGGTGTTGCATGAGCAGGTGCATATGTCTGTGTGGACATATGTGGAGGCTGGAGTTTTAATGTCTGGATGTCTTCCTCAGTTACTTCTTCACCCTATTTATTATTATTTTTTTTTTTGAATCAGAGTCTCACGGTGAACCTGGAGTTCACCATTTTGGCTAGACTGGCTGGCCTGTCTCTGTCCCTCAGCACTGGGCTTACAAGTGTGCACCACCATGCCTGACTTTTACAGGCATGCTGGAGATCCAGACTCAGGTCCTTACACTCGCACAGCAAGCACTTTACCCAATGAAGCACCCCAGCCCTGATTTTTGTAAATTTAACCAGCTTCTTCTATTGTACCAGCGGAAACATTCACCTACGGCAATCTACTTATTGAAATTAAAAAACTAGAGAAGGAACATCCTTGTTCAGCTTGTCCATATGTTTGCTTTTAAAACATCACCACACTTAAATAACACCAAGCACACAACAGTGTGTGCTCCATGGTGACGCTGGAGAAGCCTCCATGTAAGTGACCGGCAGCCAGAGACAGATGTGGAAAAAGTAAGTCTATGGCCAATTTTCTTACATGTTTTTCTATTTCCTTTCATAGGCTGAAATGTGGTTCATAGAATTTTCCAAAATATTCTGGAATTCCAGGCTTGGTTCTTGTGGCTCCACTAAAGGTCTGCCTGCAAGATCAGTCACATCCCCGGCTCCTGTATAGGATCACTGCCCCACCCACTACCAGGTAAGTACTTGCCCTTATGAAGAGGACCCACAGCTCCCCTGACCCTTGCCTTCCTTCCCATCAGGACTTGTGATAAGGTTAAGCTAGGAGAAGGGGTCATGCTGACCACTCCAGCCTCCTGCCCCTTCTCTGGCTCTTCAGTGCCTTGAGCGCTGGATCCTGACTTGGGGAGAGGAACGCAGCAGGCTTAGCTTCTCACTAGCCACGTGATCCTGGGAAGCTGTCGACCGTGCTGAGCCTCAGTTTCTCCATTTTTAAAGTGGACAAAATATAGCTACCTCTAGGGCCTTGTTGTATAGGGCTTACAGAGTCTTTAACCCTCAGAACCTGGGATAGTGAGATGGCTAGCTTTCTATTCAAACCTGACATTCTCAGCTTGATCTTTGGTTCCCATGCTGGATGAAGAGTCCTTTGACCTCCACATGCATGCTTCAGTACACGTGTGCACACTCACACGCACACACACACATACACAATAATGCATAAAATAAAATTAATTAACCCTTATCACCCCACTGAGCCAAGCCTTCCTTGGCTCACAGGTTACGTACCTAAGGGAGGCTCAGAGCCACCAGTGGAGGGACACATGCACAGCCTGGGAATCCTAGAATGATCTGGCTAGACACATGCATGAGTTAGACCCTTTAACACTCACACAGAACATGGGTGGGTACAAGATAACTGAGCACTTTACCCACACCAGCCCCAAGCTTTACTCTGACATAAACCAAGGGTAGCCCTGCCCTGTGAAGAAATGGCAAAGTGGCCATGCCAATGTAGGCAGCTGTGTGCTCAGACCTAGGGAAGAAGCATCCAGAGGACCCGGAGGGTGGAGAGGGGAGGGAGCACACGCCCACATTCCCCCACAGACCACCTAGTCTGTACCCTACATCTGCACACTGCACACCAGGAAACTTGAGGTCCCCCCCCCCAGGTATTGAAGCACTTGGTGATCTGAAAACACACACACACACACACACACACACACACACACACACACACACACACACACACTGTGGGTACACATGAAGTCAGCCTTGTAAACTGAAATCCCAGGCACAACTGACCCATCCCTGTTTCAGAGTAAACATTGCACATCCCACATCAAGAAGAAAAGCACATTGGAGCTGAAAGAGGAGCCTCATTCTGAAGCAGGAAGTACCTCCCCACATCAGGTGGGGCCCCCTGCCTGCAACCTTGTGCTCAGGAGTGAGGAGTGGGGGCAATGCCAGCCTAGCTGTCCCTTTTGCCACATGGGTCCCGAGGGGATTCTCTTTGAAGAAGGAGATTCTTTGAATTTCTACTGAGACATGAACTCTTTTCTCACCACCATCCCACTGCCTACCGCAGACACTCCCTCGCCTAGCAGCCCCCACCCCTCTACCATGGCAGACATGCATGTGGAGGTCACTGGACATCTTTCAGGAGTTGGATCTCTCCTCCCATCAGGGCTTCTGGGGACTCAACACAGGTTATCAGGCTTGTTCAGACAGCACTTTTACCTGCTGAGCCATCTTTCTGACCCATCACCTGGGAAACATTTGCAGGGTCCTCTGAAGACCCCTCACTCCCTGCAGCGCTTTTCCTCTCAGGGACCCCACAGCTCTCCCTGGCACTGGCTCCTCTTGCTCTCCAGAGCCTAGCACAGAGTGGGCATGTGTGTGTGTTCAGTGTTTACCTAGTGAATGAATCCAACCCACCATGAATGGATCCGGAAGAGGACCTAGCATGGGGAAGTTGAATGATTACCCATTTGGTGTCTTAATAAATGTCATGGGTGTAGCTTCCCAGTCATGTCTAGAAGATGCTATCTTGCATCTGTTCTCTGTTCTTTAGTTCTGCCTGCCCCCGCTTCGTCTGTGTTCTCTAAACCTTAGGTGCAGGGGCTGTGCTACAGATGTATCAGTCAGGGTTGGGCACCCCGGGGTTGCTTACTCTCTGCATTCTGACCAGCTGTGGATCTCTAGGCTAGTCTCCATCTTTTGCAAAAAGATGCTTCCTTAATGGGGGGGTGAGAGCCACACTTGTCTGTGAATATAAGGGTAGGTATTTAGAACACAGTCCCAGAGGGCACTCCTAAGCCATAGCAGTCATGGGCTCTCCTACATGTAAGTCAATACAAAAGATCACTGAGTTCCTTCGGGAAGTGATCTCACGGAGACCCCCGACACCCCCTGGCACCCCCTGCACCGGCAGCTCAGCTGAGCAAGTTCCCTGTGTTGTGTGTGCCCTAGGGGTTCCCCATCTCTGCACCTGGAATCCATGAAGAAACTCTGGGCCTTTAATTAGAACCAGTTGTCCTTCCAGCAAGCAGCAGGTGGCTGCGCCAACTTAGAAAGGTGCTCATTAGAGCAGTACGTGCCCTTTGACCCATTCATCCAACTTCTGGGAATCAGTCCTA